>ML677365.1:3461232-3657915 GCA_007922305.1 Dermatemys mawii | reverse complement strand
TTAATGGAATGATGCTCAATTGGAAAGAGAGCTCAAGTGGGATTCCTTCCACAGGGATCTCTTCTGGGTCTGGTGTTATTTAACATCTTTATTAATTACCTGGATGTAGAAATAAAGAGTGTAGCGACCATATTTGCAAGTGACACAAAGCTAGAGAGGGTTGCCAACACTTTGGAGGATAGAGCTAAAATTCAAAGGGATTTTGATAAATTGAAGAACTGGGCTGTAGACAAGAAAATGAAATTCAACAAAGAGAAAAGTAAAGTGCTACACTTAAAAAAGAAAAACGAAATGTACAAATACAGAATGGAGGATAACTGGCTTGGCAGAAGAACTGATGTAGAGGATCTGGGAGCTGTGGTGAATCACAATCTCAACATGAGTCAACAATGCGATGCTGTTAAAAAAAAAAGCAAACACAATTTTAGGTTGCATTAACAGAAACATAGCATGCAAGTCACGGGAGGGGTAATACTGCTCTACTGTGTCCAATTTTGGTCACCAATATATAGAATGGATGTACAGGAAAGGGAAAGGATCCAAAAGCAAGCAACAAAGATGATCAAAGGGATGGAATGCTAGCAATATGAGCCAAGGCAGAAGGAACTGTGTGTGTTTAGTTTGGAAAAAGAGGAGATTAAGGGTGGGACATGATAGCGGTCTTCAAATATTTGAAAGGCTGCCATTAAAGAGATGGAGAAAAAGTTGTTCTCTCTTGCCACAGAAGGCAGTACCAGAGGCAATAGGTTCAAATTACAGCATAGCAGATTTAGATTAAGCTTCAGGAAAAACTTAACTGTAAGAACTGCAGGAAAATGGAAAAAACTACCTAGGGAAGTTGTGGAAGCCACTTCACTGAAGGTTTTCAAAAGGAGGCTGGATAGTCATCTGTCTTGGACGATTCAGACACAATAAATCTTGCATCTTGGCAAGGGGATAGACTAGATGATCCTTGCAGTCCCTTCTAACCCTACGGTCCTATGATTGATTCTAAGAGAAGTAGTATAATAAATTGCTGCAAGCCATTGCAATAGGATAAGAAGAGTTGTGACAAGAGTGGAGATGGTTCCAAGCTGCAATGATTTGTCCTAAATCAGATTAAGGAGAAAGCCGTGCCAGATTCTGTTTTCATTGTATCATAAACTCAGGGTATGAGCATTCTGAGCCTGGTGCAAAGAAACTACCCCAGGCAACAGTTATTAGTGACAGAATCTCTGCATCTAGGTAAATGTGGATATTGCCATGTATCCTTCTTACCAAACAGTCTACTGACTGGCAGAATCAACACTGGCAGAGATCAAAGGTTGTACCCAACTGCTCACTACTGGACTGCAGCCAGCACAGACAGAACTGAGAGCAAAATGTTACGGTGCACTCTGTTCATATTTCATCAGTCCCTCCCTTCTTCCAAATAGCAGTGTACCGAACACAATGCCTTTCCAGGAAGCTAAAAAACACATAGAAAGTAAAGCCCTGGGGCTGCACAAAGACAACCATCTGCCTCACTGCAAGTGTAACAGTCTAGCTGCCTTTATTAAAATGATGTTAAGCAGTGACACATTAATCAGCGGGCTGAGTAGAGCAATAGCAACCATGCAATGCAGCAAATAAGCAACATCCAGTAGCTGAGAGAGAAAATGGATACACAGGCAATTTTTGATAACATTGCCATTTTTATTTTGATTCCTACCGGTCATCTGTCTCACTGGATTTTCCCCTGATCACTGTGACATGAGGTCCCATACATTCCTGAGGGCGTAGGGTTTTTTTTTATATCATTTGCCAAATTCAGTATCAAGGCAAATGACCGAGGATAAAAAGGGCAAATAATTTTTAAATACACTTGTTTGTCAGCTGGGAGGAAATATTAATCTTGGTCCAGGATAACAGAAAGGGTTAATCTATCACCAGGACGTATAGTGGTCTCATTTGAAGTACTGCCAAACCTGAACATTCAAAATTCATGAGTCAAGTCCCCCCAAATCATGATACTAAGTTAGAAATCATGAGATTAAAAAAATTATTTTGAGTTTTTTTTGCTATCTGGTTTTAGAGATGTTAGGTCAAATTTTCATAGAATCATAGAATATCAGGGCTGGAAGGGACCTCAGGAGGTCACCTAGTCCAACCCCCTACTCAAAGCAGGACCAATCCCCAACTAAATCATGCCAGCTAGGGCTTTGTCTAGCCTGATCTTAAAAACCTCAAGTTTTTCTCTATGACCAAGAAACTACAATTTACTGTTTAAATTTACTGTTTAAAATATGAAAGTTGACATTCTCACTATCACAGAACTCCAGAACTGGGGCTTTAAGAAAAATCATCATATCTTGTGAGAACTGACAATACTATAAATGTTCAGGGGGTTTTGTTTTGTTTTGTTTGGTGTGTGTGTATGTCAACTTTGGAGCATTTGCTCCTCTAGAAGAGTCCACTTTAAGACACCAGGGAATACTTTTAATGTCTGATGATACATTAATCAGAAATTTGCTGGGAAACAAACTTTCTTGCCTAAGATCCCATGGTAGAAAATGGCTGCACCCATTATCCATAGAATCAACAGAATAAGATCTTAGGTTTGTCCCATTTTGTCGCATAGTTGGTCAAAGATGCAGTCAAAATCTTGTGAGTGTCCATCACAACCACAGATGTGCAATCACAACTCGATAATGCTTTGCAGACACTGAAAGAGGCTCTGAGATTTGCATGGTTCTGCATATTCTGCATTTCAGAGACAATTACATTTTATCAACTGATGTTTCCCCTGAAGATTTGGGAATGGGTTATCTCATTCATAGATCCTTGTATGTGAAGATAGAGTAAGCAAACCTTTGAGCCCATGCACAGTCTAATTAACCAGTACACGGACAAAGTTCCTTCCACTCACATAGGAAATTTGTGATTAATCCAACCACGGCAAATATATTGTAGGTAAAATTTTGAAACCTGGAAGCTTAAAGTTAAGTTCCTAAATCCAGCAAAAGTTCTTCATCACCTCTGAAAAATCAAATCACTTTATATTAAAACCTAATTATGGATCTAGGAGATCAACCTGACGCATCCAGGTTTGAAAATGTTGGCCACTGGTTTCAGACAGATGATAAATATCCAACATTTAGGACTCATCATCTTTTCACCTACTTTCTCACTAACTCACAACTAGCTTCTTGTTTGTGGCGCTGGACTATATACCTCACACCATGTAATTTTGAGATTAAGCATTTCTGGGAGAATGAATGTCGTGGCAGATGCTCTCAGTAGGTAGCCTTCTGTAAAGCCAACTACTAGTCAGAGGTTAGTATAGCTGCTGTATAAAACACAGTTTGCTCATGCAGAAGAGATTGAAAATGTAGTAGCCCAAAACGGATTCTAGTCAGCTGTTCACTGTCCTCAAGTAATTAAAACAGTCAGAGCCTGCTGATGAGTGACTCAAAATCCCAGCATCCCAGAGAAACTTTCAGTAACTTTACAAAGTAAATCAGATGAAGAGACACCTGGATCCTTTTATTCAGCAATTTTGTTTCCATTCCCTCTCCCCAAAAGCTAGGATTAGCCATGGACAAGTCTCTAAAGGGTCCAAGTTCAGATTCAATCCAAACATTTCTCCACACAAAATTAATCTGGAAATCTGACAAGAATAAGCTCTCTCATAAGACTTCTGGCACTGTCAATTCCTTATCCCGACTAACTTGGAAATGGCCAAATCTAAAAGGATTGGTTTAAAAATGGGCAAAGATTTAGGAGGAGATACTTATCTAAAAGGGTTTGCCCATTCCTAGTGAGGATGCTTAATGCCATTAGCTAAAGTTACAAAAGCACCAAGACTGACACAATATTGTGTTCAACAGAAAAGAATATGTACTGGGGGATTTCTCTGAACTGACAGACATGTAAAACAAGTTAACATAAAACTGTGCATGTGACCACTTCTTTAGCATTTATAGTCTCCTTCAAATAATTTATCTGGAGTAATACAAACTCGTCCAGGAATCTGAATGCTGAACTGGCTGAACTCTCCACCAATCTCACCATATAGTGTACCAGACAATGTGGAATGGAAAGGTTGAATCGAATGTGAGGATAATAAACCTGGTTGGTTCAAATAACGTTGTCAGAAACTGAAAGTGCCTGTGAGATTTCAGAGTTTACCCCTTATCTTGTGTTTACTCAGTGTTTGCGTGTAGAAGTCTGCTTTGATCTCACAAGACCTTGAGGGGGCTCAGTGGAAAGTGAAAGGTTGTTGCCCTCTGTGCTCAGGGTATATCTGGATTGTAGTCATGGGTTGTGACTGCAGCTTGAGAGTAAATATACCTGGGATAGCTTTGACCTAGCTAGCTTGGGTCCCAGAGCAATGAAGCTGTGGCAGTGCATGCTTCAGCATTGGCTGTACAAATCCACCTGGAATCCCGAGTTATTACTCTACTCACAGGGCTAGTCGGTGCTAAAGCACACCCTGCCACAGCTTCACTGCTCCAGGACCTGAGCTAGCTAGATTAAAGCTAGGTGGAGCATATCGGCTCCAGCTGCAATCATACCCCATGAATGCAGTACAGACAGGCTTGGCAGAATTGGATTTTTGTTGTTTTATAATTCTGAGACGGTCACAGGATGGCTGGCCTCTTAAATGAAGCTCCTGTGCCAGATCAGGTGTTTCCAGTTTGGCTAATTAAGAGGGCGGGGTAGCACGTGGGGGCTATAAAAGATCGTTTCATTACAAACCCACAAGGGACATGTGCAGACCTTAAATGGGCTATGGGTTTTCTTCCTCCCACTGGCCCAGACAAAGCCTTTCCTACCTCTGAGCATTGCAGGAGCCAGAGCGGGGGAGAGCTGACATCAGCTGCAGCTGTGAGCGCTCAGGACTTCTGTGAATCAGACTCCGGGGTCTCAAGTCAGGCACTCAGAAAATGAGGCATACACAATTTCCCAAGTATGAAAAGTTTGGTTTAAGTGACCTGATTAGCATCGCCTAGCAACTCTGTGATAGAGCCAGGGGTGCTGGAACAATTTGTATAGTGGGGGTGCTGAGAGCCATTGATCCAACCAGTAAACCCTATCTATGATGGAGACCCCTTCCAGCCCGGGGGAGTGGCAGCACCCCCAGTTCCAGCCCCTGTGGATAAAATCCAATTCTCCAAGGCAGAATTCTGTCCTTTCTCTTCCTGTAGTCCCCTGTCTCATTTGCTGCAGACCTTCCGACTTCTACAAGAAATAAGGCAGAGGTCCTACTGACAACACCTTCCTTTGCTCCACAACCCTCCTCCACACTCAAAGCAGGTCCATCCTAGTCACTGAATGATACAAGAGAGCTGTGGGGGAAAGATAGTTTGTGATCATGTACCTGATGGCTGTATCAGAATGAATATGCAGAAGGGGGGTGGATTAAGGATACACAGGCAGTGGTGGTGAATGTTTCTGGAAGAACTGCCAGTAAAATATGGGAAAGACTGATTGTCATTTTTACAACAAGCATGATTTCAGAATGTCTGTAGACCCTTATGGCTCAGAGCATCTTCGTTACAAATGGCCGATGAAGGAAGTCATTCATGAAAACATAGCGGGTGTTAAAAAGCAAAAGGAATATCTGGGGGAATTCCGATGGGCTTGGAAGACTCTAGAGATTCTCTTATTTTTAATTGTTCTTATTCGTTAGGAATAACTGCTGGTTCCACCACTGAAGCACCCAGGAATGAGCCCTGACCAGATGAACTCTGCTTGACTTCTGGCTCTTATTACTTTAATCTGCACATTTCTTATTATGTTAGTCTGCAAGGCTGCCAAAGATGTTAAGCCCTTGCATTTTGGTTTCTCTCCTGTTTTAATGAATGTCCTATTGCACATGTTCCTGTAAATACAGTAGCTTATAGCTGTACTAATAACTACTTGAGACCATAATGGGTAGTCTATACCCAGCAGGAGGGATCGCTGTGATTAGCTGCAGTTGTCCAAACCAAATGCTACTCAGACCTGCTAACCTCCACAGAACTGGAGCACCGTTGAAGGGCAGGATAGGATCAAATGGTACCTGGTAGCAGAAAAATAATTTAACATTCAGGCAAGAAATAGGCCTGTAAGAGCTAAACAGATGGTCATCTAATCACTCATCCAGAATTCTGACCATACAAATAGGCCCTTAAGGGGAAAATGATGTCCCAAGAAGAAGAATCTCATTATTCAGTAGGATTTTTACCCTCTGAATGTTTCTGCATGGAATTGGAAGTTCAAGTATGTGAATCCTGTGAACAGTTTTCCATTGACGTTTGTTCAGCTTTTAAAACGAACTCATTCTGAGTGCGGTCATGTCCCCTCTAGGCTCACTTCCCATGATGAGTCTAATGAGCAACCTTAATATAATAATACACAACTTGTAAATAGTGCTTGTAATCAGTAGATTTCAAAGCACTTCACACAGGAGGGCAGTATGATTATCCTCATTGTATATATGGAGAAACTGAGATAGAGGTGAAGTATCTTATATAATGTCCCTCCAACAGGCCAGTGGCTGAGCCAGGTGTAGAACCCATGTCTGCTAAGTTCCACTCCAGTGCTCTAACTATAGGCAACACTGCCTCCCAATCAGGGAACAACAACAATATTATGTCACCCAAGGCCAAATCTACACTGGGGGAAGGTGTTGACCTAACATACGCAACTTCAGCTATGCAAATAGCATAGCTGAAGTTGACGTATCTTAAGTCGACTTATCTGGGCGTCCTCACGGCGGCGAGTTGACCGCTGCTGCTCCCCCGTTGACTCCGCTTACGCCTCTCGCGGCGGTGGAGTTCTGGAGTTGACGGGGAGAGAGCTCGGGAATGGATTTATCGCGTCTACACTAGATGCGATAAATCAATCCCTGATAGATCGATAACTGCCCACTGATCCGGCAGGTAGTATAGACATACCCTTTGTGTCCAGACGGGAGTAGCTAACCTAGCTCAAATTTTGTACTACCTGAAATGATCTGCCCTGAACAAGCTACAGACAAGATATTTTTATATGGAAATTATTCACTAAATGAATTCAACAGCTGAAATAATCAGCCAATTCCTACACAAAAAATAAGTAGTGAAACCTGTCAAATAAATTATTCACTCAGCACTACTGGTAACACTGTGCATTTGGATCACTTATTGTGTCCACGCTGTCTAATGTTTTGACTGGCTATAGATTTGATATTTTGTTTTTAATTTATACTTGCAGTATACTAACAAATCAATACCACAGCCAATCAGTTAACATAGGCAGATAAAATGCAAGTAATCAAAAATAACATATTTTGTTTGCTTTTACAGATGGTTCACAGTTTACTCAATGATACACAGAAAGGTTAGAGGTAAATTTTGGTGTTCTACCTCAAAGCAAGCCAGGTCAGTTTATCTGAATGATCCATGTACACACTATTTTCAGAAATCTGGGGAGAAATTCCAATGCTGTTTGTTTTTATTCCAGAGTAAGGGAAGCTCTAGACCAGGTATCAGCAACTTACCAGAAGTGGTGTGCCGAGTCTTCATTTATTCACTCTAATTTAAGGTTTTGTGTGCCAGTAATACATTTTAACATTTCTAGAAGGTCTCTTTCTATAAGTCTATAACATATAACTAAACTGTTGTATGTAAAGTAAATAAGGTTTTTAAAATGTTTAAGAAGCTTAATTTAAAATTCAATTAAAATGCAGAGCCCCCCAGACTGGCCAGGACCCAGGCAGTGCGAGGGCCACTGAAAATCAGCTTGGGTGCCGCCTTTGGCAAGCGTACCACAGGTTGCCTACCCCTGCATTAGACCCATTAAATCATTGCTCTAAGAAAAGTATAAAGAGAAAAGACAAGATTTTCAAACATTTTAAGTGAGTAAGGAATCTAAGTTCCACTGAAAGTCAATTGAACTTAGGTGCTTTTGAAAATTTTATCTGTTGAGACTGAAGAATCTTTGCTAACATTTATCCCATACAAATGAGGACAGATTATTCAAAAGATAAATCTGTGGCTGCAGCAAATTGTAGTAACCTCTCCAGACACTTCTAAATCACACCCACAAAAGATTTGAAACGTCTGGCATCTCCACATTCCCTATGTCCTCTGTTGCCATCTAACTTTGTCTATTTAGCATAATTAGCATTCATTTTAGGTAGCCTAGCCACTATTATATATACACCTTTAGAGTAGAACAGAACCAGACATGTCTTTTGTTAATTAATATTCACTCACCGCCCACAGGGATGGCCTGAGCCTCCCCTCCCCCACTGCCTGCCCATGCAGCCTGCCCCAGGGCCCGCTGCCACCTGCTTGTACACAGGGCTGGCTTAGCCAGAGCCATTCTGTTGAGCCCTCCCTCCCACTTGGGGCCGGTGTTGCTGCTCCCCCCCCCCCCCGGGCATGTTCCTCTGCACCCCCTGAGGGATCACACCCCACTTTTATGGCAAAACTGGGGATTTGTTCGGTTTTCTTTTCCTGACTGCGGATCATACTCCTCCTCATGGCCTGGGGTCACACATCAGGCAACTGCCTCAGTTTCCCATCTTGGACTACTCAAATAAAACTTCACCCAGGCTTTTCGTGGTCAAAAATACCCCTCCGCGGGGATTGGGTTTATTAATATGAAATAAACTCCAAAGAAAACTCAAAGTTCCAAAACAAAGCCTATTCAAACGTGCACACAAAACAAAGGTTTTCTTCATCCTCCCAGGCCTTCGTGCCTGGGGCCTTTCCTGCTTTGGTAGGCCACTCCCAGTCCCTCTCTGGCTGAGCATTCAGTCCTAGCTCCCAGGGCTCTCTGATAGCACCTGCTCACACCAAACAGTGTCTGATTTCTGAGCACCACTCCCTCCTTCCCATTGTAGCTTCCTTCTGATCTTCATATGGGAAATCATATGATCACTTTTGGTTCTTTAGTAATAAGGGTTGGCTTGCTCTAGGCTTAGGAACAAGCCACCCTGTTACAGTCTGATAGAAAGGAGTATAGGCGTAAGAGACTTTCATGAATAGACTCCCTATATCCATTGACTGATACTTTAATGGACTGAACTCAGGCTCTTTGAGGGAGCTGAGATCAGTCAGTATGCTGATTATATATATTATCTATGTAAGTGAGAACAGTAAATGTAAGCAGTATTGGCCCTATCAGAAAACCAAAGAGCTTAATTGTAATATAAGACTTTAAGGACATAATACTCAGCTCATCCCACAGTTGGAGAAGGTTATCTCTAAGACCGTCCAGAACATGGGGCTTGTGGGCGAGAGGGACACTTCCTTGAATGAATTTCCTAAAGTACTTGGCGCTAAGTATCAAAGTAGAAATTGCATTGTCCTCTCTTAGCTCATTTAGTGATCAGAGAAAATGGTGTAAGCTACTACAGTACATTCCTCTCATTCCACTTCCAACACCCTCCACCTAATGGACCATTTCTCATTAACTGGGCCCAAGATTATATTGAAACACTAAACAGAAGGGGCAATAACTGGCAGCCTTGAGGAATTCCTCTGAAGAGTGGAAAAGTTCCAGACACTAAGAAGTTACTTTACCTTTTGTCCTCGTCCCCTTAATCAGAATGGCACCTAGTATTGGAAGTTAACCCCAAATCTCAGTTGGATCAGTGTTCCTCAAAGTTACCCCATCTGGTGCAGTTGAAGGCCTCTTCTTCACTGACAAAGCTCACCATTCATAGTTCCCACTCACACCTAGCTCTTCCAGAGAGATGGAACAGATTTTAAAATTCACTGTCGTAAAGCAGCCATGAACAAAATCCAATTTCAGCTTTGGTTTCCTAGCTAGTGCTTTGAGTATAAATGTAAAAATAATTCTTTAGGATGAAATCATTTGGGTGTTGTTGAAACTTGTTCCCTTCAGATTTCTGCCAACAGTGTGCACTCTCTCTGGGAAGAGATCATTAGTAAAAACTTCTTGGTACATTCTTGACAGTACAGGCATTATTTTGGATTCAAAACGTCTACAGAGTTCTAGCAGGAAGTGATCAAACCACAGACCTTTCCATCCCTCTAGTAAAAAGATAGCAATGCTGGTGTCATTATTTAAATGTGGCACTCCCATAGCTGCAGATTGCTTTGCTGTTGAGCGAGGTAGTCTTAACATAGAATACTATGATCTTATGAATAAGACAAGGAAGACTTGTAGCATCTTAGAGACTAACCTCTAAGGTGCTACAAGTCTTCCTCATCTTATTGACGGATACAGACTAACATGGCTGCTAATCTTAAACCTGTTATGATCTTATGGAATCCCACATTTGTGGCTGTATTGATTTATACAGTTAATTGTAATAGTTTGAGACTATTTCACTGATATCTGTCTTAGGAGTAAGTGCACATGATGAGTTTCCTAATGCAAAGCTAGCAATGATCCAGTTTTGTCACCGTGCTTCAATACTTGTTTGCTTCATATAAGAGAGCAGAACAAACCTCTGTCATGGAGTTAAGATTTATTTTATATTGTGACAAAGCTCTGTCCTTATCTTCGTGGATCCTGCATTTCCTGGCGGATTTTTACTAGCCTCAGTGGCTCACTGTGACCCTCCACGGAGCCCTTCTCTCTCTGGAGACAAGGTCACAGCCTATTGAGCCATTTTCATGACAAGCCAGTGAGGAGAAGCAATCCTTCCTGGCACAGTCTCTATTGTCTCCCAATCTCAGAGACTAATTAGGGGAGGCAGAAAGGGGGGAGCCCAGGCCCACCCTCTACTCTGGGCTCCAGCCCAGGGACCCTAATAGTATCAGCTAAGATGGCTGACCTTTTATCCACAAAACACAATACAATTCCCTGGGCTACTTCCCCACAGCAGTCACTGCTTCTTCAAACACCACTTCACCCCTACCTCAAGGCTTCCTCCCTTGTGTATGATATGTTGTCCACCACTCAGTCTCACCAACAGCACCACTTCCTTCCACAGCTCCTGACACCCACAGCTCACCTGACTAACTGGGAGGTTTTTATAGGGTTTCAGCCAGTCCCTGATTGGCTTCAGGTGTCCCAATCAGGCTAGCTGTTTCTACTCCTTTCTAGAAGGTTCTTAATTGGCCCCAGGTGTCTTGATTGGCCTGGAGTAGCCTTTGTTTGGCTATCCATGGAACAGGGACCTGCACATCCTGAGACTAATATACCTGCCTTCCAGCACTCTCCTATATCCTTCTGGTCTGACTCCGTCACAATATCCTAACCTCAGTATCAGATCAAAAAAGTTTCCTTTCTACAAGGCCTGCCGTGCTCTTTGTGGTGGTGTGAAATGTGTGTGCCCGGACGAACGTTAATGGCCTGATTTTCAAAAAGCGCTGAGCACCCACTGCTCCTGCTAAACAGAATGGGATGTGCTCAGTACCTTTGAAAATAAAGCCAGTCCATACTTGTACAGCACAGGGACCACTGTTATGTCACTAATAACGATGTTCCTCCTGGGAAAGCAGGGTTTTAATGTTAGAGCGAGAAAAGACACAGTCAGTAATGTAAGTAAACTGAGCGTACACAACAGGCACGAACAGCTCTATTTAAATAACAGTAAAGATGGCAGGCGCACTGATAACAGTCACAGCATTGGAACAAATTCTGAATTTCTGGCTTTTCTATCTTAGAATCCAATCATGCAAACCCTTATTCACATGAGTTGTCCCTATTATTATTATTATGTATATTATCATGTCACCGAGGAGCCCTAGTCATGGACCAGGATCCCATGGTGCTAGGCCCTCTACAAACACAGAACACAGTCTCTGCTCCAAGAGCTGACAATTTAAAGGGCCTGTCGACACTTACAATGCAGCAGCTGTGCTCCCTACACTGATGGGAGGCTTCTTCTATTGGCATAGGTACTCTTCCCAAGAGGCAGTAGCTAGGTCAAAGGGAGAATACTCTTGTCAACCTACCTTTGTCTACACTGGGGTTTAACTGTGTCGTGCAGAGGTGTGGACTTTTTTATACCCGGGAGCACATACACCAGACTTTTGCTAGAATGAGGGATTTGGGATCCATGCCAAGTCCGGTGTTCTAGCAGGGACCACGTTACAGCGGTAACTGTGTTACAATGAAAATTAATGACTGTTACTAAATTTGGGATCCGCGACCGCGTTCTACCGGAATTCACATTATATAGATGTGTGTTCTAGCGAGGGTCCGGTGTAGCTATAGTGACCTAATTTCCTAAAGTAGGCCAGGCCTAAATAAGAGTTTATAATCTAAGGAAGAAAAACCCCATTGACAGTATGGACTATTGATGTATATTAAATTTTTGTATTAATTTTTTTTCACGGCAAGTAGAAAAACAAGTGTTATCTAGCTACTCTAAAGTAATTAGAGTTGAGGGGGCAAAACAAAACAAAAACAAATTTAAAAAAAACAAAACAAAAAAACAAATTTTAAAAAACAAATGTAAAACAAAACAAAAACCAAAAAAATTAGAGTTCAGGGGGCAAAACAAAACAAAAACAAAATTTTGTTTTTAACTAAGAGATTGGAACAGCTCTGCAGTGTCCCTGGTAAAACAAAAAGCAAGTCATTTAAATCATTTCCCTATTAAGAACTGACAAGACTGAAATGGCTTCCACAGAACCATGCTAGTAGCTTATGCAAATATATAATTTAGCTGTTTTTATATAACACAGCTATTTTGCATTCACATTACCAGGGAGTAGATAAATGGGACATATGCCATTTGTAATGAAATTCTGGGGGGAAAATATGCACTGTAATTGTCGTTCAAATATTTAAAATTGAGATACTCTCTCTACATATATACAATGTCAGCTAAGAGAAAACAATTCAGCTTCATTAACAACAGATTTTTTGAGCTTAAGGAATAGATAATTCATTTAAAGTCTATATGTGCACTATCCTTTTAAAGCTATTTTGGATTAATGATGACAGCACCATTCTTCCAAATGGGTCCCGAAGAACATAAACCAATTGCACAATTGTATAAAAATATAGGAATTGCTTTGCCCACTGCTGAAGTGCAACCATCTCTGGCATGACATGCATTTCTTGTAAGAATACAGGGCAATCCTAGAAATGTCTGGCTATAAGGAGCTTCCAGAGGTCATCTCTCTGCATCAAGGTGGGACCAAACCAGCAGTATCACATAGCAATTTAACATGAGAGAAGACTACAGTATCCAATAAAAATAAAAAGGGGGAATTTTGGGTCTGTAGTTAACAAGCTTGAATTTGTACAGAACACTAGGATAATTCTAGGATAAAAGTGCCATGGGATTTTTTTAATAACCACAGGTAGCCAGGAATATTTTTTTTTCATCTGACAGTATCCTTCAGGAGCACCTCATCCATAACATCATATTGAGGCATCACTTGGCACTAACCGAGAAATAAATGAGCAATGACAATGAACAGCACTTCTCCTTGCAACACCTAACATTTTTTGTAGAGATTCCTAACTAAAGAATGACTCTTTTAGTTTCTGAACACACACAAAGAGCACATCTGTTTGAATAAGGTGGTACCATTTTTACATAAGAGTCCTGTGGCACCTTAAAGACTAACTAAAGTATAGAAGCATAAGCTTTCATGGGCTAGTACCCACTTCGTTGCACTGCATGCATCCGACGAAGAGGGTATTAGCCCACGAAAGCTTATGCTTCAGTACTTTAGTTAGTCTTTAAGGTGCCACAGGATTCTTTGTCACTTCTGCAATTCCAGACTAACACGGCTACCTCTTTGATTCTTGACATTTTTACATAGTTACTTTTGGTAAAAACACAATTTAAAAATGTTTTATATGATTCAGATTCCAAGACTAGATGGGACCACTGTGATCACTTGGTCTGACCTCCTGTATAACACAGGCCATAGCATCCCCCAAAATAATTCCGTTTGAACTAGTGCATATCTTTAAAGAAAGAAACAAACACAAAAACCAACCTTCATTTAAAAATTGCCAGTGTTGGAGACTCCATCATGATCATTGGTAAATTATTCCAATGGTTAAGTACCCTTAGTGTTAAAAATGTATGCCTTATTTCCAGTCTGAATTTGTCTAGCTTCAACTTTCAGTCACTGGATCATGTTGGACCTTTCTCTGTTAGACTGAAGAGCACATTATTAAATATTTGTCCTTAATGTTGGTTCTTATAAACTGTGATCAAATCACCCTTTAACCTTCTCTTTGTTAAGCTAAAATAGATTGAGCTCCTTGAGTCTAATCACTATTAGGTATGTTTTCTAATCCTCTAATCATGCTCCTGGCTCTTCTCTGAAACAAGTTTAATAACATCCTTCTTCAGCTGGACACAGTATTCCAGTAGTAGTCACATCAGTGCCAAATACATAGGTAAGAATCCCTCTACTTGAAATTCCCCTGTTTATGCATCCAAGGATTCCATTAGCCCTTTTGGCCACAACACTGCACTGGGAACTCATATTCAGTTGCTTATCCTCCATGACCCTCCACTCTTTTTTAGCATCTCTGCTTTCCAGGACAGTCTCTTTTCCTATAAGCATGACCTACATTTTTTGTTCCTTATATGTATACAGTTACATTTAGCCATAATAAAAATGCACATTGTGTGCTTGCATCTAGTTTACCAAAGTGATGCAGAGCACCCTGACTTTGCTTTTCATTAGGGTATGGTTACACTTACAAAATTATAGCGCTATTGCTTATAGCGCTCGCCTTATACAGCAATAATAATAGCGCTATTGTATGTCCACACTGAGATGCTCCAGCGCTATAGCATGGCCACATTTGCGGCACTTAATACGGCATCAAGAGCAGCGCATTAGGGCATGTATCCCACAGTACACCTCTTCCTGATCTGGCGCAATGGCTTGTGGTGGGGGGGGCGTCACTTGCGGGGCATTCTATATCCTGTTTCAACTACCCATGATGCTTTTTGGCATATCCCAGCAATCCCTGTGTTTCCTTCCACCTCCGGCGCCATCTTTCAAGGCTTTCAGCAAGGCACGCTCCGTCTTCCATTGTCGAGTGCTGCAATGAATCCAGAACTGCTGAGGGACATGCTGACGACTGTCGCCAGCACATCTCTGTGTGCAGTGGAGTTATTCCTTGACATGCAGGATGACAGTGATGATTCTGAAGACGAGATCGAAGCGGTGAATGCATTCGACACACAGCTTCTTGTCTCATTAACGGACATGCTCACGGCTGTTGAACGCCGCTTCTGGGCACGGGAAACGAGCACAGAGTGGTGGGATCGCATCGTCATGCAAGTCTGGGACGACGAGCAGTGGCTGCAAAACTTTCGAATGAGAAAAGCCACTTTCATGGGACTGTGTGCTGAACTCGCCCCTGCGCAAGGACACCAGACTGAGAGCTGCCCTCCCGGTGGAGAAGCGGGTGGCTATCGCGATCTGGAAGCTGGCTACCCGAGACAGCTACCGATCGGTGGCCAACCAGTTTGGGGTTGGAAAGTCGACCGTTGGAGTTGTGCTGATGCAAGTGTGCAGGGCCATTAATTGCATCCTGCTACGAAAAATCGTGACTCTGGATAACGTGCATGACATCGTGGCTGGCTTTGAAGAAATGGGTTTCCCTAACTGTGGAGGGGCGATAGATGGGACCCATATACCCATTCTGGCGCCCGCCCACCTAGCTGAGGAGTACGTTAACCGAAAGGGGTACTTCTCCATGGTTCTCCAGGCGCTTGTGGATCACCGTGGGCGTTTTACTGACATTAATGCTAGCTGGTCTGGAAAGGTGCATGACGCACGCATCTTCCACAACACCGGCCTGTTCATGAAGCTGCAAGCCGGGACTTTTTTCCCAGACCAGAGGATCCCCGTGGGGGAAGTGGAAATGCTCATAGTGATTCTTGGTGACCCTGCTTACCCTTTAATGCCCTGGCTCATGAAACCGTACACAGGGAGCCTGGACAGCAGTCAGGAAAGGTTCAACTACAGGCTTAGCCGTTGTCGAATGACTGTGGAGTGTGCTTTTGGGCGTCTTAAGGCGCGCTGGCGCTGTCTTTATGGGAGGCTAGACTTGGCCGAGGGTAGTATCTCCGCGGTTATTTCCGCATGCTGTGCCCTACATAATCTTTGTGAGCGGAAGGGCGAAGGCTTCACTCAGGCATGGTCCTCTGAGGTTCAACGCCTGGAGGCCACATATGCCCAGCCAGAGAGCAGGGTTCATGGAGGGGACCAGCGCGAGGCTGTTAGGATCAGGGAAGCCTTGAGGGAGCATTTTGAGGCTGAAAGCCAGTTCTAAAGTGAGGTGCAGATGGAGGGAGGGAGGGAGGGAGGGAGCATTCTTTTAACAGGAACAGGAATTTGCTTTTCTGTAGCCTGTAATAATGTATGTACACTTAATAAAAAAAACCCATTTATTAAGAAGACAATTCATTTATTGAACAGGTACTTCGGTTGCTGAAAGAAAATATTGTGATGCATGTGAGGGGGAAGGCAGGGGAGGTGCAATGGGGGTGTCGTGGGGTCAGTCAGAGATCGGAGTATGTCCGGGTCTCTGAGTCTCCAGTGCCCTCACAGTGGCCATGTCCCCCGAACCCCATTTGCGGTGGCCAGTAAGGCATGTTATTAGGGGTAGACTGCAGTGGATAATGGTCTGGGGTCTGGGGGTTGTTCGGTGAAGACAGAGGGGTTGGAGGCAGCTGTGGATGGTGATAACCATTTGGCTGATGATAGTGGCCTGGAGGGTACAGAGGCAAAGAAGGGGAAGGGAGTTGGGGCAAACGATAATTGGGGTGGTGGGTGCGGAGCTTCTCCTCCTGAAGGGTGACAAGCCGCTGCATAGTCTGCAATTGAAGCTGCAGTAATGAGAGCAGCTTGTCGGTGCTTTCCCGGCGGTGAATCGCGTTCTCCTTCCGCGCCTTCTCCCTCAACTTGCTCTCATTCTCCCTCCACCTCTGTGCAACTCGATTCTCCGTTACAGCCTGTTGCATTACTTGCTGTACAAGATCCTCTTTGCTCCTTCATGGCCGCTTCCTCAGTCGCCTGAGCCTCTCAGCTGTTGATAAGAGCGATGGCGAAAGGGTGAAGGACGACCCTTCTAAAATAAAAAGATACATTGCACAGTGGTTCCCTTGTAAAGAGCAGACATGCCTATCATTCCCCCGCATTCCCCGTTTGCCTGTCCCGCAGACAGCACAGATACAGCAACGGAGCCCCTGCCATGGTGAGTGGACTCCAGAGACAAGGGAAATGATTTTTTCCCTGCCCTGAAAAGCTGTGGCGGGGGAGGGAGTGGGGAGTGCCGGTAAGTGGCAGGAGCCACAGTGTGAGCAGCAGGCAGGGGGAAGGATTTTTTCCCTGCCCTGAAAAGCTGTGGCGGGGGAGGGGGTGGGGAGTGCCGGTAAGTGGCAGGAGCCCTACTCTGAACACTGTTCCAACATTCTCCGTAGGTGTTTGTCCTGGAAGATATCTCGTTGCTTCGAGTCACTGAGGAGCAAAGGGAAGGGATTTTATTAAGATGCGGCTTCCGCCCAGGGCCATATGCAGCGTGCCTATGTGCAGCAATGCTCCCCCCACCCATTGTAGCACAGTGGCAGGGACTAGTGACCGTGACCGGGACAGGGACCACGCTGGCTCTCCCGGGAAACCTGCGCAGGCGCATTGCAAGCGCTCTTATTGAGACCTTTGAAGAGATTACTGATGATGACTACCGCGATGTGATAGACTACATCAATGCACTATTCCACATGTAGGCAAGCATGCAAGCATCCCCTTCCACCCCAAGCTGCCTGCCTTCCCCATAGAAAAGCAGCTTTACCTCCGCAATGCACTGCTGAGCTGGCCCCTGCAACCGCCGGACTCTGTGGCTGGCCGCCCTCCTCCTGGCTTGAACAGAGCTCCAGGTGGAATGCCCCCCTCATCCCTTTCCACCCCAAGCTGCCAGCCTTCCCCATAGAAAAGCAGCTTTACCTCCGCAATCCGCTGCTGAGCTGGCCCCTGCAACCGCCGGACGCTGTGGCTGGCTGCCCTCCTGGGTTGAGAAGAGCTCCTGGCTGCATGCGTCCAGGGACTCCTCCGTGCCCTGGATCGCTGCTGCCTCGTCCTCATCCTCCTCCTCTTCTTCATCCTCCTGCTCTTCGTCCTCCTCCTCACCCCCCCCCCTTCACTAGTGGGCTGGGAAGTGTCCGTGGTGGTCGATGGAGTGACCGTGGGATCACCACCAAGTATCGCGTGCAGCTCCTTATAAAATCTGCAAGTCACCGGGGCTGCCCCTGAGCGGCCGTTTGCCTCGCGGGCTTTGCGATACGCATTCCTAAGCTCCTTTACCTTAACACGGCACTGCAGAGTGTCCCGCTCATGGCCTCTTTCTGCCAAGGCCCGTGATATCTGCCCATAGGTGTCAAAATTCCTGCGGCTAGACCGCAGCTGAGACTGAACAGCCTCTTCCCCCCAACAGCTGATGAGGTCCAGCACCTCACTATTGCTCCATGCTGGGGATCGCCTATTGCGAGGAGGCATGGCACGTGGAGTCATGATGATCAATCAGAATGATCACCTGCAACGATTCCCTGAGACCACGCCACGCAGTCAATCAGATCAATGAGAATGATCACCTGCAAGGATTCCCTGAGAGCACGCCACGCAATCAATCAGATCAATGAGAATGATCACCTGCAAGGATTCCCTGAGAGCACGCCACGCTTGGCTGGAGCAAACAGGAAGGGGATTTTCAAATTTCCCTGGAACTTTAAAGGGCGGGTCTGACGTGTGGTCACCTGAGGACAGGACAAAAGAGTTTGCAAGTGATGACCAGAGTGGCTCGAACGGGAATTATGGGACAGGCTGGAGGCCAATTAATACGCAGTGGGTGTCCACATTCTCCCTGTAGCGCTACAGCAGGTGCGCTACAGCCCTTATTCCCCATGAGGAGGTGGATTAATAATAGCGCTATAACTCCGCGGTTATAGCGCTATTAGTGCCTTGCCAGTGTGGACGGAGAGTAGGTTATAGCGCTCGTGGGGGCTTTATAGCGCTATAAAGTGCCAGTGTAACCATGGCCTTATTTACACTCCCCAACAGGACTCTATTTTCAGAGATGAAATTAATCAGATACTTTGCCTTTTGGAGATCATGCATCAGAGCAGCCATCAGGAAGGTGAGAAATAATCTCCCCTGGTCCCTGTTGACTGTTCTAAGTGTTAATTGCTCTGCATTGCTTGTAAAATTGCTGACTTTGCTGCGTAATGGCTCAAATCCTTTGCTCGACAACAAGTTGCCGCAGATAATATATGTAGCACTGGCAACAAGTTGTGTTAATTCAGTGCAGATTTTACTACAGACAGGACAAAGAACTGAGGACTGGAGTGTATGTCCTTGTTCTGCTAACTTTTTTCCTCACTATGCTAATTTCACACAAATGCCACTGAGAGGTATTTTTAAAGGATATTTAAATGCACTGTTGCCCATCCTGGTAGGTTTTCTTGGACTTCTCTCTTTCTATAGTAATTCCATGAAGGCCCCACACTGGCTACATTCCTTCAAATTTTAATAGCTTGCCTGGGGGAAAGAGTCAGGAAGCACAGATTCCTCTTCTCACTGTACTCAACTTTGACCACAGCATATGCAAAAGGAAATCTCACTATCAGAGGCAGTGTGGAGGAAAATTTTGACCAGTCTCAAAGGGACTGCTTTCATTCTCTGTAGCTTTTGTTCCACTACATTGTGGCCTCCCTCCTCATAGCAGTTATATTCCCCCTTGTGAGAAGGGGTACGTACGTAACCCCTTCTCAGGCTGCTATTGGGAGCCAGAAAGTATCATCTTTGTGAAATTCCTGTACCCTGCTGGGCCAGAGCTGATCCTGTGTCTGCTCTCCTGTGTCATCACTTCCCTACATGAGTGGCCGGTGACTCGGCCTTTGAGGGAGGCTAGCTCCCAGCTCCTCTCCTTCTGCTGGAGGCCCTGCCTCTTCCCTTCCCCTTGTGCCCTCTCTACCCTGCAGGAGCCCAGAGCACCCCCACTATGGCCCCTAGCACCAGTACTTGGCAGCGCGGTACCAGCGCCCCCAGCCCTGGAACACCTCGCGGAACGGCAGCAGCACCCCCAGTACTGAAGTGCCAGGCAACACAGTCCAAGTACCGGGAGAGCAGCACAGTCCCAGCGCCAGCCGCCTCGAGTCCCCGCAATAAGCTGCGCAGCCCAGTCAGCCTGGGCCAAGGCAGAGAATCAGGAACTGCAGGAGGGGGCCTCTTGGGGGCACAGTGTGGGTGGGGCAACATCAGGCTGTTTGGGGAGGCACAGCCTCCCCCAGCCTATGATACCTACCCCCCATGCTTCCCTATAATACATTTTGTTAACCAGTCTATAAACTAACCTTTTTAACAGCAAATGTCATTTACTAAAATCAATTGATATAACCTAGCAGGATTAAATTTTGCATTATTTTAGTTAAGGGAGGTTTATTTATAATGACTTAGGCCTACCCTGCATTGGAGATTTGTCCTGATTCCAGACATCACTGGCTAGCCACAAGTGTAAGGGAACCAATACAACCCCCTAGTGTAGACGTCATCTGCACCAGTGGCACGAACCCAGGTTTTGAGCAGTTTGAACCGGTGTAGATACAGTGATGGCTGGCTAGCACTGGCTGGAATCAGGACAAATGCCCAGTGTAGACAAGCTCTTAATTTAAAATTTATATCAATATAAATAATTTCCTCTCACCTGCTCATATCTTGCTGACTGAACAAACCAGACTCCTCCTTCTGTGGACACCAAGCTACCAGTGACTCCATCAGAGGACATGTTTACATACTCCTTCACTCCTTCTCTGATGTTTGATTATGCATAATAGACTTACCCCAGAAGGTTTTCATTTTAATGTTTCAAATTCACAAACAATTCTATCACTTCACATTTCAACTAACATTCATGGGAAGTTTGCTGGTAGCTTTTTGGGATGAGGATGAAATTGACACACATTGATGCAAACTGACTGAAATCAAATCTTCCTAAGTCTTTATTAATTTAAAAGGTTTGCTGTCAACTTGAAAACTAGTCCAGTCGAAACAAATGAGTTAAAAGAAGTGGCATTAGGTATTTCATCTGCCCCGAGTCTTCCTGCTGATTTTTGTGGGGTTTCAGTCACATTTTCCTATTTAAAAAAATATTTCTCTTCTCCCTTCTTCCATGGGAAAGACCCATGCATCCGAAAGGGGAAACTGACTAATTGCTTAATTTTCAGAGGTACATGTACGGAGCACTCAAAGCTTTCTTTAACTTAACTGGGAACTACAAGCACTTAGCACTAACAAAAAAAAATCAGGTTGTAAATGACTATATGGGGAAAACAGTGAAGTTCATTTTACTCAAACTTTGGACATAAAAAACTGACAGTAGAAAGAAAAATATCTT
Organism: Dermatemys mawii; assembly: GCA_007922305.1. Classification (NCBI taxonomy): domain Eukaryota; kingdom Metazoa; phylum Chordata; order Testudines; family Dermatemydidae; genus Dermatemys; species Dermatemys mawii. Next base: position 3,636,624 of record ML677365.1, on the reverse strand, counting down.
TTTTTTCTCATCCTTTCTTTTACAGTATCTTAAGGTGTTACCTGTAACAAGAGCAGTTACAAAACTCAGACAGATGTACTATTGTGTGTGTGTGTGTGTTAATGTTAATGGTGGCACTTTTAGGAAATAAAGTCCTATTTCGTTCTCCTTAAGCATGTAGAAATCCTACTGACAGCAACAGGAGTTCTATATTCCAAAGGACAGGATGAGGCAGCCTGAATTTATTCCAACTTCTCTCTAAAACAACAACATTTTAATGCAAGTCCCCCTCCCCTCATATTTAACTCTTAATAAACCAGCTTTCAGTACAAAATGTACTACTCTTTTGAATGAGAAGGGTGATTATACAAGCTGTATTATTGGACCATGACTCTAAAATATTACTGAAGATTTTCTGCCAAAATACTGCCAAATAATTCCTTTCTAGTTAAGATCAAATTTATGGCTAATAGAGTAGGAGCTTGCTAATTCACACTAATGACTGCAAGATCCATTGCAAATTATTGAATTTTGCAAATAAGTAAGTGGGAAACACAATGAAAAAAGCAAGGGTAATGTATCACAAAATGCACTTTGCTCATTTATCTTGACAACTGTGGTTTCAATTATTTATAATACTTCATCATGTACTGGTAAACGTACTGTAGTCTATTTTGTAAAAATAGACATTAGTAAGATTAGAGTAATACGACATTTGCTATTAACTCTTTACTCAGAAGTGGCTAGAAGTCACCACGGAGACCAAGATTTTCAAAAGAGGAAGCCTAAAGTCTGGGCTATAATTTGGCATGTAAACAAGCAGGCTGATTTTCAAAACTTCTGAGCACTTAGCACCTCCCATTAACTTCAAATACCTAGATGAAAACCTCAGAGGGAACATCAGGCCACTTATTTAGGTACCTATATATGGTCTTAGGTAGCCTAATTTAAAGGCCCCATTTTGAAATCTTGACCAACTTGCATCAGCAAGATTCAATCTATTTCAAAGGCCCAAGTCTTGGAGTCAGTAGGAGTTTTGCCTGCATAGGCTTATAGATATTAATCAAATATCTAAAGATTTTAAACAAACAAACCTCTTTTTAAAAATTAAAAACTTTATTTCTCTTACTGCTGTTGCAGGTACATCTACAGAAGCAGAAGAGGAAAGCAAGCCTTCACTTCCCTAAGTGCAGTTAAACATAGTTCTGCTTTCCATACTTGAATCACAAGTGCAATCTATGTGAGCAAAACTCACTGTACTGTGGGGAAGAGGGGACGGAGAAAAAGGTAAAGCAAATTTGAATTTAGTCATTCTGGTAACAGAGTCATTTCCAGACTATTAAATGCTAAGGGTGTTGGCCCAAATTGCATCACACACAACCTACGCTGGATGAACACCACGTACTCAGCAAACGAGACGGTTGGGCATCCCAGGAGGATTAGTCTAACAGACTTGCCAGTGCATGCGGTTCTATCTGTTTTATCAAGTATATCACAATTCTGAAAGGAACCCCCCACACACACACATTTCCCCCCTTAATATATTCACGCTCAGAGGTGCCAGATTGACAGCCCGGGAGCATAACGTTTTAATATGATCTGTAGAACAGGTTCTGCAGACAGCAGCTGTACAAGCTTCCATCTCAAACGGAGCTGAAACTTGGAAGGCAATGTGAGGGAACCACTTCCAGCAGAGATTGTTGAGCTCAGTCTCCATGATTATTCAGTTCTTGACTGCTGCCTGCACTGCTAAGAATGCCAGATATGGTGGCGTTGTTTTGTGATATGGAATCTTGCTGAATAGGATCTGGAATGAGACCATAATTTCATTTCAGATAGCCTTCTGACCAGTCCATCTGTGACTTTAAGTCACTACCAGGGCTGGTTTTGGGGAGGCAGCTGTGCTTGCGCAAGGCATGTTGCAACTGGACCTTGGAGAGAGGAGCTGGAAGGCTCATTGTGACCTCTGCCCTCCATTGCACAGTCACATAGGGCCAGTCACAATCTGGTCTTCAGGGTCTTCTGTTTTCACTTTTACACTGGTGACCAGAAGGGATGACAATTCCTTCTGGATCCTACTATAAAAAAGTTCTTTGAAATTGTGTTCAAGAAATCAAAATGATTCTCCCTTCAATATAATGTTTAGAAAAGCAAGAAATGAATCATCTATAGTACATTACTGGAGCCATTCCACCTACCCTGAAGGGTGAATTGCATTGAGCAACCCTGAGTTTCTGTAAAAGAGATACTCCCTTCCTGCAGGGTAGCTGAAATTTTTAGGCTCCAGGAAATTATAGAAGAGCATCAGACTTAACAGGCAACTCAGTTTTCCAGAAGAGTGTTATTCAACCACAATTTGTGAGGAAAGAAAAGATTTCCTGTAATCTGACTGTACTCACTCATCATGGAAATTCACTTCCTGTATGCTGACTCATATTTTGCTGAGTGTACATTTCATAGAATCATAGGAGTGGAAGTGACCCCGAGAAGTCATTTAGCCCAATCCCCTGCACTCATGGCAGGACCAAGTATCGTCTTCGCCATCCCTGACAGGAGTTTATCAAACCTGCTCTTAGAAAGCTCCCATGATGGAGAGTCCACAACCTCCCTGGGCAATTTATTCCGGTGCTTAAATACTGTGACAGTTAGGAAGCTTTTCCTAACGTCCAACATAAACCGCCCTTGCTGCAATTTAAGCCCATTGCTTATTGTCCTAACCTCATAGGTTAACAAGAACAATTTTTCTCCCTCCTCCTTGCAACAACCTTTTATGTACTTGAAAACAGTTATGGCCCCTCTCAGTTGTCTCTTCTCCAAACTAAACAAACCCAATTTTTTCAATCTTCTATCAAAAGTCATGTTTTCCAGACCTTTAATCATTTTTATTGATCTTCTTTGCACTTCCTCCAATTTGTCCCCATCTTTCCTGAAATGTGGTGCCCACAACTGGTACCCTATTCCAACAGAGCAGTAGAGTAGAATGGAAAAATTACTTCTCATGTCTTGCTTACAACGCTCCTGCTAATACATCCCAGAATGATGTTTCTCAAATTTTTTCCTCTTCTTTTCAAAATGGCGTCAACTTTCCTCCACTTATTTGTGACAGGATGTACTCAAAGATAGGTCTGAATTTGGGGTATATAAACATGAATGACTTCTTCCCAGCAATTTCCCCTCTCCACACCACTTATTAATGTCCTCATTGGATTTTATAAAATATAACCAGAAAGTCCCCTTTGAGATGTAACAGGTCATTTGCACAGCAGTCCTCTTGCAGAGATGTAGTCAGATCACTACAGCTTGGATAAGCAGGGCTTCAGGTGATGAAGGAGGTGAGCTGGAGGAAAAATATTGAATAGTTTGGGTTGCCAACCATGGGCGGTAGGTATAAGAGACCAGAGGAAGCTTAGCCTCCCTTGGTTCAGCCACTACCACCCCATACCTGGACTGTGTTGACCTCACCTGCTCTGCCCCTTCCCAGAGGTCCCCCCCGCTGCCTAGTGAGTCCCTCCTCTCCTCCATGTCACCTCGCCCCTGGAAGTTCCTGCCAGCCACCATCTTCCTCCTCATTCCCCGTCACCCTCCCACCCACTGCTTGCCATGTCCCTTCGCTTCTCTATCAACTCCCCCACAATACCCTCCCTATCCGCTGCGTGCCATGTCCCTCCTCACATGCCTCCTCCTCCCACTGGGCAGGGAGGTGGAGGAAAGGAGGGATGTGGAGAGTGCAAGCAGTGAGGGTCTTATGAGGGAGGAGATAGGGACATGATGAGTGGTGGCGGAGGACTGAGCAGGGAGGGAGGAGTCTGGGGCAGAGCAGGGGTGTGGCTTAGGGTGGAGTGGGCAGGACCGTGGGCAGAAAAGATGTGACAGGGAGCTAGCCTCTCTCAGGGGAAACTTCACCCGCTGCCCATGTTGCCACACTGGAGTACAGACAAGAGAACATTGACAACTAGTTGGCTTTAAAGAGTCTCTGTCAGGTGGAGTTCAGCTTCATTCAAGCATTGCTCACACTTGACAAACACCTTTACCCATTTAAAAAGCCATTAAAGGGTTAACCCCCAAAGTATATGTGTTTCAATAGCTACAATTCAACAGTTAATTTTTAGATGCCTTGGGTTTCAATGGGACTCTGTTTTTACACCCTGATTAAGCTCAGGGTTGAAGGGGGACTTGGTTTGCAGCTAGGTGCAATTAGGGTGACCAGATAGGAAGTGTGAAAAATTAGGACAGGGGAGGGAGATAAATGAGAGCCCATACTAAAAAAAGCCCCAAATATTGGGACTGTCCCTATAAAATCGGGAAGTCTGGTCACCCTAATTGCAGCTGGATTCTAGGAACAGGAAGATGGTTTAGGACTGGAGGATTTGCTTTCCACCACAGGCTCCTCCTGTATACTGGGAGCTGCCCTGATAAAAACACTGCAACATTCTAAAGAAATAAGCCATAGCTCTGAACCACTGCTATTGTACGCTGGAGTTTTGTACTATTATTGCAGAATACTGCGGTACCTTTTTTAGGATTGTTCGCACCATGAGTAGTTTCTGCTTCCTTGTTCCTTTCAGTGGCCCAAGTCCTCCCTTTAAACAAGAAGTGAAAGTAGACTCCCATTTAAAACCTAAAATACACCTACTTTCAAGTCTTGACTTTTGATTTGAGTGATAGTGACAAACAGTGGGGACGAGGAGGAAGGAGAGCATAAAGGTTACAAAAACAGGATCGAAATGTTTGAGGGGGTATTCTTCCACACTCCACAGAACGGGTCTTATTATGGTCAACATGAGATCATAGTACAGTATCTGTACGAGCCCCAGGAGACCAAAACAAAACTGCTGTCAACTAGCATTCGCTAAACTGGGATTGCACTGTGGGGTTTGTGCACACAGAAAATTATTAAACACACTTAAACTATAAATAGTAATGAACTGAAAGTCATAGCTCTTCTTAAGGTCAGAAAAAGTGAATCCTAAACTGGTGCAGGTTTCTAGTTAAATTACAAAGCACTCAACCTAAAATTAACTTCCTCTGGGCACTCTTAAAATAGTAGATTGCTGGATGTGAGCTGATGGGTGTTCTCTGCTAGTTGCTCCTGATGAAATATAAATGTGGTTTATTGCATCTATAATTATATAAAAACTTTGCCCAGTACTTTTCTCTGCTGACTGGAGGAGTGAAGTTTAGATGTATGATACGAAATACAGTAAATCTGAAAAAGGCATAAAGCAATGTAAACAATATCAAACTTTATGAAACAAGTCTGTTACCCAGACTTACAGTTAACACAATGCAGGTGTGTGTGTGTATATATACATGTTAATATACATATATTTATGGGAAACACCAACGCACATAACTTTAAGTGATCCTGTTTTTGTAACCCTTATGCTCTCCTTCCTCCTCGTCCCCAGTTTGTCACTATCACTCAAAAAATCAAAAGTTAAGACTTGAAAAAATAATGAGGTTGGCTTAAAACTCATGGATTGTAAAAAAAACAATAAACTTGAGGAGTTTCATTTGCCTTCTGGTTCTCGAGCCTTTAGGAGTCATGGTTTCAGGATGTTTTCTACCACAATGAGGTAGAAAACAACCTGAAAGTTCCTGAGATTCTCATGTAATCACGTGACTTCAAAAGCTGGAGCCTTTTGACAACCATAGGCAGCGAGTATAAGAGGCAAGAGGACGTGAAGCCTCCCCTGGTGCAGCCATTGCCACCCCATGCTGGAAAAACACCAAATATCATGAGACTCATGATAAAACCATAAGAGCTGGCAATACTGTTTTAAGGGTTTGAGAGCTGATACCATTTCTTTGGTTGCAGATTGTGTAGCTATAGTTTTAAGCAAGGTGCATATATAACTAGGGCCCCACCAAATTCACCTTTCATTTTGGTCAATTTCACGGTCATGGGATTTTAAAAATCGTAAATTTCATTTCAGATATTTAAATCTGAAATTTCATGGTGGTGTAATTGTAGGGGGTCCTGGTCCAAAAGGAAGTTGGAGGGAGTGGGGTTGCAGGTTATTGAGTGTGTGTTTGTGTGTGCGGGGGGGAGGGGGCGGTTGCGGTACTACTATTCTTACTTCTGCACTGCTGCTGATGGTGGCAGCACATTTTTCAGAGCTGGGCAGGGGGAGAGTGGTGGCTACTGTCCAGGAAACCCGCTCTGAAGGCAGAGGCGGAAGCGGAGTTGACAGGGGAGCGGCAAGTCAACTCACCGCCATGTGGACGGCCAGGTAAGTCGCCCTAAGATACGCTGACTTCAGCTACGCTATTAGCGTAGTTGAAGTTGCGTATCTTAGGGTGACCCCCTCCCCCAGTGTAGCTCAGATCTTAGGCTACTTATTTAAGTGCCAAAATTTGAATTTAGGAGCCTTACCCTAGTCTCTTGTTTTTGCAAATCTTGGCCCTCAATCTCCAACTTCTATGGAATGAAAATGTCTAGCCATCCTGTAATGAATTGGTGGGATTTATACCTCACAAGGGGCTCCTCCAGTTTTACTGAACATGCTGCACGCTCTGCCCACTTTGAAGAGGGAAACAAACTTTAGTCGTAGTAAGTCTTATTATTAGTTGTTTCAATGTCATTGTTTCTTTCAGCAATGACAATTAATTTAAGATTTCTACTCTTGTACTTGTTCTCTGTGGCTTCTAATTTTCTATGTAAAGCAATGATACCCTTTACCGCTAAAGCAGAAACATACTTAATGCTGCCTAATTCAACTCTTAAAGTAGGAACATATGGTTGGAGAGTTTTCTTCAAGTTTTTCCATTTTGTCCTTCAATTTCACTATCTATGGTGTACAGGCAATTAGCATAAAATCTTTGCTCCATGGATCTGATGGTGTTTAATATTGTTTTCAAAGAGACCTCAGATATTGAACAATACCCTCTAAGACCACAGAACTGCAGGTACAGAATAGATGAGTTCACAGGAAATGCTTTTCCCCTTCTGTGTTTAACTTGAGCTTAGAACTTGCTCTAATGGTCTGGCCTAGTCTAATGGTCTGAGAAGAAGGTTAGGATACTAGTCTGGGTCATGGAAGATGCTGCTTCAATTCTCATCTCTACCACAGACTTCCTGGGCCTACCCCGTTCCTGGGTTCTGGGGTGGGGCCAGAAATGAGGGATTAAGGGCTCTGGGATGGAGCAGGGAATTGGGGTGTGTAGCAGAGTGCTGGTGCAGAGGCACCTAATCAGCCCCTGCTTAGCCAGCCCCAATCAGGGGAGACAGATTGGGGCTGGGAAAAGCCCAATGCCTGGCCTGTGGATTGGCTACACCTGCTGGCCTGAGGGCTGTAAAGGGTGGAAGGAGCCAGAAGGAAGGGGGGAATGGCCAGAGCAAGGTCAATCTCCTGGCTGAGGGCTGTTGCCTTTGTGAGAAGCCAAACAAGGCTCTAAGTTGTATATAGTTTAACATGGGTGGTGGGCACTGCACTGTAAGCTAATAAAGACACAGGTGTTGTGTAGTGAAAGCCTCTCTGAGCTTTATTTGGGCAGCCAGTGGGCTGCAGGAAGAGGGGGCCAGCAGACCCTGTTACAGGGTGCAAGAGGGAGGTGAGGGGTCTGGTGCAGGACTAGGGATGAGGGATTTGGGGTGCAGGAGGGGGTTCTGGGCTGGAGCTGAGGGATTCAGAGTGCCAGAGAGGGCTCTGGGCTGGAGCAGGTGGTTGAGGTGTGGGATGGTGTGCAGGTTCTGACTGCAGTGTAAACTCTGGGGTGGGGCTGAGGATGAGGGGTTTGAGATGCAGGACAGTGCTCTGGGTTGGGACCAAGGGGTTCAGAGGGCAGGAGGGGGATGAGGGCTGGGGCAGGGGGTTGGGGCACAGAAGGGGTTCAGGGGTGCAGGCTCTGGGTGGTGCTTACCTCAAGCAGCTCCCAGAAGCAGCGGCATGTCCCTCCTCCAGCTCTTATGAAGAGGTGCAGCCAGGCAGCTCTGCACGAAACCCCATCCACAGATGTTGCTCCCATTGGCCACAGTTCCCGGCCAATGGAAGCTGCAGAGCCGGGGCTTGGGCAGCGTGTGGAGCCCCTTGGGCTGTCCCTACGCGTAGGAGCTGGAGGGGAGACATGACGTTGCTTCTGGGAGCCGTATGGAGTCATAGCAGGCAGGGAGCCTGCCTTAGCCCCACTGTGCCACTGACTGGACTTTTACCGGCATGGTGAGTGGTGCAGAAAGGAGCTGCCAGGGTCCCTTTTCGATGGGGTGTGCCAGTAAAAAACTGAACACGTGACAACCCTCTGGACTTCCTGGCTCAGGCTGTGGCGCTGCCCACGCTCCTCCCACACAATGAAACCAGTGGAGAATCAGCTGCAGCTGTGGTCTGGAGTTCGGGGCTCAGCTGGTTGCCTGGGACTGAGGCAACCAGGGCTGGTGCTCGGGCTAGATGGGGCGGCTGGCTGGGATTAGGCCTGCCAGTGTGGCCTGGGGTGGCTCAGAGGTTGCCCAGTTGGGGTCACGCCAGCCGGAGTGGCCGGCGGGGTTCAACCAGGGTGGCTTGGGGGCAGGGCCATGGGTGGAAGGGGTGGAGTTGGCAGGCTAGCCTCCCTGAAGTGGGGGTTCACACATCTTCCATTCCTAGAGAGATTGTGGAATCTCAGTCATAGGAGATTGTTAAGAGCAGGTTAGACAAACATCTGTCAGGGTGGTGTATAACGCTTAGTGCAGGAAACTGGACAAGATCTCTTCTTGAGGTTCCTTCCAGTCCTAGGAGTCTACAATTAGCCTAAATCCTGATTGAAAGTGCAATATGTGGCATAACTTTATGACCTCTACACTTTTAACAGTCAGTAGAGAACATTTTCCTATTTCTAAATGGCTCTTTGAAAATCCTCTGGTTTGCTAATTTGCTTGTTTTTCATCTTCTGGATATCCAATTTGTTGTCTTGAATGTGAACTCTCAGAAATGCTTCCTCTTATTAATGGCACAGAGCAGCAACGCTAACTTCTTAATACCCCAATCATAAACTTGACTTGTATCTCTGAATATTGTCTTTCTTTATAGGAAGGGAAATTCAAAACATCAAAATCATTAAGCCCTTGGTGGTTCCAGAATAAAAAGCAAGTTCTACTGAGAATTTATTTTTTTTAAAATTAACCTATTGCTCACTTGATAGTAGAGTGCATGGTGAAGATCAAAGTTTTTTTCAAGTTACTGAATATAGCAGAGCAGATGCCATGGGCAGCGCTGCAGGAAAAGCAGCAATTTAATAAAGAATAAAGTTATAATTATCTGGCATCATGACTCATTTTAAGATATGGGGTCTTCAGTGAATGGAATGAACACACACACAAACACACTCTTTAACGGATACTCTTCCTTGGGCTAACTAAATATATAGATGACTGAATTTTCATTAGAAAAAGAAAAAAAAAAAGTTGTACTACAATCCCCCGAGGAAAATAACCTTCAGTTCTAAGCAGCCATATTTCATTTCACATTCTCCTCTCCTATCTTCTCATGAAGCCTATATTATACATTTGATCCAGGCTTGTTCAAAGCATTAAACACTCATGAAATGATATGCTCCAGCTGTGTTTGTTGACTGCTTTTAGAAGGTAAGGTGCCTAGAACTGCATTTAATCATCAGTTACTCCAGCATATGTCTGAAACAGCTGTGTACCAACCCTGGTGTAACAGAGTAGAATGCGGTCTTTGGTGTCCTTGTTACTCCAAGTTTCAGAGGCTAAAGAACTCTGATACTTCTCTGAGCTGTAACCGCTCAACAGCAGAGATGTTATCTGAATACATTTTAACAGTGGAATAGCTTGTTCCATTCCTTGTAAAAAGTAGCTATGGGGAGGGGAGAAATCTTCATCAAGATTTCCTCAGAGATTATTTTACATTATGTAATTGGGGTGGGATGAGACTGCCATTATGAACCGTTTGGGGAACGATCCAGGTAGACATTGGGTGACATGGAAGTCCATTGTTATCTCCATTGAGTCCCTGTGTCCCTACTCTGGCTCTAATTCCTGGATTCCCTACAAAGGAAGTGGGGAACCTGCAGTAGTAGTAATACTGCTAAATTTCATGGTCTGGCTATGTGTGTTAATCCACTCTGCCAAGGTCTCTTCTGATCATCTTGTGTCTTGATTATTATCATTTCTTCCTCCTTCCCGACCTTGACTGCAGCCATCTTACCCTTTCCACTCCATTCAAAGTGCTGCAAAGTCATCCTCCTGTTCCACCTCTTTGACTATGTCTCCGCATCAACTTGAAGTCCCTCCACAGGCTCTCCCTTCTCTACCTCATGAAACTCAAACTTCTCACCTCACCTTCCAAGTCCTGCACAATCATGCTCTTCCCTACCTATGTCCCCTCTTATCATATTGCGGTCAACTCCACCAACAATGCCAGCCTCAACAGTCTCAGATGCTGTCAAAGGGCTGGCTGGGGATCCCTTCTAGCGACCCACCAGACTGCAGAGAAGGGAAACTGAGCCTCTCTATCCCTGGATCCCCAAGGTATTTACATATCCCTGGAGCCTGAACAGAATCCAGTCACTGCTCCAACCTCAGGGCCTGTGAACATGATGTAGACCTTCTGTTTGGCAACCCCTTCTGAGAGCTGGAACCTGCTGTCCAGTTAGCTAACCCCTCTGGGCACTCTCTCTTCAGGGGCAGGTAGTAGCTGTGAAGCAGTTAACATACAGAGAGAAACACTTTGCACAGTCAAAACACATGCTTTTATACTTAATCAGACAAAGCAATAAACAGTACATGCACACCACTGCATCCATTTCCTTGCTTTCAAGCTCACCCTTCTCTTGGGAGTTCTTAGGGACAATCAGTGTCCAGATAGGGAGTCTCCAGTCTCATGAGACATTATACGCTGGATCAATTCTCTCTCATGGACTGGAGAAAATGGCCTTTGAGCAGCATAGCTTCTGTCCTTTTAAAACTCTTTAGCCCCTTATGTCATATGATATCTTGCCAGCTTTTCCACATGAATACAAACCTCTGCCAGGTGACTTTGTTGCCAAGGTTTCCTCTCCTCTGACAAACCAGTTTCTCTGGGTAAGGGCTAGTTACTCTAGTCTGTTGTCTAGAGTAACTAGAATTCCAACAATTGAATATTTAAAGTCAACTAGCCTCTGTTGTCAGCCCTGTATCTCTGTGGCGGGATGATACAGAACAGGAGTGGCCGAAGCACCCTAAAAGTGAGGGTACCACAGGTGGCCAAAATGGTGGCCCAGCCACCATGCCACCCCTTCACCCCGAACCTGCAGGCTGCCCCTTTCTTCAAGCTCCCACACCTACCTCCCCTTCTCCTTGAACCCCCATTTTTGCAGCACCCTCTCCCCCAAGATCCCACCCAAGCCCTGCCTCTTCTCCCAAGGCTCTGATCCCACACCACCTCTTCCCTCCATCCCAAATCCTGTCCTGTTTGCTTCTCTCTGCCCCTGCTCATCCCTTACAGCTGGTAAAAAGTGGGTGGGCCATGGCCCCCTGGCACCTCCTGTTCTAGCACCCCTGATACAGAAAGCAAAAGACTACACCTTCAAAATGGAATTTGCAGCTTGGTAAAGATACCTAGAGTTCATCTCTCATATGCAATTCATACATTTTACAGATTCCCAAATTGTCACCCAAGTATCTCCATACTTTCTCCTCATCTGCTCTAAATACAGGAGGCAAAACTAAAAAGAATTCTGTGCCAAAATCTGGAAAGCCACCAAATTATCCACCTTCAAATGCTTTCTTAAAATCAGCTCTGCCACAGTGCTAACAGAAACCTGCCATCTGACAATGGCTAGGTAGCTGGTAAGCTGTGATTTGTTTGATTGCTGCTACTGAATAGTTTGCTATACATAAGAATTATGCACACAGCTGATCTGTATTAAAACACTCTGACCTCTTGTTTGTCTCCTTCAATGTCAGACTGTAAACTCTTTGGAACAGGGACTGTCATTTAGCTTATGTTTGTATAGCACCTAGCACAATGGGGCCTGACCTGGTCAAGACTTGGTCACAGCATAGCTGGGACTGCTGCTGATTGAACTGGAAAGGGAATGGAGTGGCCTGGCAGTTTGCAGTTGTGTGGCACTTGTACATTGTCAAGGGAACTGGAGGGACCAGAAGAACAGGAGGGAGAAAATGAATAGGTTCACAGGAAGCCAGGAAGGGCATGAAGGATAAAGGAAAGCAGCGGAAAAAAATTCAATAACCTTCCAGCACTATCTAAATCTCCCAGATGGCTCTGCCTGGAACTTGGAAGCTCAAATAATACTAAAAGCGATGCTATATTTTGTTATTTGGCTATGGAAAAGAAGTGAAAAAGGCAAAGGTGCTAGTGGGGGAGAGTTTTCTGGATAGCCTCTCTCTATGTGGAAGTAACAAAGAGTCCTGTGGCACCTTAAAGGCTAACTAAAGTATTAGAGCATAAGCTTTCGTGGGCTAATACCCACTTCGTCGGTATGCATCCAATGAAGTGGGTATTAGCCCACGAAAGCTTATGCTCTAATACTTTAGTTAGTCTTTAAGGTGCCACAGGACTCTTTGTTACTTCTGCAATTCCATACTAACACGGCTACTGATTCTCTATGTGGAGTTTCACCCAAATTTTGATGGCAGTGTTTTGTAAACTCTTGAATAATAAACTCTCTAAGGGCTGGTCCTCACTAGGGCGGGGGATTGACTGTAGATGCGCAATTTCAGCTACGTTAATAACATAGCTGAAATCGGCATATCTACAGCCGACTTACCTGCCGTCCTCACGGTGGTGGCAGTCAGCGGCGCGCTCCCCCGTCGACTCCAGCTTGCGTCTTTTGGCGAGCTGGAGTTACGGAGTCAACGGGGGCGCCGCTGGGGATCGATTTATCGTGTCTTGACGAGACGCGATAAATCAATCGCCATAAGGTCGATCTCTCCCCACGCTAGTGAACACAAGCCCTGAGTAATGGCTGAAAGACCATTATGTGCATAACAGTGCAAATGTAACCAATCTTCCTTAGGCAGGTAGCAGGGATCATATCAATGGATCACATGCTAGCAAAATAAGAATACTTGTACCCCTGTGTGTACCCCAGGCTGTCTATATGATATTGAGACACACTCTTGGGGTAGGACAAAAAACAACCAAAAAAACCTTGCTAATATTTTAAAGTCATACATTCAAATTAGATAGTTTAATATCTAATGCTGGTCTCCATCATTTTCTTGCACACTGACAGTTTCTTATTCATACTCCCTAACCTTTGCTATGGAGCCTTCTGCAGTTATCTACCACCTGAAGTAAAGCAGTAAGTCTATTACTTGGTAGCAGAATAGATTTTTATTCTCCAAGATGATCAACCCTTAGAGGGGGACACACCACATTTAGCCAGTTACATAAACTGTACCAATGTAACATTTTCTTCTCAGGACATTCTCTATCAAAAATGTAGCTTTTTTGTTGAAAATCTGTTTGTCACAGATTCTTGTAATAGCAAAAAGGCAACCTTAACAGCTCAACATCCTAACTACCATTCTGTCATCCATTTTGTCTTAAGTAACTGCAGACACACACCATTTAGCACATACTGTAGGTCTAAATTTATTTCTGCAGGCAACAGAGACTTGAAAGTATTCTTTAAGATGTACACTTAAAATGTCCTTCCTTCAACAGACATGGACAGCTACTGCTCCACTACACATCTATTTATTCATATAATCGGCCTCCAAGCTTCACAGTGAATTCGGCACTAAGCAAAATGGAGTGTTACAGGTAGCAAATCAACAACACTACAATACTGGAACAGATTTCCCCCACCCTTCTTGGTCTGCCAGATTTGGTGACCTTCTCTTTATGTCTCAAGGCTCCTCACTGTTCTCCCAAGCTTTTTCTGAAGTGATGTGAGGGAGTTAGTGGACACCAATTTGTGGTGAGAAAATCTGAGTTTGAAGGAGGATGGAGTTTTGAAAGGGCTTTTTAGTTTTGGACTTTGATTTTAATTTATATGCTGTATGTAACTTCTTTGTATTAATTTTCTGCACCTGTTCCCAGAGGTTTGGATGGGTGAATTTTAAATATTGCACACTTTCCTCTTTGTGATTTTATTATGCAAAAAAAACTTCTCTCTTCACTTTGAAACCATACACAAACCATAGCTCCAAAGCTTGATTTACAAAATGCTGATTGAACCAGACCTTTCAAGGACTCAATATTAGTGGAAAGCACAGAATTGAAACCAGGAAGAACTAAATTTGATCTCTTGGGTCCTGAAAGGTGAGTAAGAGAAACCAAAATTTTCACATGCTTTGTTTGAATATGTAAATATTTTTGTAATTTCTAGATCTACACTTATATTTTGTTCTGTCTCCAGAGCTTTACAGGTCAGCAAGAAGACCTGCTTGTTTTTAATTGCTGCAATTATTTCAACCTTATCTGTGACATACAATATATGTTTCAACATCTGAAAGTGATGACAATCATTTGAGAAACAATGCGGGAAGGAGAGGGTCATACCTTTAGCCTTTATTGAAATGTACTGAAATAGGAGGACTCTTTAGTAGGGCAACGTAACGGTGTTGGCACCCACCGCTCACAGGCTGCTCCTCTGGTTGGGTGTGTCCCCAGTCTTTAAACCAGCTCAGCCCTGGTATGGGGCCACATCCCCAGGGCTTTCTCTCTGAAGACACTATATTCCTGCAGCCCTCCCCAGGCTCAGCCCCTTACTCAGTCCCAACAGCCAGCTAGGAGCTCCTTCATTGCTCCCCTGGTCCCTGTTAGCAAACTGTCTTTGGCTTGGTCCTAGCAGCTAGCAGGGAGCCTCTTGCTCCCCTCGTCTCTGCCAGCAGATTGTCTTTGGTACTGTGGCTCTTCCAGACAGACGTGCAGTCCTTTCTTCTCCAGCTCCACGCGGTAACTGTCTCTGTAGCTCCTTTATATAGGGACCTACTGGTCCGGATTGGCTGTTTTCCCTTCAGCCCCTCTAGCCTGCTTGGAGGACCTCTCCACTGTTCCTTTTCTGGGATGGGTGTGGCAAGACCCTGAGGCCTTCAGCAGGGGGCCTCTGGCTTTAGTCCACCCTATCACAGGCAACATGAGAATAAGAGGAACTGGCATCTATGTGAACATTCAGATTGTTCTCAGTGGCCTTCCCTGAAAGCCAGCTGAGTCCTCAGCAGAATGCATTGAAAAAGACTTGAACACAGAATCTTCAGCCCCTCCATACAGTAGCTGCCCTTGGTGTGCATCTGGATTACAGCAACTACTTCAGGGTATGGGAGAAGTAGCAAAGCTTACTCTCTTGTCTTGTATAATAGGAAGGTGATGGGGCATTCATTAAAGAAAATAAGAGGTTATGATATTTACTGCTGAGGGATTTTGGCTTTGTACAACCATTCTCTGACAAGAACAACAGGCTACACCCTCACATTCGCTCTCCTTATGCAGCCCGGTGCAGAGACCTACAGTTCATCTCAGCAGAATGGGTGTAGGATCGTGGGCTCTCTACTGGCTCCCCATTTCCACTGTCAGCTCAAAACCCAACAGAAAATCCACTTTTGATTGCGTTTGGAACCTGACTTGAACACTTAGAATTTGGTCCAACTCCTTAGTAAGTACCAATTCCAGAGTCTCCTGAAGATTTTTTCTGCACATTATTAGTTCCAGGTATCTTTCCCTTTGATCTTTCCCTTTCACTAGCAAATTGAGCAGTCAATGTTTTTGGGTATGTTTTTCTTCTTCACTGTCACCAGTAAATATCATAACCTCTTATTTTCTTTAAAGAATGCCCCATCACCTTCCTATTATACAAGACAAACTCAGTGTGTCCAACTCAAGCTGTAAGCACCAACCCCAGAAGACAAGTAGTTTAATGATGAAATCCAACAGATTAGACAGAAAAATAATTCAAAGGGACCATTAGCAATTAGCAGCTTGTAGAGGGAAAACAAACTTAACACACAACAGAAAGTGTACTTATTTGATCTGCTCACATTTAGCCTCAATTAAAGAAATACTGCCAAGTAGGCAGGTCTCAAATTTTAATTATCTTGCAATTTGCATACTGTTTTAGTAAATTCCTTTTTGTTTAAGCCTGTGTAATATTCCTTTCAATTACCTATAAGTCTAGGTCTAACTAATTATATTTTTAAATACAAAACTTTATTTCATGTAGGTCCTACCCAAAAGAGGACACCTTATGCTCTCTGACTGTGGACCCACGTATTAGATTGTTCCCATGTTTAAGGCCATGCCTTTCCCTAGCAACCTCTATTATGGAAAGTCAATAAATGTTGAGATTGTCCATTAGATTTGTAAATTTTGACACACGACTAGGCTGTAAGGCAGAAAAATGGGTCCATTCAATCTGTGCCTGGTTGTGCATGTTTGTGATTGTAGAGCACAAGCCACTCACAGCTTTGTGTGAATGGGATTAAAGTGGGGGGATTTAATTATTTTAATTCAATGCTAAAGTGATTATTACTATAAAACAGCAAACAAGTACTTGACAGTCAGGCTGATAACTGGTAAAAGAACATTCATCTTCATAGATGAAAACCAAGATTCCCTAAACCTGGTTTGATACGCTCAGCACAAGATTGGTCACCTTAAGTCATCTTGTCAAGAATCAGAGAGGTAGCCGTGTTAGTCTGGAATTGCAGAAGTGACAAAGAGTCCTGTGGCACCTTCAAGACTAACTAAAATTTTTTTAGAGCATAAGCTTTCGTGGGCTAATACCCACTTCATCGGGTGCATGCAGTGGAAGTATCCAGGGGCAGGTATAAATAGGTAGGCAAGAACCAGGTTGGAGATGACCTGGTTCAGCCTCATTGGACTAACCCCGTTAAGTGACTCTCTGTCACTTAAGCCATCTTGACACTCCTCTGATCCAGAGATAAGCGAGTCCTAGGTAAATTAGAGATCTAACTTATATTTGGGTACCTCTGGCCCTAAGAGGCTGTTCCAGCCAGTGTGGATCACTGGGGTATACAATCACCCGGCTACACCTCCCCTTTTTTTCTTCAGATGTCCCCAGCACAAGGGACCTCCAGGAGAGTGCTGGCACAGAAGTCATTACAGAGACTTTGTAGCACCGAAAGATTCAGCTAGGCGTGGGGAATTTATAGCTATCTAGATCTGTTGGCATTACCAATGCTTGACTGGCATAGGAAAGCCAAAATTCTGACTGGAGCAGATGTGACAAAGCTCCAAGTTTGTACTTGTGGGTCCTGCACTTCCTGGCAGATTTAGGGGCCTCAGAAACTCATGTAGGCCCCAGAGTGACCTCCCTTTCTCAGTATAATTGGCAAGAGTCACTGCCTAGTGAGTTACCTTCATCACAGGCCAGTATGGAAGGTGTAAAAAGGAGGGAGCCCAAGCCCGCCCTCTGCTCCGGGCTCCAGCCCAGGGACCCTAATAGTATCAGCTAAGATGGCTGACCTTTTATTCACAAAACACAATACAATTCCCTGGGCTACTTCCCCACAGCAGTCCCTGCTTCTTCAAACTCCACTTCACCCTTACCTCAGGGCCTCCTTCCTTCTGTATATGTTGTCCACCACTCAGTCTCACCAACAGCACAACTTCCTCTCACAGCTCCTGACACCCACAGCCACCTGACTAACTGGGAGGTTTTTATCTGGTTTCAGCCAGTTCCTGATTGGCTTCAGGTGTCCCAATCAGGCTAGCTGTTTCTACTCCTTTCTAGAAGGTTCTTAATTGGCCCCAGGTGTCTTGATTGCCCTGGAATAGCCTTTGTTTGGCTATCCATGGAACAGGGACCTGCACATCCTGAGACTAATATACCTGCCTTTTAGCACTCTCTTATATCCTTCTGGACTGACTCTGTCACACAGAGTATATAAAATCTGAGGCCTAACAACCAAATCCCTTTAAAATCTAACCATGTAAATGGTGTACCACTAAGGCCAAGGGAAATCCAACATGGATTTACAAAATTTCTGTATCTTGCTGATTCTTTTTGCATACGATCTTCGGTTGAGCCTTTCCACTCCAACTACAGAGTTAAAACACTCGTCCAGGAACTCAATTCATTTCTTGTTTACTGCAACATCCCCTTCTCTGGCCTTTGAGAAATCACACATTGCCTCTCTCACATCTTTTCAAAAGGTTACTACAAAGATCATTTTCCTACCTCAACACTTTGACTTTGCATCCCTCCATGGCTCCTGTTCTCAATTAAAAATAAACTATTTGTCTTCCCTTTCCAGGCACTCCCCACCCTACTCCTCAGCTCTCATTCACTATCAAACGTCAGTTCCTTTCTCTGCTCTGCCAACGATGCCAGCCTTCATCAGCCACTTGCTACATTTTGAAATACCTTTGTACTTTCTTCTTTGCCCTTCATCTTTGGGAGGGGTTCCCCCATAATCATCTCAAAATTGTCCTCCCTCAAATCTCTCCTTAAAACTCTCCTTTGCTGTTATTAGAACTGGGCATGTTTTTTTTAAGACTTATAGTTTATTTGCTGAAAAATGCAGTTTGGAGTCGACCAAAGCTACTCATAAATTTGGATCAAAACTTGACAAGGGTTAGGTAGCCAGCATGCGGAGACCACTGCCTATCATGCTGACCATTAATGTCTCATGTATTCACTTGTTGCCTCTTGTCTTACACTTAGATTGTAAACGCTCTGGGGCAGGGACTGTCTTTTTGTTCTATGTTTGTACAGAGCCTAGCACAGTGAGATCCTGGTTTATGACCAAGCCTCTGAGGTACCATGGTAGTATAGATAAATAGTAAATATGAATTGCATACAGAAAAATGCAAATTTTGACTCAAACAGAAAAGTGAGTTTACTCTTCATCAGAAAGAGATGGGGAAAAGGGGTCACGTACATTTTAGCCAGATTGCACAAACACATTTCCACAAAATTAATACGCAAAAATCAGAATATGTAGCTTCATTTGGAACCATAGCAGCATACAACTTAATTCATCTACACCTCAGCTTCTTTGTACTTGCTGATGAGATGGGGATGCTGGAACAATTTTTATAGTGGGGGTACTGGTGACGGAAATCATGGGAGCCATGTTTTTGGTGTTTGTTTTTATTACTTCAAGAGGGTGTGGCAGCAACCCCAATAGCCCTAGCTCCAGTACTTCAAAGATGAGAAAGTCTATAGATTTCAAATACTTTAATGGCAATGACGGATCTACTCAATGTATTCTGCCCTCACTTGTTGCGGTGCACAGAGGCCAAAGTTTTTTTCTTGGGTGCTTAAATTTAGGTATCTAAATCTATATTTAGGCAGATGAGTAAGGGGCCTGATCTTCAGAGGTGCTGATACCCTCTTGTTCCCATGTAGACTATGTGTACACAGTGTTGGGAATCCAAGTCACAGTGCCACTATATTGGGACTCCTTCAAGACTCTCGGTTCCTCAACTATTCAGTCCAACTCCAGTCTTGCCACTCAGGTTCCTTTATTTGGCATACACCAAAGCTATGCTGAGGTGATCAGATTGAAGTATACGGGATGGGAGTAAGGCATACCACCCATCCAAAATTACATAGAAACCCTCTTTCTCTATATGCATTTACACATCACATTGCACTAACACGTTTTGGGATTGACTTGGTTACTTGGTAGGAGCGAATCCCTGTACAGCCTGCTCTGTCCATGCACTCTGCATGCACGACTTACTCTTTACCTCAATTTACATTCCAACCTTATTTTATCGATTGTTAATTTGTCCATTGTAAATGGTTCTCTGAGTGTGACCCACCCCCCATCACAGCTAGTACAGACTCCTCTGTTTCCAGCCTGCTGAGCCATTTACCTCCCTAATCCTGTTTCCCAAGAAATGAGGCCTCACCCAGGTCTAATTACTCATGTTAAGCCAGGCCTACACACAGTAGCTGAGAGTGTGCTTCCAAGTGCGGGAAGGCAGATGTGTGCTAGTGCAATAAAAATAGCAGGGTGGCTGTGGTGACAGGGACGGTGGCTAGGACTAGCCATTCGAGTACATACCCAGAGGGCTGGGCAGGCTAGTACTCAGGCAGCTAACCTGAGGCACAACCTGGTTGGTGCAACCACCCTTGCTGCAACCATCCATATTTTTAGCACACTAGCTCAAGCAAAGTTAGCATGCTTCTGTCCACCTTCCCAGATGCCTTGCGAACATACCCTTAGACACAGTATGTAGGCAGTCAGAATTGCAGGGACCCTGTACCCCTGAAAATGAGGTCACTTACTTATATGTCTAAATATGAATTAAGGTTCCTAGTTTCAAAAATATATACCTAAAAAACACTGGCCAGAGTCTCTCCAAAGACTAAACTGGTGAATAATCTGGCCAACCGTTTCCATTTACTCCATGCAACCAGATTATTTAAAAGCTGTTCAAGAATGAGGAAGCATGCAATTATTGGGGTAGTCTATGAAGATCTGAAGAGGTGAAGTTTCTAACTAATACACTAGCAGCTCAACTTATAGAGGTGCTGAGCACCAGAAATGCTCACTGCAGTCGAGGAGAGTTTACTCTCCAGGTGAAGTCCCAAGGATTTAATCCTGTCTCTAATATACAGGGATGCAGCCTTGTCAAAAAAATCAGCCTGTCTCTGGGAATGTGCACACAAGCTGTAGCTATTTTTACAAGATATGCAGTCATGTACAGCCTGGTTATTTAAGATCAAGATCTGAACCTTAAATTTGAAGCACTGATAGTAAATCCAGGAATGATGTGTGATATTTACATAATTTACCACAAATAAGGCACCTTCAAACTGCAACCTTATTAGTATTCTCTTGTCTAAACCCAAAGACAACCCCATTTTAACTAAATAAACATAATTCTTTTCATATTATTTTGGTGAAGAACTCGAGGACACATGCCACCACTCCTGCTCTCTTTTGTGGTTTTAAAGGAAACACAGAACACTTGGATTCTTGTGCCCTGATCTGTAGCACAAGACTGATCTCACAGGAGAATTTAAGTTGAGCAGAAATGTGAAGGAATCTATGATCCTCTTCCGCAAGCTAGTGGAGAATGAAGGAAAGGCATGCATTTCAGAAGAAGGGTTGAACTGGAAATCCACTCTCCCTGAATCTCGGGGAAGGTAATGGATGTATCATCCTTTTAGCAAAGTGAGACCTGGAATGATGTGATTCCTTTAAATAGTGCCTCACAATAATTTCTTACTCACTGAAAGCCAAATCCTGGTCTGATTAAAGTCTATGGGGGATTTGTCATTGGGTTCAACAGAACCAAGATTTAGATACGATCACCATACATCCCGTTTTGGCTAGGACAGTCCCCTTTTTAAGTTCTGGCCAAGCCATCCCAACTTTTTTTGACAAAAGTGGACATTTGTCCCACTTGCTTTTGCCAATTTGATCAGTTGGCAAGAGCAAATAGGACTAATGCCCACTCTTGTCAACAAGTGGGGTTGGATGAACGTGCGGGGGGTAATGCCATCCCTGCACACAGTGGGAGGAGGCAGGGCTCGGTAGGGGGGCAGGCAGGGCTCAAGCGAGCACATCAGCCCTAGCCTCATGGAGGGGAGCGGGCCAGGCAGGGCTTAGGCGAGCAGCAATGCCAGTCCCATGTAGGAAGGGGGGCTCAGGGAAGCAGCTCAGGCCAGCCCCATGTTTGTGTGGGGGAGAGTCTGGCTAGTCCCACGCAGTGGGTAGCGCTCAGGCTAACCCCAAACAGTGGCCCATTTTACCTTTGAGAAATATGGTCACCCTCTTTAGAGCCCAAGTTTCCACTGTCATCAATCCCAGCTGAGAGGGAAGGAAGATTTTTGTGTTGCTAATGTTCCCCATTGTGCTGGCAGTGATTTCTCAAGGAGACAGAAATAGATAGATAGCTTTTCCACAATAAGAACATACAGGTTCTATGATCCTGTCTCTGTGATGCTTGAAATAGCACCACCAATATGTTTGCTCTATTTCCCAGTTTGATTCATGATGCATACATCTTCAATATGTCCTCCATCAGCGAACTGATTAAGATTTGGCCAGGAAACTCCAGGTGGTTAATTGGTAAGAATATATCTCAAAGAGAATTCCTTGAATTATGTGCATTTGACATCTTTATAGATGTTTTATGAGATAATAAATATATTTTCACTAGGTATCCATTGATGCCATATGGCAGCTCACACAAAGCTGAACAAATTAGGTATAATGAGGCTCATTAAAAAAAGCAAGATCTACTACTAAAAGGACTTTTGGAACTTGAAAGATGGGGTTCAGATGTCTGCATAATAGAAGAGATGCCCTCCAACTCCTTCTTTGGAAGCTCTGGCAGAAGTCCAGGATATCGAAGATGCTAGTGGCCTTGAGAAGACAAAAAGAGTTATCTGTGAGACTGATCAACTCAAACAACTGATAGAAGACTGAGCAGAAGGCCATGGAATCAAGGAGTTAGTGGAACATGCTCTTATGATCTTAAACTACAGCCCTTCCAATAGAGAGTTGAGAATACCTTAATAACAAACAAAAAGCTTTTCTTCACTGCAAAGTTAACTCAAGTGCTAACTCAAGAATTACCCTTTCACTTGACTTCTGTTCACACACAAAACCCCTTAAGTCGCGAATGGTGATGTTTTAACTAGAGTTGTCTGATCTCAGAAAGGTAAAGGCTAAAGAGTGAGTGAGCACAACTCGTCACCTGCTAACATGACCCCTTTGCAGGGTAGGTACAGGCTAGTACCATTCACCCGTTGCAAGTCCTCCAAAGTTTTCCCACCACTGCCCCATGAAAGGGTAGGCAAGTTCTCCCACAATGCACCATGAAACAGTGAGTGGAGCTCAGCTTAGTGCAATGCTAAGAATCATGGGATATGCCCTCAGATGTCTTAGTGCCACTCATGTAAGTACAGTGCCAGTGTGAACACAATAACTTTAGTATTATTTTGCAGTGGGGCTTCTGTCTCTTGAGGTAGGCTAACTCAAGACGAGTAACTTGAGTGTACATAACTCAAGTCAGAGGCGCCGACTCACGAGTGCTCTGTGGAAAAAAAATACTGGGTGCTCACTAACCACCAGCCACACAGTGATCAGCTGTTTGGCAGCAGGTCTGGGGGGAGAGTGAGTGAGAAGAGGTGAGGTGAAAGGTGGAACTAGGGCGGGGACTTGGGGTGGAGGACCCACAAGGAAAAATGAAAGTTGGTGCCTGTGACTCAAGTTAATTCTTCAGTGAAGACACACCTAAAGCCTCAAAATACCTTGTGACGCAGGTAGGTATTTATCTTTAACAGTGCAACAACTAAACAACATGATCATTTGTCAAAACTCAGCTCAAAAAGATTAAGTGATTTACCTAAGAAATCTGCAGAGCCAGGATCCCTGTTTGGTGCTTTAAGCATATCCTTCTCTACTCAAACACATGGACAACATTATAAAATGGAACAATTTATGACAGACATTAAATAGAAAAAGGTGACAACAGAATGGTAATGGTAAACAGAAGGTTGTCTTGTTTGTGAATGACCAGATTGTGCTTTCTTCTGATTACTGGTTGCAACACCTTTGGGATTGGTCAATAGAACATGAAGTATTCCATTGTCTTGTTCCTGGACAGGTGTCCACATTGAACTACTCTGTTCCTAACTCTATTCCTTCCACCTAATTAAAATGGACCATGTTACAGGGTAGTATCAGCGTGGTACAAGATTTTCTTCATTCTTCTGGTCTTGTAATGATTTTATCTCCCTCTAGCTCTACCAGATCTCCTAGGAAAAGTGACCATTGTGTCTACTACCTGCATCACTTCTGCATAGCGTAGTGCTCCTATCAAAACCCATCAGTCCTTGATTATCTTCTTTAGCGTCCCTGATTTACACAGCAATCTAAAGCACTAATGAAATTCGAATAGAAGTTGCAGATGCCTTAGGAAGAGAGAAGACACAAAAGTACAAGAAAGAGGGGAAAACAAGAGACAACAGTGCTGGGTCAGTTTTGCTATGCTAAAGTGTGTTCTTTTTGGAAAGTTTGCCCTCAGTTGACACCTATCATGGCATGTGTATTTTCTGGCTGGATATACTGTTGTATTATTGGTCAGGTGCAACATGAATTTTTCTGGCTATTGTTCCTTCACCAATTGCAGACCCTCTTCAGGGTCATTTAGATGAATAGTCAATCTATTTAACAGAATGCTCCAAGCCACCATTAAAGAAAATGCTTGCAACACATTATACAGAAAATCCTAAAAAAAACAAGACACAAAAAGACAGTTAAATTATATTGGTTCTATTTATTTTCCACGCTATCCTATGTTTCCTATGGGAGTAAGATAAACTAATACTGTATGATACTCTGTGTTGAACTTATTATGTATGCACAGTAAAGGGTTTCCTGAAGCTTTTCCATAAAGCATGCTTCCTGACTACTGCAGAGAATGTTAGATAGATCCATGGGAAAACAGGAAGGGCCCTGCTGTCCAGCCTGTCAAGGGAGCAGTGAGGTGTGGCACACCAGAAATAATGCCTATTAAGCCTAAATCCTGCAAAGCGCGGAGTGCGGGCGTGCACAATTAGGTGCTTCATATGGAACCGATGTGTCAAAATGACCACGATATTCAAGAAAAAAAAAAGGCCAAGTTTATACTTGTTTAGAGCTCACTCAGTAACAGGCTAGAGGGAGCTTTGGGAGAATTCCTGTTCAAGTTCTGCCACCCAACTCAAGAGACTTTTCAGGTGATTTCACTGTCTCACCTCTCTTATGTCCCCTCGGGAAACTGCTAGGCCACCTCAGAGGGGCCTTATCCTTTCTGAAGAGCACATCTTTTGGAATGCATGAGACTCCATAAGAATGGCAGGTATTTTTCATAATTTCCCCAAAGATGATATCCCTGGTCTTCAAACCCCACTACCCCTGCCCTTTCAAGCATACATCCTAAATATAGTGCTCAAGCTATCCAACTGAAGGTACTGTTCAGGAAGAAATTATAAACATCTCCAGTAAACTGCATGTTCATATCATTTGTTTACTCTCCCAGCTTGTGGTTATAAGAAAGTGTATTATGTTCTTCACACTTCTTGCCTATAGCACATTTCTTTATAGGAGCCCTTAAGCAAAATGTGGGCAGCATATCACTGTCTGATTTTGTTTTATGATAGAGATTGCTGGAAATCACCCCCTCCTCCCTAAAAGCATATTGGGTTAAGGGTACTCTTCAGAGTGTACATGATCACTGAAATTCATCCCTGTTTAATGGTGTATATTCCACGTACTGCCCTTCTGCAAAGGGCGAATTTCATCCTTTGAGAGAAAAAAATGTTAAATATTTATAAACATCTAACTTTTTAATTATTATTCTTCCATTGATGTGGAAAGGATAACATATGTCTTTGATGAATCTATGTTCCGACACTGTTGGAACCTCTGATTAACAATCCAACGATGTTAGCTTTAAACTTATGCAACAATATAAATAGCTGTGTTCTGTTAGTCTCAGCCCTGCCTAGAACTGGGTGGCACACTGGTATATTCCATCACTGGACAATAATTCAAACTAGAATTTCTCATCAATACGGACAATTGACATTCATAAGAAATAAATCCAAGGGACACAATGAAACACAAATATGTAGTTTTTTCTTGCCCTTGTTGTTAATCACATCCAAGCTGTTCAAATTTTAATGCATTATTGAGAGCAAGTAAAATTAACAAGAGCAGAGCAATTCATATTTACCTTTTTTTTTTCTTTTGCTGGAGAAAATGTCGTCAGCTTTCCTATGGACTATTTATTCTCTGCGTGCCAGCCATGAATCCGAGTGATTTGTTTTGCCCACTCTCTACAAGTATGTATTTGTGCATTTCTCAGGCAGTTAGCTGATAGCCTCATTTTTATTTTTTTTTAAAAATAGGGTTGGAAGATCTCACTACTTCTGCTTTACTACTTCTCTCCTACATGTAGCCAAATGAGGTAACAACAATTAGGATCCCATTCCAGTCATATATGCGGGATTTGTTTCACGAAGAACCAATGCACTATTTTAAGACCTTCATATCAGCTGTTCCATTCCTTTGGGAAGTTGAATTTTCTCCTCCAAATAGATTTCCCCTTCTTTTGGGTAACAGGAATCAATATATGTCCTTAAAGCATGTCTTTTTCTAAGGGCTTGTTTACACTTACCAGGGGACTGACAAGCGGTGATCGATGCATCAGCGGTCAGTTTAGCAGGTCTAGTGAAGACCCGTTAAATTGACCGCAGATCGCTCTCCCATCGACATCGTATAGTGTGGACCCAACTTTAAGTAGAGCTAAGTTACATCAATTTGCGTTTCGCTATTGACATAACTGAAATTGCGTAGCTTAGATTGAATTTCCCATGTACTGTAGACAAGGCCTCATGCTTGGAAACTCCCAGTTCAGCAAAAATATAAACAGCAGATGTCAAGTTTTCTGCAGCAGCAAGAGGAGCTTTAGAGAGAAATTCCTGACCTAACCTCTCAAGAAATTTTTATTATTATTTTCATTCTTACCCAGCAAAATTTATCAATAAAGGACTCAGCATTAAGCATAAGCACATATTAGTCAATAATATTACCAAATATCTTCTAGTCTGTTTCACGATACATACCCAAACCTTTCCTATAGCACATGGATCAGCAACCTTGGCACGCGGCACCCCAGGAAAAGCGCCTTTAGCGGGCCCCGCCAGTTTGTTTACTTGCTGGTTTGCCAATCGCAGCTCCCACTGACTGCGGTTTGCGTCTCGGTCCAATGGGAGATGTGAGAAGTGGCGGCCAGCACTGTGCCACTTCCTGCAGCCCCCATTGGCCCGGGACGGCTAACTGCGGCCAGCTGGGAGCTGCGATCGGCGAACCGGCAAGTAAATAAACCGGTGGGGCCTACTAAGGGTGCTTACCCTGAGATGCCACGTGCCAAGGTTGCCAATCCCTGCTATAGCCAATACCATTTTGAATCTGAGAAGTAAGAAAGACAAAATAGAATACAGAGTTTATGCCAAAGGTGACACACAGAATACACAATGTAATCCAGAATACATGAGTGCAAATCCAAAAGAGTCAATTAAAGCCATTAACACTGCAAAAAAAAAAAAGTTTTTAAAAATGCAAACGGTCTCATAGATTATCTAAAGACCTGTCAACACATAAAAGTTAATCTGTAATTAGACAGAATGTTAATTTAAAGTAGATACACTATTCCTGATTTACTCCATGAATGGATGCTCTTATTCTGGAATAAGAACACCTTATTCTGAATTAACTTAACTGCTCTGGAAGTGGATTCAGACTTCTGGAATAAGAGCACCAGCACACAGAGAAAATTCATCATCACAGGTCAGGGCACTGCACCTGTGTTTCCTCTCAGTGGTCTAGCAAGGGCATCCCCTCTCAGGCTTCTGGCTCTCGAGCCAGCCTCTTTCTGAGAAGATACTTGCATCTCTCCCCATTCTGACTGGGGTATTTGCAGGCAGCAAAGCTCCCTGCCTTCACGTTGAAGCACAAACAGCTTGTTCAAGGCCACCTGCTTGCTCTCTCTTCAGAAATGGTTAACAGGCGTAATTGCTATTGTTACAAAGCACCACACAGCACTTCCTACACAAGCCTGCTTTACCATGTTTTTTATCCTAAGAATAGAGAAAACATATTGAAAATAATAAAATAACCAACACGCATGCTAATAAGTGTACTAGACATCATCCCAACTCTAACACGGGCTCTGGTTGGAGCAGTCTTTGAACACACCACACCACAGTGGTTCCTTTGTAGTCATAAGCTCATCACAGCCTCAGCTAAGAATTAGCACTTTCTTAACATATGTAAATAAGACAAGGAAGACTTTGTAGCACCTTTGAGGTGCTACAAAGTCTTCCTCTTCTTATTTACAGATACAGACTAACACTGCTGCTAATCTTAAACCTGTTAACATATGTAATCTGCCCTTTATACAGAACAGGGGTCTTTGATCTGGAGTTTCCAGGAGCAGGTAATTAACAGACATTGGTTTTCCTCTCCTGGGCGTAAAGAGTGGATTTAAAGTGGGTCTTCCCCTCAGCCATCAGACATTTTCTAGAAAATCCACTTTACATGTATTGTCCCAAAAAGTTCTCTGAAGTTCCTAACATTTATATTGGTCAAGTCCCTAGTAAAGTTGCATATAATCCTACAATCACACATAAACAATTGCATTTTCAGTAACATGGACTTCGTAGGCATCAAACCCAAATCAATAGGGTTTAACTTAATTCAATAAAGTTTATCTTTATTCCATAAGGTGTGTCTAGGACAACTGTTCTCAAACTGTAGGTCAGGACCCCAAAGTGGGTAATGACCCTGTTTTAATGGGGATACCAGGGCTGTTGTTAAAATTCCTGGGCCCCGGGGCTGAAGCCAAAGTCCAAGCCCCATCGCCCAAGGCTGAAGCCCTCAAGCTTCAGCGCCTCCCAGGGCAGGAAGGGGGCCCTCCGGCTTTGGTCCCCCTTCTTGGCATCTTCTAGTAATTTTTGTTGTCAGAAGGGGCAGCGCAATAAAGTTTGAGAAACCCTGGTCTAGGATATAGCAGGATATTCTCAGGGTATGTCTATACTAGTGTTTGGTGTATCAGGGATCGATTTATCGCGTCTTGTCAGGATGCGATAAATTGATCCCTGAACACGCTCCCATCGACTCCGGAACTCCAGCTCCACAAGGGGAGTAAGCAGCGTCGATGAGGGAGCCACCGCAGTCGATTCTCCATCATGGGGACGGCCAGGTAAGTCGAACTAAGATACTTCGACTTCAGCTACACAAGCAGTGTAGCTGAAGTTGCGTATCTTAGTTCGAATACCCACACTAGCGTAGCCCAAGCCTTGGTCTGTCATATAGCTATTCTGAAACAACTCCCCAGACAGAGAAACCCTAAGGGTATTTCTATATTACCCGCCGGATCAGTGAGTAGTGATCCATCCAGCTGGGGTCGATTTATTGTGTCTAGTCTAAACATGATAAATCAGTCCCCGAGTGCTCTCCTGTCAACTCCTGTACTCCACCGCCATGAGAAGTGCAGGCAGAGTCGATGGGGGAGCGGCAGCAGTCGATTTACTGCAGTGAAGACACTGCGTAGAGTAAATTAAGTACATCGATTTCAGCTACGTTATTCATATAGCTGAAGTTGCTAGATCGATCCCCTCCCCGTAGTGAAGACCAAGGCCAAGTTGCATTTACGAACCTGAATCAGAAAAACACATTCTTGGATAGAATACGATAAACCTAATGTATTCAAAGTCACTTCTAGGATCTGTATGTGGCAACTGGTTGGGAAGCAGTAAATGTTGTTCCAGCGAACTGCCTTGCTAGATCAGTCTCTCTCTTTAAAAAATACAAAAACTTCTCACCATAGACAACACTATAAATATATATATATATATATATATATATGGAAAAAGTTTTGAATTTTATTTTACAAATATTAGAAGCTACAGCATATCTATAAAAACTGTCTGTACCATTTAGGTGAAAATATCAGGTTAGTCCCACAGTACTTGCCAGCTACAGATAGCTCTTGGTAGGAGGGAATTTGATACTAAGTTGATGTAGGTGCAGGAGTTTGAAGGCTAAAGATTTATATGTTTTCTATTCTGAAAAATGAGTCTATTAAAATAAGTGTCACTGCAGGTTTCCATGTTTATTTTCTCTCAAGGACTCCTGATTGTATGTGTTCAATTTATAAGTAAAACAATCGTTTTTTTTTAACTGCCAGCCTTGAAAATGAAAGCTGCGATCTGAGAGGCAAGCTGGGTTTTTTCATCCTTATACCTACTTTGTTCTTAATTTGTATCTGCTTGCATAGGTGTAACTGATACATATTTAGTTCTGCTAACATTCTTAATGGGAGTGGAAGGATTGACTTCTTCAGCAGTGTCTATAGTGAAGAGCAATTATATAAGACAATGCAGCACATTATATACCTTGTTGCCCACTCAAGTGTCTGTTAACTCTTTGTAACTAAGGGTGTAATACAAGTCACTAGAATACCCACTAGCCATTTCTGAGTCCACCTAGATTGATAAAACTTTGAACTGCTTCTTTCCCTGCAGGCTCGAGGATGAAGCAGTCAGAGCCAATGGCTCTAATTATAATGAGATGAAATTTTTAGAAGGCTACCCTAAATTATAATTAGTTCATAATTAGCAAGGAACAACAACAAAAAAATAGCATTCATTCACTGAAAATGATTTTTAATGTTATAATGACTGGTACATAATTATAGCAGAGCAGGGCTATTAAAAAAAAAAACTGACTTCAAAAGAAGAGAGTTCATTTGGTGTTTATTTGCTCCAAGGTTCTAATTACTTTGGAAACCGTCAACCCTCCTTACAGGATTACTAACAGAAAACACCACTGCAGCTTTGAGGAATGCTGAGCAAATCAGTTTTTAGCACCATTAAAAGAGTCTTCTATAAATACCAGATGCATGCGCACGCACACACACACACACACAATCCTTCCTTCAAACTCACGAGATAACTAATAGCAGAGCATATCAGAAAAGTGAGATGGATCTTTCACTGTTACAGCACAATACAACAAGGCAATGCTGGTGGCCAAGAGCAATTATTTTAGATTGGGCTATATCATCGTTTAAGTTTTATTTTGTTCTATTTCACAAATACAATAGCATTGATTCATTATCCCCCTTTATACTTCAGATTTACAGACTTTGTTAATCACTCCATGACAGTCACTTCATCAATTTTATTTAGTAAAATTAACCAGAAAAATCTAGTCAGATTTATCTGGATCTCATGTGGCAAACTACAAAGCCCTGGCAACTTCAACTGCTACTGCTGTAGTCTGGATGAGATTTGTGATGCTATCCGTCTTGGAGCTAGCTAATAAATCACATCTACTCCAGGTCTTCACTTAACTGATAGGTTGAAAAAGAAACATTAGCAGGCCTTGTTAGTGCTCTTGCAAAGAGCACCCATGTAGGATATTGAGAGGTACTGACTTCAAAGGAGGATGTGGGTATTCAACACTTCTCTAAATTTTGCTCACAGAGATGCTTAGACAATATCTCAACAATGCAGAGCAATAAAACTATTACCAAGTACAATGGCGGGGGGGAGGGGGGGCGTGTCTGCTGCATCTTGATTGTGTATTTCCAGTTCCAAATGAGGTGTGTGGTTGACTAGTCAGTTCGGAACTCTGAGGTTCTACAGTCATACTTCCTTCTTTGCACCTGTTTGTCTTCTTTAGACTGTTAGCTCTTTGGCACAACAATTAACTTTTACTATGTGCATGTATTGCACTTGTTCTCAGTTGAGCCATTAAGTGCATATATATTAATGATTAATAAAAGCTGGTCACTATCTTCAGAATAAACGACGAGGAGTACTTGTGGCACCTTAGAGACTAACCAATTTATTTGGGCATAAGCTTTCATGGGCTAGGACCCACTTCACCAGATGGACCACTCTATGCACCTGATGAAGTGTTTCTAGCCCACAAAAGCTTATGCCCAAATAAACTGGTTAGTCTCTAGGGTGCCACAAGTACTCCTCGTTCTTTCTGTGGATATAGACTAATAAGGCTACTACTCTGAAACCTATCTTCAGAATGTCTCCCCGTTCCTCCCTCCACATTTATTTTCCCCACCCCAAGCTAATAGTTGTTAAATTTATCAAAACTGCATGGCAGTTAAGTATTTTCCAGGTACAATCTGAACAGTATCACAGAGATTAAATTGTATTTTTAAGGTAGAAATGCTCTCTAAAGTGGTAGAGCTATCAATAAAAACCTTTCCATATACTTACATTTTAAAATGTTACACGGTAAAGTTAATTATGAGATCCACCTAAAATGGTGTCTGTTTAGTTAAGATATTGAAAAACTAAAATGCTTATAGGACACTTACAGTAGGCATTGCCATTGAATCTGCTGGTGGTAATATACTTTAATATGTTGATGTTAACATAGATCATGTGCCTAGATGCCACAGAGATTGGCATACAAAAAAATAGTTACATAATATTAGAATCTTGCTTAAAGTCAAAATTTACCATTATGCAAGATTTGCATATTTTAATCTCCTAGCAGACTGCAAATTTATTTATTTCTTCTTCAGTAGGTAGCAATCTCCAGATATGCCAGAAAAAACATAATTTATTCTTCCTAAAATGTGTAAACTGTTCACTATAGTTTTAGTTCATCAGGAGTTGGCAAAGTGTAATCCAGCGTCCAAACATTCTGTACTGCCATGACTCAGAATGCAGTGTTCCATCTTGATCGGAGTAGACCTGTAGACTCTGAATAGGAGGGTGTATCTCATTTTAAAGACGAGTCACTTAAGCATGGTGTATTTTATGCAATTAAAATAGACCTCTGGCTCTTGGAAAATGGCCAGCACAACTCTTGTTTGGATGCCCCATAATACAGTTATTACAGCAGAAAAAGTGTAGTATATTTTCATTCGTAACCATGACATATAAGTCAATCCTGCAAGCACTTACTACTAGGTGTAATGCTTACTATGGCAACAGTGCCTATGCCTTTAATGGAGTCACTCACAACTGTAAGTATTGCACACATTAATTAGTGTTTGCAGGACAGGGCCCTACATCTGTGATCATTTTCTCGTGTACTTAGAGCAGGGGAGAGGGACTTGCTACATTCGGTATTGTAACAGTTTCTGTTGTGAAAAGCCCAATAGCTCTGTGATTCCTTAAGTTGCTATTTTTGCAACTATGCAGAGACAGAGAACATTTTAATAAAACTTCACTATCAGGCTATGCTCACAGAATGCACAAGCATATACTTGCAAGTTCTTTTCTAGGCTAATTCTGTTTTTAAAAGCAGCTTAGCAGAGATATCTGCTCAGATTTCTATTTGCATTCAATTGTGTGAAATTCTTCCATAGAAAAGAAATCTAATTTCAGAGGTAAAAACAACCACACTGTTTCATTAGCCTGAAATATCTCAGATGGGGACAGCAATCAAAAGAGAGAGCTTTTAGAAACGAGCGCAGCAGAGAAAGTTAAGCTACACATGGAGGGTTCAGGAGGACACTGTGACAAATAATTTACTTTTCAACATAGGAAAGGGAAGATTACTATAAAGTAAATATTAGGTGGATTAGCACAAGCAGCTGGAGAAACTCTTATTATTTGTCACCTTTGTCTTGTGCATTTATATACCACTGCACTGCTAATTCTGACCTTTCACAAACAGTTGCTGTATCACCTAGGGGAAAAAACAGGAAGTAGAAAATGAGGCACATAGAATTGACTTACTTATTGTTTCCCAACAGAATAGTTTCCCTTGAGGACAAAAAAGCAAATTCCCATTGTGATCTAAATATATTATTTTCTCTGAATGCAAGTTGGGCAAGATTCCATGCACATGCAGATGTCTCACAATATGTCTCCTCCAACTAACTTGTGATGGTGCTTTACTTATGATGGGAAAGATTTATGACTATTCCCTTCCTCCACCTTACCACAGGGTCCAATTAAGTACCCTTGGAAGTCTATGAGAGTCCAAATATTGACTTCAGTGGGTGCCTGACTGAGCTGCTAGAATAGAGGTGGGCAAACTATGGCCCACAAGCCACATGCTGCCTGCGGGCTCATCCTGAGCTCCTGGCTGGGGAAGCTAGCCCCTAGCGCTTCCTCTGCTGTTCCCCATCCCTTGCAGCCTCAGTGCGCTGCACGGGCAGTGCTCTGGCCTGCTGCTCCTGGGCAGTGCTGCACCGGCGCATCTGGCTCTGGAAGGGCTGCAAACTCCTGCGGGGCAGCGTGTCTAGCTCCAGCAGGCCACACGGTTGCCAGACATGCTGCTCTGAGCAGCATAGGGTAAGGGTACCAGGGGTTTGGCTAAGAGGCAGGGGTTCCAGGAAGTGGTCAACAGGGCGTGGTTGGATGGGGTGAGGAGATGGGGAATGTGTTGCTGGGCGTGGGGGGGGGGGGAGTTGGATAGAGGCATGGGAGTCCCAGGGAACCTGTCAAAGAGCAGGGGGGTAGACAGGGGTTGGGGCAGTCAGGGGCCAGGGAGTAGGGGGTTGGATAGGAGATAGGATTCTGGAGGGGCAGTTAGGGTGGGGGGCTCAGGAGGGGTTGTCAGGGATTTAAATAGGGGTGGGGTCCTGGAGGTGGTGGTTAGGGGCAGGGAGGTTTCTGGAGGGGGCTCTCAGGGGACAAAGAGCAGGAGGGGTTGGGGATTCTGAGAGGGGCAGTCAGGGAGTGGGAAGTGGGTGGGGGTCAGATAGGGAGTGAGGTCAGGCTGTTTCGGGAGACACAGCCTTCCCTACTTGGCCCTCCAAACAATTTTGCAACCCTGACGTGGCCATCGGGCCAAACAGTTTGCCCACACTTGTGCTAAAACATTCAGATATTTCTAGAAAAGTTACCAAAGCTCTTTTAAATCAAGAGAGATTTATTTCAGTATTAAACCACCACCAGGACAAAAACAGAATCTTAATTCCTTTCCTTCCTGAAACCAAAGCGATTACGGCTGTGTTTCCATTAGGGTCATTATACTGGCATAGCCATCCTGGCATAACTCCACAGTGTCGATGCAACCTAAAGCAAAGGAAGAGGTTTTTCTGTTGATGTAAGAACACCACCTCCTTCAACAAAGTGACCTCTGTTGATGGAAACATTCTTCTGTTGATATAGCTGTGTCTATACTGGGGGTTAGGTTGGCATAACTACGCTGGGTAGAATGGTTTTATTCACAACCCTGACAGACAGAGCTAGGTCGACCTAACTGTTAATTGTTGGTCAAGCCTCAGACTTCTCTGGATGGAGACATCTGAACATTAAGGATTCATAATGATAATTAATATATAATACAGCATTTTGGCACCAATGGCATCTCATAGCACCATTGGTGCTGAACACTTAAAGAACAGGAGATGAATCAGAAACAAAAAGACTGCAATACAACTAAGAGTATATTGAATTTCATCAGCATTTTCAGATGGGGATGTGCACTCGGCATATGTCGCTGAGTTTTAATTTTTAAAACTTATGTACATCAGAAGTTATTCTGGGAAGAATTCAACTTCAGCTGTGAGGTGCAAACGGACATTTTGAGATATCATCAGAGAGATTACAATGAAATGTTGAAGAGAAAAACTCTTCCCTCTAGGATGACTAAACCAGGAATGTCACTTCCTCAGTCCTTTGTGTAAGAATCTCCAAGTTCCACCAAAAGCCCTCAGCTGTTAATGGTATGCTTCAATTCTTCCCCCACTTCCAGCATGATAAAAATAGGGGTGACATCATAAACCAGTTTTACCTCATATTATAAACCCAAGTGCCTTCCAGTGTCAGTAAAGGAAATGTAAAAGTAACTGTGCGGCAAAAGGGAAAAAGCTTTGTGAAAGAATTTACTCTATTAGTACACAGTGAGAGCACTACATGCCCTCAAGCTTTACTGAAAACATTATTACTTACAGGTCATGAATGCTGGTTTCAGAATGCAGACTTTTTCAATACGACATTCATAATTTATTAACAGGCAAACACAAAAAACAGCTGGCCAAATCCTGAGTCACTCTGAAGTTAACTTCTCATGATTAAGATAAACACAATTTAACCTCCTATTTGTAGAACTGATTGAAAAGGAGGGTGCAATCAAAATAAATACCTGCAACAGAGGGATAGAAACCACTAAATACAAATGTCACAGTATCAGCATTGCCAATTATTAACGCAAGAAGACAAACCTTAACATGCAATTAGAGATCATAGTAACTTTGTAAAAAATAGAATTCACTATATCAGCTTTCTATGTGGCCTTGAAATATTGTACAGACCAAAACAAGATTTTAGTACTGTTGGTAATACATAGCCAGTGCAAGTATGGAAGAGTGAACTGATATCTATTCCATCTTACACATCAGTTACAATATTTTCAGCTACAGTAAGTCCTGATTACAGAATCAATACAACTAGTGATTATGTTAGTGTGAGAAAAGAGAATCACGTGGAGTTTGCAGAGGACTTTTAGGAAAAAAAAAAGTCCTCTTGTAATTTGAAAATTGAGCAGACTGGATAAAGGAATCATTACGAAAGGATACTATGGATCCCTACCTTTTCAGAATTAACTTTCTCTGCATATAAAAAGCCATTAAAATGATCAACGAAAGAAAGGGATGTGGAACGAACAACTGCGATACATGGAAGTTTAGGACAAGAACATAGGGCAGACAAATTACATGGGTGGAAGGGCAGAGGTGTTTTGGGGTTCACAGGCAAATTAAACACAAATGTTAATGTCCATTGAAGATAATGACAAGAAGTGCAAGCTACCTCTCAAAGATGCAAAGAAGTGATAGTGAGATGCAGCTGTTTTGGAAGAAGGTGCAAATCTGAGTAGTGCTCTGAAGCGCTTTTTACAATTACCTAAGCTGTCCACACTCCCAAATCCTGTTCTTGCACAGATATTGACCATGACTTTGTTGGAGCTGATTTTTAGCCAATCTAAACATCATATACACAGTTGTAAATGCACTATCACCTATGAAAATGTGGCCCTTTCCTCTCTCTGTGCCTTAGTTTCCCAATCTGTAAAACAGGACTAATAGCAACCCTCACAAGGGTGCTGTGAGGCTGTGACGGTGCTGTTCCTGGTGGGACCCAACTGAGAATGCCAAGTCAGGACAAATTGCTTCAAGCAGGATAGTTACTCCAAAGCTGCAGTTTCTTCACCTCTGAGGCAAACCAAACCAGCCAAACAGAAAAGACTTTGGTTTTGCCCCACTGGCTAGCCACAAGTCACACAAGCAATTCCCTTAGACACTCCAGTTTCCCAGTATCACCATCAGCAGCCACTTGTTCTGGGGGACAAATGGTTATGAAAACCAATACCCCCATAAAAGAGAACAGTTCTCCCCAATTCCAAAGAATCAGGCCCCAGACCCAGGTCAATATACAAATCAGATCTTACCCACAAATCACGCTGTTGCCAATCCTTTAGAATCTAAAATCTAAAGGTTTATTATACAAGGAAAAAGATATAGGTGAGGGTTAGAAACGGTTAAAAGAAATCAATTACATGCAGTAATGGCAAATGTCTTGGTTCAGGCTTGCATCAGTGGTAGAATAAACTGCAGGTTCAGATCAAAGTCTCTGGAATACATCCACAGCTGGGATGGGTCATCAGTCTTTTGTTCAGGGCTTCCATTTGTAGCAAAGTCCCATCCAGAGGTAGGAGCAAGGCTGGAGACTGAAGACAAGATGGAGGGGCTGTAGCAGCTTTTTAAATAGTTTTTCCCAGGTACAAAAACCCCTTTGTTCCTGCTGTGAAAAGTACAGCTCCATGGAGTTCTGGAGTCACATGGGGAAATCACATGATCATGCATGACTTAGGATTTCCAGATGGCAACCATTACCCACTGGCTAACTTGCATGTCTTTGGTAGACTTCTCATGTGGATTAGAGCTTTGCAAGCTCTTTCTGGGTTCAATTGTATAGCTGATGGTCCTTAATGGGCCATCAAGAAGGCTAGGCGGGGACAAAACCAAGTTGTCTGGAATGTTACCCAAAAGCAGAGCATGAGTTTGATATACAGACATTACATACCCAACATTCATAACTATAACTACAAAAATGATACACATATACCGATAGCATAATCATAATCAACAAACCATAACCTGGTCATAGACACCTTATATGACCCCCTTTACATAAGATTTGGTGCCCCTATAGGACCTTGGTTGCACCAATGATATATATGATCCCAGATAATTTCAGTAACGTGACAGAGGCTTAATTCATTAATTTTTTTTACTGTGCTTTGAGATCACTGGCTGGAAGGTGTTGTAGGAGTGAGACATTTTATTATCAGCAGCGCTTAAGATACTAATCAATGCTGTAAGGATTTACAGTGAGTACAGACATATCCTTAACTAGAGCAGTGGTTGTGATGTGGCACCCCATAATGCTTTAAATCAGTATGCTTATGAATGTAAATATGGCATAACTGAAATATGTTTTATGCTACATACAGAATATGTTTTATGTTCCATATGTTTTATGCTACATACATATCTTTGCAAAGGTTATGTTTTACTGAATGTAATCATCCTATTCGTATGCATGTACCATTTTATATCTGACGTTATGAGCATTGGCTCTATGCTTGTATTTAAATGTTTGCTGTGTAAAGCACCTAAGGCAGATTTGGTCAACATAGTGTGAAGGGGTTATTCAAGTAATTGGAGTACTTGGCTAACAATGGACCTTGATAGATGCCAATCCACATTTGAGCTTTCCTGGAAACGTTCAGGCTAACATGTGGGCAATGGCTTTGGCCTGTAAGGAACCGAGTCATGCATGGACATGTGACTTGCCCACGTGACTCCAAAACTCCATCTTGTAGCTGTGATTCAACACAGGGGGAGAGAGGGGTTTCCACCCACAAGAGAGAGACTATATAAGCCCCTGGAAACTCCTCCATTTGGTCTTCCACTGCCTCTCCACCCCAAAAAGATCCCTGAAAGAAACTGGAACAAAGGACAGTAACTACAGGGGTGTGAGTGATTGCTGGACCTAGACTAGGATGAAGTCTAGTCTATAAAAGAAGCTTATTGGAACAACTCTGAGAATGAGATTTACCTGCATTTAGTTTCTTACTGTATTAGGCTTAGACTTGCGTGTGTTATTTTATTTTGCTTGGTAATTTACTTTGTTCTATCTGTCATTATTTAGAACCACTTACACCCTACTTTTTATATTTAATAAAATCACTTTTTACTTATTAATTAACCCAGAGCAAGTATTAATTCCTGGGGGAGCAAACAGTTGTGCAACTCTCTCTATCAGTGTTATAGAGGGCAAACAATTCATGAGTTTAACTGGTGTAAGTGTTATATGGGGGGAGGGATAGCTGAGTGGTTTGAGCATTGGCCTGCTAAACCCAGGGTTGTGAGGTCAGTCCTTGAGGGGGCCATTTAGGGATATGGGGTAAAAAGCTGTTGGATGATTTAGTTGAGGATTGGTCCAGCTTTGAGCAAGGGGTTGGACTAGATGATCTCCTGAGTTCCCTTCCGACCCTGATATTCTATGATTCTATACACAGTTAAGTGGATTTATTTGGGGTTTGGATTCCCTTGGGAACTAGGTATCTGGGGTGTTGGAGACAGGAGCATTTCTTAAGTTGTTTTCAGTTAAGCCTGCAGCTTTTGGGGGATGTGGTTCAGACCTGGGTCTGTGTTTGTAGCAGGCTAGTGTGTCTGGCACAACCAGGCAAGGTATTGAAGTCCCAAGCTGCCAGGGAAAACGGGTTCAAAGGTAGTCCCAGCACATCAGGTGGCAGTGCCAAGGGGGTTTCTGTGACCCAACCTGTCACAATGGTATCATGGATAACCATAATAGAGGCATAAGTTTTCTGTACATCCACTGGCACACAAACTAAGGTACTGATCTTTCAAACATATAAGCACATGAATAACTTCACTTCAGTAAGGAGCTCCATTTACTTCAACGGGACTGTTCACATTAAGAAAATTAGGTAAGTGTTAATATTTGAAGAATAGTATTGTAATATACAACTCAAGGATGTCACGTGGAATTTGGTTTAGGATGCTAACTAAATCTCAGATTTACAGATGAATATGTATTGTTGTCAGAGATGAAGAATGCATGTTACCATAAAATGAAAATGTGTAAAAAACCCAGTATTATATTTTATTGGACCAACTTCTGTGTAAGCTTAAAGCTTGTCTCTTTCATCAACAGAAGTTGGTCCAAAAAAAGATATTGCCTCACCTACCTTGTCTCTGTAATATCCTGGGATCAACACAGCTACAACACTACTATATAAAACCATATTTGTTTTTCTGGTCATTCTCTGCTATGTAACTGGATAACTAAATGACACACATGAATTCTCCAGTCTTAATCCTGGATGTACCAGAAAGTTTAAAATTCGATTAAAAGGCCCCCAAGGTCTCTTATACAAGATTACACCAATAGAATGTCAAGGTGAAATCTGACAATTATGCTCTTCAAAAGAATGATCCTTCATACGTGTCAGGCCAAGACCGTACAGATCTTACTGAATGTCCATGAAATCCTACAGCAAGATTTAAAATAGAAAGATGGCTTTTAAATGCAACAATTTAATCACAATCAGACACTTGCAATGTATTTCTCTTCAAAAAAGACACTGGTCTACAATTTTTTAGAAGTCGTCTGCTTCAGAGATAAAATGTGATATTTATTATGTATTTTGATGTGCTGAATTCAAATATGACAATTAAAACAACTGATTGGCTACTGTTTCTAAGATATTTAAGTTTTTACATTTTATGTCTATGTATATTGTGTAGATAGAGTTTTAATCATAAATTGTAAACCTAGGTCTTTTCATGTGTTTATGGTTGCTTTACATGATAATATTTCACCTGTCCTGTTTATGTAACACTTTAAAAATCAGCAAAAGGGTTATATAAATAACATGTATTATGAAACAAAAGGCAAAAAACTATTATGTACGTAGTTTAGTCCTATTCAGTGTCTACTCGGCGCTTCTTGGCTTGTCTCTTGTATTCATTAAATGGAGCATCTCTTGTCACTGTCCAGCAATAGTCTGCAAGCATTGATGGGCTCCATTTGCCCTGATAGCGTTTCTCCATTGTTGCAATGTCCTGGTGAAATCGCTCGCCGTGCTCGTCGCTCACTGCTCCGCAGTTCGGTGGAAAAAAATTAAGATGAGAGTGCAAAAAATGTATCTTTAGTGACATGTTGCAACCAAGGCTTTTGTATGCCTCGAGGAGGTTTTCCATCAACAACCTGTAGTTGTCCGTCTTGTTGTTTTCGAGAAAATGTATTGCCACTGACTGGAAGGCTTTCCATGCTGTCTTTTGCTTGCCACGCAGTGCATGGTCAAATGCATCATCTCAAAGAAGTTCACGAATCTGAGGACCAACAAAGACACCTTCCTTTATCTTCGCTTCACTTAACCTTGGAAATTTTCCACGGAGGTACTTGAAAGCTGCTTGTGTTTTGTCAATGGCCTTGACAAAGTTCTTCATCAGACCCAGCTGGATGTGTAAGGGTGGTAACAAAATCTTCCTTGATTCAACAAGTGGTGGATGCTGAACACTTTTCTTCCCAGACTCCAATGACTGTCGGAATGGCCAATCTTTCCTGATGTAGTGGGAATCTCTTGCACGACTATCCCATTCGCAGAGAAAACAGCAGTACTTTGTGTATCCAGTCTGCAGACCAAGCAAGAGAGCAGCAACCTTTAAATTGCCACAAAGCTGCCACTGATGTTGGTCATAGTTTATGCACCTCAAAAGTTGTTTCATGTTGTCATAGGTTTCCTTCATATGGACTGCATGACCAACTGGAATTGATGGCAAAACATTGCCATTATGCAGCAAAACAGCTTTAAGACTTGTCTTCGATGAATCAGTGAAGAGTCTTCACTCATCTGGATTGTGAACGATGTTGAGGGCTGGCATCACACCATCGATGTTGTTGCAGGCTACAAGATCACCTTCCATGAAGAAGAATGGGACAAGATCCTTTTGACGGTCACGGAACATGGAAACCCTAACATCACCTGCCAGGAGATTCTACTGCTGTAGTCTGGAGCCCAACAGCTCTGCTTTACTCTTGGGTAGTTCCAAATCCCTGACAAGGTCATTCAGTTCAGCTTGTGTTATGAGGTGTGGTTCAGAGGAGGAGGATGGGAGAAAATGTGGGTCCTGTGACATTGATGGTTCAGGACCAGAAGTTTCATCCTCTTCCTTGTCTGACTCAAGTGAGAATGATTCTGGTGCATCGGGAACCGGCAGTCCTTCTCCATGGGGTATTGGGCGTATAGCTGACGGAATGTTTGGATAATGCAAAGTCCACTTTTTCTTCTTTGACACACCTTTCCCAACTGGAGGCACCATGTAAAAGTAACAATTGCTGGTATGATCTGTTGGCTCTCTCCAAATCATTGGCACTGCAAAAGGCATAGATTTCCTCTTCCTGTTCAACCACTGGCGAAGATTTGTTGCACAAGTGCTGCAGCATATGTGTGGGGCCCACCTCTTGTCCTGATCTCCAATTTTGCAGCCAAAATAAAGGTGATAGGCTCTCTTAACCATAGTGGTTATACTGCGCTTTTGTGATGCAAAAGTTACTTCACCACAAACATAGCAGAAATTATCTGCACTGTTCACACAAGTACGAGGCATCTCTGCTCACTTTGGATAAACAGAAATGTGTCCCTTTGCAAAATCAAACACTGACAAATAAGAGAGCACGACACTGTATGATTTCTAGAGCTGATATAGGGTAATTTGTTCAGCAGAGTGATGTAAGCTTCGTTATGATTGCATCATCCATGACTTCTAGGAATAACATGATGCAATTCATATCATGTATGACGCAAGCCCAGCTTCAGATTGCATCATTCATTGTTTTGCCTAAAAAGCAAGTAGTGTCCAAACCCAGTCATAGATTTATTCATAGATCCAGTCAAAGATGTATTTTAGTCATTTCTGGTTTAAATTGAGATCCCTTCCCTTTTTAACTCACTTATCCTCCGCCATTCCCATGTCAAGGGTCGTATATACTGACCCAATAGCATATCTTGAAAACTAGAGCCAATCAACAATTTTAAGCATCATTTTCATTCTCAGTGACCCAGAATTAATAAAGTTTGACTACATTTATTTCAGAAGCATTTTAGCTGTAGAGCAGTGAGATTATTGATAGTTTATTTTTCATGTATTCTTCATTACACTGTCTAGTAGGTTTTTCTTGCTTGCCAATTAAAAATGGAGGGGAGAGAGAGTCTATTTTATGCAGTCCTTTAGCTGAAAACCAAAGTTTCTTTGCCTACCAGTTTTGACCTTTTGTGTTTGGGAGACATTGATTGTTTTCTGCCTGTGTTTCTAATGGAGCTTGAAATGAACATGGTTTTTTGTTTACCTCCTAATTTGTGCACCACCATCATCAGTATTGTCAGCAGAGCATTGGGAATAGGGTTTGTTTACTGTGTCTGTAAAACCAGCAGACAAAGCTTAAGAGCATAAACTATAGTTGCTGGGTTTTTTTACCCAGCAACTGTATTATAGTATATATCCTTTCTATATTATACCCTAGAAAGGATAGAAATATATAAGGGACTTGGGCAATTTTCTGTCATTTTTTAAAACTGACCACAAAGAACTTGCTCCAGCCCAGGGATAGGTTGAATTCCTTTAGCTAATATATCCCAGGAAGCAAAAAGTGTGGTTATTCCAACCCAAAATTCCTGAAGCTTCCACTGTGCTAGACTAGAGGGCCAACGCTAAGAGCCAGCACTGTCCCAAAGGCAATTATTGTTGGCTAGAGAAACATTGAGCCAGTTCATCCTCCAGATAGTTCTCTGGTAAGGTTCTCATGGAGCCCTGACTGCAACTTCAAGACAGTCTCCAACACCAGGATCCCTGGGTAGCAGTGGTACAAATATCACCCCATCTCCTCTTCCAGAGATGAATCAAATCCTAGGTATCAATAAGCCAACTCTTACTTCAGTACCTTTTAGAACTAACATCATACCAAAATACCATAAACATACGCTACTTTCTCCTCACAATGACCCAAGAAGTTGGGAATAAGATACATTCTTTTGGCAGAAGCCAATAAATTTGAATTCTTATTCCCATTATTATGTGCTCCAATAACTGGGTCACTATCATGCACTATGCTTTATTAGTATTATAATAAAGCCATTAAAATGTCAGCATTTGCCAAATACTATCACACAGTTAACAAGGTATCAGCTGTGTTAAGACTAGGTGAGGGGGGAAAAACCCATGACGGATTTCCCAGATAGCTGTATGTTACTTAGCAAATGTTGACTTTATAGTGCCAACCACTGCAAAGACCTCAAAATACCAATCCCTTGGGCGAGACAATTCATTACTTAATTTCCAAACAACACTTTTTAGATTGCCTATTGCTTAAGCACACAAACCTGGTTAGATGTAGAGTTTTAGACCAAAGGACGGTTCCGATAAGTGGTATGAAACAATGTCCAAATGACAACGGAATTCTGGTACTTGTCTTTCAGTGACAGGTGTCAGCATCCACAAATGCCAAATGTACTCAACACTCTTCAGCTCAGAAGAGGCAAGTGAGAGACTGTTCTCCAACACCTAGCATTTATTCCTAGGAAACTCTCATTGTTCAGAGCAAGAGCAATATTACTACAGACCGGCTCTGCCATCACTGGTGCAGCTGCTGGGAAATGGAGCCTCATTCCTGATAATTTGACTTATGAGCATTCCACATTAAAAAAAATGTACATTAAACACATTTTTCAAAAGAAGCCTCCTCCTTATTCCCAGATTTAAATAGTAGGGCCAGAACATACATTCAGGACCAATGATTTTCTTTATCATCATCTCAATTACAAGAGTCACTCCTCCAGTCTTACAAATAATGCAGCCATATTTACCTTTTCCTCCATATCCCAGATGTTCCACAATTTCCTCCTGCTTACAGAGAGGGTTGATGGATGTATAAAATTTCTGCCAAAAATGTATAA
Source organism: Dermatemys mawii (assembly GCA_007922305.1). Lineage (NCBI taxonomy): Eukaryota > Metazoa > Chordata > Testudines > Dermatemydidae > Dermatemys > Dermatemys mawii. The sequence goes on along the minus strand of ML677365.1, from coordinate 3,592,247 downwards.
ATTCCTTCATTATTAGTTGAGGGTCAGAAACACTGAGATCCAGGTCTGTTCTAATACCAGTGATTATGTTTATTGACACTGCCACATTAACCGCGCTATCAGATGTGTTACTTTTTAATTAACTGTATCCAATGTTCCATGGGGATTTCCCCCCATGTTCACTCCCCAGCTCACAGTCTTCTTGTTCTCTGCTAGCACCTGTCATCCTTTATGTTTTCCCCCTGACATTTTTGTTTTCCTGTAAAGGTCATTAAGCTCCAAGTTTATTTCCTTTTTTTCTTCTGTCACTCTACCAAAATTAACCTGCTTCTGAGCATAGCCTCGTAAGCATTCCAGAGACTAAACTATGCTGTTTCCTTCCTGAACTTTGTGAGTTCCTATTTTGTTCTATCTAGAATCAGGGGTGAAAGTAACTTAAAGGATTTACCGATATGCTGGATTCCTGAGCAGGGGTTGGGGCCTCAACCAAAAGATGCGTGGCCTCAACTGGAAGAGGCTGGGTCTTTAAATCCCCAGGACCTTTGAATTAAGATTTAACGGGCCTGAGGAATCCAGCTGTGATAGCCAGGAGATCCTGGCCCTTTAAATCACCACTGGAGCTCCGCTGCTGCTATCCCAAGCCTCTAGCAGCGGGGCTCGGGCGGCAATTTAAAGAGCCCGGGGCAGTAGCGGCGGTGGGAGCCAGTATGGCGCACCAGCTCTTGCTTTGTATTCCGTTGCTTCTCTAGGGACTCAGTTTATTACCAAGAACTAGGAGGGAAGAAAGTTGGTCTTTTAATTGCTTCAGTTAATTAAGTGCTTATGAAACACGTCAGAAGATCTGCGGATTTAAGTTCACTGTTCAGCTATGTGAAAAAGCCTCACAACTGCACCAATATGACAACTCCACCAACAATCCAAGTCTGTTCTGAGGGCATCAGCTCTAGAAATGAGATGGTGGTTCAATCTTCTGGCCATTCGGTCCTTAGCTAAGGCTTTCCAATGTGGATACTTGCCTGCTTATGAGAGAACTAGTGAGAATGCTCATTAGTTTCAAATGTGTCACCGAACAACTGATATTAAATTTCTGGTCACTCCTGGCCTGGGCTACATTTGAGCTAGTTATCTAGATCAGTGGTATTCAACTTGTGGACTGTGGACCTCTGGGGTTCTGCAGACTATATCTAAGATTTCCAAAGGGGTCTGTACCTCTTTGAAAAAATTTTTAGGGGTCTACAAATGAAAAAAGATTGAAAGCCACAGATCTAGACTACATATACCATTAACAGCCTTCTAAGGAATCCAGTTCCTCTTTTAAAAGTTTAAATAGGAGATACTGAGACTCCAGAGGATTAGTACCACTAGATTTAAGGGTGCAGTAGGGCAGATTTTAGGTATAAACTACTTAATGGTGTTTCAGCATGGAAGTTCTCCTAAAGAGAATGGGAAGAAATTTTTTCTTCTTCCTCCCCGCAGCTGTACACTGCTCACTATAAAAACTCTATGGGTATGACGACACTGCAATAAAATGCCCACGGCTGACCCAGGTCAACTGATTCACACTTGCAGGGCTTGGGTTATGGGACTATAAAATTGCAGTGTACATGTGCAGGCTCAAGATGGAGCCAATGCTCTGGGACACCACGAGGAGAGAGTCTAGAGCCCAGGATCTAGCCCAAATCTAGACATCTACACCAGTGGTCTTCAAAGTGAGGTGCGCGTACCCCAGGGGGTGCACAGAACTCCCCATGGGTTTGTGCGGTGTCCCCACGCCACCGCAGAATCGGCCCTGGGGCACTGCTGAAATTGGAAGTATTCTATTTATGTCCGCCGAAGTGCTGCCGAAAGCGGAAGCTTTCTATTTGGTGGCATTTCGGCAGACATACCGGGGGGCCGCAAGAGGGGGAGAGAAAACAGAAAGGAGTCATGGTGGGAAAACTTTGCGGCGCGCTGGTCTACACTGCAGTTTGATAGCCCCACAACCTGAGCCCCATGAGTCCGAGTCAGCTGATATGGGCCATCCCTGGGTGTTTTATTGCAGTGTAGGCAAACCCTGCCTTTGCCATCTATTTGCAAATGTATCATGGTATCTCCTATTCTAAGGATTTTGTGATTAAAGCAGGCATCAGGAGTGGTGGATATAGAGCACTGATGCATTAAACATTTGGTTAAATGGATTAATATGAATTCCGATGCTGGTCACTGCCAGATGCACAATATTGGTCAGAGGGATGAATGATTTGGCTGGGAATAACCAATCCTATCTGCATCTTTGCAATCTCCCACGTGTTCACAAGACATTGCAGCACTGTGTGTGTGTGTGTAAGCAGCTCTAGGGCTTATGTGCATATCCTAGTTTAGATGAGCTAGTATGTAGTGTGTAGGTTGTTGGCCTTCACTAAATTGGTTTGCAACAATAAGTGAATATTTACCAGGGCACAGAATCAAAGGATCCTAAGGCCACAGTCTTAAAATAATGAGAATGGTTAGAGTTTACACTCTTACCCATTCCTGTTACAATAATTGTCTCATAAATAGATTCATGCATTTATCGGTTTTCATTTCACTTTTTGTCAAAGACTGATGTACTAGAATTTTAATGCTATATAATTATATATTCTGTAAATTAAAGCAGCATGGCGTACTGGCTGGGGATAGCACATTTCACACCTCATTATTTCTCCTGAAACTCAACCAATGTTAAGCTCTGATTTTTCCTCTCTTTAATATTCAGTTATTAAAGTGTTTTTGCTGTACAGCTCTTTCCTGCTTATGCAGTAGTTTCACTAGCCCCAGTGGTGCTAAGAGTCTGGTTCTCTGGTATAGTAAGCCACTCAAATAGGAGCGTGAACAGCTAGCACTGGGAAATGTACATAAACCTGGAGCCACATTTTTGACTGCATGAGGAATCGTCACTGGTGCAGGAACTTGAACTTGGCTCTCACACATTCTAGGTGAGTGCCCTCACCACTGACTATGGGGTCATTCTCTCTCTCTCTGATCCAATGACTATTACTGTCATTATGAATGACTATGAATTACCACTATCACAAAACCACCATCATAACGGAGCACAAAGACTGAAAAGAGCAGGGAAGCTTGCACTGCTGTTATGGACAGAGTCCAGTCTCCCGGACTGTGAATCTAGCACAGTGGTTCTCAATTTCTATTTATCATTGTGGGCCGCATGTGTTATGTGAGCTGCATCCATACAATATATACATGACTTGCACAGCTCTGAGGATGTCACATGGGCTGCACTGGTGTGCTGATTGGGCTGCAAGCGGCCCGCAGGTTGAAAACCACTGGTCTAGCAACTTCCGCAAACATTAATGCCACTTTCTTAAAAAAAAACCCCACTGTGCAACAATGTGCACTAATGCCACCAACAGCCAGGCTAAGAGGGGATCTCAACCCATTTAGTTGTCCTCGAATCAGCTCCTGTTCTTATGAGATGCCATAGGATGCATTATACTGACACCAATAGATATGTGGTTTATATATATGGTAGATATATTGAGTAGGTTCACAAAGTTTTTAATATTTTATCTAAAAGATATAAATCTTAATACATTAAACTCTGAAAAGCCACGTAATACATTAACAAGATTGCAATACTGTGGCAACTTCTATCGAAAGAACTTCCACTTCACTGCACTTAAAAATACTCAGGAACATTAAACCTCTATGAGGTAGGGGTCATCTGTCCCTGATTTACAGATGGGGTGAGTGAGGCAAAGAAAGGTTAAGATATTTATCCAGTGTCCCACACAAGTCAGTGGCAGTGCCAGGAACAGAACCCAGATGTCCCAAATCACCATTTTTGGCTTTAGCCACAAGCACATCTTCCCAAAAGGTACTTCATTTAAAAGCACATTTTTTTCTTTCAATCTTTGTTGTTTTTTCAGAAAGAGGTCTTTAATTATAGCTCCAATTACTTTTAATTTATTTTTCCATAGTGGTTTTTTTCCTGTCTGGGACTCCAACCTTCTTCCTCCCTCCAAAAGAGAATTTCTTTAAAAATCTGTTTTGTTTTTGTTAACAAAACAGGAAAGGAGAATTCCTTTGGAAAGTGGCCATCTCTCAGTTCAGGAAGTAAAGCAGCTGTTCAGGTGAAGCATCTTATCCCAGGGCAGGTGTGAGTGAAGGGCACTTTGCATGCGGATGAGAGGAAAGGCGTAGCACAGAAGTAGTTAGCCAAAGATGGACATATTCACAGATGTGAAGTAAACGTACATTAGTTGAAGCGCATTAAACTTCTGTGGACACTCTCATTCAGAAGCAAAAAGTTGCATTGATTCAGTTTAGCTTACTCTTCTGGAGGATATGTAATATAATCATTGGGTGTAATGGCAGACCAGTCGATACTGTATACTCAGGGTGAAACAAGGGAAAGGCTTACAACAGCCCTTTTCTGTCACGCATATTCCAGGGGTGAGTCACCAAGAATTGGGCTCTTCTGTGCTAACATGACAGTGTGATAATGTACAACGCGAATGAAGTCACAACGCTGGCAACTTGAACACAGGCGCTTGTTGTCCGGGTTCAGTTTGGCACAGCTGCACCGGATCAGCTCAGACCCCGTCAGCGCCACTTGTGCACACACTTATCATCGAATACGCAGGAGGGAACAACTTTGAGACACTGCTGAGAACACACTCTCCCTCTGGTGATTTTAACAATCTTCTTGTTCCTATGGTGATTTTGGCTATAATGGAGTAAGGCCAGCTGGAGTTTTGGAAATGTAGCAGGTATCCGGGGAAAACTACCAGTGGTTTACTTAGAATCCAATTAGTCTTCTAATAAATATAACTCATCATTCTTTTTAGTACCTGCCATCACATTATAACTAAATATGGCAAATGTGGGCCAAATACCACTTCTGCCCCCACTCAGGCAGAGGAGCATGGGTTAAAGGGAGAATCCTTTCACCATACTCACAGAGCAGCTCATAACAGTTAGGGCAGCCCTGAGACTACTATAGGCTACTGCTGTTCTTGTGCCTGTGGTCTGTGGACAGCAATGGAATCCCAGCCAACAGGGTATATGGGAGAACTCCCTGCAGAGAAGCATTTTACAGTGCATATAAGGGGAGCCAGACTCTTTTGTAGGCTTCAGAATTCTTCTTCAGATGCAGTGGAATGGCACCTATAATCTGCTGTATGCATGACCTTCCACAGCTGCTGAGGGATAGGCCAGGTTTGTCCCTATTACAATAAAGCATTTCATTCTTTAGAGAAACAACCAGATTAATAAACCCGGCACATCAAACAATAAATAATTTGTGTGCATAAACAGATTCAATTCGCAACAGCCTGATGGTGCATGCTACCACCGTGGTGAGATCCTGCTATGAATGCAATACATTCTCCATCTATAAGGACGCAGAAAGATACAGCTGCTGAAGAGTGATGCGAAATTAAAGAGGGAATGAAATGTATGATCTTATTTAATCACACCTGGTGCTTCAATTTTTCAATAACAGCACCCTGCTAGACTGTGTCAAATTGGTTTTACAAAGTAAAAATTATGGATGGAAAATGAATTAACTACTTCACCATCACTAATATGCTATGAGTCAGAGTTCGAGACAGAAATGACAGCTCAGAATTGTTTTCCTCAGAGAATATGTACTGGACAAATACATGGTTAAGAGGCTAGCAGCAAATTACAATACTACAGGTACCAACTGCACAGCATCGGATCTCAGAAGTGACACACATTCAGCAGCACAAGTTGAGTTGGTGTGCAATCTATTTTTACACAAAAAGAAATCTTCCTGGTCAGAATCCACTTCAGCGATCAAAGTGTGGCCCTGGGATCAGCTTTGTTTACTTGCTTCTTCAGGCGGGTGGCACTTATGTGCAGAGAGACAGAAAGAGTAAGAAGGATAGCCAGACACAGTGCAATATGTAGGACATCTCAGAAAAGCAATGAGAACTCTGATCCGTAAGGATCAGTCATTTTGCACAGTGTAGATTTATGATAAGGAGAAAATTCATCCTAGGAATCATGTGCTTTTTTTTTTATTGAGGTCATATTTTGCATTTAGGTGTTTGGGTTTATATTAAATGTCAAATATAATTTGATTCTGCAGGCATCACAATTTGAGATTACCCATGTCTCATTGCCTAGTCAGACACTGTATCTCAAAGAGTGTGCACCATGTACTAATAAATCACTTTTTGTAATAGACAGCAAGGTTCTTTATCTAATGTAAAAAACGGTAATTGTGGTCAAATGTTCCATTCTTTGGGCGAAAAAAAAAAGACCTTCTACATGATTCCACTCAGGAGCAGAAAATAAGAAGCCGAAGTACAATGAGCTTAACATAACCACCTTTACATTAAATTCACAGAGAAGCAAATCAAAAATGAAAAATAACTAAAGAGTGCCCATTTTGGTCACCTTGCTGAATTGTGTACACTACTGCACTGTGATATTAATAAGACTCTCAAGGGTCCTGCAGGATATGTTTTAGGAGAGGTTCGTTTTAAGACATGAGACCTTTCTTAACGCATGTGTTGCACATTAAAACAATTTACTTTCATTCCAATGTTATTGATTCCAGAAGAGCAAGGCTCCTGGGCTTCAATCAATTAACTGAAAAAGTTAAATGCTAAACATTATAGCAAAACCCCCAGAATAATGCTCAGAACATCCCAGCATCTTCATCATTAGTCATAAAACTCCTACTCTAAGACATGGAGTGACCATTGATTCCTCATAAATAAGGAAACACTACAGGAGAACACTACAGATAGCAACACTACAGTCTTTGAGACTGCTAAAAACAACAGCTTACATTATGTCTTGTTTAAATAGATGGGGTGGCAGAAATGTCCAAAGAAAATATAAGTGGAGCCTTGCCACCAAAAAACAACAACAAAAAACCACCCATCAGGAAAAATCAGCCTTACATGCTCAGAAGCAACATGAGATTACTTTGAAACAAATATTTTATTTACATTACAAAGCTTCTATTTCATGCGTTTGCAATTTTAAAATAGTCTTTCAGAAGTTTATTCCCACTAACCCTTTATCAGCTGCAGCATGTACATAGCTCACTACACTCCTACTGATATGAGTTCAGCCTTACTCCTTGGCACTAAGTTTGACATTATTTCTGCTTCAGCCATATCTCCAGTCCAAAATGCTGATGAGGTCAAACTCTCCTTTTGAAGCTTACAAGATCAGTTTTCAATTGTGCACATTTGTATGTGTGTCTTCTCTTCAACTTAAGAACCCAAAACATCTCATCATTTTTATGCCAGGTAAATTTGGTGCATTTATCATAATCAGAATGGAACAAGAGACGATACAATTGGGCACAACAAAAGATTTGTTTTGTTTTTCTGCAAATCTTTCAAGCATCAGGAAGATGTGATACAGCTACAGAAAAAACTCTTCACCGAGCATAAGGCAATAGATATTTAAGATCCAGTCTGCTCTTTAGGAAATAGAAGAGAAAGGGACCTGAACCTCTTGGACCTATCTACAGGGGGGATATTTCCTGATGTTGCTAACATCAGTTCCATAAGTCTCAGCAACGTTGGAAATCCTAGTGCAGACAGCCTGATGGCAGCTGACACTGTTTAAGTGCCATGCTACTTTACCCTGCTAAGAGGGACTCTAGCAAACGTTGTGCTTAAAATGCTGGCAGAACGTGTCCACTCCAGGGTTACCTATATGTCCCTAGTGGAGAGAGGGCTTCGGTATTTCTGGAGGGGCACTGTCTCCCTGCCATGTTTGAGCGAAGATGTCTGGTGAACTCCTCCAGATATGTTTAAGGAGATTGACATCCTGTCAAGGGTGTGAGTTAAATTGTCTGGGTTTGATGACAATCGTTTGCAGTTGCTGTCTCTGCTGATTCATCTTTCCAATTTAGGATGCTACAATGTGGAACTGCTATCAGCCTATGAAGACTAAATCTGGCTCATTTCAGAGCCAGTCAACAGCAGTCAATCATGTCAGGGAGATGCTTTCAAACAGCCTGATGAACTCCTTCTTGACACCTACAAAGAACTCAAGCCCAGGTTTCTCACATGGCACTACAGAACACTACTGTTAAGTCCTCAATCCAGTAAAACAATGCTCCTTCTCCTTCTCTAGGACAGAAATAAAAAGGAGGTGAGGGTCTAGTTGCTATCCTGACATGGGGGGAACCCAGATAACAAGCAAGACGGTCAACAGCTACCAATAAACTTATTTCTTGGCTGAGCTGTAGTTGTTTTTGGTCATTCCAGGCGATTGTGGAGCGGGGAAATGAGCAGGGAAAACACCTTTCCACAGTTCAACAGTCAGTGAATGAAGGACTCTAACAATTCACCCAAAAAGGTATTTGCAATCCAAACAGACAGTAGAACAACACTGGAAAAAACACCTCCCCTGATGGTAAACATCACCTTTCTTGAGGCCCGTTAAGCTTGTCTATGGTCTACTGAGCTGCTTTTTCCTTTAACCTTCTGCCAATATCCATCCTAAAATATTAGTCCTTTTATCTACACAGTGACACAAACTGAATTCTAGCACTTGGAGTCAGGCGTTACAATGGATTCTGACTAGGGGCTTGCTGCCTATTGGGAATTGCACCATTGACTTCCTGTACTGTTAGGCACCAGTGGTGAAGAAGATAGCTCACTTCATTCACTACCCTTAAGGAAGTCATGCATATTGCTTCAAAAACTGGTAAAAATTGAAAGACACCAAAATGGCAATTAAAGCTGAGGGTCTGATTACTGAAATCCACATATTATCCCTTTGGAAAGCTTCCCTTGTTCACGGCAAATCAGTTTCAGCAGCCAATTTGAAGCTATCATGCCAGCACAGTTATATATAAGCTAATAAGCACTTACTATTGATGGCTTCTGCAGAAGCTGTTTAATTTTTAATCATATTTACTGTTTACAATTTTATCCAATTAGTGTTTGTGTAAGAGAGAGAGAAAAATGGAGAGACTGGATTTACTATGGAGTGCAATGACTGGATGATGCAGACCTGACAAAAATTGATCTGACCCCTTAACAATCCAGGGGAGACTGACATATCATAAATTGTTAGAGACTTTGAAATCTTCCTCTCTAGTTAGGGAGGAGCTTGTCACCTTTTCACTTGGAATTCTCATTCAGTCTTCTTATTTTTAAAGAGAAAGCCAGCTCCACCTACCGTGTTACGTGCCATCACTATGCTGTCAAAATGAGCACCACTGCATCACTGTCTCAGTACAATGCTTTACCAATAGTTGAGAGATGTGCGTTTATTTGTGTCGTTATATTATCAACATATTTCTGTTGACATAAAAACTAGCAGATGAAATAAAGAGATGGATCATTTATTTTTAGGCATCAAGTCTTTTTCACGGGGCCTACCAATAAAGTTCTCAATTACAGAGAATGCAAACAAACCAAAAAAAGACAGACCTCAACACACAGCAAGGTAGGGTGGTGATTGCAGGGAGAAAGAGCAATGGAAATAAATACAAAAGATCTCAAAGTGCAAAAAATCCATTTATCAAAAACTAAGAAAGCCTTACTTTGGCACTATTACATTACGCAGCACTTGCCGCAATATGCAGTAATAAAAACCTCCCTGCAAAAAAGAAGCCCTCAGAAGAAGCCCACCCTGAGAGCTAGCACCTTAATTATTTTACCTTCACAAAGATTATATAATTCAGTGATGCTAAAAATGTCTGACTTCTTTTTCCTCCAGAGCACATAACAACACAAAAGCTAAAGTTAAAAAAATAAATATGTGAGGTGAGACTTCCTAAAATATTGCAAGAGATTTTTTATTTTTTAAACAATGTCTGGATGGATTGGATTAATGAAACTCACACCAATATAGAGGGACAGTTTAAGGCCCACAATCTCTTGCTCTTAAAGTACTAAGCCTTATCAGTTTACAATCTCTTCCTTTTTCAGTAGCTGAGCTGGCCAAATCCTGTAACCAAATACTTACAGGAGCGTGTATGTCAACTTCTGAAAATGATCAGATAACAGAATTTTCTACTGAGCATGCTCAGTCCTGCATTTGAAATGTTTGTACTTTGGTATTTAAAACAAGAGCCTTCTGGATCAACCAGGAAGTAGGAAGTATAGCTGTGACTCTCATTTTGTGTGTGGCTCCTGGGGCCAGAAACTTGTAACAAGGAAGGATAAGAGTACGTAATAAAAAGGAGACAGGAAGGTCTACAGTAGGCTCTGTTGTTCCTAAAGATAGAGATGGAACCAGCTCTTAGGAAAGGAGGAAGCCACCCACCCACAGAAAAGGAAACCCCAAAATAAAATCTTTTGGCAGATGATAAAGCCTCAGATAAAATTAACAGACTACAGGGAAGGAAATGAGACCTAAAGAACTATACTGGGGAGCACTTCTTCTCTTTTGGTAATAATTTTGTGCTATTATTTTCACTCATTTCTTGATGAGCTCTACCAGCTTCTACAATTCATTGAAGCTATACACCTTCTTTCAGAGAGATCTTTTCTGTCTTAGTCTACACCAACCATTTGAAAAGAACATCATTGTACTGAACTGTCTAACTATAAGTGAGTCCAGTAACCAACCAGCATTCAGAACAATAGTGTAGGCCTGATTCTGACCTCACTTACAACAGAGTAAAATCAGGAGTAACTCCATTGAAGTCAATAAAATTACAATTAATGTGAAACTGGTATCCTCACTACTTTCAGGCTAAAGGGAGCAAACTCTAAGGACTGGGACCTTTCTAGCTACAGTTAAAATAAAGCAGTTGTATTTAAAAAACATCCACCTAAACACGATAAAAGTTATAATCATTTCCAGAAATAAGGTGCATAAAATGAGTACTTTTTTGCTTGAGACCAAAAGAACATCTAGGATACTGCTAGGTGAGTGTGTCTGTCTGAGACCAAAAGAGCATCTAGTATACAAGTGGGTGTAATTGGCAGGTGAGGGTTAAAAAAAACAAAAACAAAACCAAAAAACCGAACAACATAATTACATTTTCCCTTTGATAGAGCCTCCAGATAAGTGGTGTTTGGCATACAGGAACACTTCAGCACAGAAGCAGCTTGAGGAGGGGAATTCAACAGATGCAACTAGAACTTGTAGCAAAATATGCAATTTTTCTAGGGAATTGTTAAGCCAAATTTTGCATGTTCACAAGTGTGTACATACACATATGGAAGAAACACTATAATAAGGGAAGTAAATATAAGGAATAGGGAAGGGGATATTTTGGGCTTGATTTGGCCACTAATCTCAGAGGACACAAATAATTATGTACTCAGTCATTTTCATACACAAAATCAGAAGACAGTATGTTTAAGGCAGGACTACTACATCTCTTCTCTGCCTTGTCTTTTTCCTCTGGAAAATAAATGTGGTTAGTTTAAAATATTCTTTAAAATTAGACCCTGAAATAACAATGTGGCAGTGTGGGAGCAAGGCATTGAGGCTCTTTTAAAATCCCACTAGGCACCTATCTGTATCTTTAGGTGCCTAAATACCTTTAAAAATCTGGCCCATTGTTTCAGTTCCTATGGACTGCTTCTTGTTGAACCTATGATTCTTTAAATACAGCAGAACTGTCTGGTGCCTTATGGCAGCCATTGACAAGGAGTGGGTGATTAGGGCTTAAAAATTCCACACTGCCTGGATCAAGTTGGAGAAATGAGCCCACCGCCATTTCCCCATCAGATAAGAGTAGCCTGGTAAGCTTCTGAATTCACACACTATCGGGAAACCTCACAAACAAAAGTGAATTTCAAGAAATCAGTTTCTAGCCCCAATGTTAGTGGCAGCCCTCAGTTATTCATGAGGTAAAAGGGGGGTTGCTTTCCCTTTCACAAAGAGGCTGGAAAGACAGAATGTTGAAACACTTTAGAGACAAGAGGAGTAAAAGACAAAAGTTCCATTCGCTCTCTGTTTGTACATACGCAGGCATATGCTAGAAAAGTTTCTCGAGCCTAGGGAAACACTATAAAACTCAGTTATTTCTGAAGAATGTTAGAGGGGAGAGAAAAAGATCTCCTATCAGGAGAGCTCATTCAGTCCTTCCTAAACAAAGAAATAAGTAATAGCAAGGACCTTCATTTTTTGCTACGCAAATTCCCTCTCAGGGAAAGTGTCTCCAGTTCTTCTTCTCAAGAGTCCTGGGACTAAAAAGGAGAAGGAAGCTCTACGGTATTAATGCAAACTCATCCTGTCACAACAGGACTGTTCGATAAAAGGGGCCCACTGCAATAAATTTCTCATTCCTCCTGGCCTTGCTAAACTTCCTTATCTTGTTTAAATATTTTTTGTCTTGTTCCCCACCCCTGTTTTTTCTCTGCTTGACTGAGTAACCGCAGAAAGCAGTTTGTGCAAGGTCAGCCTGAAATGATACAGGAGACATACCCAATGTCTTTCCTTTGTCTGTCTTCAACCTATAAATACTGATGTGTTGGTCTCATAAAGCTGCCACACGCCTCCGAAGCTACTAGCCTGAGGGGGGTGCGTGCCCTTTGATCAAAGTTGCTTGGCCTCAATGTGTTTTTTACATGGACTCTGACAGTTTCGAGCTATAGCCCAACTCCGCACTACCCGGGTGTTGGAATGGTGAGTAGGACAAACTGATTTTTACCTAACAGGACAAGCACAAAACTATGTTTGCTGTCAATGTACTCTTATTGATATAAAGCTGGGTAACAAACCTCAGTAATGAATGAAAAGAGTACAGGAACTCCTCACTTAAAGTCGTCCCAGTTAATGTTGTTTCATTGCTGATCAATTAGGGAACATGCTCATTTAAAGCTGTGCAATGGTCCCTTCTAACATTGTTTGGCAGTTGCCTGTTTTCTCCACTACCCATTGCAGCTAGCTGGTGGGGGCTTGGAACCAGGGTGGACCAGCAGCCCCGCTATCAGCTCCCCTAAGTTCCCTGTGCAGCAGCCACCCAGTAGGCTACCAATTGCCGGCAGTTCAGCTATCCCTCCCCACCACTGACATGTGCTGTTCCTGTCCTCTGCCTTAGAGCTGCTCCTGGGAGCCTCCTGCTTGCTGTGCAGGGGCAGGAAGGTGGGGGGCTAATGTCAGGGTGTTCCCTCCCCACTGCTCCTGCACCCCGCTTACCTCTTCTCCATATAGAGCAGACTGGGGTCACGGAGGGAGAGAGACAGAGAGAGCTTGGGGCAGCAACTGCTGTCTCAACTTCCTGGTCCATTTAAAAAGACAATGTACTTAAGAATGCAGTCAGCTTACTTAAAGAAGCAGTGTGCATCTATCTCTAATTCCCCCACACAAGGTGTGTGTCTGTATCTGTCTGTTATGCTGTCTTCCTGCTATAGAGTGTGAGAGGCTACATTAACAACAAGGTGTTAACCCTTGAGGGCTCAGCCAAAAGCTAGTTCATCATTTAGCACTTTTTAGGCATTGCCTGGGAAATATCCCACCTTCTTCCATCCTCTGACTCCTCCACCTCAACCAAGCTTCACAATCATAATCACAGTGTACCAGTATTATATTGTTTGTTTAAAACTTATACTCTCTCTCTCTCTCTCTCTCTCTCTCTCTCTCTGTGTGTGTGTGTGTATATAAATATAAATATAAAAAAAATAGTCTTTTGTCTAGTGAAAAAAAATTCCCTGGAACCTAACCTCCCCATTTACATTAATTCTTATGGGGAAATTGGATTCGCTGAACATCGTTTTGCTTAAAGTCGCATTTTTCAAGAACATAACTACAACGTTAAGTGAGGAGCTCCTGTAGTGGAGTTGCTTCAAATCTATCTCAGGTTGTCAACAGCCATAAGCTGATATGATCTGATAGCTCGTTGGTGGCCCAGATGAAATGATTAGGAAGGTCTCCATCCAGCTTCTAGTGGGCCAGTCTCCACAACACTAACACAAAACCATTTGCACTTTTATTGGTAAAGGAGGAGTGAGAATTGAATGAATACAGTGGAGTACCTAAGAGTTCTAGAGGTGATCACTCCAGAAGAGGACTAGGTAAAGCAAAGCGACACAGCCACAACTCACATTACATCCTTTCTGTGAACAAATGACTTCTGATAGCCCAAGAGACTTAAACAGGTACTTTTCACCAACGCTAGATTCCCTTTTATAAAGTACTTGTGTAATTTGAAATACAAAAGTTGGTTCCTGACCATATTTAAATGTTATATAATATGAAGCCATAGCTGAACACCAAACAAAAATATAATTATAAAAAATGAATGTGGACATGTTTACATGTGTGAATCATGGCTCTGTTATAGCTCTCTATTATCATTCACTGGCATTAGCGCTTAGATCCCACTGTAACAGGTGCTTTATAAATAGCATATTTCACTTAGAAGAATTTGGACATTATTCTGTAATTATGCCTAATTGTTTAGAGGTCTCTGTATAATCCTAAATTGTCTAACCTGAAAGTCTACAATCATCTCTTACCCTGGAGGCAATTTCAATATATTAATTTATAGTGAAACAATTTAAATTAAAATCAATTCAAATGGTGACTGGAAAAATTCCATGTTATTGTTCTTAAGGAGGATCCAATTTGGTTAAAATGATTAATTTTACTTGGACATACCATAAAACACTAGACTGCTTTATGATTATGTCAAATTAAGAGATTACAACCCCCCAACTCTTTTTTGTGTAAGATGCCCTAGATCTGCATACTGTTAAGCAATAAAAATCATTTTATAACACTGGTGACTTTCAGTGTATAAGTGAGCAAATGAAGGCTGCTGTATCATATGATGCATAAAAACAAAACGCCATTAAGAATAAACTTTTATTTGAATACAGCAACATTATTTTTTTTGAAGTATATTGTAGAAAGACTTCTACAGAATGTGAAGGAAAAAAGGAAAGAAGCTTTTAGAATAAAAATGGTTCTTTTTAGAGAATTTTGTACAGTAACGTTACAAAGGCCACCCTCACAACAAAACAAAAACCAAGGGATTTCTATATCTGTTAAACAATTGTAAACCTTTATTGCACAGGCTTTACAATAGGAACAAAACATCTTTGTACCCAATAGCAGCACTCACAGATGATTTGAAGAAATGCTATTCAAAAAGATTTTTAAAGTATGTTAAGTAAATTAAGTGAACATTGTATTTGTTAAAGATGCCAGACTAGCAATGATGGAAATTGAATTCCTCTGCTGACGGTACGTGCTCATCACAGGAAATGACAGTACAAGCCGCTCAAAGTCAACCTGCAGGCTTTGCCACAGTTCTAATCTGGAGGGGCCATCTCTAGGGCAGAGAGGGCAATTCATTCTCCCTGCCACCAAGGCCAAAACGTTGAAACTCTGGGTCTACATTTAGGCACCAAAGTCCATAATGAAGCACATGGATAAGTGACATGATTTTCAGAAGTGCTGAGGGCTCCCAGCTTTTACTGAAGTCACTAGGAGTTCGGATTGTTCAGCATCTCTGAAAAAATCAAGCCATACATGCCTGGCTTTAAGCATACAAATTTGAAAGTTTTGGCACCAGCATTTTATGCTCCCCGGAGGCTATCAGCCAGGGTGGCAGTTAGGGTTGAGTATTTTTGTTTTTTAAATTATGTGAACACTCGTTTATTTGAAACTAGTGTGAGGCTTCCAACTCATTCCACACAGGTTACGACAGTTGGACACTACTCCATGGTAAGGACTTGAACCAAAACCCCAGAAATTTCAGATAGAAATAAAAAAGCTCTCTATATATTTCCTACGGATAAGGAGAATTCCATGCCAGGGAATTGCAGATTTTATTCGTTTCCCCCCACCCCGTTTTTAAATTTAGCAGAGCAGCCCAATCCAAATTGGCTCCGTCTCTGATTTAAAAAAAATCTAATCAGAGCAAGATATGTTATGTCCCTACTCTTATCCCACCATACAGGCATGATTTATTTAAATTCCCTGTGAAAAAATGCTCTACCTGTTACCAAAGGCTATGAGCCATGCAATTCTTTTTACTCAGGTGAAAAACATGTTATGGCTCTGGCACTGATCACCAGGACTGAAAAGAAGGGGGAAAAACGCAGGACAACTGTACTCCAGGCCCTGAGTTCAGGGCCCCCCAAACGGCTGTAACATCTGGAGTGGGGCTCCCTCGAACACGGTGGACTGGGGTCCCACATTTCTGTGGATGGGCTTGGTGATCACAAATAGCTATAGTTAAGACTGTCGTATACGCCACTTTCTGATCAATCATAAAGGGAGGGTGGTTTGAAGCTGTCTAGTGCTTGGTCTCAACATAAAAGTGAATCTTTTTAAAAGTCTGAGCAAGTAACTTCTTCCCCTTCAAAGTTACACTAGGATGAAAAAAGAAATATATATTTTTCTGCCATAAAAAGTTTAAACTTACTCAAGAGTGCCACAGCTAAATAAAAGATCTTTAAACAAGATGCATTTAACTGTGACATTCTGAGCAAGTTTCCCAGACCTGAAGAAGAGTTCTGTGTAAGTTCGAAAACTTGTCTCTCTCACTAACAGGAGTTGGTCCAATAAAAGACATCCCACTCACCTTGTGTATCTAATCTCCTGGGACCAACATGGCTTCAACAACACTGCATATAAAAAGTTTAAGACCATTTTAGGCAGGTACAACTTAGGAGGGCCAAACTTTCCAGATGGCTAGTCCACGGGTAGGACTAATCTCCTGGGCAATTTGGAAAACAAAATAAAAAGATGATGAAAATCTGTTTTGTACATGCACGCTGAGTTTCCACTACATTTAGAACTTCCATCAGTAATGGGATCCTATAATAAATGTGAATACAGAATATGAATAATGTTAATTGTACAGGTATGTTTTTTCACCACTCTTTCACCACTGCAGAATTCCACAGTTGCACAAGTCTGACTCTACACATATTTTAAATCTTAAAAGACTGGATGGCGTAACTATGGGAAACACAATAAATTAATTCAACAATTTAACAGAGGTTGGACAAATCTGTTGCATTGCAAAATACATGCTTCTCCCAGCTCAAGTTAGAAATCTGAAAAGTGGATAGTCTAATCTAAGCCATCCATAGTTGACTGGTTCAGTTGGAAACCTTTACATTTTATCCACCCTGGTGCATGCTGTGTATATAATATCCACTTGTGTGCACACACGTAGGAAGTGGAGTGATCTGGGAAAACAGTGATTCTCCATGAAATCAGGTTATAAGTGGCCTGAAGTTTCAGAAGCTTTGCAAGAGTGATCAATGCTTCTGGCTCCCTGCCCTAGCTCATCTAAGAGTGCTTCATATGATCTCAACCAGGGAGTGGAGATGGTGTAATGTGGACTGCAGTTTTGTACTCTGATATATGATTATAAAGTGACACCACAAACAAAGGAAATGGCCGTACAGGATGAGTTCTTAGGGTCCTGCTGTGGTACAGGAAAAGGACAATGGATAGGGATATGTAGTGGAAGGGACATATAGGGATACAGATATGTGGTGAAAAACGTCTATATGAAGAAGAGGGTAAAAGCCCTGGTACTAATATACAGACAGGCTTAGGGCTTGTCTACAAAGCATGTTAGTCCACACCAAAGGGGTGAAAATTCCAGTGAGTGTTAGTATGTCACATGCTAACTGGGCCCTTTTGGATCCTGCTGGCCTACACTAAAAGCTCCCTGGGTGTGTGTTAATGCAGTCCTCCTTCAAAACAGGCCTTATGGTAACATGCACTACAAAACTTTTAGTGCTTGCCAGCAGGGTGACCAGACAGCAGGTGTGAAAAATCAGGACAGAGGGTGGGGGGTAATAGGAGCCTATATAAGAAAAAGCCCCAAATACTGGGACTGTCTCTATAAAATCAGGACATCTGGTCACCCTACGCATGGGCCAACTGATGCCCAACATACTACTATGCAATAGACTTTACACCCCCTGTGGTATGGACTATTGCACCATGTAAAATAAAATATATGGAGATATGCCTATTTCATAGAACTGGAAGGACCTTGAAAGGTCATCGAGTCCAGTCCCCTGCCTACACTAGCAGGACCAAGTACTGTCCCCTGATAGATTTTTTGCCCCAGATCCCTAAATGGCTCCCTCAGGGATTGAGCTAATAACCCTGGGTTTAGCAGGCCAATGCTCAAACCACTGAGCTATCCCTCCCACATTGTACACAAACCTTAATACCCTGAGCCACTACCTCAAAATAAAAACCTCTAAGGAATACACTTCTGATCCTGTGGCATGGGATGTAGCCGTTCCATTCCTCAGGATCCCTTCTACGAGGTCTCAGAGATCGCTGACAACAAAGAGGCATTGGGAAAAGGAAATCTCTAGGGAATTAGGTTTGTGTCAACCTCTCTGAAACATCAAGGTTTTTTGTTTTGGAGAGATGCCATGCATGCAGCATACACAGGAAACATTTGCATAGTTATTTTCTATAAGGAATAGAAACAAGGCCCTTCCTGATTGTGGTAAAAACTGTTTTGTTTAGGGTGATGGAAAAGAATACGGTCAGGACAGGATAATGATAACAAAAGAGGGAGACACACAGTAACTGGGTAAAAAGGATTGTCATGCAATTCAAATCATGCAGTGCCAGCGACAACGAAACACAGACATGAAAACAAGATTCCACAAGTGTTATGCACTTCCTTTTTACGGGCCACAGTCCAGTAAGGCCAATAAATTCCCTACCCAAAGTTGTGACAATAGCAACATCTGCTGTACCCCAAGAGGAAGAAAAACAAGTATCTCAGGTGAAAGGAATCCAGGATTCCCCAGGTGCCAAAATCTAACGTCCAGACTCCTGCTGGGGAAGAAAATAATAGACTGGCCGTTTGGACAAATAATATGAGACACCTTTCAAGTGTAACACTAGGGATCTTTAATCCCTAGCTTCAGTGACTTGTCTTCTGGTCATGGACGATAGCATAATGCTCCCACCTCTGGCAGTACAAGTTGACCAGGAGAGTCAAGGAATTAATAGTCCTACACCTACACTGTCTACGTGGCACTAGAGAAATAAATATTTGAATGAACTGCCACATATACAGTCTCCCGCTTTTCATCCAAGGTGTTCTTCCACGTCAATCTGCCCTTATTTTCAGACTCCTTTTGTGGGATCTTCCCCTGCAGAGTCCCAGAGTAAGAAGAGAACATAAGCACTGGGGATGCAATTGTGGGGCTAAATCATTCTCCATTGTCCTCTAACCTTCTGATGGGAAGACATGGCCTGTTTCTGTTATATTCTGAATCCTCCATTATAGTGATACCCTAGGGTGAGCATCTCCAAGCATGCTGTGCACACTGAGGCATCACAAATAGGGAAGCCTTCATGTGCGTAATTCAGAAAGGGACAAGAGTGAGTCTAGTACCAATGCCTCCTGCTTTTGGAGAAAGGAGATAAAAGCCATGGAACTTCCCACAGTAGGGTGATGCAAGTAAGCTGGGGAGTAAGAGGGAGAAGAGGTCCTGAATTCAGGTAAATGCATAAACTATGCTGGAGGTTCATAGGAAGAGGAGGAGAAAGGAAAGGAAGCCGAGTGGGGATTCATCAAAGAGGATACTGGTAATTGTGGATCAATGCTTAGAGTCTCCACATCTTAGGAGGCTTTCCCCACCAGCAAGGAAGGTGGCAAAGAATAGGGGAAAGTGGTTAAGGAGCTCCTCAAATATTCTGGCATACAAACGAAAACAAACAGCTGAACATTTTGAGGTTTCATCATTGCTCCCTATACCCCGCTATCTAAAGGCTCACAATGTTGCCCAAAGCTCTTAAAACAGGGATTTTTGTCTAGCACAGAGGGAAAAATTCTGGTTATAGGGTTTCTCAAAAGCCATTTTGAGAAGATAAACCCTTGTGTGATGGGGTGGGTCACAGAGACCTCCTTGGGACTGCCATCTGATGCACCGGGACTACCTCTGAGCCCGTTTTCCCTGGCAGCGTGGAACTTTAGTACCCTGCCATGTTAAGCCAGAAATGCTAGCCTGCTACAAACACAGACCCAGGTCTGAACCATGTCCCCCAAAAGCCGCAGGATTAACTGAAAACAGCTTAATAAGTGCTCCTGTCTCCAACACTGAGATACCCAGTTCTCAATGGGGTCCAAACCCAAATAAATCTGTTTTACTCTACATAAAACTTATATAGGGTAAACTCATAAATCGTCCACCCTATATAAAACTGATAAGAGATATATGCACAGCTGTTTGTTCCCCCAGGTATTAATTACTTGCTGTGGGTTAATTAATAACTAAAAAGTGATTTTATTAAATATAAAAAGTAGGATTTAAGTGGTTCCAAGTAATGACAGACAGAACAAAGTAAATTATCGAGCAAAAAAATAAAAAAACACGCAAGTTTAAGCCTAATACAGTAGGAAACTAAATGCAGGTACTGTAAATCTCTCCCTCAGAGATGTTCCAATAAGCTTCGATGGACTAGACTCCTTTCTAGTCAGGGTCCAGCAATCACTCACATGCCCATAGTTACTGTCCTTTGTTACAGTTTCTTTCAGGCATCTCTTTGGGGTGGAGAAGCTATCTTTTGAACAGCTGAAAACAAAATTGAGGGGTTTCCAAGGCCTTATATAGTCTTTCTCTTGTGCAACATCACAGCCACAAGATGGGATCTCTGGCCACCTGGGCAAGTAACATATCTATGCATGATTCAGCTTTTTGCAGACGGACACCATTGTTTACATGTTAGATTTATCATTCCCAGGAAAGCTCAGATGTGGATTGGCGTCTCCCAAAGTCCATTGTTAGTTAAGAATTCCCAAGTACTTGAATAACCCCTTCACACTATGTTGACCATATCTGCCTTATATGCTTCCTACAGCAAACACTTTAAATACAAGCATAGAGCCAACACTCATAACTTCAGATATAAAATGATACCTGCATACAAATAGGATGAATATATTCAGTAGATCATAACCTTTGCAAAGGTATGTTACATGGCATATGTAGCATAAAACATATTCCAGTTATATCATATTTACACTCATAAGCATATTTCTATATAGCATTATGGGGTGCAATGTCACACCATCATCGGGGAGCAGTTTCCTACATCCCCCCAAAAGGTAAGATGGACCTTTAGGGTCACTTAAACTAATCTAAAGTAGACACATTACTAGGATACCTCAGTAGATTTGGAACTGGACTATTCCTTAGCAAGGGCGGGGGATAATGTTTATTTGTAACTGAGTAGCTTATCCTGGTTAACAATGTGCACTTACCCTCTTTAGAAGCTGAGCATAAGCACAGGATGAAGCATTCACTGACGGTATAATGCCAACAAGCATCAACAGTAGCAATCCCTTATGATGAGGCATATGGCCTTAATCTAATGTATTTTGTCACCAGGGGAAATCTTCCTGCAGAATTATCATCAATTCCTGTGATTGGCTGGTTAACTTCAAGTAGCACTTAACCCAGTTTGAAACTCTCAGAACAACTTATATATGGGCATAATGTCACCTTAAAAATATGCAGATTGCAGGTATGACATAGAACCTAAATCCGAGCACCATTAGCAGATCCCTGTCTAAAAACATTTTGTTCAAAATCACTGCATTCCACATAGGTCTGATATGCCAATGCTAATGAGACATCATCTTTCTATGCTAGTTATGAGCTAGACTAGCACTGAAAATCCAAAATTAGCTTCACACCATCACTGCCTAGTTACGTAAAACATGGCTCTTTTTGGCTCTTACGAATCAGGATTAGGGAAGAAATAATATAATAATGATGATTCCAGCCATGAGTAGTTCTCCCCATGAGACATCTGCAGACATTTTGCCAAATTAGTTCCATGACCTCGCTGGGTTTCTTCCAAAAAAGCTCAGTCAGATGAAGAAGCCCTTCTTCCCCAGTGGAGGTCAGGATAACATTTCTGCTGATAATGGGCCCAATCAGGCAGCCCATACTCAAGAATAGTCCCACTGAAATTCAAGATACAGCCCTCAATTACACAATCACATAATACTGCTGCTATCAGATCTCCAGCACAGCCTGGACAGCGTGCATTGAATGATGGACTGTTGAAATGGGTTTGTAATTAAGTTACAACAGAAGTATGGAGGAAGGCCATACACAGTGCAATTGCTATCTGTCAAGCAAAATGTTCATATGAACATTCTGTATGGAAGGCAGATGAAACAAACACTTCTTAAAATAAATTACATTATATGTAAATATTATGTAATGCATCTTTTTAATCTTTGCTGTTCTTTAACTGGCTCCTAACCTCTATCAGGATCCGATTGAAAGTCCACTGAAGTCAATAGGACTGTTTCCACTGATTTCACTGAACAGTTTTGGATTAGGATCAGACTACCTGTAGGCCAGTCTTTGCATTGAATAATCTCAGGCACGAGATCGTTAACGATATGCCCTGCTTCTTTCCTTTAAGGAGCATCAAAATTATGCAAGGAGGGTAAACTTTTTCTCTCACACCAATTATCTGGAATAACTTCAAACTTTAGAGGCCACCACAGGATAACCATGGTCACCTTCTGACCTAAGGTATGGAGGTGGAATCTCTAAAAGGCAGGTGGTGTCCAAGCACAGATGCAATACTCATCAGGCTGAAGGTGTGCCCTGAATTCCCTAACAGCTACAAACAAGAATCCCTGGTAGACAGAGTACTAAGAGGACATTTCTTTAATAAGGGCTTGTGGTTATGAAGGTATGTGCTGCTGTTGCTAAGCTATTGCAGGATAAATTTAGACATGGCCTGAGAAAACTGGGTAGCTGGGGGAGGGAGAGCAAACCAATTTCGCTGAATATCCAACACACACATGGCTTTCTATGGAAAAGGTGTACTAAAAAAATCACATCATGATTCTTAATCTGACCACTTTCAAACACGTTCCTTTCACAAAACAAATGGGGGGAACTTCTTCATAATGATGATTCTTACCCACCTGTAAGACTCTCTTCTAGGTTGAGAATAAGGGGGCATCCAGAGGGATACATTGTCTACATAAGCTCCCAAGGGAGAGACCAGATTACACAGCTGTCTGCCCAGGACAAGAGACTTGCATCTATCTATCAGCAGCAGATTCATGATACTCTATCCTGTGTTTATACGCGATTTTACCAAAAGCCGCATATGTATCCTCAAAAGTATGGACAACAGGTTAAATCTTGGAGGATGCCACATGAAATGTCCATCATTACTGATTGACCCTTGATGACTGATACCACCAGTTGACCTGTCAAGCTTCCAGTGGAGCGACTAAAGAGTCGTCTTACGGAAGACTGCAACACCCATCAGTCACTATGGGTATGGCTATACTGCAAGCTGGGAGAACGATTCCCAGCTTGAGGAGACACACCCATGCGGACTCGCATCCAGCTAGCATGCTGAAAATGAGGGTAGCCTTGATAGTGCAAGCAATGGGATGGGCTAGTTGGCCCAGTATGTGTCTGGGGTCTTGGATGGGTATGTACTTGGGGAAGTTAGGCTGCCCCCATAATAGCTAATTGACTCAAAGTTTAAAGCCAGTACAAGCATAGTCTTACCTTCCATCAATGGGCCTAAACACATGGGGAAAACTTCCAGCATGTCTGGTATTGAGCTACAATTGGAACTTAAAATCCAACCACTTCTCAAATCACATTCCCTCTAATGACATAGGTTGAGATGGGGTGGAAATTGGCGAGCAACAGTTTGAAGAGATGACTTTTTAAGGAAGAGGTGGACCTCTAAACATTGGAGGATCTTGGGCACCATTTCCTTACTAAGGGCATTTTGAAGACCAGTTATTGTTCACACCACAGCTACACACACTAGCTTTAAGCAGCCCAGACAGGTGATATTTGCAAGTGGTAAAGTGACAGGGTAGTGTTCCTTAAGGAGAGTATTACCTATTGCACAGTCCTCCCTGTCACACGGCACAGCCCTTTAAGAGGTGAGAACATATGGAGGCAGAGGAAAGGGGTCCTAGAAAGAAGCAATGTTTAGAAGGAATCTTTTTGCTATGTTGTTAAGGGTCTGAGACCTGGAGCCTTACATAGAAGATGGGGAAAAGCTCTCCACTCACCCAGCCAATAAAGAATGAGCTGGAAGACGGTGACAACATAAATTCTGCCTCCTTCCTGTAAAAAGGTTCCTGCAGGGCCCTAAATTAAGAAGAAGAGGGCAGCACAGGGGAAGTTCTGCCTGCTTAACTCTCCCAGGCTGAGAGCAGAAGGACTGATTGGTAAATGAGCCAGCAGAAGGAGAAGATGCCTGAGGCTCTACCACTGGCCTAAAGCACAACACTAGCTCCATGGGAGAGAGCTATGATTTAGCTATGTCTCCTGTTTTAAGGAGAAGAATTGCCCAAAGTACAGACCAGCTCCAGAAGTAGAGCTGGGATCTCTGGAACAGGAGTGGAAGCTAACCAGAAGAGTTACATGGATCCAGGGTGAGCAGCAAAATAAGTGAGTTACCCTCTATAGAACAAGAGAATAAACAAGACATTGCAGAGATGGATTGAACTAATCTGGACCGGGTAATTGTCTGGGATGCCAAGTGCGACGCACCTGCAGTGCCACAACATGTCCAGCGGGGATGCTGGAGAGGCATGCAGATGACAGGAAAAACCTTAGAACTATGGCCCATCGGCATTAGAAACCACATCAAAACCTGCCGGAGGAACAGTTCATTTGGAGCCAGAGGCTCTTCCTGTCGAAGGGCAGTTACTGGACTAACCAATGAGTTTCTTCCAGTACAGTAAGCAGAGTTTAGTCAGCTAAATAATGCTGCGTATGGAATACATAGTGCTCCTCAGTGCATACAGTATATTTTAAAAATATTTCTTTTCATATCCACTGACACAAAATGGGCATTAAACCAAAACATCATGGAAATTATTTGGGTGGATTATCAAACCTCATCTCTGATAACTGCAGATCTATATTAAAAGATGCCAAACCATTACTTTACATTATGAGTACAATGTCTGCACTGTTCCATATTATTACAGCAGCCACAAATGCCTCAATAGAGCTAATAATGCAAGCCATTATGAAATGTTTTAGCCTTATTTGGAAAAGATGTACAGGCTTTTGCTGTTGTTGTTAAATGACCTCCCCCAAGATACACATATACACACACAAGACCATCAGACTGAATCTGATTCTGCTTTAACTTCCACTGGTATAAATTAGGAACGATTCTTGTAAAATCAGTGGAGTTACCCCAATGGGAAAGTAGAATCAAGATCTTTGCATTTTTCAGATGCCTATCAAATAATTCTCATTGACAGCCCTTACCATAAGAGGTTACTGAGATTATTCTTTTATCCAATGGTGAGAGTAAACAATTAATGCAAATGTTCAACATCCGCAAAGGCAGACAGTTTCATATGATTGCTCTTTTTATATAGTCAAGTTATTATTGTCTTAGTAAGTAGGCATTTAAGTGAGAATGACATCAAGCTGTAGATCAGAACTAGTCTTCTCATGCCAACAGTCAGCTTAACATACCTTTTGCATTTATGCATTTCTACCTTTTGTTCTCTTTCCCCACTAGGAAAGTATTGGGAGACGATGAGATCTTCGTGCATCATTTCTTACTAGGGAACATCAAATCACCTTTTATGTCTTTATTTGAACTTTACCTTCATTGCCATTTTATAGGCCCACACTGAAATTATTTCCTACCTTGTGTAAGTAATTGTAGATTTCGGACTTCTTCTCTCACTTTCAGCTGGAGCACCTGCTGCAAAATGTGCTGTCGTAGGCTCTCCTGGGCAATCCCCATTCGTTCAAGCTTCTTGTCAGTAAGCCTCAGCAATGCACGGCCTGGATCCAAAAGTAAAAAGAAGATAATCATCCAAGGATTTCCATTGAGGTAATAACCTCATTCTAGCAACTAAACCTCATTCTGCTGCATTACAATCCTCAGCTGTGAAACAATCTGATTCATAAGGGGGTAGATCTAAAATGCAAAAGGGATACCTGACTTGGTGAGTTACCTACCTTCCACTCCAGAGATCCAGGTTCAGAATCTTAGCCTTACATCGTCAGTGAAAGTGAGTTTGGGGAGTTCTACCTGTCTTAGGCATGTTGAGGTATCATAGTTTGTAGCAGGTTCAGACTGGCCTATCGGATGACAGCAAAATTTCCCTGGATATTTCTGAACAGCCTCACCATTCCCTGCCCTCCCAAGATCCCTCTGAACAGCACCAGAGTGAGTATAGATGCAATTTAATTATGGATCTGAATCCTGAGCTGGCAGGATGCCTCATGTTGGCATTTAGCATGCCTGTGTGTTATGACATCATGGTCTGAGACAGCCCACAATGCAGAGCATGCTAAATTCACACACAAGACTGTTAGCTCTTCCAGACAGGGACTGAATCATCTTGTGTTATTACAGTACTTAGCACAATGGGACTCTGATCTGGTCTTTTGGACTCTATTGTAATATAAATGTTAAATTAAGAGACAGCAAATAGCAGGATGGCAGAATATGGTGATAGGACAAGCACTAAGGCACCCCGTGTTCACCAGAGAATGACAGCACGAAACAACAGCAAAAGTGCTTCCAGCCCCTTTATCTTAAGGGAGGAAAAACTTTCCCGATTCTTTTAGATCCTAAAGCATTGGTGCTGGTGGTTAGCCTAGTCACAAGCCCCACAGCCTGCTGAAGCCCATCTTCTCTCCTTTCCAAAGGGGCCCTTGCCTCTCCAGTCCAATGCTACTATGTAGGCACCAAGTCACGCTGGAGCTAGACTGATTTACACTGCGTGAACATCGGGCCATGATGCTAGTTCAAAGCAAACTCAGCCCTTTGCCTCTCTCTACGTTCAGCTTCTTTTGCTTACTAGTCTGACTCATTTTTTGTCTTTTAATCATTAAATCTGCATCTTTGGGTTCCACTTGTCCTATATCAATATAATCAGTAGCAGCATGACAGAGGATCTTTCTCAGGTAGAGAATGACAATAATTCATGCACTTTGTCCCAGTTTTGTGGCGGCATTCCTTAGCCCTAATGGTAATAACCCTTTGTCCAGAAAAACCTTTCTGTGAAATCATAAACCAGAGGAATTCTATTGGTTAATGTAATACCAAAATATGGAAATTAGTGTCTTATAGATCAATGCCAGCCGTCAAATTCCCCTAGTGAAAGAGACAGTAATAACGCTTTCAATTGTTATAGCACATTATTATACCAAGACATCTCAAAGCAATTTACAAAGGATGTACAACAGTCTAAGAATGCAGTCTGCAATACCAATCTAGCAATTGAAAGCAAGCAAAAACTGAAGTCCTCTGTGAAAAAAGTGCCAGCATCCCTGACGTCTTTGGGCAGAGAGTTACAGTATGTAATAATGTGTCAGGACAGAAGGCAGGCATGTGGCTCCTCCAGTTCTGTCCACCTCGCTGGTCAAGAGATATAGCTTTTAATATATTTCTTCTAGACATTTATTTATTTCTCATTTGAGTACGTTCCCTACCTCAGCCAACAGTGTACTTGGATCTTTACTGGGAACAAAACTAAGGGCATGATCTCTACCCTAAGGAACTTACATCCTTCACAAAGATCAGACCTAGAGACCAGAGGATAGAATTAATTTAGACCACCCTCCTTTTAGTTTATTTTCCAGTTCAATAATTGATTAGTGACAACATTCTTTTCCTAAAATGACTTAGGAGAATAAGCCAGGTGAGGAGCTGTTCGCGGGCCTGTTGCAAAGGAGTGCAGTTGTTGCAGCACTGAAGCAAAGGAACATCACAAGCCGGAAGAGGCAAAGGTGGGAAACCAGGAGTGAAGATGGATTTTGCAACAAGGGAAAGGAGGAGTTGACGTGTGACAGTATGTTGTTAAAAACTTCTTTTTTGTTGTGGTGGTAATTTACAGTTATTATTTTCCTAAGCAAGTATTTGATGCTACTTTGTATTATTAGTCTATTATTTATATTATTGTTCCTGCCAAATTTATGGGTTTTTCCCTTTATAAAGTTTGAAATTTAAGGTTCTCTCTGCCTCTCCTCACTGTAGGCATTGTCTAGCCAAGGCCTAGTTGCAAACTAGGGTTTAAAGAGGTATTTGATCAGAGGGCGAGAGAGCGCACTTGGCAAAGGGAGATTATTCTAGGTGTATATACAAGGCAGCATGGAAGAAGGCTTGAAGGTGAATTAGAAAAGGAAATAAAGAGAGAAGTAAGGAGTGATTGATCAGCTGAGTGGAGAGAATTGAGAGGGAAGTGGTAAGAAATGAGAGCAGATATGTAGGCAGGGCACATTTGTGCAAGGCCTTTATAAAGACTATGAAAAGCTCAGATTTTATGAATAAGGTAAGATGAAGCCAGTGGAAGGGAGTGACATGATTTGAACTCTGTGCAGGGAAGATTATTTTATCTCCTGCATTTAATACACGATGTACACTTGTAGATCAATACCTAATATTCAGTACACGTATTGTCAGGGCATAGCAGCTAACTCATAAGAAGGAACAGACCTAAGTAGGCTGTCTTTGTACAATCCCATTGTACAATCCTGCAGTCCTCGTACAGGCAGAATTCCTGCTGACTGAGATGAGTGCACGATCTACTGCCTCCAGCTCAGTAACTCTGTGACGCAGGATACACTAAGATGCCTAAATTATCCAGGTGACAAATTAGTTTAAATTCACAAACTGTACCACATAATTTGAAAAGTAATTGTTGACATGATATGATGAATATTCCTGCTTAATTGATAGTAATGTGCTTCCCTAGTTTTTTTGTAGAGCAAATGTTACACACACTGTGCCCAGAGTTACCTCATTAGTTTCAAAAACATGTTTGCAAATCTGGTTCTACTTAAAGAATCCAATCATAGCCTTGCTCTCTGCCTGTGTGGACTAGCGTAAGAACTCAGCATATAAGAACAAACCTCTTGTGCCAGCATGGATTAGTTGGAGGTGGTTCATATCATAGAGCAGCCTTTGGGCTGCACAAGCTTTCATTTAAGGTAAGTTCCTAATTTCCCTTGCCAAGACAGCCTTAAAAACAGCCCTCCAACCTGATGTAAAGACTCGTAAACAAATTGTATGGAATAAGCCTCCGACGTCACTTCTGCAGCAGAAAACTGAGAAAGGAGAACTAAAAAAACCCAACATACTTGTTATATAAAGTAAGTCGGTTAACTTGGGGCTGGGGTGGGCAAACTTTTTGGCCCAAGGGCCACATCAGGGTGTGAAGCTGTGTGGCGGGCCAGGTAGGGAAGGCTGTGTCTCCCCAAATAGCCTGGCCCCCAACCCCTATTTACCTCCCTCCCACTTCCTTGCCCCTGACTGCTCTCCTCAGAACCCGTGACCAATCCAACCACTCTGCTCCTTATCCCCTGACTGCCCCCTCCTGGGAATCCTCACCCCAGCCACCCCTCTGGGACCCCACCACTTATCCAATGCCCCACGTCCCCAGACTGCACCCTCCCCCCACCCCCGACCTCCTGCCCCCTATCCAACCTCCTGCCCTGTTACCATGCTGCTCAGAGTGGCAGGAGCTTGCAGCCCAGCCGGAGACAGCCGTGTTCCCCACGTGGCAGCGTAGCTGTAGGGACAGGGGGCACAGCAGCGGGGGCGGGGGGTGGGTGGAGGTGCTAGCCTTCCCGGCCAGGAGCATAAGGGCCAGGCCGGATGTGTGGTTTGTTCACCTCTAACTTAGAGGCACAATCAAGAGAACCATTTTATTAATCCTTCTCCCCAGTTCTTAGGTCTTGCTCTGGACTCAGTGGTATGATCACACTGGACAGGAATTTGTCACCTATGGATAAGGAGGAGGAAATTGTTTCAGAGGCCTACAAACACTAATAATGGGTCTACTTATTGATAGCTTTGGCCCTATCTGAGGCTGGAACTGAACTGCTGCTGCTTGTGCAGGCAGCCGGCAAGCTGCAAGTTGCACTTGCTTTAGTACTGACCACGGCAACTGCTAAAGAAAGTGGTGACCCTCCAATTCCTCCCCCTGCACTTAAGCTATGGAACATCACCAGTGAATCAGTGGAGACCTGCTCCACCAAACCACCTCAATGCCCTGTAGATAATCGAGCTACCATCACTCCTTCCAACAGAAGCTGCAAGATACCACCTGTTGCTACCTGCTGATGTGAGGAGCAGTTTCCAGATAGGAAGCCACCAAAAGGCGACTCCATGAAGTGCTGGGGATGGGAAAGCAAAGGGTACTAATGGAGCAGTGGTTGAAATAGATGAATCAATTAATTGGAAGGAAGGGCAAAGAAGGGGAAATAGAGTAAAGAATTAATAGATTTTGTGGATGGGATTACTATACCCAGGGAATGTTCCAAAGTTACTGAACACAGAATGGGACCTCATAATGTTTCTTTTACAGAATCACTTTTTTACAGTCAGGATCCAAAAGCAGGAATGTATTTTTATCTTTTCCCTAATAGAAATTATCTCCTTGCCAGGTAGCTCACAAATGGAGAAGATACCTAATTATCTTTCAAAATTGACATTATTGAGCCCCTGCCCTCAATCTGGAGAGGCAGTGATTCCTCTTCCAGGAGCTGGCCTAAGAGGCTGCTTTCCAAAAAGGCACTTGTAAACCTGTACTGTACCTTATTTTAATCACATTTTGAATTAATTGCTCTTTGACTTAAGAGCCATAGATGATTCCAACAGCATATCATTCTAAGTCAATAACACAATTCTGTGCAGAGAAGGACGGGGTTAATGAGAAATTGTACATCATGATTACTGGAAGTGGTTCAGTAAGTAATTTACTGTACTGATGGGAACTATATTGATTCCTTACAAGTCTTGGGTAAAGACTGTTAGCCAGTCCTGTTTTTCAGCTGAACATACGCAGGACCTGATGTTTTTAATAGGAGGAAATAGTAATAACTTGAATTCCCAACTGAAATATAAATTCAGGTGCAAATCATATTACACTGCTTTTCAAATGTGCTGTAAAATGTGAGACAACCATTTTAATGCTCTCAGGAAGGACCAAAGAGGACCCACAAAGCAAATTAAGGATAAATTTATACCTTTGGCAGACAGTCTATAAATCCACATTATCTGGTGTGTATATATTTGCCAAGCTACTTCCTGGCTATACAAAATTAAATATCTTTAAGCACCGAAGATATGTAATAATGGGCTTCTATTACACTGCACATCATATTTTTCAAGCAATAAAATCCAGCGCTATTGCTTGATTGTATGTAGCCGGTAGATTTATGGTACCCATATCAAATAAACAACCTTCAAGGTCTTTTCTATTTGTGACAGGTAAAGTGAATCTGTCAAGACCTTGGATTTTATCCACCATCAGCCAGATACATTGTTCCTCAATTCCTTGTTAATCTAATGTTGCTCAGTAGGCAGCCACTAATTATGCATTACATCTCACATTTCTTTATTAATTGTAAAGAATCACATTAGAGAGTACCTACCGGCAAAAAGAGTAAACACACGTCCATATATAAAAATGCACAATGAATATGTAGAAAAAAATAAGAATGGGCAATACAATTTGGATAGTATTAGAACTGATTCAACCCTTTGAATGAAACTCAAAACAAAACCTTTTCTGGAGTTTCTAAAAGAGTCTAAAAAACCCACAGGTCCTATATTCTGATAGAAGAAGAAATATTTAAATATTACCAAAAAAATAAAAACAAACCCACACTGTTTTCTTGGAATATCCAATCCAGCCAGCACTGGGAAGTACTGGAACCACAACAGAAAACCTGTTCTTTTGAGAATTCTAGCCAGATTTCTAAACCAAAAGAGGTTATGAGGTTTTGTCTGGAAATAGGTTTAGGTAAGTATCCAGAAAACAGAGGCAAAACCTCTGGAACATATATGAATTTAAACTAGATCCCCATTTAATTAAGTGGAGATGTACACCTGCTCCCACTGTAAGTGCATATGTAGTTATTCATTAACCCTCTTCTATTGCAAAACACAAAGAGTCACATGACTAAGGGTCAACTTCTGCTCTGGGAACACTGTACCCAGATCCAAGGATTGAAGTCAGAACTAAGCATTTTGTCACTTGCTCTAATTTGGTATTAGTCATTCTGACCATTTGTCCAAAAACATTAGGCCTCTAACAAAACATTCTTCTAGGTCATTAACCTTCTCCCTCCCATTTCTGCTAATTGGTTAAAAAAAAAAAAAAGTCAAATCTTTTAGCGCTTTTTTTCCTCCAAGCTTTCATAGTGTGGACCACATCTTAATAGAAATGTTATCTTAGGGACTGTTTTTTCACTCATGTGGGATTGTACAGACCGCCTACCCCTCCCTATTCATCACTGTCCAATATCCATGTGGCAATTACAGCAAAGGCTTACATAGAAAAGTAATATTAAGAACATGTTTGATTTATTTTTTGGCTCTTTTTACTGCTGAATGGCTGAAAATCAAGAGGACCCACACCATATGACCACACAGCTTTCTGCAGACCATTATCAAAAACTCTGTGGGCCATTCCTGGTCCCCATGGAGCACAGTTTGAGAACCTCCATTTTAAAGCACTAGATTTTCTCATCATTAGCACTTAAAAAGGAAAGCAAAACTGAACCCTATTATAAACACGCTTTCATGCACCAACACTGGATAAATCTAGTTTGTATTATTAATATTTCCTGAAACTCCCCTCTCCTGCTCCAGACCATTATCTCAGCAGAGTTTTCAATAGTGCTTTTTTCCCCATGCCCTTGCATTAGTTTTACCTTCCTTTTTTTATTAAAAATGAAACAAAGGGTTCATGTTAATATTCATGGTGTTAATTATTAATATTTATACAATGGTAAATTAAAAGCAGCATGGTCATAGTTTAAGCACTACAGAAAGCTTCAGACTTCAGAATCAGTCCTTCCCCCTCCTCCAATGGCATCAGTTAGATCTAGCACGGCCATTTCTATTTTGGGGCTTGTAAGAGGCAGCCTAGCACCTGTCAAGCTGAAAATGTGACCTTTGATGGCACCTCAGCCCATAGCACATGCTTATCATTTTTCAACCTAAGGGGAAAATAATTTTCCACTGTAAGAGCCAACTCCAGCCAAATTTGTGCACACTCTTATAACTATGGATATTGATTTTTCTCTCTCTACTCTGTGGGTCTGACTTGTATCTCATTTGCATCATGTTATTCCAGACTTCAGCGGAGTTACTTCCAATTGTCACCACCCTAAATGAGAAGGGAATCAAGCAATAACAATCTTATTCTGCCACTCAGACTCTCATTGAGCAGCACCTTATTCAAAGCTGTCCAAATGAAATCCATAGGACTATAGCACTTTCAGGGGTGAGGCACTAATCAAAGGATGAAGAGTTGGGAGATTTGAGCTCCGAGTGATCCAGAGCCTGTTTAAGTCACTGAAAGTACTTCTGCTGGATTTGGCGGGCTTCGGATCAGCCTTTGCAGAGAAGAATCACAAAAATGATTCAGGGCTACAAAAAAAGGCCTTACACTGAAAGACTTACGGAGTTCTATCTAGTTAGGTTATCAAAAAGGAGATTGCGTGGTTACTTGATTACATTGTATAAGTACCCTCCTGGGGAGAAAAACACAGGGAAGTAAAGGGCTCTTTAATCTAGCAAAGAAAGGCAGTACAAGAATGACTGGCAGTTGAAGCCAGACACATTCAAATGAGAAATTACACACAAATGTTTAACAGTGAGGGTAGTTAACCATCAGAACAAACTACCAAGAGAGGGGGTGGATTCTCCATTGTTTGACACCTTCAGATCAAAACTGCCTTTCTGTAAGATACATTTTTGTTGAATGCAAGTTATTGGAATCAGTTCAGGTGTAATTTGGTGAAATTCTATGGCCTGTATTATTCAGGAGGTCACAAAAGATGACCTAATAGTCCCTTCTAATCTTAAAAAAACCCCAACTACTTATAAATCTGCAAGAGAAAACAAAAGAAAGAAAACGAGGCGGGGGAGAATTTGTGTAAAAAAAAAAAAAACGCACAAGGCCCTAGAGTTCAACAAAGATGTGCCCATTTGCAATCTGCCATCTTAAATGAGTTTTCTTTCCAGCTTTATAAATCTAATGCAAGTCAGTTTGTAGTCTATAAAGTACTTCAGATTAGTCAACACCTAGGTTCTGCAAGAGGAGGCCTTAAACTACGTAGCTTTCAGTACAGCATACAGATAGACATGCACTTACATATACCATACTGTCAACATCTGAAAAGCAACCACACACTAATGGTATGTCTACACTGCAATTAGATACCTGTGGCTGGCCCATACCAGCTGACTCAGGCTCATGGGGCTTGGGCTAAGAGGCTGTTTAATTGTGGTGTAGATGTTCAGGCTCAGCCTGAAGCCCTAGTGCTGGGACCTGTAAGCAGAGAGGGTCCAAGAGTTTGGTCTGCAGCCAGCTTACCCCATAATTAAACAGCCTGTTAGCCTCAGCCCTGTGAATTGGAGTCAACTGGCACCAACTAGCCAGCAGCCGCAGGCTTTTAAATGCAGAGTAGACATACCCTATGAGTCCTTTGTCAGTGGGGGAGTTGATTCCAGTGAATACTTATCAGCCACTAAAACAGAAATTAGATCGGGAGAAAAACAACTTGTAACTGATAAATGTATTTCTGTGTGTAACAAACTATGTAGATAGGTAAAATTAGAAATGATCTGCATAAAGACTTCATAGATCACACTTTCATACTATCACTAAGAATGGTAATCTAAATGTGCCAAAAGAAGGAGGCAACACATTGCTAAAAACAATTAGCATTAGAGACTAAAGATCTGTTAATGAGACACTGGGCCAAATTTAGTCCTGGTGTAGATCGGCGCATATCTGATTTCCACTGCATTGCACCCACTTAACATTAGAGCTGAAGTTTCCCTGTAGAGTTGCAAATAATTTTCCTACATTTTAAGGAAATAGTACAAATACATGCATTTAACGTTTTCAGGGTCCTGACTATCTTAATAAAGGTTTTTTCAGATTGTATGCTCAGTAGAAAATCGCTGTACTCAGATTCGGCCACATTCAACCTTGAGGCAATAACAAAACTGCTCATTTCTCTCCAGTACATTAGTTTACACTCACCGCCTCAGAGTAGAAGTTAAAACATTTTATATTTGCTTTTTAAAGTAAGAGTCTTTTTATACATAAGTTACATTTTCTTGATTCTGCATAATAAATATACATTTTAGGTGCAGTGGTCTTGCATCAGCAGTATTCAAATGCTTCTTAATATTGATTGGAAAAAGGCAAACGTAGTGCCCATCTTTAAAAAAGGGAAGAAGGCGAAACTGGGGAATTACAGACCAGTCAGCTGCACCTTAGTCCCTGGAAAAATCATGGAGCAGGTCCTCAAGGAAACCATTTTGAAGCACTTGGAGGAGAGGAGGGTGATCAGGAACAGTCAACATGGATTCACCAAGGGACGTCTTATATCTTGACTTTAGCAAAGCTTTTGATATGGTCTCCCACAATATTCTTGCCTCAAGTTAAAAAAGTATGGATAGGATGAACGGACTAAAAGGTGGATAGAAAGCTGACTAGATTGTCAGGCTCAATGGGTAGTGTTCAATGGCTTGATGTCTAGTTGGCAGTTGGTATCAAGTGGAGTGCCCCAAGGGTCAGTCCTGGGGCCAGTTTTGTTCAGCATTTTAATGAATGGTCTTGATGATGGGATGGATTGCAACCTCAGCAAGTTTACAGATTACACTAAGCTGCAGGGAGAGGTAGATATGCTGGAAGGCAGGGTTAGGGTCCAGAGTGACCTAGACAAATTGGAGGATTGGACCAAAAGAAATCTGATAAGGTTCAACAAGAACAAGTGCAGAGTTCTGCACTTAGGACAGAAGAATCCCATGTACTGCTATAGGCTGGGAACCTATTGGCTAAGCAGCAGTTCTGCAGAAAACACCTGGGGATTACAACGGATGAGAAACTGGATATGAGACAGCAGTGTGCCCTTGTTGCCAAGAAGGCTAACAGCATACCAGGCTGCATTAGCAGGAGCATTGCCAGCAGGTAGAGAGAAGTGATTATTCCCCTCTATTTAATACTGGTGAGGCCACATCTGGAGTATTGCATCCAGTTTTGGTCCCCCCACTACAGAAAGGATGTGGACAAGTTGGCGCGATTCCAGCGGATGGCAATGCAAATGATCAGGGGGCTGAAGCACATGACTTACGAGGAGAGGCTGAGGGAACTGGGCTTATTTAGTCTGCAGAAGAGAAGAATGAGGGGGGATTTGATAGCAGCCTTCAACTACCTGAAAGGGGGTTCCAAAGAGGATGGCGCCTCACTGTTCTCAGTGGTGGCAGATGACAAAGCAAGGAGCAATGGTCTCAAGTTGCATTGGAGGAGATCTAGGTTGGAATTAGGAAACACTATTTTACTAGCAGGGTGGTCATGCACTGCAGTGAGCTACCTAGGGAGGTGGTAGAATCTCCATCCTTAGAGGTTTTTAAGGCCGGTCTTGGAATGCATCAGGCGAGGTATTTCCAGTAGAGATAAGGAGGTGTTAGTACTGTTATACAAGGCACTGGTGAAACCTCATCTGGAATACTGTTTCAGAGTAGCAGCCGAGTTAATCTGTATCAGGGCCAGCTCCAGGCACCAGCGCTCCAAGCGTGTGCCTGGGATGGTAATCCACAGGGCGCGGCCTGACGTCCGCGTCAGGGTGGCAGCCAGGTTGTCTTTGGCGGGAGATCCGCGGCTGCCATGGATTTCGCGGCATTTCAGCGGCGAGGATGATGAGGCCGCGGGACACATGGACCTCTCACAGAAACACCTCCAAATCCATGGCAGCTGCGGACCTCCCGCAGAACTTCCATGCTTGGGGCAGCAAAAGCCGCCCCTGGTCTGTATCTGCAAAAAGGAGTACTTGTGGCATCTTAGAGACTAACCAGTTTATTAGCCTCTAAGGTACCAAGGTACCAGTCGGAAGTTTAGACTGGAAATTAGATAAAGGTTTCTAGCCATCATAGAACATCAGGGTTGGAAGGGACCTCAGGAGGTCATCTAGTCCAACCCCCTGCTCAAAGCAGGCCTAACCCCAACTAAATCATCCCAGCCAGGGCTTTGTCAAGCCTGATCTTAAAAACCTCTAAGGAAGAAGATTCCACCACCTCCCTAGGTAACCCATTCCAGAGGAGTAAAGTTCTGGAACAGACTTCCAAGGGGAGCAGTGGGGGCAAAAGACCTATCTGGCTTCAAGATTAAGCTTGATGAGTTTATGGAGGAGATGGTATGATGGGAGAGCCTAATTTTGGCAATTAATTGATCTTTGACTAATGGCCTGTGATGGGATGTTGGATCTGAGTTACCGCAGAGAATTCTTTACTGGGTGTCTGGATGGTGAGTCTTGCCCACATGCTCAGGGTTAGATGACTGCCATATTTGGGGTCGGGAAGGAATTTTCCGCAGATTGGCAGAGTCCCTGGGAGTTTTTCACCTTCCTCTGCAACACAGGGCATGATTCATTTACTGGAGGATTCTCTGCACCTTGAAGTCTTTAAACCTTGATTTGAGGACTTCAATAGCTCAGAAATAGGTTACTACAGAAGTGGGTAGGTGAGATTCTGTGGCCTGCATTGTGCAGGAGGTCAGACTAGATGATCATAATGGTCCCTTCTGACCTTAAAGTCTATGAGTTGGTGTTGGTCCTGCTTTGAGCAGGGGGTTGGACTAGATGATCTCCTAAGGTCTCTTCCAATCCTAATCTTCTATAATTCTTCTATGAAACCTGAACTACTAAACATATTCAAATAGAAAAGTCTGTATAACTGCAGCAGAAATTAATAGAAAAAATATTATAATCATTATAGTTGAAACTGGAAGAGTCCTCCTTAGACATCTAGCCCATCCTTTAACATATATTTAAGATATTGCATACGATCCACACAATGCTACAAAACCTTTCAGAAGTGGTGTTCCGAGTCTTCATTTATTCACTCTAATTTAAGGTTTTGCGTGCCAGTAATACATTTTAACGTTTTTAGAAGGTCTCTTTTTATAAGTCTATAATATATAACTAAACTATTGTTGTATATAAAGTAAATAACGTTTTTAAAATGTTTAAGTTTAATTTAAAATTAAATTAAAATGCAGAGCCCCCCAGACTGGTGTCCAGAACCCGGGCAGTGTGAATGCCACTGAAAATCAGCTTGCTTGCTGCCTTTGATACACCTGCCATAGGCTGCCTACCTCTGCTATAGGCATTCCATGATAAATACACTTTCTTAAAGTCCTGTTCTCTGAATCCTTTTTATCCCATTCTCCACACCAGTAATTTCTTCAACTCCTTCCTTCCTGGAACAGCTGCTTTGTGCATTCTTTGTCCTGTCTCTCTTGGCCTATTATGCTCTTTCAGGATGGGGATATGTTGTACACCATCAATAGGTACTATTGTTGAGGGTGAAACCCAGTCCATGCCCCAAAAACCAGAGTAATCAGTCTTTGTGCAGGTGGTACAATGAAGGATTACAGAGGTGAAGATCTTCCCCCACTCATAGATCAGGTCCACTGGCTATTTTTCTAGCCCACAGATGAAATATCAAGCTACAATCCCTTCACCCCAGTTGCATGAGGTGTTAGGGCTAGTTATCCCTTGCCTGGCCTGCCCTAGCCTGTACGCTTGTGATCTTCCATTCCAGGGACGTCTTAAGATGGATTCTGCTGTATGCACAAATGTGTAGTTACTCCTGCGCGCGCACACACACACACAGCCATCGTGCCCCCTTCACAGCTATGTGGTTTTCAAATGGTGTGGAGGACACTGCACAGGGTCCATTTATAATGCTATAGGAATCTTTTAAATTAAAAATAATAATAAATAATATACTATCACAATCACTGGTAACCTCTGCTGTCTGGGTTACAATAAAATCAGCAAGGTCACAATTAGCAGTTAGTGAGGAGTAGAATCTTACACTATTTGTATATCAATATAATCAATTGAAATGTACAAGCTGGAGGAAAATGGGATGTGCAAAAACACTGACTAGGTGAAACTGCTTGAAATTGTGAATATACCAATGCAAGTCATGTACGGCATCATTCTGACAAAGTGTCCAGAGATTGGATTTTTATAAAAGGAAATGTTACAGCTAGCAAGGCCAGAGGGGAAGAGGGATGAAAGATGTTAGGCGTGTAAAACCCTGGGCTTTCATCGCTGGAATTTAAGTTAACCCTTAGGAACTTATCATAGCATTGCTCTCTTTGGAAATAGAACTGGATTGCTTGGCAAATTCTAGGAAAAGGTTACCAGAGGATGCTGACTCTCCTCCACTGCCATCAGCACAGCAGTATTCTACAGTCACCACAACAGCACTACATGGATTTTGTCTCCCCATAAGATCAGTTTTGTCAAGAGTAAAACACGATCATATCCAGAGGCAAAGAAATGGGGATGTAGGTTTCTCCTAATAATAGGGAGGTATTTATTCAGTGGCTCTATGAGTCAGTCCTATTAAGATTTTGCTTATACAGTTTGTGAATGAATATTTGACAGATGATATTGGTTTCAGGCCAGATTCTGCTCTTAGTTACCCAGGGAAATATGGAGTAACTCCATTGATTTCGGTGTCTTTAAATAAGAACCTGGGAGTCTGAGTCCGAGTATAGATTCTGTGTTGTACCTTTTTCGGAATAATTTTTTTGAGTAACTTTTTAGACCCAGCCACAAGTCGCAGCCCATACAAATGGGGAAAAGGTAGTTTTAGTACCTTCAACTTTGCATGTCCCTAATTCTGGACTACTTGCTGGGGATGGTGTGGTTCCTAGCTTTAGGTAAAGGCTGAGCAACCCCAGGGCTTTAAACAACTGCCTACAAGCTGCTCCACAGCTCAAATAGCCCTACTGCAATCCACTCCAGCCACCGTAGATGCAATCAATTCACAAGCTTTTGAATAACCTCCTGCAGATTAAATCGATCTGATTTATGGCTATGGTTTACTGTCAGTAAAATAAGCTCAATATCCCAGCAAGGATTCTAATCCAAGTAAAAAAAAAACAACCCTACATAAGAAACGCCCCCAATCCCAAAATTTCCCCTTTTCTATAATCAGAGAAAAACATTAATTATTATTTGAAAGCAAACAAAGAGGCTGGCTTTTGAACGGAGGCGGGGGGACAGGACAGAGAGAATCAAGTAGTAGCCTAGACTTAGCAGGCCCTCAAAATTCTTTGTAGAAAGTGATTGTATCTCCTGAAAGGAACTGAATGAAAGATACTGCATCCTGTAAAGTCTCTTACTAGTGGATGTAATTCCATGTTTATACAAGTGACTCCATCTCCAATTGGAATGGTTTATACAATTATTTTAATGTGGGAAGTTCAATGAAGTATAAAATGTATCCAGTGCATCAGAGTTTTTGTACCAAAAAGTGTTAATGAAGTACAGTTTACTCCATCTACTAATCTTGCACAGGTTACTCCTGACTTTTTTCCTTCCAGATAGGTGATTATACCGGTGTAACAGATCCTAACAATTTTTCCAAGACCAGAGTAGCCTGGGCATGGTTGAGTAGGTGTTGTTTACTAAGAGTCTCCCTATGTAAAGAATATGTAAATAATCGTTCTCTACTGAAAAGTTCACTTTGCTGCTAAGATAGGATGAAAAGAACCATCTCTTCCCTCCCTACCTAACCCTCCACCCCCATTTTTTTCTTTAAAGTTTGTTTCCTGTAAGAGTTCTGAGGAAAAGAAGGAATCTAGTTTACATCTCCTGTGATCATAAATGACCTTTTCTGACATCTGGAATTCGAGAACAAGTAACAAATGCTCAGATACTGTAACTGATGGTTTACCGACAACTAACAATATCTCTGATAAGGGAATCAGATAAACAAAAAGGCAGTCCTCAAACAAATCTGGTGAAGAGTCAAAGCATTCTTTGTCTGACAATGAAAAGAAAGCCAGGCATCTATCAACTTCAGCACAAAAAAGAGTAGCCAAGATAGCTGATTTCAGATGCACTGTGAAGGACAGAATTTAACTAATTTCTAGTAATCTACTAATAAACATAGTCCATTGTGATCAGTAAGTTAACTTATGAAACCTTTGATTTATGTGCTCCAATTTGTATTTTAGAAATAAGGAATAACACCAAACTGAACTCTTTATGGTTCAAGCCTCCAAGCTGGTTACAGATAATTTAATTCAAAGGAGGACCGTGAATGACCCAATGAGTAATAAAACTGAAGATTTTATTTAATATAAATTAGTTAGTTAAGCAAACAGGCATTCAATATAACCGTACACTGCATTTATAGTCACATACTCAGGTGAAATGATGTATTCATCCATCCCTGAATGAGGAGAACGAATGCATAATCCTTTCTCTAACAACACTTTGATGGTGGATGGGCGCATCTATCAAAAATCAGCATACTGTCCTTTTTTATAATTAACTATAATAACTCCTCTTAATTAATTACCATTAATTCTACCTTTTTACCACAATTAAATATTTTCTACTTTCTCACTGGCTATTTAACATTAAGTATAATCTTAGTTAACATTTGTGTAAATACCACATCAAGAGCTAGCTAAATATTAACATTTTATCTAAACACTTGTAAAAACCAGTTATGACCAAAACATGTTAACAACATGACCTGGGATTATGTCCTAATTTATCTGCAATTTTTGCTCCCACTAACAAACTCAATTTTACCAGGCCTCATTTGACTATTGTCAAGCCATTGTGTAGGATATAGATTTTTGGGCCTGTTTACATTTCATCACATTTCTATATAACTTAAACAAGTACTATCAGTATAGGCTACAATTAGGACAAAATTTGAGAGGAACTTCCTGAACTGCACAAAAAAAACGTGTATGTGCACTTATTGACATGAGCAAAGCCACACACTCGAAAACTCAAATGAGCACTCATTGAAATGCTGGCATTTGTGCATTTGACAGATGTATAAATATTTCTGACATTAAATGACCTAAAAAGTCTATTTTTAATTACATTTTTAACTGAGTAGTTTTATAACCCACATACATTCCTTACCAAGCAGATAGACATTTTGAGGTGGTGGTGTTTTAAAAAGAAAACCCCAGTATAAAAACTATCTTCACTAGCTTGTGACTGAATAACCATTACATAACATATGCAAAGGAAGTGATAAGTTGCACTATTAAGCTCTTAGAAGTCAGGAATGTCAATGTGTTCATGAAGTATAGTTTACTACATCAACTCTATCTATAATGCAGGTTTTAGTGACATGATCACAATATTTCTCAAATGATAATCTACAATTATCCTACATTTTTCTATCACTTCAGAGACACAAAGATAGCGTATATCTTTTAGGTCTTTTTGTGTGCAAGAGTCTACAAACTATTTACAGTACATAAAATATGTACCTACTATAGATTGAGCAGTAACAAAATGAATTTTCAGGTGTTACATTTTCCATACATCAGGCAGATAGTTTACTTCCAGTCTGAATGACTTCTTTAAAAAAAAAAAATAGATTAAAGGAAACAAAACAAGGGAGAACACGTTTTGATGAGAGCCCAGTACGAGTCTTTCAGTAACATTCTGCCTCATGTAATTGCAACTGCCCTGCAGACAGGTATTCTCCTTAGATATAGAAAGGTGCACTATAGAGAAAATAAAGTCATAACAATTACATAAGCACACACATATATATACATACATACATATATACCGTATATTCCTTGTTTTATATATTATAGGCAGTACAGCTAGTGGCACCTATAATTAAGGTTGCCTGACATTTTCCATTAGCAGTCTTGGTTTTCAGTTGTTTATGATTTCACCAACTTGCATTTAAGCCGACTTTTTATTGATCAGATGTCTACTTTTAAAAAAAAAAAAAAAAAAAAAAAAAGGGGTTGTAGCAGAAATGGTTTCTCAGAATGAGGTTAGGTGAAAATATGCTGTTTTCCCCATATTATTAAAAAACGTTACAGACATTTTGCTGAAAAGTTCCATGCTTGGGATCAGAGGTTTGAACTGGGCAATGATGTCACCTTTATTTCATGGGTGTGCCTTTTCCCATCCCAACAAAGAGCTGCTCCAATCTGGCCAAGTTATAAGCCTTTGAAAAATCTCAGTTTGCACATACTCAGTGGAGTCTTATTAGAATTTAGCAATTAAATTCTCCAAAGATTCCATCTATTCTGTACATGTTCCAGTCCAAGGCTGCAGAGGCTGAGCAGGATTTTCCCTGTTATTTCTCCTCCAGGTCAGCCAGGGGCCTCTGTGACATGAGAACAATGGAGCAGGTAAATGCAGTCCTTTGTTGTCAGTGCTTCCACTGCTGGAACCCAGATAGCAAAGATGGCAGGAGGCGCATTTCAACTTGAATACCGAGGGCTGAGGAACCAGGCCTGGGACATGGATTGTGGAACTGCAAGGGGAGGCAGGGGAGAAGGGGACAAGCACTGGATGAAGGGGCTCGGGCAGAAGGTGCAAGGCTGGAGTGGCAGGGAGCAGAGGAGAACAAAAGCAGATGCATTTTCAACCATTTGCATGTACTCAGACCCTAGAACGGAACCCAGAATTCCTGAATTCCAACATTCCTCTGTTCTCAGCTAATAGCTGTGAAATCCACTGGCAAAAATGTATCCCTTATCTCTCTCTATTGACACCTCACGTAGAAGATGACACCCCACTCCTGTTTTCTGTTACTCTGTCAGCTCAAGTGGAAGAGGTTTGTTTGGTGATGTAATGGTTCTAACCCTGCTGATAAACAAATATAGTTTCACGGGATGGAATTTTTGTTTTTTGGTTTGTTTTGTTAAAAAAGGTTAGGTTGTGCAACCTTAATTCAGCCACTTTGTGTGTATGCCTTATAATTAGTCTTTAATTACTTGATCACACACTATTTTTTCTGTAGGACCCTACCTCACTGAGTGCACAGGAGAAAGAGCTCTCAAATATGCTCAGCACAGTCCTTAACTAAAACCAGAGCCTGGGAGCTGTAGT
This sequence comes from Dermatemys mawii, assembly GCA_007922305.1. NCBI lineage: Eukaryota > Metazoa > Chordata > Testudines > Dermatemydidae > Dermatemys > Dermatemys mawii. The sequence goes on along the minus strand of ML677365.1, from coordinate 3,548,436 downwards.
AAAATTAAGCCATGTTGTGGTACGGTTGCACAAATTTGCCGTTTATGGCAGTAGTATTAGAGTGGCAGGAAATTGGACTCAGGCACTTGAGTATTAGAATTTTTCCAGCTGTTTATGACTAGATAAATATTAAACTAGAGTGTAAACTCAGTCCCTTACGGCTCAGCTGTCCACACTGATACGTCCCTGACAGTGCATGCAGGGCTATGACCAGATTCTGATTTGCAAGGAAAATAAAGGGAGTAAACCACTATACCTTTCTGAGTACTCTGCTCGGTGGAATTGCAGCCAAGAGAGTTAAACTTTAGAGGCCCTCAATGGCAATGAAACAAATCTCAGTAAACGTTTTTTCTCTGTCAACATTTGGGGCTTGCACCATTGCAGCAATACTAGTTACCAGCCAGAAATTGTTGAATTTGAGCTAATCCCAGGTATAGAAAAGGCCTTAGATACCTTTTGCAACAGTGGGATTAGGTTTTATTATGTTCTCAAAACACTTTTTCATCATTGCCTTGTTAACAATGGAGTTGTCACTTCCACTATTGCAAAAGTACAAACAATTCATAACATGGATACTATTTTTTTCTAAACAGAAGGTTTGTTTATTGTGCCACACTGTGCTCGTTACAGATGTTCCTTGGCAATAGCTCTAAAAACTATTGGAGTCTAGAAGTCTTTATGATTCAGTATCTGGCTCGTTATAAGTACATCACATACCGTGTTTACTGTAAACATTTATCTGGTCTACTAAGCATGTGTAAGTAGACATTGATAACGGACAGATTTTTAAAACGCTCTTCTGATTGTATGGGGGAAATTGTATTATATAGAAATGATATGTATATTAGAACTGTTTAAGGGTGATGGGTTTATTAACATACTTCAGCATTGCACAACATTGAATGGCCATGTTTCAGAAGCCAGGATTAATGTATAATAGATTTCTTTTTACAGACATCATCTCAGCATATATCACGTTTAGGTGTTGTAAATAAAAGTATAAAGTCCCAAGGAGAGTCTAACAGGAGGCTGAGGGGTATTTTTTGGTTTTGTTTAATTTCTGAGTCTGCTCACAATGAGCAAACATGTTAATTAAAATGAACATGTTATGTTTACATGTTAATTAAAAAATAAATCTGAGCCCTCTCAGAGCTAATGAGAAATTTCCCCTTACATCAGTGGTTCCCAAACTTTAACCACCTGTGAACCCCATTCACTAAAATGTCAAGTCTAGCGAAACCCCTCCTAAAAATGAATATTTCCAGGGATTTTCTCCTTTACCTGAGTATAAATTATAAGAGCAGTGATCTTGGAAATATAAAATTTGTTTTTATGACATTCTTATTACACACTCTTTATTATTAATTATTTATCATTATAGTATTTTTATTGCATTATTAAAATGGCAACACTCTTCCAAGATCTCACCTTTGTAGTTTATATCACTTTGAATAAGCCTGTTATAAGACAAAGCTCCTATGTTTCATCAAGGAGTACCAGATGTGAAACAGCATGAAGGTATTTACGAAGCCAACTCAAAGAGTTCCTCCTACACAAGCATCAGGTCTTGAGCAGTCCAGGCAAACAACACATGTTACAACAAAGTTTAAACTTGTTCCACATAATAATTTAAAAAACAATACTAGTTGCCTATTTAATATTAAAAACAGCAAAAAATATCCACCTCCCTTTCTATTTCTTATAAGGAGTCTTGAAGTTTAAATCACCTCATTGTGATAGATATGGTTGCTTTGATCTGCTTAGCTCTTGGAAGTCCAGGGGCTCTGGGCTGCTGGCCCCATGCTGCCTGGAGTCCCTAGGGACAGCTCTGTTCACCACTGGTGATTTTTAATCACCATTGGCGATTACAGAGAACCCCCTGTAACATTTTGCAAATCCCGAGGGGTTCCTGAACCTCAATTTGGGAACCACTGTCTTACATGTACAATTATTTCACAGGTAAATGAGTGGTATGTTTAATAGATGTTTTTTCCTATATGTACTCTTCCACAGGTTTAATTGTATTAGCATGGAGTGCATCAGACAGAGAGGATGGACTTTTACCATCCAACACTGGCGGGAAATGCAAAGCTACCTGTGCCAGAAGTACTAGTTTCCATACCAGGGGCTCTTTGCTCAGTCTGTGGTGTATATTAAGAAAACTACTCATCTGCATCAAGAATGAGGTTTGGGTAGCTAGTAAATCATGTACAGCAGTTCACCTCAGCTTTGCTAATGGATCTTTCCTCCAATATGCAATATGCTTGTTTAGTTGCTAATCTGAGCAGCTTGCAACCCTTCATTTTGGGAGGCAGTCTACTGAAAACAAACTAATAGTACAGGTCTATATGTCTTTTTGAGTTGCAATTTTTATGGCATACATCTGAGTTGAGTACAGTTTAGAAGTTTATATCAAACATTAAAAGCTCACAGGTAGAGTAGTTTAAGATAAGGTAGGTACTCGGAAGTGAAAGTAAGTCAGTACGCCCAGGTATGGCGTACCGGCAAGAGCCGGTGCACCGTACCCTGGCGGCTCAGCTTCCACAGGTGGCAATTTAAAGGGCCTGAGGCACCCAGCAGTGGCTGGGACCCCTGGCCCTTTAAATTGCCACCAGAGCCCTGATGCTGGAGCCCTGAAGGAGGCGGCAGGGCTCTGGCAGCGATATAAAGGGCCCGGGTCTTCTGCCACCATTACCACCCCGGGCCCCTTAAATAGCCACCAGAGCCCCACCGCCGCTACCCCAGGGCTCCAGCAGCAGGACTGCAGGGACAATTTAAAGGACCTGGGTCTCTAAAGGCTCCCCTCTTTCAGTAGAGGCCACGCCTCTTCTCATTGAGGCCCCGCCCCCAAGGACTCCAGAGTACTTGTAAGTCCTTTAAGTTACTTTCAACCCTCCAGGTACTATTAATCTTTATACCGGGGGGTTGCTTTCAAAATTAGATATTTTAGTAGAAAAGCCATTGGGAGAAATGTCAAGTGTGTTGTGAAAATTTTAACCATATTAAGAAATGTAATGCATTATCAAGCTTTTAACCTGCACTAATTTAATTGCACTATTAAAAAAGTGTTTGTTAATCAGTTTACAAGACTATGCAGTTTTGCAGATAAAATTTGTCACATGGTGACTGCTTACAAAAAAGCAGCAAAAATTATCAACTCTTCTTCAGAAGCCATTTGAGTAAAGAGTTTAAAATGTATTTTATATCATTCATACACGCACACATGCACACAGACCAGGGAGAATGTAAGTGTACTTTTGGATTTTGAGCAACTACTTTAGTCAGTCTTAAGGTCACATAGCTACACCTTTTGGATCAAGAGCAGTTGCCAGGGCCAGTGCAACTATTAGATGAACTAGGCAGCCGCCTAGGGTGCCAAGTGGTTGGTGGCGCCAAAAAGCGCGCTCAGGGGAGGCAGTGGAGCTGAGGTGAGCTGGGGCAGGGGGCACGGGGAGGGCTGCCTGCAGCAAGTAATGAGGGAGCCGCACAGGGGAACCGCTCCCCACCAGCTCACCTCCACTCCGCTTCCTCCCCTCCCAGGCTTGCTGCTCCAAACAGGTGGAAGTTTCACCTACGGCGCGAAATATCCTTGCACCGGCCCGGACAGTTGCTACAACATAATGCTTAGAGGACATTATCTAACATAAACAGGGCTTCTGATTTTAACTGATAAACACTGATAAAACACCTGTGCTGTACCTGAATTGGTCCGTATAGATCCTGCTGGAGCACACTAAAGGTTCCCCAGTGCACTTTACCATCATGCTGTTTGAAACCATACTATGTTAATATACCAAGAAGTCCCAACCCCCCAATTTTTGGACATCTGCTTTGAAATAAAAAATTGCTAAAAATAACCCACCAAAATTAAATTAATAAACTCTGATAAAAGAAACCCTAAACGTAAGCAGTTGCTGAAAACAGGCACATTAACAAGCACAAAGTAATGGAGATGAAAACACAGCTTTGATAAGTGAAACCACTTTGATAATGCTATTGACAAAACAGCCCAAAAGACCTGAAAATGAATATATCTTCCCGAAAGTCCCTTAAGTGGTGCTTTACCCCCAGCCCTGCAATTCATTGTATCTATAAGGAGCCCCACTGAAGTCAACAGAGTTCCACTTACATAGACCTATTTTCAGGATCTAGCCCTAAATAGTTATGTGTAAACTGGTTCCTATCACCAGTGTTCTGGAGCACAGTCTAATCTCAATAGAGACTAAAGAGGGCGGGTTTCCTTTCATGATCAGCACAGAAGAACGTATAGATATTATACTGATGTTGCTTTTTTTTTTTTAAGTATGTGGAACCCTTGATTAAGGTATACTGATGACATATGAATTACTGTACTGTATTTTCTAAAGTGGAGTGAGATAAGATGTCCTTTTGTCAGTGATTTGTCTACTCCTAACTTTTTAAAATAGTATTTAAGAAGCAAAAATTGAGTGTGTTGAGGTTTTATCTATCTGCTGGCTACTGGATGGCTGTTCCTTCAAGACAGGAGTTCTTTCCTTCCTCAGACAGACAGTAAGGAAGGGCATGTGGCCTACATAGACTAGCAGGCATTGCAAGCTATTCTGTTAGTCAGGATTTGGGCTATGGATTTGCGTGTGGACAGGTTTTTATTTCCCTAACTGTATCTGTTGCATAATATGTGTAGCTGTAGCCAGGGACTTCAGAATGGAATAACATAAGCATGGCCATACTGGGTCAGACCAAAGGTTCATCTAGCCCAGTATCCCGTCTTCTGACAGTGGACAATGCCAGGTGCCCCAGAGGGAATGAACAGAACAGGTAATCATCAAGTGATCCATCCCCTGTTGCCCATTCCCAACTTCTGGCTAAGAGAAGCGAGGGACACCATTCCTGCCCATCCTTGTTAGGAGCCATTGGTGGACCTATCCTCTATGAATTTATCTAGTTCTTTTCTGAACCCTATTATAGTCTTGGCCCTCACAACATCCCTTGTCAAAGAGGTCTACAGGTTGACTGTGCATTGTGTGAAGAAATACCTCCTTTTGATTGTTTTAAACCTGCTGCCTATTAATTTCATTTGGTGCCCCCTGATTCTTATATTATGAGGAGTAAATAACATTTTGTTATTTACTTTCTGTACACCAGTCATGATTTTAGACACATCTATCATATCTCCCATTAGCCATCTTTTTCAAGCTGAAAAGTCCTAGGTTTTTAAATCTCTCCTCATATGGAAGCTGTTTCATACCCCAAATCATTTTTGTTCAGAAAAGGGCAATATTTTCCAAATCCAATGTATGGGGGTTTTTTTGAGATGGGGCAACCACATCTGCATGCAGTATTCAAGATGTGGACAAACCATGAATACATATAGAGGCAATCCGATATTCTCTGTCTTATCTATCCCTTTCTTGAGGATTTCTAACATCCTGTTCGCTTTTTTGACTGCTGCTGCACATTGAGTGGATGTTTTCAGAAAACTATCCACAATGACTTAAAGATCTCTTTCTTGAGTTGTAACAGCTAATTTAGACCCCATCATGGTATATGTAGAGTTGGGATTATGTTTTCCAATGTGCATTACTTTGCACATATCAACATTCAATTTCACCTGCCATTTTGTCACACAGTTTTGTGGGGTCCCTTTGTAACTCTTCACATTTTGCTTTAGACTTAACTATCTTGAGTTGTTTTGTATCATCTTCAAATTTTGCTACCTCAACTGTTTGTCTCTTTTTCCACATCATTTATGAATAAGTTGAACAGTACTGGGCCTCTGGGAGACACCACTATTTACCTTTCTCCATTCTGAAAACTGACCATTTATTTCTACCCTTTGTTTCCTTTCTTTTAACCAGTTACTAATCCATGAGAGGACCTTCCCTCTTATCCCATGACAGTTTACTTTGCTTATGAGCTTTTGGTAACAGACCTTATCAAAGGCTTTCTGAAAATCTAAATATACTGTAGCCACTGGAACCCCCTTGTCCACATGCTTGTTGATGCCCTGAAAAAATTCTAGTAGATTGGGAAGGCATGATTTCCCTTTACAAAAACATGTCGACTCTTCCCCCAACAAATCATGTTCATCTATGTGTCTGATAATTCTGTTCTTTATTACAGTGTCAACCAGTTTGCCAGGTACTGAAGTTAGGCTTACTGGATTGTAATTTCCAGGATCACCTCTGGAGCCTTTCTGAAAAATTGGCATCACATTAGCTATACTCCAGTCATATTGTACAGAAGCTGATTTAAATGATAATTACAAACCACAGTTAGTAGTTTTGCAATTTCACATTTGAGTTCCTTCAGAACTCTTTGGTGAATACCATCTGATCCTGGTGACTTTATTAGTTTAGTTTATCAATTTGTTCCAAAATCTCCTCTAATGACACCTCAATCTGGGCCAGTTGCTCAGATTTGTCACCGAAAAAGAATGGCTCAGGTTTGGGAATCTCCCTCACATCCTCAGCTGTGAAGACCAACACAAATAATTCATTTAGTTTCTCCATAATGGCTGTATCATCCTTGAGTGTTGCTTTAGCATCTTTATCATCCAGTGACCCCAGGGGTTGTTTAGCAGGCTTCCTGCTTCAATATACTTTTTTAAAAAATTGCTACTGTATTACTTTTTGAGTCTTTGACTAGCTGTTCTTCAAATCCTTTTTTGGCCTTCCTAATTATATTTTTACACTTCATTTCACAGATTTTATGCTCCTTTCTATTTTCCTGAATAGGATTTAACTTCCACTTTTTAAATGATGCCTTTTTGCCTCTGACTGCTTCTTCTATTTTGTTGTTTAGCTATGGTGGCATTTCTTTGCTTTTTTTACTATGTTTTTTAATTTGGGGTATGCATTTAAGTTGAGCCTCTATTATGGTGTCTTTAAAAAGTTTCCATGTGGCTTGCAGGGATTTCACTTTTGGCACTCTACATTTTCATTTCTGTTTAACTAACTTCCTAATTTTTGTGTAGTTTCCCGTTCTGAAATTAAATGGTAATGTGGTGGGATGCTGTGGTGTTTTCCCCATGACAGGAATGTTAAATTTAATTATATTATAGTCATTATTACCAAGCTGTCCAGCTATATTTACTTGGACCATATCCTGTGCTCCACTAAGGACTAAATCAAGGATTGCCTTTCTTCTTGGGGGGTTCAGAACTGATTGCTCAAGGAAGCAGTCATTTAAGGTGCCAAGAAACTTTCTCTCTGCCTCCTGTCCAGAGGTGACATGAATCCAGTGAATATGGGGATAGCTGAAATCTCACATTGAGTTTTTTTGTTTTTATAGCCTCTTTAATTTCCCTGAGCATTTCAGTCACTATCACCATCCTGGTGAGATGGTCAGTAATAGATCCCTACTGCTATATTATTATTAGAGCACAGAATTACTATTTATTAAGATGCTATGGCACAGTTTGGTTCATTTATGATTTTTACTTCATTTGATTCTATGCTTTCTTTCACATATAGTCCCACTGATTATCCTTATTCTACCAAGTTTCTATGATGCCTATTATATCAATATCCTCATTTAATACAAGTAACTCTAGTTCATCCATCTTATTTAGACATCTAGCATTTATATTTAAGCACTTCAAAATTTTTTTTCACTTTTTAAGCTGTCTGCCATTGCGTGATGTAATTGAATGGACTCCTTCATTTGACTATTTCTCATCAGATCCTACCCATTTTTTAATCTTCCATCCTATCCTCCTTACAAGGACATAGAGCAGCGGTTCTCAAACCGGGCATCGCGAACTAGGGGGTTGCGAGCTCCCTGCACCGAAGTACCGCCTAGCCGAACACTTTCTCATTCAGCGGCATTTCGGCGGACATGCTGTGCGCTTCAGAGTGGCCTCCGAAAAGCCGCCAAAGTGCAAGTTTCCGGTTTTGGCGGCTTTTCAGCGGACACTGTGAAGCGTACAGCATGGCCGCTGAAAGCGGAAGCTCTCACTTCGGCGGCATTTTGGCAGACACAGATGGGTGGCAGTGGCCCGCGAGTAACAGAAAAAGGGCTGCCGAGCCAAGAAGTTTGAGAACCGCCAACATAGAGAATCTCCATGAATAGATACCTCTGTAGAGGATACCTCTGTCCGAACCACGTGCTCCTTCACACTTGTCAGCTTTCCCTCAGTCTTTAGTTTAAAAACTGCTCTACGACCCGGTTAATTTTAAGTGCCAGCAACCTGGTTCCATTGTGGTTTAGGTGGAGCCCATCCTTCCTGTACAGGCTCTCTCTTTCCCAAAAGGTTCCCCTTATTGTGAATGAGTATGGAGTCTGTGTACTACTATATAGCTCTTCATACCATGGTTACAGGATTGTGACTCAGAGCAGGTTTGCAGAAGCTGTAGGACACAAAATTCATAATTGCAATCAGGTCTACAATGTGCACGTGTATGTTCTCTACAGTCTCCTTATTTCTAATATGCACAGAAAATTCCCTGGGTTTGGGTTTTTGTATCTCTTGTCTTGGTGAAGGGGATGATGTTGGCATCTTGTAGCTTTCTTAACATACCGGTTATTTACAATCTATAATAGAGGTCCAACCTGCAGCTGGTTATGTTTGTATATGATTTGGAGGTCACTAGAGTTGGAAAGAGCCCAGTACTGTACTCTTGTATAGGAGGTTACTGCTGCCCACGAACTCCGCAATGTTACACTCATCAGCAGAATTTAATCAATCTCCCTCCAAGGTCATCAGCAAGAATAGAACTGGTGACTTTCAGCTTCAAAGCTCAGGCCCATACCACTTAAGCTAAGTAATGAAGTCCTTCATCTGGTAGCTATACTTTACTAGTCACTAGAGAAATACATCCAAGCCCAGCCAGCATATTGTCTTTATACATTTGGCTTACAGATGTTTTACTGGTTAGAACATGGTGTAACTGTTTTTTGACCAAGTTGAGGACCTGCATTACTTGCTCATGGTCACACTTAAATAGCTCTACTGCCCGGACTGCTCCTTTTGAGTGCTGAGCAACCCTGCTTGAGTGGATGCACCTAGAAGAAATAACTAGCCTCTCTCAACAACCTGCTGAATGCTAGTGTCTCCAAGATCAGAGCAGCTAGATAAGTGTGTCACAGGAGGCACTTAGACCCTTGCAGGGTCGAGCACTGAATGAGGCGGGGGCTCAGAGAGAGTCCGGTCTTGTTTACTTTGGGCCCAATCCTAAACCTACTGAAGTCAAAAGGAAATCTTTCCACTGAACTCAGTGGAAGATGCTCCACTGTGCACGTAAGTGAGCCTTGCACTCCTGGGCAGCACGGCTTTCATTAAACGTATACTCCGTGAGCACAGGGAGAAGATTCAGTGCAAAATGAACCACGCATATATATTGTAGGACTTTCAACCAGTCTTCATAACTATGTCAAATCACAAATCATTTTCACCGGAACCCTCAAAGGCACTTCTCTTTAGTGAAGGCTATTGCCCTGCCAATTCAACTTTCTAAATCCAGCTATTTGAGAGCTAGAGATGAGTTTTATTTTTTTTATTATTATAATAGGGAAAGTGTTTTTCCTTCATTCTCCTCTCTCTGTGCTCAAGGAAAGGCTCAACTGTTTTTGTTTCAAACTTCCACAAACAGAATTGCTTTCAAGCAGAGAACATTTCAGTCCAACAGGTGATGGTTTCCAGGTATTATAGAGAACTGAAAGCAGGGGGTAAGAATGACAAGCCTTATACAACCTTAACTGGTCCATACAATGTGACCAGACCCAGGACTGTAAGAAATTTCATGTTCTGTTGGGATAAAGTGAGTCTATTGTAATAAATTATATCTCTCATATATGCATCCAATGAAGTGAGCTATAGCCTACAAAAGCTTATGCTGAAATAACCTGGTTAGTCTCTAAAGTGCCACAAGTATTCCTCGTCTTATTTACAGATACAGACTAACACGGCTGCTAATCTTAAAGCTCTCATATAATTGCACTTCACAGTGGAAAACAGAATCCCAATATTTTATTATAAGTGACAGCATTCCTGAAAATACAGCCTATTGAAAGCCCAAACCAGTACCTTGAAGTCAGCTAGTTATCTTGTGTATAAGCTCCCCCTTGAGGAACTGAGAATTATTGCACTACAAATCTCAAAAGCATCATTATCCAAAATTCTTGTTGAACTGCAGAAACGACAAACTTTCCTTCACAATTATTAGGGTGTGTGGGGGGGAAAAATAAGATGTTTTCCATACTATTCTTGAAACTTTGTCAGACTTTGCAAAACAAGTTAGTCCATAATATTTAGTTTTTCCATGGAAAGAAGATAATTTCTGAGTTAAAATCCACTCTGAAAAATGGTCCTATTTTCATGTAAAATGCATTTTTTTCAGATCAAAATTAATTCACATTGAAAATACTGAAAGTTACAAATGGTTATTTCATTCCACTCATTGACACTCTCTGAACATTAGGAGGAATGTGCCTAGCATAGAATGGTTCCTCTCTCTATTTGTCAACCCAATGTAACCATGGGAATCTTGCTCTCTAAGAAAGGGGTAGAGCTATGGGGGTGGGAAATGCTGAAATGTTAGGGATCTGGTGGAAGGTCAAACTGGGGATAGTAGAATCTGTTTTTGAGGAGTTGGGGGCAAAAGTTAAGAGGGAACAGGGAAGGAGAATCAATAGAGTGGGGAGACAGGGTGGAGGCACTAGGGGGACAGAGGGATAATTGGTCGGGAGTCTTCATGTGTAGGGGTGGTCAGAGAGGATGGACAGCGTATCAACATTGAGCGTGGTCTGAGATGACAGAGAAAAAACAAAGGAACTAAGGAAAGACTAGAGCAGGGGTCTCCAAACTACAGCCCGAGGCGGGATCCGGCCCATGGCATCCATTTGTCTTGCCCCCCAGCTAGAGTGACCAGACAGCAAGTATAAAAATATTGGGACAGACAGTGGGCGGTAATAGGAGCCTATATAAGAAAAAGCCCCCCAAAATCAGGATGTCCCTACAAAATCGGGACAGTGGGTCACCCTACCCCCAGCTGAGCAGGCACGTGGAGAAGCCGTCGCTGCCCCCACGGCGTGAGCTGCTGCCGGCGGCCCCATGTGCGGAGGGGTGAGTGTCCCCACGATGTGGCTGGAGGAGCAAAGGGGTGAATGCCCCTGCGGTACAGCCAGAAGAGCAAAAGGGGGAGGGTGTCGTGGCAGTGGCCAAAGGAGCAAAGGGGGGGGCCTCGGCAGCAGCCTGCAAAGCCCCTTCAAAAATCTAATATGGCCCTTGTCTCAAAAAGTTTGGAGACCCCTGGACTAGACGGATGAGATAAAATACAAACTCGCATGTCCCAAGACACAAACCAAATTCTAATGTGAACTTCCAGCAGGTTTTGCACATTCAGAAAACCTACACAGTATTTTATTCATGCATTTCACCGTTGGCGGCAATGCACAGTACTGCCGTTAAAACTGCTGTCTACATTTTTATTATGAGGTGAGGTATGTTATTAGAATGAGGAATATTGCCACTAGTGTTGACACTTGCCCTAACAAGTAAAATGTTAAACAGGAAACTAAGGGCTAAGGTGACATATCAAAAAGTATATAATGGAAGAAACTCAGCTGTCAATATTAGATGTCTTTAATACACTTTGGAATAAAGAAAAAATTACAAGATTCCATTAAGACTAGATTCTCATTCGATGATAACACATGCCAGCAAATAATGAGCTAAGTAAAAAGAATCAGCTCCAGCTGTTCAGTGATGTTGCAAAAATTCCCCTTTTTGGAGGAAATTAATTCACCACTTGCTCAAAATCAGGAACTATGAGATTTCCTACAACTCATCCACTGTTCTCCCCACCTAAGACTTCCTTATCCTATGACTGAGCTAATCAAAGTGATTTAGAGTCAGCATAGTATGAAAATAATATTTCTTCCTGTCCAATAGCAAAAGTAATTTGGAAGGAAATCCCCTGGTATTTTTCATGTTTGTGTAATTATATCCTGGCTCCAGAGAGAACTGGAATCAGAAGTGCCAACATATCAAAAAAAAGATTGATCTTGTGGTAAACCAGAAACAGCAGTACAATTCAACTGTCTAGGGCAGCAAGAGATAAATGCCATATCCTACAAACTGTAATGGGAATTTTAGGTAGGTAAAGTATAATTACCTTACTGAAAATTTGATCAGCGGACTACACTTTGTACTTTACAAAAAGAACATGAATATTTAAGGCAAATAGTCAGAACTCCATGTCACATCTCACTGGAAAGACAGCTCTTGCAGATTGGGGCACCCCAAGCACCTTGTTGGAATACTGATTCAGTACTAAGGTACGTCAACACAGCACCTAGGAGGGTGTTTCCCGTGTGCTAGCTCTGCTTGAACTAGCGCACTAAAAATAGCTGTGTGACCATGGCAGCACAAGCAACAGCTTGGGCTAGCTTCCCAAGCACAACCCCTGAGCTCTCTGGTACATGCTCTGGTGGCTAGCTCATGCTACCGCCTATTTTGCTATTTTTAGCACATTAACTTGAGCCAAGATAGTGTGTCTTCTACCCATCCTGGGAGGAATGAGTACAAGCACAGAATTAACAATCATACTTCCTACAGTACCAAGTGTTCTTCAAAGACTTCCAGTTCGAGTACTAACTTTGATCCTGCTTAGCACCGAGAAGAAGGATTCACACAATCCGATGTTCAAGGAACAAGGAGGAATAATACTGTAAGCACTGGGTATTATTCTGAGATTTTGTTGAAGACAGGTGACATTCCTGAGGATTAAAAGGGAGATTACAGACTTCCAATACCTGGGAAATTGGTGGAAGAATCAATAAAGTAATCAACACTAAGATCCTTGAGAAATATACATTGATAAAAAGTTGAATTAATCAAAAACAGATCATATTTGTCTTAAAGTATCTGATACGATAAAAAGATTAGCGGCTAAAGGAAACAGTGCACACAGTAGCTCTAGAGCAGACCTGCACAACATGTGGCCTGGGGGCCACATGTGGCCTGCAGGGAATCACCGTGCAGCCCGCGGGGGACGAGTAGGGGTGTGGCAAGCCAAGCGGTGGGGTGGGGGGAAGCCGATGAGGGCAGGGCGAGGGTGGCGGGGCTTTTCAGCCCACAGCTGTTTTTTTTGCAGTAATATGGCCCTCGCTGCTTTCCGAGTTGTGCAGGCCTGCTCTAGAGTTTGCTAAGACATTTGATATAGTTCTGTATGGCATACTCATAGGGGAACTAAAGACGTGTGGATTAAGTTAAGGAATATAAATAAAACAACATTTGAGTGTCAAGGTAGAATAAAGAGTTAAGTGAGGCTGATCTAAATTGGTACCGTCATTAAAGACGAGGAGGATACAGCTGATTAGATTTATGAAGAATCTTAACCTGAAAGGATCACAGATCTTTGCAGATTAGATTGAGCTAGAGACCCTATTGTCTCTCAAAGAAATTGAATGAAATAAATAAAATGTGATTCAACTAAAAAGGCAGAAATGGTTAGTGTGTCTCAGAAGAGGTTAAGCAACCCAACAGGCTTGATAGAAACACACTGATTGAGGATGGGGCCCCACTGGACAGGAGCAGGCAGGGCTAGTATAAAGTAAATAAGTTTGCAGCAGGACAGGGCTGCAAAGGGAAGAGCAGGACTGCCAAATACCACGACTATGATTTATGAGTTTATACATGGCAAATGGGGTCAGCGTTGTCAAATCTATACTGAGGGCCAGAGCTGCTGATTTTGTGATTCCCCTGGGACTGCTGGACCCCCATTTCACCCCAGGTTTCACCGCCACTTCACTCCTTCTCCCGAGTCCCTACCCCATCCCACCTCCTCCTCCCCCCCAACCCCGCAGCGCCTCCTGCACGCTGCTGAACAGCTGATCGTGGCAGGCGGAAGGCGCTGGGAGGGACGGGGAGGAGCTGATCAGCCAGGCTGCTGGTGGGTGCTGAACACCCAATTTTTTTTCCTATGGGTGCTCCAGCCCCAGAGCACCCACGGAGTTGGCTCCTATGCTGATGGCTCTAGAGATGACAGCACAGGTAGAGTGGGAATGGCTCTTTGGATCTCTGAAATCTGAATTAAAAGATCTATGAGACTATACAATTTTGTGGCCATTACAATGGCTGAAATGAGGTGCACACTTCTGGAACTGAGCTGGTTAAGAGATGTACACCCAACTATTACTGTTATCCAAACTGACTCTTTATCTGGTATAATGGCAATTAGAAAGGAAGCCTCAAAAAGCAGGAATGATTTAGGCTGTGTCTACATTACAGCTCATGTTGGCATAACTTATGTCACTCAATGGGGGATGAATAAACCACTCCCCTGAGCAACATAAGATACACCAACATAAGCACCAGTGTGGACACCGCTATGTTGCTCGTGGAGACTGAAGTAGTTAAGCTGACGGGAGAGCGCTCTCCTATCAGCTTAGAGCAGCTACATTAGGGTGCTTACAGTGTCGTAAACTCTAGTGTAGCCGTGCCCTCTCTCAATGAAATACTATTCTTAACGACGGAGATAGTACAATTTGGTATACATATAGCAATAGGGTGGATTCTGGCACACTCAGGATACCAGGTAACAAAATGGATGAAAAAGCAGGGGCGGGGGGTTAAAAAAAAAGAGGATGTTGATATACAGATCCTGCTAAGTAAACAGGGCTTCAAAAGTTTGGTTAAGAGAGAACTTAAGAAGGAATGGCAAGAAGTATGGACCAAAGAGAAAAAAGGATGAAGGTTCTAAGAAATATGTCCTGAACTTTAGGATGATGGACTGAAAAAGGAAGAAAGAAAAACAAGGGGCTGTCACGTTGAAGCCTGCAGCCACTCGCTGGGCTTAGAGAGGGAAAGGCAGCAGGAGAGGAGAAGCCTTGGGATCCTGACCCTGAAGGAAGGGATATCACAGGAGTGAGGGAGCAGAACCCTGCTAGAGGTAAAGTAAGAAAAGGCCAAGGGAAATGGCAGCAGACATTGGGATGGTACAAACTTTGGCTGCCGATTAAAGGGCCCCTGAGCTGGAACCCACAGTCGTGAGTGGCCTGGGGTTCTCTTTTCTACCACTGGGGAAGTGGCATTGCCTTGAAATGGAGGACTGCTGGGAACGACATCTCGTCAGCCAGTCCAGTGTGATTTTGATACCCCAGAAGGAGAAAACTACAGTGACCTGGACGAAAGGCCAAGCCACAAAGAGGGAGCAATCAAGTCCAGAGAATGAGAGATGGAGAGAGATAGGGCATGCACCTGAGGAAGGGGCATCAGGATGATCAAAAGCTAATCCCCAGAAGCAGAGAGAGGGTAGTGACACAGCAGTGAGTAGAAAATCCCGAGAAAACGCATTTATAAAGAATTAATTCCCCTTTGCCCCATGGTATCTGGGCACATTTCACGTGGAGGAATAAGTACACAACTGCTTCTGCAAATTAAGAGCAACTTTTACTTTTCTCCTGCAAAAACATGCATTTCAAAATAAAGAATTAGGAAAATGACGAGGTATTCCAGACTTGCAGGTAGCAAATAAAGAAGAGAGTCCTACATTCCAGTCTATATAGTAGGGCTCAATGCTACAGGCAACACCTGCTACACAGAATAACCTGTCTACCTGGGCTTATCTTGCTAAGCGTACACGTAGCAATGAAGCAGAGAAGAGTTAACCTCTGCGGTAACTGGGATCTAGACCACTGAAGACTTTGTAGGTAGTAACCAACATCTTGCAAGCACCTCACTCAGACGTGAATTGGCCATTGGTCCAAGTGTCCACTGCTGTTAGGGGGGAATCAGAGTAGTGTCACGTCTAGTCAGACACTGTGAATCAATTCCAAAGTAGGCTAGCAGGCTTCCTCACCTAAGGGTGCTATTATAGACTCCACTTCTTCCACACAATGTATCCCCCTTTCAATCAATCAGACCCCGCCTCAGCCACTTGGTTTCATTTCCTTGACAACAGAGAAGCAAAGAAAACATTCACTCTGAGCCTGGTGAAGAGACGTACAGAGAAATAGCAACATATGAATGATAGTGAAGCTGAAAGCTTCCAGAATCACTCTCATTGGCTTCCCTCTAACTGAACAAGAGAAATCCCCTCTTGAAGGACTGAACTGTAGAGAGGAAAGAGCAGCTTCATAAAGCCATCCTCTTGGATCTCTGAAGGGAAAGGGTAAAATCACTTTACAATCATTTGTTCCTCCCTGCCATGTCCCAAAGTTGTTTCAAGTAATGTTGCATGATTAATGGTTATAAAGGCAGGTCAAAGATCAATTCTCAGGAAGGACATCTGACCGCTGCCCAATGGCCAGAGATGATCAAACATCACTGTGACCAGTAATGTTCCTATGCTGACTCTAAGTCTAAAGCCCACCAGTTTGGGGTCCAGGAAGCTGACAGGTATCAAATACGGAGGTGTATTTGGCCTGCCACCACTTTCTCACTCTATACCTACACTGCAATTAGATACCTGTGGCTGGCTACACTTGGGCCTGGGCCAAGGGGTTGTTCAGTTGTGGTGTAGATGTTCAGGCCCAGACTGCAGCCCCAGCTCAGGGACCCTCCCACCTCACAGGGTCCTAGAGCCTGGGCTCCAGACTGAGTCCTCATGTCTACACCACAATTAAGCAGCACCTTAGCTCAAGCCCCGTGAGCTTGAGTCAGCTGGCACGGGTCTGCTGCGGGTTTTTAATTGCAGTGTAGACATACTCTCATGGACAGTTATCAATAAAGGTTAGGTTACATGCAGGGCAATAATCGACATTAGAATACTTATGACTGACATTCGAACATTCATGTCAAGAGATTATTTTTGTGCAAGAGCTGAACACAACATGTTTGAGGGTCGATAAAAGGTTTACTTTACCTAGAGAGGTGTTAGCAAATGAAAGGCTCAGGCATTTCCCACTGGCTTACTTGTGGACTGGACCCATTCCCTCACCCATCTGGTGAGACTGAATAGATCTCTCAACTGCACATAGAGCATCATTCCCCCACTCATGATCTGCTTACTGATGATCCACTAGTAGAGATAGCTGGAAAATGGAAGGAAGGGGGTTCTGTGGGAAATTCAAGTAAATAAAAAAATACATTTTGCTGAAAAATTATAAGCTACAGAACTTTTTTTTATTTGAAAATGCTACCGCAGTGCTGAATGGAGTTGTAGTTTGGTTGTCTCATGCTCCCATTCTTCTCTTTAGGCTGGGTTTCCTGATCGGACTACATCTTCCATGAGACACTATGGTCTCCTCCCCACTTGGTGAAGGGAAGTGGTACATCATAGGAGTCCCTGGCCACAATGCATCATAGCAGATGTAGTCCAGGTGGGGTGCCCAGTCTATGAAAGTGAAAGGGGGCATGATGCACAAACTTTTTGTGAAAAACTCCATTTAGTCAAGAATAGTTTCAACAGAAAATTTTCCTGCAGACTTCATGGCTAGTTACAACGCACTGGCTCTCCTCCCCATTTCCAGCATCTACATTACACTAAAATAAACTAAAATTGCCTTACATACTTTCCTAATATTCCTCTTCCATGTAAAAAAAAAAAATGGGTATAATTGCCACAGATTATGCAAATAGGCAGGTTGATGACCCAAGAGACAATCACTCTCTGATGTGTTCCACATTATAAAAAATGTTGAGCAGCCTCCAGCTGGGTAACACAAAACAGAGGAAACTGTTTGGTCCCTCATGTTCCAACACTAGCATCATAGGGTATTATTCAGATAGTGCTAAACTGATGCCACTTATGTAATCTCCACCAAACTAGAGGTGTTGACAGGGAGGGAAATGCTGTATTTGGGTGTATTAAGAGGCCTGTCATGTGCAAAATGAGACAGAAAATTATTCAGCTGAACTTGGCACTGGTGGGTTTTTTCACCTGGAACACTGTCAGGTCTGAGTACAATGGGGGTTGGTTGAATTGTTATTAAAACCACTCTCTGCTTCTCTCTTTCTCCTGTGCATACACAGAAATTTTTGTATTCCAAGACACATAAGAGAGCTACAACAGAGGAACGCTACAACAGCCCCAGGTTTGGAAAAATGAGAAATCCACAAGAAAAGATGAAAGGAACATGTCCAGCATAGAAATAGTTGTTTCTCTTTGTAGAAAATACAGCTTAATTTTTTATTTTTATTTTTTAAACTGTGGACTGTGTCAGCATAAGATTCTACACACTCCTCTGCTAATGTACCTCAACTCTGACCTGTAATCAGACAGCCAAAGGGGTAGTGGAGATTTTGATGGGCTAATCCCACTTGAAACTGGACTCAGACCACAAAAATGTTATATAATCATTTGGTAGTAACAATGCTGTTGTAACCAATCTGGGCCAGATTTGAACTGGCAACCCTACAGGGGAGATTTTATAGCCGCTCTCCCTCAGTTTTGTAATAGCCTAAAAATGATAGAAACCCAAGCTGGCCCTCTCCTGACCTGTAGTTTCACGGAGCTTAACCTCTCCCTGCGGGCACAAGTAGCCCTTGCAGCTCACCCTTCCCAGCCATGTCAATTAGAAGAGGAAATCTCAAGCTTTGGAGAGGAAAAGCAGATGGTAGCAACAGAGTTGCACTGGTGGGCCCTTGCAATCCCTGAAGCCCTATGCTGTCTGGGCCTACACTGCACAACTTGGCCTTGTTTTCACATGACTGACCTCACAAGCAACTTGATTTGCTGATTGATTGTCCCTACTTCTTCCCTCCCAGTTCCTCTGCTGTTGGTCTCTTTCTCGCTACCCTTCATGTTCCTATCAATCCTTTCCTTTCTCCTCACTGCTTTTCTCAACATGTTCCTCATGCTTTTCCTTATATGAACTCATCTCTTCCCTACCATTCCCCTCAATCCTCCCTCTACCCAATTCAAAACACTTACTTGCATTCACTTTAGATTGCAATTAAAAACACTCTCAGGACACTGAAACATTCATTCTCCTGTATCTGTGACCACTGCAGCTTTTCCTCCATACTGCTTTACCCCGCTCCATTTTCCCCCTTCTCTTTGGTCATGTCTGCGTATAGATGAACAGAGTCTCTGGGGTCCCTGATACTTCCAGCTCCTGCTACCTTCATGTCTCTACGGCAGGAACCATTTCTATTTTTAATGCCTAGAAAGAACTTAGCACATTTTGGGTGCTCAACAGAGAATCTTGTTATAAAGAAGACAGAATCCAATCGTCAGTCTCAAGGTCAAAACAAGAAGCAAAGGATTTAATTTGCAGCAAAAACTATGAGGTTAAATGAGGGAGAAAATGCGTAAAACCAGTTTGGCTACGTAAGAAGCTAGTAAGGGAGTTTGTAGAATTGATGTTACTAGAGGTACTCAGACTGCATATGACACTCATCTATTAAGAAAGATAGAGGGATAATGGAAGTCAGTCCTTGCCAGAGTGAAGGTGACAGAAGTAGGGAGGAAGTTCACAGACGACCCAGTCGTGGTCAAATAGTTTGGAGAAGCTCAGACAGCAGGATACTGTGTGGTTTGAATATGCAGGTATATCGGTTCCTTCCAACCCAAACAAATATATGAACTAAGATTGTCAAGCAATTAAAAAAATTTAGCGCTATTAATTGCACGGTTAAATAATAGAATACCATTTATTTAAATATTTTGGATGTTTTCTATATTTTCAAATTACAACACAGAATACAAAGTGTACAGTGCTCACTTTATTTTGATTACAAGCATTTGCACTGTAAAAAAACAAAAGAAATAATATTTTTCAATTCACCTAATAGAAGTACTGCAATGCAACCTTTTTATCACGGAAGTTGAACTTACAAATGTAGAATTATGTAAAAAAACCTGCATTCAAGAATAAAACAATATAAATTTTAGAGCCTGCAAATCCACCCTGTCCTACTTCTTGTTCAGCCAATCACTCAGACAAACAAAAGCAACAAAGAGTCCAGTAGCACCTTATAAATGCATCCGACAAAGTGGTTATTCACCCACGAAAGCTTATGCTCTAATACATCTTAGTCTATCAGGTGCCACAGGATTCTTTGTCGCTTTTGCAGATCTGGACTAACACGACTACCGCTCTGATACTCAAAACAAGTTTGTTTACATTTGCAGGAGATAATGCGTCCTGCTTCTTGTTTACAACGTCACCTGAAAGTGAGAACAGGCTTGGCACTGTTGTAGCCTGCACTGCAAGATATTTACGTGCCACATGCACTGAAGATTTATATGTCCCTTCATGCTTCAGCTACCATTCCAGGGAACATGCATCCATGCTGACAGTGGGTTCTGCTTGATAACAATCTATCCAAAGTAGTGCAGACGAACTCATGTTCATTTTCATTCTTTGAGTCAGATGCCACAAGTAGAACATTGTTTTTCTTTTTCAGTGATTCGAGTTCTGTAGTTTCCTCACTGGAGTGTTGCCTTTTTTTAAAAAAAAAATAAAAATAAAAAAAAAGACTTCTGCAAGCATGCTCCACACCTCTTCCCTCTCAGGTTTTGGGAGGCACTTTAGATTCTTAAACCTTGGGTCGACTGCTGTAGCTATCTTTAGAAATCTCACGTTGGTGCCTTCTTTTCATTTTACAGTGAAGTGTTCTTAAAATGAATATGTGCTGGGTCATCATCTGAGACTGCTGTAACATTAAATATATGGCAGAATGCAGGTAAAACAGAGGGAGGATAAACAATTCTCCCCCAAGAAGCTCAGTCACAAATTTAACTAACACTTTTTTTAATGAGCATCAGCATCATGAAAGCATGTCCTCTGAAGTGATGATTGAAGCATAAAGAGGCATATGAATCTTTAGCACATCTGGAACATAAATATCTTGCAACCACAGTGCCATGCGAACACCTGCTCTCACTTTCAGGTGGCATTGTAATAAGAAGTGGGCAGCATTATCTCCCATTAACGTAACAAACTTTCTTTTCCTAGCGATTGGCTGAATAAGAGGTAGGACTGAGTGGACTTGTAGGCTCTGAAGTTTTACATTGTTTTGTTTCTGAGTGCAGTTATGTAACAAAAATCCTACATTTGTAAGTTGTGTTGTCATGATAAAGAGATTGCACTATAGTACCCGTAATAGGTGAATTTTGAAAAATACTATTCCTTTTGTTTATCATTTTACAATGAAAATATCTGTAATAAAAATAATATAAAGTGAATACTGTACACTTTGTATTCTCTGTTGTAATTGAAATCAATATATTTGAAAATGTAGAAGAACATCCAAAAATATATAAATACATTTAAAGTGGTATTCTGCTGCTTAACAGTGTGATTAAAACTGAGATTAATCACTATTATTTTTTTTAATCACAATTAATTTTTTTGAGGTAATCGCGTGAGTTAACTGCTATTAATCAACAGCACTAATATGAACAGGAATTAATTTGATCCTATCTGGGTCTTAATGGCTCTTACAAACATCTTTCATCTATCTGACACTCTCCTCAGGGTATCCAGAACCGTGAAGTCACCTTAACCCTCTCCCTCCGTGAGAGAGAAACTTACTGCTGCTAAACTGTGTCTGTGTTCTCTGACACTGCAGTCTGTTAGTCAGCCCAATCAACGCTTGGAGACACTGCCAGTCCCTTCCCTGCCTTGCAGGTAACTCTCGATGCCCCCAGTTTGCAGAACCCCTGGAATACAATTTCTCTGCAGCGTCCGGTCCTTGTAACTAGATGTCCACAGAAATACCAACTTTGCTGACTCCAAAGAGACAGAATACACATCAAACGGTTGACGTCACTGAAAATGCACCACATCTCAAACAGCAGCAGCTACAGAAGGTCAGTAATTGTTTTTTCTTCTCACAAGCAATACCTTAGGAGGTGGGCTCAGAGTTCATGGACATGAAAAGATAATAGAGGAAATAATTACACAATCAATTTGCGAACACCTAGAAGATAAGTAACAGCATGGATTTGTAAAGGACAAATTGTGTCAAACCAACCAAATAGCTTTCTTTGACAGGGTAACAAGTGTAGTGGATGGGGAAAAGCAGTAGATGTGGTACATTTGACTTTCGTAAGGCTTTTTATACTGGGCCACATAACCTTCTCATAAACAAACTAGGGGAATGCAAACTAGATGGAGCTTCTATAAAGTGGGCGCATAACTGGTTGGAAAACTATTATCAGTGGTTCACAAGCAATCTGGAAGGGCATATTAAGTGGGGTCCTGAAGAGATCAGCTCTGGGTCCAGTTCTGTTATCTAAATCAATGATTTAAATACATACAGACATAGAGACTATACTTATAAAGTTTGCAGACAATACCAAGCTGGGAGGGGTTGCAAGTGCTTTGGAAGATAGGATTAACATTCAAAATGATCTGGACAAACTGGAGAAATGCTCTGAAGAAAACAGAATGAAAATTCAGTAAGGACAAATGCAAGGTACTCCACTTAGGAAGGAAAAATCAGTTGCACATGTACAACCTGGGAAATGACCGCCTAGGAAGGAGTACTGCAGAAAATGATTTAGGGGTCACACTGGATCACAAGCTAAATATGAGTCAGTGTAATACTTGGGGGGGGGGGGGGAGTATTCTGGGATGTATTCTGAGTGTCTTAGTGTCACATTTCAGGAAAGATGTGGACAAACTGGAGAAAGTCCAGAGAAAAGCAACAAAAAGGTCTAGAAAAGAGGAGGGAGAAAAACTGGTCTTCTTAACCTCTGAGGATAGGACAAAAAACAACGGGCTCAAATTGCAGCAAGAGCAATTTCAGTCGGACATTAGGAAAAACTTCCTAACTGTCAGGGTGGTTAAGCACTGGAACAAGTTGCCTAGGGAGACTGTGGAATCCCCATCATTACAGATTTTTAAGAGCAGGTTAGACAAACACCTATCAGGGATGGTCTAGATAATACTTAGCCCCTGTGATGAGCACAGAGGACTGAACTAGATGACCTTGAGGTCCCTTCCAGTCCTTCAATTATGTGATTCTATACTGACTGCAACACTACTCTTCAGAACCTGACCTCGTCTTGAGCCTGTTGGATGACGGCATCGTGGGATGCAATGGTATGCACCAATAGTGCGGTTGACACTTGCATGAGGAATGCTTTGAAGAGGCCTGAGCTCTGATGGAGTGAGCAGTTAGGATGGCCAATGGCAGGACATCTGCTTGCTCACAGCAAGCGCAAATACAGGCAGTTATCCAGGACAGGATCCTCTGGATTGACCCTTTCATCTTTTCTGCTATTGCTACAAAGAGTTGTTGGATTTGTGAAATGGTTTAGTCTTCTCAATATAGAAAGTGAGGGCATGCCTAACATCCAATGAGTGAAGCTGCCACTCTTCAAGTTCCTCTGAGGCTTCAGGAAGACTTGTGGAATTGTGAAGCCATCTTTGCCAGGAAGGTCGGTGGGGGTGTAGTTGGACCTTGACCTTGAAGAATAGTATGTATGGTAGTTCTGATATAAAGGCCTTGATTTCAAAGACACCTCTGGCTGAGATGACCACCACCAGAAAGACAACCTTCCAAGAGAGTAGTAGAAGGCATGACACTAGCGGTTCGAAAAGAGGGCTCATGAGCCTTGATAGGACCAGGTTTAAGTCCTGTGGAAGGATCGGTTCACGGACCTGAGAGTGTCTCTCTAGACACTTGAAAAATCGGACCATCCTCTCATGGGAGAACACTGAGCTGCCATTCATTGGCAGATGGAAGCCTGAGATTGCTGCTTAGTACACCTTGATAGGGTCAGACCTTCCTACTTTAGATGGAGCAAGTAGTCCAAGATTGCCTGCAGGGAAGAATGAACCAGAGAGAAAATATAAATTTGTATCCACGCAAGGCTCTACCGAACATCTATACCACAATTAAACTGCTCCTTAGCCCAAGCCCTGCAAGCCCGAGTCAGATGGTACAGGTCAGCCGAAGATGTCTAACTACAGTGTAGACACACCTTAAGTGTCTTGCCCAAGCTCATAAGTGAAGTCTAAAGCAGAGCTGGGCATTCTCTGAATTCCAGTGTAGTACCTTAACCAGAAGGCCATCCTTCCAGAAAGGTGTTACTTAATCTTGGGATGACATGGATATGATAAGCCCCTCACATTTGGCATTCAAGTGGACAAGTTAAATCTGCTCATATTTAAGAACCAGATTTGTATGTGTATTTTATGATAGCAAAAGGCAGCACAGCAGATTTTATGCCAGTCTCTATTTGATATTATAGAATTAGCCAGAGTTTAATAGCTGATTTGCAGCAGGTACATTTTTGCACATATGAATATGTTCTAATCTCTAAAAAAATTATATTGACTCCTGTTCATTTCTCCTTTAAAACGTAAAAAAAAATAAAAAAAATAAAAAGGCTTATGTCTTTTCAAGTGCCTCCAAATCAAATTATTTCACTTGGGCTTACATGCCTCTTGTGTATTACTTTGACAGAATGAGGTTTGTTTAATGATCATAGCATTAAAGATTCTTGCTCCGAAGAGACACCCTAGCACACTTCAGGGGCTCTGTGTAAAACACAAGAGATGATGGAAGTCTTCTTAAAAATATAAAACACATTAACAAGCAGCTTTTTAGGCACATTTCTTATTATGCTGCCACCAGGATGATAAGTTTTCCCAAGGATAGTTGTTCTTTATTCACCCTGGACCCAGTCCTGCGCCCTTTAAAGTCAATGCAAGCCAAAACTCCTTCTGTCTTCAGACGTGTAGGTTCAGGCTCTATAACAGAAGGGTAACAATAAGAAAAGCCCTTCCCACCCCCACCCCCCCGCAGTATTTAAATGTATGCTGCCAGGATATGTTGTAAAAGACAAAGGCCTGCTCCTCCATTGCCCTGTACCTTGTACTGTGATTTACATCAATGTGAAGTGGGAGTAAAAGGCTACCCAATCAGAACAGCAGCATTTTACATTCCTTGTATACTGGTCAAGATTATATAGACATCTGTCATATCCCCCCCTTAGTCATCTCATTTCCAAGCTGAAAAATCCCGTCTTTCTAAACTCACCTCATATGGAAGCTGTTCCATACCCCTAATCATTTTTGTTCAAAAAGGGCAAACTTTTCCAATTCCAGTATATCTTTTCTGAGATGTGGCAACCACATCTGCACACAGTATTCAAGATGTGGGCATACCATGGATTTAAATAGAGGCAATATGATATTTTCTGTCTTACCTTATTTTCTTATCTGTCTTAGGGAGGTAGGTGTTTCCCTAGCTAATCAACCACAGTCCCCACCAAGTCCACATTTCACATACACATTTTTATAACTTTTCTCAAGGAAGCAAATTTTGAAATGTTACAATTAAACACATAATTATTCCCCTTATTCTTCATAGTCTAATAGTTGTCTATTGGATACAACCAAGGGAACTGCTCAGAGACATCAGCTACTTCCATTTA
This sequence comes from Dermatemys mawii, assembly GCA_007922305.1. Classification (NCBI taxonomy): domain Eukaryota; kingdom Metazoa; phylum Chordata; order Testudines; family Dermatemydidae; genus Dermatemys; species Dermatemys mawii. The sequence goes on along the minus strand of ML677365.1, from coordinate 3,523,174 downwards.
CTGAAGTTACAGGAGGCATCTGTCTCTAGTGGAGTTGCAAGCTCCCAGTCTCTAACAACTTGACTGCAACCATCCTTTCCTAATACATTTAAGTAACAAGGGGATCAGAAGAGTTGAAAATTGAAGCCCAAATTGTCAAAACTTGCAGTTCTGCTAAGGAGGCAGCTGTTTTCTGGTTCATTAGAGATTAGTCAATTTCAGATGGACTTCAGGAAATCTGCGGGACTCTGACTCAGCTGCTAATCTTTAAAATTGGTTGGATGGACAAAGCGGGAGACAGAGAGGTTGCCAGCAGGGCTGGGTAGTAAAGTTCCTGGCTCTCTGCCTGGCTGCCCCAGACTTAATCACCAGCATTGCTGCAAAGCCAAGTCCTTGGTCCCATGGACCCATACCTTAAGAATGTTCAATTTGAATGGGTTATTTTTGTTATTTTATTAATATTCATTTTAATGATAATTTATTACATTTAATTGATCAAAAATCATAAAAAATAAACAATCTTTGAAAAAAGCATACAAAGCAGGCAGTTTCAGTTTAAAATTGGGTTGATTTTGGTGCCTAGGAACTTGCTCATCTCAGAAAACTCTATTTATTTGGAGAATTGTCCCTGAAAAAACTTCAGAAATTTTTCAACCAGCTCTGTTGTCCACATTTCAGATGGAACAGTTTTCAGTGGGAAAATGCTGAATCAACCCAATTGAAATGTTCCACAGGAAAGCAGGCAGCCTGGCTCCCTAGCTAGATTCCTGGCTGCTCAGGGTTTTTCAGTTTAATATTTGATATTTCACTAATTATAATAGGAAATTATCAGTTACAAAACTAATGACTAAACCAACTATTAATTATCCATTTAAAAAACAACATTTACAAATGACCAGTTAGAACACCAATTGAGGAAACCAAATACCAGTTACCAAACTAATTAGAAAACCAATTACCAAACCAACAATTACCAATTAAAAATACCTGTCACGGGGTATACAAATCCATGCTGTATCGGACTAACAGGTTCATGGGGAAACTGACTACCTGCTCAGCTGGGGCTGATTGGGAGACTCACAATAGTTGCAGAGATAAAACAATTGCAGAGCAGAAGAATGGGATGGATGTCAATGAGGCTGAGAAACCACAGAGAGCAGGTGCCTTTGGCAACAGGAAAGCTGCCCAGGAAACTGGGTGACCACAGGGTGTAACTCAGAGGCATGGTAGAAAGTAGGCCAGAGAAACAGTAAGGCTGGGAAAGCTTGGAGCCAGCCACTTTGTACAGAGTCATTCGCCTAAGAGCCAGGACAGAGGACAGGCCTGGATTCCCCTACCAATCCCAGCAAAGGGGCTTACTAAGGCCTTGAACAATTGACCCATACCCAAAGGGCCCAGGGAGTGTGTACCTCTCATCTAGGGCCACAGAGTCCAATACTTTAGGAGCCCAAACATGCAAGAGGGGAAGAAGACGACCAGTAACCTGGTCAATTGGTTGAGGCCATACCAAGGAATTGACAAGCAGGCTAGAAAGTGGACAACCCATTAAAGAGGGAGGGAAACTAAGGCAGAGTTACCCTGTCACCCAACCTCACAACAAGGTAGTGCCAAAGATGGAAGATGACCGTCATATACCAATTTCAAAGACAGTTTATAAAATTTTTGAAAAGTTGTGATTTAGAACATAAAACTCAAAACATTTCAATTATTAAGTCATATCATAGCGTGATGTAACATAATAGAATAATCCAAATGTTTTGACTTTGCCATAACATACATCATAAGTTCAGTCTCCTGAGAAACATTTCAGCCATATTGAAATAACACTTTTCAATAGAGTTGAAATCAAGTTTCCTAATTTTGCTCATGGAATATTTTGAAATGTATCGTCTTCATTCTGATTTGTAAACTTTTTTTGTTTTCCAAAATGTCCTGCAGAATGAGAATTCCAGATTTCAATCAGCTCCAGTTGACAAGTATGTGGATTGACAATCTAGTAAAATCCAGTTATTAGAGTATATATCTCATCCGCTTCCTCCCTTTTCCCCATTGAATTATCCCTTCCAAATCTATTTTTCTGAACAATGGAAAGCAGTCAGCTCACTAAGGTTGAGGTAAGTTGGTGTATTCTGCTGCAAATTTACAACTAACTACCAAAGGTCCTTACTATATATTTGTACCTATTTAAGGGCAGTGCTAAAAGCAATTTTTTAAAAAAGTGAAGTATTTCTGATACTGCATACTTTACCCGTTATGTCATGCTGTTTGAATGACTCACTGTAGATTTGATACTGATTAGGGCAGTGTTTCTTCAACCACTTGCAGACATCCTGCTGGGTCCATAGAGCTACTGGTTTTGTCAGTTTCACAGTACCAGACTGGAGAGAGAGAACAGGAAAAAAAATGGTATTTAACCTTACATATCAGATTTGTTTCTAATGTAATTCATATAATGTAGCAAAATAATTCTATTTGGGAGCCTTCCTTAGTGGCAAAAGTGCAAGGGATATGAGGATCAACTATTCAAGTTTACATGGAGGGATCATATCTAGTCCAAGATTATTTGCATGTTCCTTGTATCACACAAGTATAACATTCTCTTACCTATTCAGAATCTAACTTGTATAAATAATTAAGTCAAAGGACCAGATTCTGCCACTTTTCCATAATGATCACTGTGGGTAAGCACTTACCCACAGAGATACCTCAGTAGTTACAGCTATAGTTAAATGTTAACTTTTCAATGTTGAGTAGTGTATACACTTTGATACTAAATATTACTTAGTACAGATTTAATTATTTTGTAATCAATATGACAAGTCACTGAATGTGCAATTTTCACAGAATTTGGCCAATGTTCTTAATTTTCACATGATCCTACTCTTGACAGAGACAACTTATTAAAGAGGATGTCAAGATGTTACAGGTCCTAGCTCTCTTTCCCCCATGCCAACTCCACATAGAGTATGCCTCTTTGCTTAGGTCATGCTCTAGATCAGAGGTCTCCAAAGTTTTTGAGACGAGGGCCATAATTAGATTTTTTAAGGGGCTTTGCGGGCCACTGCCAAGACTCCCTCCTGCTTCTCCGGCCTCTGCCATGACACCCCTCCCACCCTTTGCTCCTCTGGCCACGCCGTAGGAGCACTCACCCCTTTGCTCCTCCAGCCACATAGCTGCCACGACCCCCCGTCCTTTGCTCCTGCAACAGCACTGTGGGGGCACTCATCCCTACGCACTTGGGGCCGCCAGCAGCCGCTCGCACAGGGGGGCAGCAGCAGCTTCTCCACATGCCTGTTCAGCTGGGGGGCCGGACAAATTGATGCCACGGGCCGGATCCGGCCCTCAGGCCGTAGTTTTGTTAGATTACAAAATACACTTCTTCCTTTGAAGCAGGGCATGAACTCTGAACCAACAGACCATTCGTTTCCCTTTTTCCAGATAGATGGATCAAAGTTAAAGTGATATTTTATTCAGAGAAGTGATTGTTCAACTGGCTTAATGGGGAGTCAGATTTATTGGCTCCATACCAAGTTTTCTATATTTATAAGTAAAAAGTGGTTTGGCTTATTAGTTAAATCCATCAGTCCATTAAACTTAACCTGGGCTTCTAATGTCAAGCTGTTTTTTCAGTCTTCATAATCCCCCCTGCAACTTCCTGTGTCAACGAGGGCGGAGTTTGGGGATAATTGTGTTGCACTGGTTTAACAAAGAACAGAATTTGGCTTGCAGAATATCTGATACCAATGGTGAGAACCCAGCTTGAATTTCAGGTCCCAGGTTGAGTTCACCCAGCTGAAAGCTAGGAAAAACAATCATCTTACTTGTAAATTAAACAAATTTGATATGTAGTTAGTGAGGCCCAATAAACCCCACAATGAGTTTTACATAATCACTTGCAGAGCGGAACCACACATTAATATAGATCAAATTCAAAGACTATTTTTGGAATATTAGATACAGATATTCCTACATAAAGACAGGAAGAAACATGAAAAAAGCACAGAGAAAATAAAATGATTCATGTATCTAATACATGAATTTAAAAAGATATATAACAAAATTGCAGGATTATGATCAGGCCTATAAATCGGAATACAATGTACTGGTGTAACAGCATCCATTCCAGGGAGGGTTGCTATCTTAACTATACCAGTATGATTAAACCAGCAGTGCTTTCTAGTGTGGACAAAGACAAAACCAATCTCTGAACAACAGATTATACATCATACTAGTTTTAACACTGATTCTCACTGGCTGTTTAATTTCGTTTGGAGCTCATACTAACATGCATTCCTTGCTTTGTGTATTACTTATCTCTGTTACCACAATCCCCTTCCCCATCCCCCTGATAATATTTTTGTCTCTTTCAAGATTCTCTCTCCTCCACCCCTCTTTACCCCAGCATATCTATGCTACACTGGGCTGGAATTTAACTAAGTATTGCTATCAGTTAAAACGGTCACGTACTTGTAAAAAAGTGTTAATGTTCTGGATATATTTCTGCAAAGTTGGTTTCTCTATAGCTTAGATGAATTCCTGAGTTCACCTTTTTATACATAGGTAAACTCCAAACCTTCTGGGTTAGGTCCTCTGCAGTGTAACAATATGGTTGAACCTATTTAATTCAACCACAATTTATATTTTTCCCAGGCCAGACTATTTCTTTTTTATATAGAATAATTTGGGTTCTAGAGGGGCAGATTCAGCACTACAATGATTTAAAATGTCCTGCAAAAGAGAGTCTAGAGAATTATGAAAGCGTTCTCAAAGATTTCAAATTTTCTACAACCCATGGTAACAGTGGCCCGAATTCAATAAGTTGAGGAGAGTGAACATGCACAAATTTGCAGTTACTTAGCACAGGGATGGCCACCTGACCCTGAGAAGGAGCCAGAATTTACCAAAGAGCCGCTGTAATGTCAGCAGCCCCCCAGCAGCTCCCACCCCCCACAGCACCACGGGGGTGGCAAATCCGCAGGCCAGATCCAGAGCCCTGACAGGCCGAATTCAGACCGTTGGCCGCAGTTTGCCCACCCCTATTCTAAAACTTAATGCAGGAAGTACATTGTAGTCCATCTCTCAGTTTAGGAATGTTATTTATTTTTTATAAATACACCAATCAGGAATTACTTGATTCTAGATTCCAAGGCCAGAAGGGACCATTGTGATCATGTAGTCTGACCTCCTGTACAACACAGGCCATGGAATTGGCCCCAAATAATTCCTAGAGTGTATCTTTTTGAAAAACATCCAGTCATGATTTAAAAATTGTCAGTGATGGGGAGTCACTGTTAATTAGTCTAACCGTTAAAAATGCACACCTTATTTCCAGTCTAAATTTGTCTAGCTTTAACTTCCAGCCGTTGGATCATGTTATACCTCTCTATGCCCGACTGAATAGCCTATTAAATATTTGTTGCCCATGTAGTTAATTTTAGACCAGTGGTTCTCCAACTTTTTTTTTTTTTTGCGGACCACTTGAAAATTTCTGGGTGTCTTGGCGGACCACTAAATGATCTTTCCAAATGCTGTTTGTACCGTTAGCCAACTATTGTAAAACGCTTTGCATAAAAGCGCTATGTAAGAAAACCTTAATAATAATACATTTTTTTTGTTCTAAAAATAAAAACACACAACCCATATTTTAATATCAGTCTAAATGCGATGGATGTGCCCGGTCTCCCGTGCCATGGAGCCCCCACGCTGGGGCTGGGCAGGAGGGCTGTCTGCCCAGCTCCAGAGCTACGGCTGCCTGGGAGAAAGTTGCTTCTTTCTCTGCCCATCGCAGCCCTGCCCATCCCAAATTCTCCCCACCATCTCTTCTCGCACCACTGCCCCCTCCCACCTACTCCCTCTTCCCTCCAAGGTCACCACCTCACCTTACATGTGAGTCTTCTCCACGGTCCAGGCACTTAATTAGTGGAGCCACACCTGCGCAGCTCCCCTAATTAGGTGGGTGGCCCTTCATTCTCTCGTGTGCAGCTGCCCAGGCATGCACCATAGAGAGAACTATCTGTGGACCACCTGAACAGCGCTCATGGATCACTGGTGGTCCGACAATCACAGTTTGAGAACCTCGCTTTTAGACTATAATTAAGTCACCCCTTCACACTCTCTTTGTTAAGTTAAATAGACTGAGTTCTTTGCTTCTACTACTGTATGGCAGGTTTTCTAATCCTTTAATAATTCTTGTGGCTCTTCTCTGAGCCCTTTGCAATGTAACAAAATCCTCTTTGAATTCAGTGTTCCAGCAGTGGTGCCAACTCCAGAGGTAAAATAATCCTACTTCTGCTTGAGATTCCCCTGTTTTCCGAAGAGTCCCTTTGCCCTTTTGGACATAGAAGAGCTCATGTTCAGCTGATTATCCTCCACAACCCCAAGGTTTTTCTTTTTCCCCAGAGTCACGGCTTCCCAGAATAGAGTCCTCCAGCCTATAAATATCGCATACATTCATTATTCCTATATGTCAGCATTGGCATTAGCCATATTAAAATAAATGTTGTTTGCTTGCACCCATCTTACCAAGCAATCCAAATCATGCTAAATCAGCAATCTGTCCTTTTCATTATTTAGTGCTTCCCCAATTTTTTTGTGTCTGCTGCAAAATTTATCAGTGAGTGTTTGTTGTTTTCTTCCAGGTCATTGATAAAAATATTAAATAGCTTAGGACTAAGAACTGATCTCTATGGGACCTCAATAGAAACACATTACATCAGTGTTTCTCAAACTGGGGTCTGCGGTAGTCCAAGGGTCTACGGTAGTCCAAGGGTCTACCAGCCCTACTGATCAACTCCTCCCCTTCCCTCCCAGTGCCTCCTGGACAGCACAAAATAGCTGGCCAGCGGTGTGAAGAAGGCACTGGGAGGAAGGGGGAGGAGCAGGGATGGGACATGCTTGGGGGAGGGGGCAGGGAGAGGAAGGGCAGGGGTGGAGTGGAGCGGGTGGGAAGAGATGAGGCAGGTGGAGGGCCTTGAAAGAAGAGGTGGATTGCAGGCGGAGGATTCGGGGGTCTGCAAAAAAATTTAAATCACAATGGGAGTCCTCAGACTGTTAAAAGTTTGAGAACTGCTGCCCTATATTATCGTTCAATAATTATTCCTGATTTAAAATTGTGTTTTGAGATTTACTAGTCAGTTTTTAATCCATTTAATATGTGTTAAGTTATTTTTATATCTTTCTAGGGTTTTTTAAAAAATCAGAATGTCATTTGGTACCCAGTCAAATGCTTTAAAGAAGTCTAACAACATCAACAATATAACCTTTATAAACTAAACTTGTAATCTCATCAAAAGAGATACCAAATTAGTTTGACAGGATCTATTTTCCTAAACCCATGCTGATTGGCATTAATTACATTACTCTCGTTTAATTCTCTCAATTAAATCCCATGTCAGCTGCTCCATTATCTTGCCCAGGATCAATGTCAGACTGACAGGCCTATAATTACTTACATCACCCTGTTTACCCTTTTTAATTTTTGGCACAACATTAGCTTGCTTTCAGGTCTTTGGGCAGTTCCCCAGTGTTCCAAGACTTATTGAAAATCACGATTAATGGTCATGTGAGCTGTTCAGACAGCTCTTTAGAAACTCTTGGATGCAAGTTCTCCAGAGAGCTGATCTAAAAATGTCTAAATTTAGGAGTTGCTATTTAACATCCTCGAGATACGAGTAGAAAGAGTATTCTCATGAAAAGACACCACCTATATGTACAGATATCACAAACAAACAAAATCTCAGAACAAATCGTCAAAAAAGAGTCAACATAAAACAAGAGGTGAAAGTAAGCTGATACGCCCCGGTACAGCGTACCAGCAAGAGCCGGTGCGCCGTACCAGGGGGATCGGCTTCCCCGGGCGCAATTTAAAGGGCCTGGGGCTCCCAGCAGCGGCTGGAGCGCCAGGCTCTTTAAATTGCTGCCAGAGCCCCCACTGCAGGAGCCCTGGGGAGGCTGCGGCGGGGCTCCGGTGGCAGGGCCCGGGGCGGTAGCTGCGGACCAGCCCCAGGCTCTTTAAATAGCTGCCAGAGTCCAGCCGCCACCATCTTAGGGCTCCAGCAACAGGGATCCCGTCCCCGCGGAGCCCTGCTGCGGGAGACCTGGGGAGGCTACCGCTGGGCCCCAGCATCTATTTAAAGGGCCCACGGCTGGGCCGCTGCTACCGCCCCGGGCCCTTTAAACTGACGCCAGAACTGGTAGGGAGGGAGGCCCCTTACCGGTACGGGGGCTGGGCTGCGGCTGGCTCTGCCCCCAGCCCTGCCCCTTCTGGCATAGCCCCCCCCCCCTTCAGGGGGGCCAGAGCTGGCCCCAGCCAAATCCCCGTACCGGTAAGACACTTCAGTTACTTTCACCCCTGCATAAAACTCTTGCCCACCAACCTACACCAGGCAATAGTCTAGTAATAATATTAATCCTTGCTCCTATACAGTGCTTTTTCTCCGAAAAATCTCCAGAAGGGCTTTGGCTTGAAGGTTAAATTTAGGCTTGACTGGATTAGCAGGGTAAGTGAATTCCAGAATTTGCCCACTTGTAACCCTGGATTTGGGGGGTATGGGTATCCCAGAATGTGATCAAGCCAATTGCAACCATATTATGTGCATTCAGCCACCATGAATTAATAAAATAGACCATCACATAGTTAAGGCTTAATTTGAAAAACAGGCTTTCAAAAGCAAGGTCCTACAGTTTCTGCTAATCAGATCAGGAGAATGGGGAAAGAAAAGTAAACAAGTGAGACTGAAAATCTTGGTGTTCAGAAGACCTTGAGTCTGGACTCCTCTGATATTAGAAGTTAATTGAAAGTTAGGAAAAATGATGATGATTTAATAGGTGTCATTATGACTGATTTGTTTTGTAGAAGTTAGTCATAAAAGACTAGCTAATAGAGTGTACTCTGGAGCAGTCCTCTGAGACCATCCTGAGAGACATTTTTCCTGACACCTTTTCTCCCCGTAAGTAATTGGCCACTGGCAATCTGCTGTAATTAGTCAACACCGTTCCAGATGTTAGGTAAATATCTGGGATGTTCTAAACCTATTGCTTGTGTCTGTGTGTGCTTAAATCTAATACACTGCAGTTTTAGATAGAGCATGCTTACTTGCATGAATCTTATCAGATGGAATTGCTTGTGTTCCCACTGATTTATTCCTGACAACGCCTGGAGTGAAAGAATTAAGTTACCCCTGCTGTGGTTATGAAAACCCTGGGTAACATGCTCCACTGAAAAGCTCTATCACATGCCATCTGATATTTAAATCTCAGGGTTGTTAATGTGAGTATCTTTGGTGACCAAGCTGCTACCACAGTGTGTTCTAAGATAGCCCTTGTAGAAATCAACTGTTTAAACTGTATGAGGCGGCCAGCAGTAGCACTGCAGAACTGGTGCTATCACCAATCCTACTAAAAGAAAGTCACTGCCTTCTGCACTAGCTGAAGCTTCCCAATGGTACTTATGGGTAGTCCTATATAAAGTATTTCATATTAATCTATTCTAGAGATCACAAAGGCCCCGATAACAGTGGCCAAGGTGTGTATCAGAGAGAAAGAGTTGTAATCATTGCACGAACCACAGATGCAAGGAAGAAGGAGGAAAACAAAGCACTTCTGGCTACCACAGCCACCTGGACTCTAGAAGCAATTGAGGGATCAGAACTAACTACATGTGCTACATCAAATAGACACATTCTTCCACAATAACAGTGAGGAGTCCAGTGGCACCTTAAAGACTAACAGACTAATAAACTCACTTCTTCAGATGCATGGGTTCTACAATGGGGACAAGCACAATTCTCACCAAGCTTTCCAAATCCTTTCCTCCAGTCGAACAACACTGCCTTCAGTTTACCTGGACGAAACTTCATCGAGCTTATCCTCAGTGATGGCCCCAATTTGGCCAGACATAGGGGAAGGAGACATCACAGCAAGCCTCAATTCAAGACTAAGAGCTATTTGTCACCAACATGTTGACAGCATCATGGCCCAACCCGCTCACCATCTCTCCCAGCACTATCATATACAGCCAAAGGAAGAGTGTGATAGAACTCTACAAAATCGCACAAGATTCCCATATGATCCTCCAATATAATCCTCCTCCTTGTTAATACTTCCACTAAAAAGAATAACTATTACTGGTCTTCCTTTTCTTTGAACACAGGTGTCATCATCACTAGATGAAGATCTGTGAGAGAACCAATGAAGGAATGCAGGATAGAACTTCACAGATGCGTCAAATAGTATCAATATCAGATGACCAATCTCAGTTACATGTACATAAGAATCCTTCATATACAAATACATCAACTAAAGAAAGACATGCAGTAATGATAGCTGTGTTGGAATATAATATTCTACCAGGAACCTATTCAGAAAGAGTCAGGAGCCTCATACCTAAAATATAAACATCTTCTTTATGCTGAATTTTAAGATATATCTATAGAAACTCTTGTGGAATTTTTGAAGAATAGAAGAAACATATGTATGTCCTTATGATGAAAGGCTAAATAGTTAAACTCTTTTATTGCACAAGAATTCAAAGGCAACAATGGCACTTTTCCCTAGATAAATCCTGTTTCCACAGTTAAAAATAAAACCTTTTTTTTTTTTTTTTTTTTTTTTTTGAAGTGTGTGCCTGGCTGCATTCAAGTACCTGGGAAGTAAGGAGTCCTGAAAGAAATGCTTGTTAATCTAGAAGATATTCTTAGATGGCCAAGGGACTAGAATGTTTGTCCTGATAACGCTGCAGTGAATGCATTTTTCAGTTCAATAGATTTATTTTTCCCACTGTATGATTTAAACATACTGTGTTAAGTATTTGAAAAGCAAAGTTTATTAATAATCACAATACAAAAGCAAATTTTTCCTTTTTCCTCTGGAAGTGAAATCTGACTATAGATGTATGTTGTGCGGCATAATAGCTACAAGCCAATGCATAGTAAACCCAATGCAAGCAAACGCGTGCTGCAAATCTTTTTATCATCTCTTAGAAATTTTCAGAATGTGTCTGGCATTAACTTATATCCACAGAAAAAATAGGCTTCATTTTTTACAGCATTGTGCCCTCATATTGAAACCAAGCATAACATTTAATTCTCTAATTTGCAAGATCCTGAAGAGCAGAATAGGGATTTTAGAGTGACAACAACATACAACACTGTCACATTGTTTTTTAACATCATCCCACCATGTTTTTCAACCAGGTGCTTTAAGTGTCTAGGTACCAAAAAAATAATAAAAAAAAGTTTCCTCGAGTTAAATGCCTCTGTTATAAAGCCAGATCTTATTTAATATTTCGAATGCAGCAGTGCCCAGAAGCTCAACACAGGAACAAGGCTTCTTATTCTAGGTGCTGTACAAATATAAAAACAGCACTATACAATTTATGAAGACTAGTGACACGTGAAGAGTGGTTGGGGGAAGAGAATACAAAGAAATATATACAACTTCCATGCACATTTTTTATATGTGCATTAAGTATCAACTATCACATCACAAGGAGAGCTGGCCTTTAAGTGAGATTCAAGATCCAGCTTTGTCAAGGTTCCTGATTCTCCCCAGAACCAAAGGAATTCTGGGACTTTGCAGTCCAGGGAGATAACCAATAGATTGGGCAACACTATTTGCAGAGCAAGGACTGTGACTGAGAGATGAGAGAAGCATATGAGAACTGATGTGGGTGTCCAACTGAAAGGAACGACCTCCTGTGGAGCACTTCCCGACAAAGAGCCTGGGTTATGGAAGACCCTGGGAAGAGGAGACCTAAAGGAACAGGCAAAGGGCTGGGTGAAGAACCCAGAGGAAGAGAGGCTTGATTTGGTTTAGAAAGCTAGAGACTGGTGAGAGACCTAGAGACACAGCAGCTGCCCACAGGTCTCCACCAAAGGCTTGTGGAAGAAGTCTAGGGATAAATGAGCCTCTCATGAGTCTCTGCACCTATAAGTGAAGCAGTTTGGCTTGTTTACCCTGAAAGGGGAGTACTTTTGGGACTTAGCCAAAGGGCTACCCTAGCCAATTAGCAAGGGGAAACAGAGACAGCATCTGCATCGGAAAGTATGGGAGGCAAGACACCCTCTCACACCCCCTCATCTGCACATCTCCAACCCCACCTGGAAATCATTAAGAAATTGTAGGTTCTCTGGAAGAGGTAGGTCTTGAGGAAGATATATAGCCACTGAGGATCAATTCAGGGTTCCATTTCTAAAAGGCATAAAGACATTTCAGAAAGAATTGCCAACAAATAGAGAAGTCTAGCAGGCAATGGAAGGCAATTAGTGAGTAGGGTTGCCAACCCTCCATGATTAATTCCTGGAGATTCCAGGACAATCTTTAAAGATTATATCATGTGATGAAACCTCCAGGAATACATCTGACCACAACTGGCAACCGTTTAGTAAGGGGGCAGAGTAGGGAAGGGCTTTGAAGACAAAGAGAAGGAGCTAGAATTTGATATGGTGCAACAGAAGGAGCCAGTTGTAGAATTCAGAGAGAGAAATGATGCAGTCAGAGTGATGGACAAAAAAAGATGATCTTAGTGCATTCTGGATGGACTGAAGGGGATGAAATGAGTGTCAGGACGGTTGGAGAGGATGAGGTTACAGTCATCAAGATGGGAGAGGACCAGGCACTAGGTGAGAATTTTGGCTGGCCACACTGAAATAAAAGGGTAGATTTTAGAAATGTTATGAAGGAAGCAAAGGCAACTGCAAGATTTGGCCACATGTGACAAACTTTTCCATTAAAGCTCTTGTACAGCTCTCATTATCATAGCATTTAATCGTCTTCCAAGAGGGCATTACACAACAGGACTAGCATTTGTCACATCTGGTTCGTTCTCTCTCTTCCCCTCTCTCCCCCCCGAAAGGGATGAAATAAAAGGACTAAAACCCCTCTGAGGAATAAAACCCCTAGGTTACAGACTTATGTGGCATAGTGAATGGTGGTGCTTTAAGCCGTGACAGATCATGGCAGGGGATGGGTAAGAGGGAAGAAGTAGAGAGGGTCCTGGGGAGAGATAGAGGAGTTTCGTTCTGAGAATACTAAAATGATGCCAAGACATCTAGGAGGAGATGCTAGAGAGACAAGCTCAGACACAGGTCAGAATGGTGGGAGACTGGTCAGAGGTGAAAAGGTAGATCTCGGAGTCAGAGAAGAACTACTGCATTTACCTCAACTAGACATCAAACATGTGATCTGAAACTCCACTCCCCACTTTCTTCTGTGTGTCCATTTTTTTAAGCATGTAAACTCCTCCTAGCAGGGACTGTCTTTGTTTATATTGTATATGATTAAATATTAAAAAGCATATAAAATATGATGGCTACTCACATCATGCTATATTTAGGTTTAATGATTATAAAAGCAATACAAGCCTTGAGTCTACCAACCTTTCCACGTATAGTTCGTCTACAGTATTTCAACTCACAACTATGCTTGTCGGGAAGTTTGTATTCAAATTCTTTTTCACCGTTGCCTAAACATAACCAAGGCTATGGGTACCCCTAACCACAGAAGGGACTGGACAAAAAATGTTCAGTCAGAAGATTTAATGTGTGGCATTTAACTTCATGCTCTGTTTGTTCTACTATGCAAAGTATACAGTAGTTAAAATTGCCAGCTCAAAATAATGCAAAAATCAAAAGGATAGCTAGTGCATGATTCGTTTAACATTAGCACTCAAGTCCTGTTCTGGCCCTTAACAGCTTGGCAAAGTTCTAAACAATGACTTTCAAAGGATCTCATCAGGTGCTGTTTATAAAGCTGCCAATTTCTAGGGTCAACGTATTCACTGGCATTTCTACAGTCTTTATTGACTACATCTTCCTCCTTAAACAAGTCTATTGTACTTTTGAATGACAAAGCACTGAAGTGGAGGACAGCAATATTGAATAAATAATTTGAATCACAGTATGTAAAGTATTTTAAATAAGAGGTTCTCAAAAATCAGCTGTTAATAAATGTTGATGCCTGTTTGTGCTTGGGAGCATGCATAGATTACTAATCTGGAGAATGTGTTAGAATGGGGCCCAAGATCCATTAAAGAACACAGGCCTGAACTTGGAGCAGGTCTGCATTTAAGCATTTGTAGTTTCTAGACCCCTCAAGTTTGTAACATCCAATACGTGTATGTACATCCAGCCACAAAATAAATGTACATCTACACACCAACCAATTTACCCAATGCCATGCCCTATGTCTTTATGGCTTTTAGAAATGGAACCCTGAATTGATCTTCAATGGCTATACACTTTTCTCAAGATCCACCTCTTCCACAGAGCATATTTCAGAGCACTAATATGTAAACTAGCGTACAAAAGAAGAATGACACAAAAAGAAAGGCATATGTTGGGATGGATGTGGTATGTAGCTGCAGAAAGAGAGACTTTGCCTCACATTTACAAAGTGCACAGGTAAGACAGACACCAGGCGAGAGAGAGGAGTGGAACTACACATGTGTTTAAAGTTAGGAATGAGGTTAAGTGGTTGTACAACTGAGGCCTATAGGTCTTGAACAAATATGAAAAGAAATAATAGTATTTATGAAGCAGATAATTGAAAATGACATCACTGAACAAGCTATTTAAGTTCTTGTCAGACCTTTTTTATAGGCTGTTCAAAAGGTCATAATTTAGCAGCGTCGTTTTTGTAATTTAGCACAAAAAGAAGCACATTTGGATCCCCAAAATCAATTTCTTTTTAGACATGCTTGGATTACCCTAAACTGGGAAAATAGGAATCTTTTTGTTATATCCCAAATTACTTTTCTGCTGCTACACTGCCTGTAAAACTCTTTGTGAATGACTCATATAAAAGTTCGGGAAAGAAAAGATGGACTGTGAAAGAGCTGAAGATGTATGTTTAAGTGATCCCTTAAAATATTCAAGAATTTGGACAGGACCACATTTTTGATTAACAAACACATTCTAAAAACATCAGTTAAACAGAGAAATCAATTTTTGATTTTCTGGGGAAAAAAAAAACCTTTAAAATAAGATTTTATTGCAGTAGCACCTAGAAGCCTCAACAAAGATTGAGGCCTCGTTTCGTCTGGTGTTGTAAGAAACTGTCCATGCCATTAACAGTTTACAGGATATAATATCAAACATAAAAAAGGTGTGTCATAGAGTGACGAGCCCCTTTACATGGAAATGGGGCCACCAACATCTGTGCCATCATTATTAGATGCTTCCCTGAAGGGCTGGGCCTTAGGAGGATCAGTTGATAGTTTAATGATCACCTAAGCCTTATAAGGGGACTCAGAGAGATTAGTTGGGCAGCTGGGACCACAAGGAGCTGCTGTGTAAAGTCCTGAGCCAGGGTCTGCAGGGGAAAGATTACTCCAGGGGAACCAGCTTGGGGCCAGCATTCTAGCCAAGAGTGGAGAAAGGGGCCAAGAACAGTGTGCACAGGGTGGGCTGAAGAGAAGCCCCAAAGGGAAAAGAGACTTTTTTGGTTTTGAGGACTTCGTAGTTTGGACTTCTTGTTTTGGGACACGATCAGAAGGTTAAGACATCTCCAGAACTGACTTGTGTGTGGAAAGCCATCTCAGGGAGGGAAACTGAGGCAAGGAGTGCCTGAAATGCAACACTTGGCCAGCAGGAGGTATTACAAAACAGCCAGGCCTGCTTACAATTTTTTTTTCTTTTGTGATGCAAGGAACCACCGCTTTCTATAATGATATCAAGATTTTAAAAACACTTAATTTGTATTTGTAATTCAGAACTCTTATGTTTAGTTTATTAGTTAAGTTACCTTGGAAAATGAGAACGATCTGCAGATGAAAAATTTTCAAATAATGCAATTCCTATTTAGCATTAGCAAAGCTGAACGATAATTAATGGGCCTGTATAGTGAAGACTTCAGTTTTGATCAGAAGGAGTAAGCAGCTCTTATTAACGCCACTAATGTTTATCAGTTTACAAAGTTTTCGGTAACTGTAGTAAAAGGCAAATAAATCTAGGACTGAAAAATCAGCCCACATCCAGTTTAAATGAAAACCACGTCCATATACATTATTTGATTCATAAGAGGGAGTAGAGGTGGATTCTCATGACTAGTCAGTACAACTTCATGCCTCTTGTGACTTCTAGGCCCAGGTTCTCAAATGGTCCAGTACATTTTTATAGGAAGAAAAGAAAAGGTAGTATGATTCTCTTGGGTTTCACCAGAAGCACAATGAAGTGGCTCAGGTCTGACCACTAAACTCAGATCCTACCGGCCAACAGAACTCAAATGCACCTAGTGTGCAGGTTAAACAGGGATACCTTTCAAGGAGAAGAACAAGTATGGATTCAGTGGGAGGTTACTCACCCATCATTTCAGCCAGTCGAAAAGAACGATGTCTGTCTTACATAGGAAGGAGAATTAAAAAGGAAAATGGCAATGCAGAATAAGGACATATAGGAAAATTTCCATAGCAGGGCTAGTTTAACAGAACACTTAGGCATGTGCTTAAGTGCTATGATGAATCAGAACCAAGGTCTGGACAGTCTTTCAGGCAATGCCTGGACCAGTCAGGTCATACCTAGGCATGGTACATTATCCCTCACCTGGTCCTGGTCTTAAATTAAATTCAAAGCTGTAAAAAGGAAGAAGAAAAAAAGTCCAGTAAAGTAATAGCTATTTGGTGGGACTTAGCCAGTTAAAAGGCTGTCATAAGAATAACCAGCTGAAGAGAAGGATATACAGTGTTGTCAAATGAAATATATCACAAAGTGTTATCATGATGGAGAGTAAAAAACAATATCCAGACAACTGGCAGAAAACAGATACGATGTTACATTTTTTGTGAAAGTACTTTCACGCAACAAGACCTCACACTCTGAACACAAGAATCATGAGTGACATATGCTACTGTCAATATAATGCAAGTACAATTTATCAGCAAACTGTAAAGAACTGAAGTGGCAGAATAAGTGAGGTGAAGCTAGGGTACCTTTCAGCATTGCCAAGGAACTCACCTCACATCATTCTTGATGCCATCATTGTATGGCAAAGCACTATTGGAACAAGCAGGTCGACAGCCACTTAAATAAAGTCACAAGCATTGAAGTATGTTGCAGAATTGACTGTGAGACAATCACAAAGGAGCCTTCATATTGTCAGACAGAACTCAAGGACAATTTTAGAACATTCACAGTTGGAGGCAACTGATCTTAGCAATGCTAACATGGATATATAACACAGATAGTGACAAAGGCCTCTGTTCAGCAAGGTATTTAAACAGGTGCTCCAACCTTAAGCATGTGAATACTCCCATAGAATTTCTCAGGTGCTTTGAGGCACGCACACAAATATCTTGCTGAATCAGGGCCCATGTGAGTTATTGTTCTTCACAAAAATCTGCTGACCAATTTAGAATAGGAAGCATGAGATTTCTAGATATAGAAGAATATTATTAAGGTAACTTGAGCAACGTTGTTCCTGCTGTTACATAGTTAAACAATATGGAGCTGAAAAGGACAAAAACATACAAAAATCTGAAAGATAAATTCAAGATCAGATTTACTACTTTAGAATTCTAACAATAAGAATTAAAAGAAATTTTGATCAACCATTCCACGCTTGCATTGCTGATCGGTAGAAAATCTTTGACCATTTGACATCAGCAGACAGAGATGGCTATGCTTGACACATAATTCTTGACTAATTTAATTGGATTCCTTTTGATTCTATTCAGCAATCAATGATCAGCAATAAGAATTGCAAACAGAATAGCAGGGTGCATTGAAATGGGAAGAGTTAGACACAGCTATGTTTTCTTACTACACCTCTTTAATATGCATTAGACTTACTCTAAGAAACGAACTAATGTTTGACGGCTCAAATTATCAAGTGTAGATAATTTAGCTATTAATTTAAGGTTTGCAGAAATGTATTTGTCTGTATCTGGAAGAATATTGCAACACAAATGTAAATTCATGAAGAATAAAAAGGAAAAAAATAAAATGAGTCATATGCAAAGTATGCAAAATATGGGTAAATAAATATTAAGCTACTCAAAATACATTATAAATTCAAAAAGCAATTACTTTAACAGAAATTTTTATTTATATGTACATAAGTTTGGGAGATCAGGCCTGTTTCTCTATGGTGGGAAGTGGCCAGTTTTTGAGGAAAAAGAAACTCATTTCCAAGCAACATGAAAGCCAATTTTTACTCCTGGAGAAATTCTGCACAACTGCAGTGCATCAGAAAAATGCCCCCTCCTGCCCCCGCAGAATCTCTTTGCTTCCTTGCAGAAAATGGCTATGTGGGGAAGGCAAATCACTGGTGGGAAGGAGGTCTGAGGATATCCTGACCACCCAGAGACATTAGTCCCAGCTGGGGAAGAAAGGCGGGGGCCGGGGGGGGGGGGAAGGAGGTAGAAGAGGAGGACGAGTTCCCCCTCCCCCTTCCCTGCACAGAGCAGGATCTAGAGTGACCAGACAGCAAATGTGAAAAATCGAGATGGGGCTGGGGGGTAATAGGAGCCTATATAAGAAAAAGACCCAAAAATAGGGATTGTCCCTATAAAACCAGGATTTCTGGTCACTCTAGCAGGATCAGACCAAGCCCCAGAAACTTCCGCTGGCTGCAGGAAGCTCTGCACCACAAGGGAAGGATGTGGGGGTGTTCCAGGGGGCATGGGGTAAGGCTCACAGAGCAGGTTGGTGCAACTCAGCAGGGGGAGGGCGGGTTGGTGCAGGGGGAGGGAGGCCTGGATGCATAGGGTTGGGCAGACAGGGAGAGCAACTCCCTGTACAGTGACCCCTCCCCCCACCTGAACACTTGGAATGCCCCCTTCACCAAGCCCTTAAAGCCCCCTGTCCCATGAAGCCTCACCCCCTGCATCAGGAGCCCCATCTCCTGGGTACCCCATCAGGTACCCAGACCCCCATCTCATTGAGCCCCAACCAGCTGCACCCTGATCCACACCAAGCCCCACTCCCTCCCCTCCACTGAGCCTTCACCACCTTCATCTCACCTGCAAAGTCCCATTCCCCCTTCACCGAGAACCCCGCACCGAGCCCCTGTGCACCAGATTTCCCCTGCCCCTGGACTCCCGCACCGAGCTGCTTGCACCCAGATTACACCACACGGAACCCTAGTACTTCTGAGGAAATTCTACACTGAAAAATTTTAAGAGATCTGCAAAGTTCTGCATATTTTAATTTTCAAAATAACACAAACACAACAATATAATCACACCATTTTCAATTATTTTGGTAATTTATTTCAAAATACTTGTCAGTAAATAATTAAAAATGGTGTGATTACACTGTGTTATTTCAACAAAATATGTAGATTTCAAAAATATTGTGCGCAGAATATTTAATTTTTTTGGTGCAGAAATTCCTCAGGAGTAACTTTTTAAGCAAAGGGAGCTTTCACATAAAAAATTGGAACATTTTGCTATTTCATCAAAATTGTGAAACTGATAAAGATCAGAAGAGCACAGATATCTGTAGGCATGTAACTGCATGAAACAAAAATGGCAAATTTGACACATCCCTCTATGTAAATAATGACCACAGCCATCCCAATCCCAGTAACTCACATTTTAAAATGTATTACAGCCAAAAAGTGTTACAAATAAAGAAAGATCATGGCAAGCATACAATTAGAAATGAAGCAAAGTCCATTAGAGCCATAAAAAATGATGTATGTTACATCAATTACACTTAATGTAATCTAAAACTTGCCTCTCTACTCAGGCATAAGGAGTCAGATTCTCACGTGGGACACAGCTATTTTGTCCTGCACCTGCAGCAGAATCTGTGAATTCAGCGTAACTGATCAAGAGAGTAGACAACATGCATAAGGATGATTATTCCATGATCTAGAATTAGCTGCTTTTCATAGATTCCAAGGATAGAAGGGATCATCATTGTGAGCATCTAGCCCAACCTGCTGTGTAACATGGGCCATTAACAGTTCCCCAAAATAATTCCTTTGGAAATAGAATATATCTTTTAAAAAACAAAAGATTCACTCTTGAATATTTGAGCTCCATGGGCAGTTTATACTTTAAATTAAAGCATCTCTCGGGATCCTCCAGCTTAGCAAAAGGTGACCAGCATGGCACAGAGACTGCTTCAGGACTGGGGGGGGGGGGGGGAGAAGACAGGCAAGCTTTATGCCACCTTTACCTCTCTACCCTCATCCTGTTGTAGCCGGAGTAAAGCAGCTGCACCTCATGATCTGAACTAAGGTGCTGAGGATCAGCCACCCCCATCGCACTGACATAAAGGGACAGAGCTGTCCTGTCTGGGGCATTGAAGACAGGCCATGGACAGGCAGGGCTGCACTGGAGTGGAGCTAGCCAGCGGTTCTCAAACCGGGGGTCGTGGTGCACTTCCAGGGGGGTTGCGAGCTCCTGCCGCTGCAGAAAAGCTGCCGAATTGATTACTTCCGGATTCAGCGGCTTTTCGGTGGACATGCGGAGCTATTTCGGGAGTGCTCAGCATGTCCGCCGAAAAGCTGCCGAATGCGGAAACAGTCAATTCAGCAGCTTTTCTGCAGACATACAAGGGTCCGCCACGCCACTGAGGAACTCAAAAAAGGATCGCAGTTCTCAAGAGTTTGAGAACCGCTGAGCTACCCCTTGTCCTCCAATGACATACGTTAGTGCTGCAAGGGATCTACTCTGACTTCTGTCAGGGGTAGGAGGCTGAGGATCAGTGAGCTGCAGCCAGAATCAGGGCCTAAGAATTTCATGGGTGTTTTGGATTTTGCATCGGCACTAAAAAACAACAACAGTTAACACCTTTTAACACAGGGATAGGCAACCTATGGCACAGGTGCTGAAGGTGGCACATGAGCTGATTTTCAGTAGCACTCACACTGCCCGGGTCCTGGCCACTGGTCTGGGGGGCTCTGCATTTTAATTTAATTTTAAATGATTCTTAAACATTTTTAAAACCTTATTTACTTTACATACAACAACAGTTTATTTATAATATTAAAGACTTATAGAAAGAGAGCTTCTAAAAACCTTAAAATGTATTACTGGCACGTGAAACCTTAAATTAGAGTGAATAAATGAAGACTCGGCACTCCACTTCTGAAAGGTTGCCGACCCCAGTTTTAACATATTTGAACGCTCCAAATTATCTTCCGATCACCCACACTGACGTGTAGGTTGTAAGTTCTACTTAGTCCAGCACTTTTGCATATTCGCAAGTTCTCATTTTCTGAAAAAGTAAAAGGACGAGCGCTACACTAGAAACTTATGTTGGCAAAAATCCGAGAGAAGACACAGCTCTACAAGGATAAAAGTGCTTTTGGCAGCACAGCTTATCACTCAGGAAACTGGTATCACCAAACCATTTTTATGCCAGGAGAAGCTGTATTTACACTAGTAGAGTTTGCCAGTAACAATATACTGGAAGAGCTATACTGGCAAAGCTTTTTTAGTGTAAATGGCTCGATTTAGGTGAGATCTACAACAGCAATTTCCTTTGGAGAAGGTATTTTGTGTTTCCTGACTTGAACTGCTGGGCAGTTGCTGTGCATTGTTTAAACAGCTGCTTCATATCAGAGGTGGAGGGATCTAATTCATAGTTAACATAGTAAGCATTTCAGGATGAAAGGTGTCAGGCAGGATTTTGTTGTTTCAATCTTACCGGATACCGCAGTTACTTTGTGGAGCTAATGACAGAATTATTTGAACAAATAAGGGTATTAACATCTTGAGAGGAGCTTAATCCCCATTAAAGAGAGATAGGTTTCTTTCTTTCCATTCAAGTGAATCATGTTTTTCTTTTTTTGGCACTTCTGTTTCCAGCAAAAATACCAATTAAGAGGATTCTGCTGTATTAGACAGTATAATGTTTTTATGCTAAATATTAGTCTTTCTGAATAGGTTCACTCATCTGCAGAACACAAATACAGCAGCCAAGGCATCTGAGAAACTAAGGGTACAACTACGTAGCACGGAAAAAAAAAAAGAAAGAAAAAAGTCTGCAACAGCAAGTCTCAGAGCCAGGGTCAACTGATTCAGGCACATGCTACAGGGGTAAAAATAGCTGGGTAGATGGTCAGGCTCGGGCTAGAGCCTTGGCTTTGAAATCTGGCAAGGCAGGGAGGGTCTCAGAGCCCAGGCCCCAGCCCGAGTGTCTACACAGCTATTAACACCACTTTAGCACAAGTCACACACTTCCAAGTCAGTTGACCTGGGTTCACAGACTTGTTGCCATAGGACTGTTTTTGGTGTGTGGATGTACTCCAACAGCAATCCAAGTCTTTTCTGGATAGCTCTGCCAGACACCTCTAACTATATTTTCTCAAATACATTTGAAGCAGAACTTTGTAGTCCATGTGCATGAATACAAATAAATATAGATATTGGAGTCTTGGCTGAAAAGTCAACATCTTCTTTCCTCATATAACATTCCATTTCCAGTGAAAGAGCAAGAGAAAGGGAGATGTATCAACAGATAGATTAAATAAGCCACGTATTTAAATTCATTCAATTAGCATTACAAAAGATGTGAAGGTGGTCATAATAGCTTTACTAACTAAAATAAGTATCTAGCAGGGCGGTGTAGTAGATATTTTTCAAAACACTCAGTTTGCTTTTGACTTGGATTCAGTTTCAAGTTTTCCAACTATAGTTAGCAACAGTGGCCTTAATGACAAAAAGGTCAAGCAAATTTCTCCTAGAAGACAACCACATAAGTGAGCGCATTTGGAATGAGAGAGTGAGGAGATAAGGAGAGTTTAGACAGAATTTGATGCCAGTATTATAGATATGTAGCCTATATGCTATGGCAATGAACATGTTAGACACATGGATGTTAGATGGATTAGATACTATTGGTCATTCTCATCCTGTGAAAATTATGGACTTCAGTGGGGTGAATGCAATGTATACCCTTCATGAAAAGGGATATCAACCAGTGGGCACTTCAACAAATAGGCTAGGAAAACAAACATGAAATGGACAAGCTGCTGAGACTAGAAAAAGTAAGAAGTAAGAATTCCAAAAATGTACCTACAAATCAGGGAAGATACTTGCCTGTCACCTACAAAGTAATAGAAAAACAAGTCAAAGGCCTTTTAACTTTTGTTACAAGGCATTTTAAACCATCTGTTTAAATTCACCACACTTCCATTACTGTCAACTTTTAACAGAAATACAATAGCGTAGTCAGTCATCATACTGTAGAGAATGATGAGTTAGAATCACTTCTCATTTTTAGATTTTTTTTACTTTGCATTATATCACTCTGCTCATTTCTCTTTCTTTGACAATGGTCATTTACTGTTTGTTTAAACAATCGGCGAAACTTCTGTCAATCATTCAGTCTCTGCCCACAGTAAGAACAAGAATGTCATCAAGTGAATGTTATTTATGCAAATTATCTAGAAATTGTTCACAGTAGGTAAGCTCAATTTATCACTTTTTTAGACATCGAATTTGACCCCTGATTCAGGAAAGCACTCAAACACATGCTTAACTCTTTTAATATTCAGGACAGCATTTAAGTGCATAACTTCAAGCTTCTTCGGTCTCACTGCATGTACTTAACTGCTGTGCTGAATAAAGACGTCTTCCTGTAGCCTATAGGGCTAGCTTGCCTTTATGATATTCACTGCTTTGCCTTCATTATATTCTGCCTTTATTATATTCAGCAATAATGCAAGGAACCTGCAGGACTATATCCCTGTAAGACATTGGTTCAGCGGTTAGCATAAGACTTGAGGCCTATGAACGTTGACATAGATAAATGGCTGAATGGTAACCCCTAAGTTTTGGGGAACTGGACATAGAGTGTAAAGAGAAATTTTGTCCATAATGATAACCACAGAAATGTGAGCTAACACCATCTTTTGGAAAGAACATTCAACCACAAGAGTGGCATGGCAACAAACTGATGTATATAATAAAATTAATAATAATAATAATAAGGTGTATCCCAGCCTTTGTGCTGGAGGGGAGAGAGAGAGAGAAAGAAATAGCCTTTCGGAAGCACCAGAATAATGGCTCCTGGTGATGAGGAGGAAGGTGATGGTGATGGTGATGAAGAAAATAATGTCCAACATTTCAGGTTGTTCTGCAAGAGATGGTGTGAGTGTGAGGCTATGTCCTGACTCAAGAACTTAGTATGTAAATTAGTATTTTCATATATGAGTAAATTTTTGCTTTTTTGAAAAAGCTGCAGATTTGACAGATTTTCTGAAGAATATGGCAGGGGAAGGGAGAGGAAATCAGTCAAATGTAGCAACATTTTCCACAGAATTTCAGTTACTCCATTATGGTGGTTCTGACACCTGTATAACTACTTGTCTTGAAGAGCTCTCTTGGATTTTGGACGAAACTCAAAATTGCAGGGATTAAATTTAATTTAAGATGTGGCCTGGAAGATAAAAAAAATTGTCCATTATTATTTAGAGTCACTGACAGAAGTTAAAATTGAATTGCTGATATACCAGAGAAAAGCATTCAGATCCACAGATGACTTTGCCATATTGTTTTAGGCAACATGCAACATCTAGCAAGTAAACTGACAAATTTAGAAAGATTTCAGCATCAAAAAATGTGGTTTTGAATAGACATTTTGTGGACTGGAGAATATACTATAAGAAAATCCAGTTAAGCAAAGTTCAGAACAATGTGTGTTCACAAACAAAAAATATTTGTTAGGGAACAACGGTGAAAGTGTGTTTCAATAGAGTCTAGCTAACATCTAAAAACACCACAATTTCCTTCCAAAAATTCAATGTGTCGTCAAAAATTCCAGACATTAGAACGCACAGAAATTAACATTAAAGGAAAACTGTGGGGCACACTCCACTAGAAGGGTGTGGAGTGTGCCCCACAGTTCAGGGGGCAGGCAAGAACCAAGGCAAGCCCCCACGCAGAGAGGGAGCACCACCCAGCCCTGCTCGGCCCCCAGCTCCACTCCATTCGGCCCCATCTCCTACTCCACCCCCACCTCTGGCCTCAGCCCTAGGCTCCTGGTCATGGCCCCAGCTGCAGCTCCAACCCTGGACTCAACCGCAGCTTCCGAGGGGGCGCATATAGATTCCATTATGGGCCGGGGTGGGCATGACAGAAAAAGTTTGGGGGCCATTGATTTAAGGACTGTCACAAGCGCTTTATATAAGAGAGAGAGAGATTAATACAGGAATATATATAGATAGCACCATCTACTGATAAATAAGAACATGTAGCATTTTGTCAGATCAAGAAAATTAGTTAGCTATTATAAAAGGGCTTCTGGATTACAGAACTTTTAAGGAATACACCCCATTCCCCATGCCATATAATCCTTCACTCACTTTCACTTTACCCATCTTATTGCATAACCTGCCAGTCTTCTCCCATACATTTCTCTGCTTTTACACACCTTGAATCACCCCATTGCAAGCCCAGCTAGCCAGGCTCCATCACTCAGTCCCCTAGTCCTAGTCCACCTCCAGTTCTCTGCCTCCTCTCAGATCCTGTCCTTTCATGTTTAACCCAATCTCTTACTCCTAACTATTGTTCATGATCACATAATATATAGTAGCAACTCTAAAATAATTTTACAATAAAAACTTAATCAATGGCTAACGAGTTACATTCACATCTAAAGAGTCAAACCAAAACTCACTGAAGCTGACTGGAATTTTTCTATTAACTTCATTGAGTTTGTGCTCAGTCCCTAGCAGAATTATAACTGCCACTTTTATGATTACTGCTAACTAAGTAATAATCTGTGATATGAAATATCTTTATACATCTTCCCAATGGACATTTATCTTGGGTGCAGGCTTCTTCCATACTTTTCTGTTCCTTCTCAGCTTTACTTCTTTAAATAAATGCACTATTGTAAATTTATTCATAATTTTACAACATAAAATGACAGCTAGGAACTCAGCAGAAAAATATTACCAATATACATGATGGTTTTCAGGTCACCATGCTCTTGGTTAATGTAATCAGAAATAATCTTTAAGAATATTACTTAGCATCTTGATCATTTCTAAATTTGGGAACACTATAGTGGTAGGGCAGTGAGTTTTCATACTACATCCCTAGCAAATAAAATATTGCCATTGTTAGCAACAGTGTGAAAATAAGCACCTAACACAAGAGCTGGAATTTCTACACCCTGGCAAACATGGAGGTGCAATATGAAAAAAATAATTTTATTTTTAAATGTATATGAGAATTCATCAGTCGCAGGGTCTCTAGTAGCTGGCATATTCTGATAGAATCATCAATTTCTCCTCCTAATGGAAACAACCTGGCAAGACCCCATATATTGACTAACCACTCAGACCAAGGGGAAACTACCTTATATATTCAGAATTGAGCACCAACATTTCCAATTGGTGAGTGCCTCAATTTGACACACTCAGTATGGGCAAATCCAAAAGCTGAAAAATTGTGAGCCAGACTCCAGAAAGCCAGGAGATTAAAATATATATGATGATATGGTGATGGGACGATCAAGGGGTCAAAGAATAAGCAATACTTATACATTATTATTGTATTATAGAGGTGTATCAAGTAAGGTATTTTGTGAAAGCTGGTCATTAATATCATTGTGAAATATATGTATTACTACTACATGAGGCATTCTGGATACTCTGATATGTATTCCGATATGATGTTTTAAAGTCTGTGATCAAACAAAGGGAGAAACAGATTTTCTCCTAGACAGGGAGGAAGGTAGCTCTATCAGTTTCCAGTGTAGATTAAGCCCTATGGAATCAAAACAATGGACTATACCAACCAGCAGGGGGATGGGAAGGGAACAGGAAGGAAAGAACAATAGGAGGTCATCCTGAGTCTGGGGACAAAGCAATGAATCTGGGGAAATATAAGCAGAAGCAAAAAGCCATTTTGAGATCCATCACTTCGGGGACACAGGGAACAGCACCCTCTGTGTTCTTTGTTAATATACTTATTCTTGTTTTGTTGCAAACCCATCTCAGTGCTGTGTATTAAAGTGAACTCTGAATCTTCAGCTAACCAAACTGGCTGACGTGGGCTCCATCTCTTTTGAGGCAGCAAATTTAATAATTTCTGAGAGAGTGTCCAGTGAGAAGGACTAGACACTGCAGGGTGACACCTCTGGGGATCTAGGTGTGACAGGTTTGACACCCCCCCATCCCCCAGATGTCACTTGATATGCTGGGGTCTCACTGAGCCCACCCGTTCCACCAGCCTGGGCTTCCTCAGCCTGTTTATGCTGTACCAGACCCTCAAGACTTCATTAGCGCGCGCACACACACACACACACACACACACACACACACACACACACACAGGTAAGGCCACACCCAGCTGCAGACACAGACTGAAATCAGCACTGTCTGAGAGGGTTCAGGGAAACGATTCACCCATCCCTCATGTGCACATTCTCTTTCGGGAATAAACCCAAAGTAATATTGTCTTGCACTGTGTAGCAAGATCTCTAAAGTACAAGCTCACAAAAATTCACCCTCTCCCTCAATGTGGAGAGAGATACGCACAGCTTCTTGCCCCCCAGATATTGATTGCACAGACTAGGTTATGTTATAAACAAGAAATAAATGTATTAACTATAAAGGACAGATTTTAAGCAATTATAAGTGATAGCAAACAGATCAAAGCAGATTACCTCAGTAAATAAACAAAAACCACATACTGATCTTAACACACAAGATAGGTAGGATATGAATTAGCAAATTCTCAAATCTAAATTCTCCCTTACTGCAGATTAAGCCGATTACTTGTCATCTTACCATGAGCTGACATGGAGAACAATTGATCTGTTTAGAACAGCCCTTAACATATTTGAAAACTTATCAAGTCACCCCTCAGCCTTCTTTTCTTAAGAAGAAATATGCTGTACCCCAAGGCATTTTTTCTCCCTCACTCCTCTTTTAAAAACAAAAAACCTTTTCTTCCGAGGTTTTCTGAACCTTTCACCATTCTTGTTGCTCTCTCCAATTCGTTCACATCTTTCTTAAAGTGTGGCACTCAGAACTGGAAACAGCGCTCCAGCTGAGGCCTCACTAGTGCCGAGGAGAGTGGGACAGTTACCTCCAGTGTCTTACATATGACAATCCTGCCACTAAACGGGGGGGGAGGGATAGCTCAGTGGTTTGAGCATTGGCCTGCTAAACCCAGAGTTGTGAGCTCAGTCCTTGAGGGGGCCATTTAGGGATCTGGGGCAAAAAAAATCTGTCAGGAGACAGTACTTGGTCCTGCTAGTGTAGGCAGGGGACTGAACTTGATGACCTTCATGGTCTTTCCAGCTCTATGAGATAGGTACATCTCCATATATGAAATCTAGGCATTCCCAAGTCCCTTTTGTGCCTCTTTGAGGGATTTCACAAATAAGCCACTAAAACCATTTTGAAAAGAGAAATGACAAAAGTGAGTTACTGTAACTGCTAATCAGTTTGTAGGAGGTACCTAGTGAACGAACTTTGCAGATTAATGTAGTTATTGTTATAATACAGATGAGGATCTGCTAGGAGAGGGTGGAGTGCCAGCAGTGAAGCATTAAACTGCTTTCCTATTTTGAGCATTAAATTGGTTCTTTTACTATGTCTTGACTGTAAAAGCATAATCCCTTTTAATCAGGATTTTATTTTTTAAGGGCATTTTTATATTTTTCTTCCCCATCCAGGCACTTCTGTCATTAAAATACTGATTTATTTTCAAAGCCATATCTGTAAACCCATTTAGAGCCACTTCAAAGCAGAAAACAGTTTTTGGAAGGCTTTGTTGGGCAGCTTCATAATCAAAGAAGAATAACTACAGTATTCATGTGCATAGTTTATGGAACCAATTGCCCCCACCATCACACACACAAAATCACTTTTAAACTATGTACTCTTTTTCCCAGAGAGGAAATTCAGCTTTAAAAAGTGAGTTTATGTCTTCATTTGTCTACAGTAAGACTAGTCCAAAGAGACTAAAGCTTGAAACTTATTTCCATAGTATTGTCATCTTTGCTGTTTACTGCTTATATGCTTACTAATCACTGCTGCAGCATATACAGTAATAACTCTTCCTCTTCCTGCACAAACCCACATTAGTATTATGGGGAAGAATACAAATACCAAGATTTCCTTTTGATTGCCTTGGCAGGAGAATAGAAACCACACAGATATAGATTGGCTCATTGTTTCCTTATGCTCCCCCAACTGTTTGTCTCCACCTATTGTCTCTTGTCTTATACTTTGTAAACTCTTTAGTGCAAGCACCATCTTTTTGTTCTGGGTCTGTCCAGCACTTAGCATATTGCAGTCCTGTTCAAATGACTAAGGCTCCTAGGCATTACTCCAATACAACTAACAACAACAAATATACAGACTGACCAACCAGGGCTAATTTGTATCTCTTGGGCACAGTCCTGAGATGGGGGCTGTGAAGAGCCCCACCAGGCCATTCTCATCTACCCTGGGAATCATACTGACATAGATCCAGACATTGCCTCTTCAGTCCAGATGTCCCAAGACAGCAGAGAGCTCAGCAATCAGAGTGTGTGTGTGTGTGTGTGTGCGCGCACGTACACATCTATATAAAACTGTAAAATATTTTTACTTTAAAGAAAATATTGCTCAAAAATAAGGAGCCTCAGTGTCATCGTAGTTTCAGAAGACACCAACAACTTATTAGATCAGCAGTGTATTCATAGCTAGGATTCCTCTGTTGTCACAGATATTTGGCCCCATAGTGCTGTGTGGTTTCTTCATATTATGTTAGTTGTGTAAAGAGCAAAAGACACAACCATAGTGTAAAATAAACCCATGTCACTAAGAATATACCTAGACTCCATGTCACTGGATTTTTATTCCAATAAGAACCTACCCGCAAGTCCCAGATACCTGCTCCCACTCAACAAGAGGGAGACAACACTTTCTTTTTCTGCTAGCTATTTCTCATCGAAATCTTAAACAAAGAAGAGATTTTGTACATGGAAGATGGAATTTCCATGAAGATATTCTCATCAATTGGACCAACCACCAAATTATGAAAAGACCCCACTCATTTCATGAGGGCAGAGGTCATTGTATGTTTCTGTTTCACTGTTCAAAACAGAATAACCAAAATCCATGCTGTATTTTTATACTAATATATACACACACACAGGCCAGACATGAACATCTAAATTATACTTATCTTTGGTTTGATATTATAATGTGAATACAGGCATTTGCTGAATTGCAGATGCAAGTTTGTGTGTGTAAAGAAAGCTGTAGTTTGAAAAGCTGAACGCTTTTTTCCATTTTTTGTTGACATTTACTGTGTTTCCATGTACAAATTTGACATTTTGCACACAAATTGTGTTACTTATTTGTGCACAGTTTGGAGTGCCTATCTTATCTAAAAAAATTGCCAGAGTAATTCAAACTTATCTGCCTTGATTCATATTTAATCAAAAATATTACATCACTGCTCTAGAAGATACAAGTGAATGTTGAGAGAGAAGAGAGGATGTTCATACTGAGCATTTCAGCCCTCCAGTTTAGACACACTGAAAGGCAGAAGACATGCAAACTTCTAGTTACAAGTTAAAAGAAAAGCACGTCATCGAAAATGAAGATAGAAGCAAGAACAGCTAAGTGCTGTAGATTACAAACAACTACAAAGTGAGACACTAGGGAGCCACATTACCCTAAAATGTAATGATGTCAATTGAACTACATGCCAAACTGAAGAAATTTTGGAACCATTTCAGTAGCAGAGCAGTAGGTCCTGTAGACTGAGAGTCTGTAACTATACTTACTAATTCTATCAAAGACTGGGGCAGAAAGAGCAGTTGTGTGTCTATAACTATCATTAATAAAGGAAGAAAATCCACATTAAATTTACTTCCCCTAGGGTTTTATCTTAAGAAATGAGCTATTTGAAACAGAGCTATTTGAGTTCTGGTGACCCCTCCTCCTTCCCTCATCATGAAATGTTTGTTAATCTCAGCCAGCTGGCTTGGGGTTCAGCCTCAGGTTTGCAGGGACATCCTAGTGCCACCCCACTAGCATTTTTTCTCCCCTGTCATTTTTCAAAGGGAAAATCTTAAAACAAGAACATCCTGTTCAATAAATAAAAATAACTCTTTTGGAGTTTTGTTGAAGAGTGACATTGGCCACCAGTCTAGAGCCACGTGAGATCTGGCCAATTCATCCTTAAATGGAGCAGATATAATAAAAGAATTTAAAAGAAAACAAAAAACAAAGAACTAAAAAGTCCCATTTAAAAAAATTTAAAATAATGTTTCATTGTCGGAATTAAATACTGGTTTATGTTTAAAACTAAACATATTTAAAATTAAATTTGAAATTATGACAACTTATGTTAAAGCCTTTGCTCACTATAATCTATTAATCAGTTAAATAATGAAAAATATTAAGTGATAAACGTTTGCTGCTGGAGTTTTAAAGACAGTCAAATCACTGAACTGATGGCTAAGCACCTGGAATCACAGTTTGTTGAAATGTTAAACCAGTTTTTGACAGCAGTAGCTTCTGCTAAGACAGAGAGACTATTTCCTCCATTCCAGTTTACTCAACTGGTTCAGTTCAATGACTATTTCATTCAAAGTTAAGAAATTAATTTTGCATTGAAAAAGCAGGAAAGCCTGTTTTCCACTTCCAGTCTATGACAAGAAATCAGGTGTGAGGAGGAGATCTACTTATTCTAAAATTGTGAAGGACCTGGTGACTAGAAATAACCTGTTCAATCTGTTAACTACAATTATTACTTCTTTGGTGTAATAAATCAGCCAGTTTTAGATGCAAAACATGTTTTGATAAAACAGAATTTTTCTCCTTATCCAAGACAGAAGTAGATTTATTTAACAATTAAAAAATAAATAAATACTGCTTTCATGCATTTAACTGAATTTCCATCTAAATAGAGTTTGACACAAATGACAAGTACAAGACTAACCATCTATAAATAAGAAATACATCACTCACCTTAATACAAATGCAAAAATTAAGAATCTGAATAAATGTAAAACAAAACTATATAATTGCTCAATCAAATGTGATATACACATACATATATATATTTATAGTGTATCCTGCTGGCTAGTTTAAAAAAAAATAAAAGGACCAAATTTAGCATAAGGGCTGTATTTAGTTGCAAATCAACTTTTCAGTGGTTACCAACCAATGAGAATCAATGGATCTTTAGGAAAATAAAGTACACATGCAAAACAAGATTAACATCAGCTATTTAAATTACATATTTAAATCAGCAAGCAAGAAACCTTGATTTAAATCAATCCACCCCATCCTTAAAAGTTCTCATTTATCTAACTGCGTTTATGGGAGTGAGTGTGTGTGTGTGAGAGAGAGAAAAGACTGAGTGGTAACCAGTACATGTTGACTTTTTAATAGCCCCATTGTAACAGGATCTGTTTTACTTGACAATGTAGCTCTATAAAAAGAAGTTACTAATGCAAAACTTGTGCTTTTGGGGGAATTCTCTGTTTTGGATGCTCATTTCCTTTATTCTGCCATTAAAAATGGAAGCTTAGGGCTAAAATTCTTTACACATTTTCAAGAAAAAATATCCTCACACATCACCAAAGCTGGATAAATATCAACCTAACAGGTGCCGCTTAGAACCTGCCCTATCTCTCTGTGCTCAGAGACATGCTATTAATGGCCCTGTGCTGCAACACACACTTTAACTACTGCCATAAGCAATCAGAATTCCATGAAATCAATAGAATTGCTCTGTCTACTTGAGTGGTAATATTTGGCCTGATGAGCTGAGATAAGGGAACAGTAGTTGGTTTAGAATTCTCAACCTCCGACCTTTAATGTTTTTGAGGTCATTTTTTCATTATGGAAAAATATAAAGAGCCCCTAAGTGCTAATAAACTACATCACACAAGAAGAAGAAAAAAATGTTCAGCACACTGATATCTATAAAGCACTTCTCAACAGAAAATTGTATCACTTCACCTGCCATTTTATTTTCTTAAAGCTTTTATGCAGATTTGAAACGCCTGTAATTTGTCTCCAAGTCAGATATAAAACTGCAATTAACTACACACACAAAAAAAAGTGTAATTGTAGTTCTAGTGGTTACCATTAGGCAGCCTGCAATATTTGCCAACAGTTACAACCTAATGAGAACAATGTGTGACATGAGATATATATTCTGTAGATGAGAATCAAACTTTTCTGAATAACTTTTCTTAATAAAGGAAGGGCCAGTTTCTAGTACCCTTGCTCATGATGAATAGCACTGTTTTCAAAATCATGAATTAAATTTGTGAATGAGAACAAAAAAAAAAATCAGAAAATTTGGGGCTAGAGAGGAAGGAAATGGGGAAAAAAATCAAGCTGGACATAAGAGCCAGCAGAAATGACATTAAGGATAATAGATAAAATTGAGGAAACACTATATAAGATCATACAGCAGGGCAAAGGCCTTGGTTACACTGGCACTTTATAGCGCTATAAAGTTGCCAGGAGTGCTATAACCTCCTACCCGTCCACACCTGCGAGGCACGTACAGTGCTATAAGTCCGAGTTTACAGCGCTACTGGTAATCCACCTCCGCATGGGGAATAACGGCTGTAGTACTCCCGCTGTAGCACTACGGCATGAATTTGGACACCCACTGCGCATTAAATGGCCTCCAGCCCGTCCCAGCCACTCTGGTCATCACTTGCAAACTCTTTTGTCCTGTCCTCAGGTGACCACGTCAGACCGGCCCTTTAAATTTCCAGGGAAATTTGAAAATCCCCTTCCTGTTTGCTCCAGCCAGGCATGGAATGCTCTTCAGGGAATCTTTGCAGGTGACCGTTTTGCTTCACCATGACTCCACGCACCATGCCTCCTCGCAATAGGCGATCCCCAGCATGGAGCAATAGTGTGGTGCTGGACCTCATCAGTTGTTGCAGGGAAGAGGCTGTTCAGTTTCAGCTGCGGTCTAGCCGCAGGAATTATGATACTTATGGCCAGATATCATGGGCCATGATGGAAAGAGGCCATGAGCGGGACACTCTGCAGTGCTGGGTAAAAGTCAAGGAGCTTAGGAATGCGTGTTGCAAAGCCTGCAAGGCAAACGGCCACTCCGGGGCAGCCCCGGTGACTTGCAGATTTTATAAGGAGCTGCACAGGATACTTGGTGGTGATCCTACATGCTTTCCATCAATCACCACGGACACTTCCCAGTCCACCAATGAACGGGGTGGGGGGAAGAGGAGGACAGAGAGGAGGCGGCGGCAGTGACCCAGGGCACGGAGGAGTCCCAGGAGGCATGCACCCAGGACCTCTTCTCAAGCCAGGAGGAGGGCTGCCAGCCACAGCGTCCGGCAGTTGTGGGGGGCAGGACAGCAGCGGATTGCACAGGTAAAGCTGCTTTTCTATTGGGAAGGCAGGCAGCTTGGGCGAGGGTGGAAAGGATGCTTGCATACATGTGGAATAGTGCATTGATGCAGTCTATCACATCGCGGTAATCGTCATCAGTTATCTCTTCAAAGATCTCAATAAGAGCGCTTGCAATGCGCCTGCGCAGGTTTCTCAGGAGAGCCAACGTGGCCCCCGTCCCGGTCACTAGTCCCCGCCACTGTGCTACGAGGATTGTGGGGAGCACTGCTGCACAGAGGCAAGCTGCATATGACCCTGGGCGGAAGACGCATCTCATTAGAATGCCCTCCCTTTCTTCCTCAGTCACCTGCAGCAGCGAGATATCTTCCAGGACGAACACTACGGAGTATGTAGGGACAGTGTTCAGAGTAGGGTTCCTGCCACTTCCCTGCACTCCCCCCAAGCCATGGCACAGCACGGCAGGGAAACAATCATTCCCCTTGCATCTGGAGACAACTCACCATGGCAGGGGCTCCGTTGTTGTCTGTGTGCTCTCTGTGGAACAGGCAAACGAGGAATGCGGGGGAATCATCGGCCTGTCTGCGGTTTACAAGGGTGCCTGTGTTAAATGTTTCATTTTCCCTGTGCAGGATCGATCTTGAGCCCTGTGCCATCACTGTTATCACCAGCTGACAGGCTGAGGCAACTGAGGAAGAGGCCACGAAAGAGCAAAGAGGATCTAGTACAGCAAGTAATGCAACAGTCTGTAACCGAGAATCGAATTGCACAGAAGTGGAGGGAGAACAAGAGCAAGTTGAGGGAGAAGTTGCACCAGGAGAACACAATTCACCAGCGGGAAACTACCGATCAGCTGTTCTCATTACTGCAGCTGCGAGTAGAGACTATGCAGCGGATTTCTGCCATTCAGGAGGAGAAGCACCGTGCTCGCCGCACCCTTTATCAGTTGCCCTAAAACCCTTCCCCTTCTGGCCCTCTGTCCCCTCCAGGCTATCATCGTCAGCTACCTGATTATTACCACCTACAGCTGCCTCCAACCCCCGTGTCTTCACCGACCAACCCGCAAACCCAGGACCCTTATCCACTGCACTCAACTCCTAATAACATGCCTTATTGCCCTCCGGAAATGGGGTTCGGAGGACACAGCAACTCGGAGGGCATTGGAGAGAATGAGATCCAGACATATTCCAATCTCTGACTGACCCCATCCCACCCCAACAGCACCACCCCCTGCCTTCCCCACACATTCTTCATAACCTTTTCTTTTAGCAACTGAAGTAGCTGTTCAATAAATGAATTGTCTTTTTAAGAAATGGGTTTCTGTATTCAGAGTACACAGATTATTAATGGCTACAGAAAATCAAATGCCTTATCCTATGAAAAGAATGAGCCCTCCCTCTATACTTCCCATTAGAACTGGCTTTCAGCCTCAATATGTTCCCTCAAGGCATCCCTGATCCTTGCAGCCTCGCGCTAGGCCCCTCTAAGAGCCCTGCTCTCTGGCTGTGCATATGTGGCGTCCAGGTGTTTAACTTCTGAAGACCACGCCTGAGTGAAGCCTTCGCCCTTCCGCTCACAAAGATTATGTAGGGCACAGCATGCGGAAATAACTGCGGAGATACTTCCCTCAGCCAAGTCTAGCTTCCCATAAAGACAGCGCCAGCACACTTTGAGATGCCCAAAAGCACACTCCACAGTCGTTCAACTACAGGCTTAGCTGGTGTTGAATCTTTCCTGGCTGCTGTCCAGACTCCCTGTGTAGGGTTTCATGAGCCAGGGCATTAAAGGGTAAGCGGGGTTGCCAAGAATCACGATGGGCATTTCGACTTTCCTCACGGGGATCCTCTGGTCTGGGAAAAAAGTCCCAGCTTGCAGCTTCTTGAACAGGCTGGTGTTGCGGAAGACGCATACGTCATGCACCTTTCCCTACCAGCCTGCATTAATGTCAGTAAAACACCCACGGTGATCCACAGGCGCCTAGAGAACCATGGAGAAGTACCCCTTTCGGTTAATGGACTCGTGTGCGAGGTGGTCGGGTGCCAGAATAGGTATATGGGTCCCATCTATCGCCCCTCCACGGTTAGGGAAACCCATTTCTTCAAAGCCAGCCACGATGTCATGCACGTTACCAAGAGTCACGATTTTTCGTAGCAGGATGCAATTAATGGCCATGCACACTTGCATCA
Organism: Dermatemys mawii; assembly: GCA_007922305.1. Taxonomy (NCBI): domain Eukaryota; kingdom Metazoa; phylum Chordata; order Testudines; family Dermatemydidae; genus Dermatemys; species Dermatemys mawii. The sequence continues at coordinate 3,486,755 of ML677365.1, read as the reverse complement.
ACACGACTCCAACGGTCGACTTTCCCACCCCAAAGTGGTTGGCCACCGATTGGTAGCTTTCTGGGGTGGCCAAATTGCAATAGCCACCCACTTCTCCACCGGGAGGGCAGCTCTCAAATCTGGTGTCTTTGCGCCGCAGGGCGGGGGCGAGTTCAGCACACAGTTCCATGAAAGTGGCTTTTCTCATGCAAAAGTTTTGCAGCCAATGCTCATCGTCCCAGACTTGCATGGCAATGCGATCCCACCAATCAGTGCTCATTTCCCATGCCCAGAAGCGGCGTTCCACGGCTGTGAGCATGTCTGTTAAAGAGACAAGCAGTTTCGTTGCAAATGCGTTCACCACCTTGATCTCGTCTTCAGACCCATCACTGTCACCTTGCATGTCAAGGATTAACTCCACTGCACACTGAGATGTGCTGGCGACAGTCGTCAGCATGTTCCTCAGCAGTTCGAGATCCATTACGGCACACGAAAATGGACAACAGAGCGCGCCTTGCTGAAACCGTTGAAAGATGGCACTTGAGGTAGACGGAAACATGGGATATGACAAGAAGCATCACGGGGAGTTGGAACAGGATGCAGAATGTCCCGCAAGCGACTGCCTCCTTCCCACAAGGCATTGCACCAGATCTGGAAGAGGTGCTCTGTGGGATACCTGCCTTAAATGCACTGCTCTTAATGCCACCTGAAGTGCCACAAATGTGGCCATGCTATACCGCTGGTGGGTCTAAGTGTGGACACGCTATATCGCTATACCAATTGCTGTACACAGGGACAGCTATAACCAAAAACATTATAATCCTGTAAGTGAAGCTATTGGGGCAAAATGTCTTTCTAAAAGCATCCCTGGCTATTAGTGAAAAACAAAAAAAAGGGAGTCTTTAGCTTTGTTTAGGTCCATTCAGCAGTGTAGATTTTAAGATTTGCTTTTAATCTTAGCAGTATGTCAAAAGACAGTTACACTAGGAACAGAGCACACACGTGTGCATATGCACAAACACATCCTTATCCAGCATCTATTTGTGTGGTCTCTGTACTTCGGAGGAGTCTCATTGACCTATCCATATCATCCCAAATATATGCCATTAAAGGCTTTATATCACATTTGTGTATTTGGTGTTTGCTACATGTCCTGAAGGAAAAGAGAGATAGAAGGTTTCTTCTGTTTTTCCATATCAATTCATTTTTAACATCAAATGCCTTAGTTACTGTGAGAACAAACAGCATTTTAGAAACTTGCAAAATGTATGCAACACCCCAGCCCTTTCTGCCCCTTCCAAAACAAAACAAAAAAAATCATCTGATCTCATAGGACATTCCAGAACTAGGAATGTTGTGTATTTCATTCTTTGTCCAACAGTAGTATAAGGTTCCCCTTTATAGCCTCGAGTTTCAAAAATTGGCCCTTAAAGCTCTCAGTGGTCCATGATGAAATATTATCCATGCTGCATCTCAAACCATTGTAAAAAGGACAAGAACAAGAAGAAAATAGTACTCTGGCAGATGGAATGTTCTCATTGTTTGAATCAGGGCAGAGAAAGTGGGAGGAAGGGTAACACGCCATTCAAAGTGTGTGTGTGTGTGTGTGTGTGTGTGTGTGTGTGTGTGTACGTGTACATATGTACACTACACGGCTTTTGGCCCAGCCAAAAAGTGGTTGGGCCTCAACCTCGGTGGCATCCTTGCCCGCCCGGCCTATCATTTTAATACAAATAGCTTGAGGCTCCCAGGGGTTTCAAATGTTGGAAGTGGTTCCAATGGAAATGAATTATTGGGCAAAGGCCAGGCAAGGTGGTCAAAAGTACATCATAAATTGCATTTATCACACTGCACTGCTATGTACAGTGGATTCCGATTAATCAGGCCACCGGTTAATCGGGGCAGGTGCTTAATCGGGCCAAATTGTTCCGGTCCCGATGTGTCCCAATTAACCAGAATCCACTGGATTTTATATAACTGTCAAAACTACAGCTATGATGGGTGCATTAGTATTATTTGAACACAAGGGACAAAAAGCAATCACAGACCCAGAAAACACAAAAGAAAGGATAAATAAATGGGAAATCTTTGTGATGGAAAATGTAAATTAAGTGTATAAACCAACAGTGTTCCAGTGATATTTTTTCTCCAGTCTCATCCTTTCATTGTACAGAAGGAAACAACTTACATAATAGTTACTTTCTTCAGTTTATATACACACACAAAAATCGCATAAAAACTGCATTTTGTTTCCAATTCAAGATGCAGACAATTAGAAAAGACTCCTCTATCTAGATCTCTCCAGAATAGAAAGCCTGAATTCAGATCTAGTGAGAAAGAATACTACATGGATACAACAGAGAGAGAGAGAGATGATGGAATCACCCAGTACTGCAGAACCACATTCACCAATAATAGCCAATCCACTTTATTAGTTTGATACTCAACAATTATTAGAAGCTTAATCCAAAAATAAAATGCCAATATTTTCAACAGGCACAAACAAATGCTTCTTTAACAAGATTACTTTGATCAGCACAGTTGTGTGAGTATGACTCTGATGGCTGACTTTGCAATACTAATGAAGCATTTTTTTCCCCTCCAGATTTCCTGATGGACATCCCTAGAAATTAAATTTTCAACTTATCAACACAACAAATACAGCACAGACAGCAGCAATGCAAGTTTCATCATACTGTACCACTGGTGCATCTCAATTTTGACTTGAAAAAAGCACTTCTATGTATTAGTGTAGCTTAGTTTCAGCATCCACTTCCTATCTGGCCTCTTTGGGTGAGTTTACACTGCAATAAAAGACTCATGGCACAGCTATGGCTGGCCAGGGTTTACTGACTTGGTTTCACAGAGCTCAGGCTGCAGGTCTAAAAATAGCAGTGCAGACATTTGGGCTCAGGCTGGAGCCAGAACTGAGACCCATCCCCCTCACAGGGTTTCAGAACCAAGTCTGAACGTCTACACTGCAATTTTTAGCCCTGCAGCCCGAGCCTCATCAGCCAAAAAGTCAGTTGACCCGGGCTCAGTCTCAGTGCCACAAGTTTTGTATTGCAGTGTAGACATACCCTTTATTGAGACTGCAAATCAAAACGATTCAGACTGATGCGGAAACCTGTTCAGTAATTCACTTGACCTGGGCCACTGAACTGACTGCAAATTGCAACTGCTTTTTGTTGCTGTCAGCCTGGGTTGGATTCAGTTCATTGACTTACTGAAGAAAGGATGATGTGTGTTTTAATTGCATCTGTTTATAAGCAAGTATCTTAGATAAACATTATTATGGTGAATTCACAGAAAGCTTCTATTCTTAGCAGGTCAGTATTTTGTGCAAAATATTAAATGTTAATTGATTCTAAAAGTTAAGTTCATAGTGGTTGTGTATACATTATTTATTAAATTTACTGTATCATCTACTGCAAAAAATATACTTATTTGTTCAAAGTTATTCAAAAATACTGTTATTGACCTTTCATTTTTTACTCATTTTATCTGCTCTAGTAACCCTCTGAAGTACCAGATTAGGTAAAAATATCAATCTTCCACTCTGCAGAAGTTCCTCTCCACCCTTCTTTCTTTCTCTCCCCTCCTCCTGCCCCCACACACAGTTTTTCAGAGCTTACAAGGTCCAGAAGATTGACAGGGCTTTTATAGAATTTGGCCCAAAATATTTTACATTTTTTGTTCCACTGAAAAACATATCGGCCATGACCATACATAGAGAGGTTCTTTTCCAATATCAAAAATGATTGGTGCATTCATCTATATTTGATGAGTATCTCTATTGCATGTGAATAAGAAACTAAAGATTCAGGAGGTCAAGTTACAAATCAGAACAGACAATTTATTTGTCTTTAAAATTCACATCTGAAGTATGGCTATTCACAGTGATGTCAGATGTGGAAAAGTTGACTGGGTACATTCTACCTCAGATTAATTAATGCATCATCCTAAACTCAGGTATATCTACACTAGAAGTGCTACAGCGCTATAGCTGCAGCTGTAGCACTTCAGTATAGACACTTATTACAGTGATGAGTGGAGTTCTCCCATTGCCCTAGGTAATTCACCTCCCTGAGAGGCAGCAGCTAGGTCAGATGAAGAACTCTTGCATCGACCTAGCACTGCCTTCACCAGAGATTAGGTTGGCTTAACTACGTCTCTCAGAGGTGTGGATTTTTCACACTCTGAAAGACACTGCTATGCTAATTGAAGTTTTCAGTTGAAATCAGCCCTCAGTCTCCACAAACTCATGTTAAAGCACAAATCCATGCCGGTTCACTCAGTCACCATTCTATCCTGTTTTACAATCGTTCTGCAAATTTACCACTTTTGCAATGCCTGCAATAGAGCAAGTCAATTATTTTTTAACTCTTTTCATATAGACAGATATAAAATAGTGGAAGAATCAAGTTATGCATGTGCCTAGTGTAGCTATATTTTTCTATTGCTTCAACACTTTTCCTCCCTCTGCTGTTGCTTTTTCTCATTGTCCATGACTTTGAGTCTTCTGTGACATTCTCGCACATGTCAGGGTTCTGTAAAATAAGGAGTGATCTGAATTTACCTACCTTAGATGTTTCTGGTTTCACCTGCTGTCTCTTGGGTGTCTCTTTTGACTCAAGCACCTTCTGAGTATTATCGTTCTTACGTGAGGGCAACTCATCTCCTTCACCTTCAAGTGACAGGTTAACATCTTCTGTGTGGACAGGACGATCAATGCCATTGGGATTCAGATTGCAATGGATAGCTGGGGAAAATTCAACACACATAGCTTAGAGAGAACATTGGAAGGAATAAAAAATAGTCTAATACGGGAAACATTTATCATGAGATACAGATAGCCACGGGTATCTAGAGCTATTTCTGATCATGTCAAAGATATTGTAGCTTGATATTGAGACAGATATGGCATTCGTGGAGGAGGAAACTGAAGGAAAACAACACTGCATAATACTGTTCTATTTGGGTTACTGTAGCATACCTACTGAGGTACCTGAGCATCTCTGTGGTTCAAGTGCCTCATCATATAGGTCTTATCAGCCTGAACTAAATGCATCTCATACATTTATTGCTCAGACACACTGAGTTGGGATGGAACAGAAAGTTTGTTTTTTAAAATGTAAAACCTTACGTTACTTGTTCCATTAAGTTCTCTACTTAATAAAGTACTTCAGTTCCTAAACAGTATGGGGCATGCACAGCAAATCTGAAAGGCTACTCCAATGAATGAGAATAATGACTTACGCAGCTAACTGTCTCACCTTAAACCCCACGCACCACTGAAAAATTAACGTTTCCACAATATGAACAAATGAAAGGAACTTAACACCTCTATGAACACACACTCCTACGCATACTAAAGACACAACCAGAAACAGAAAACACTGAGAAACATTCAATGGAATTTAGAATTGTGCTGATATTTTAACTGGGTTTTTTTGTTCTGAAATTGCATAGTTATGAACTGATAATCTTTTATACAAACACAGACTTTCAAATAGGCTGATCCTGAGGCTGCTTTCCTGTTCATGTAAACAAGTACTCAGATTTTTACCTTTTATTTTCTGATTACTGTACTATTTTCAGACATATTTATAATTAATGGTCCAATCTCCTGCTATTTGCAAAAGTGCTTAGCACAGGCAATTTTGTTCAATACTTCTTCCTAAGGGGAATGAAACTGAAGAGCCACTAGAAACAATAAAGAAAACAATATAGAATTAAAATATTTTTGCTTTGCCTACGCACTGGTGGTTCTGCCTCCTTCTCTTGCTCTAACCCACTGGTCTCATTTCTACTCACCATTAGACCAGCCTTAAAAAACTGTCATGGACAACAAGGTTAAAGCAGAATGAGCAGGTTCTCTCTTACTAGAAAGCCCTTTCATTAAATCCTAGATTCCCTTTAAAATCTATATAGCTGAGATTCCAAAGTCTTAGTGAAGCAGAAGACTTCAATTAGGAAACAGCTATTCTGCAATGTAAAGTTGAAGCACAACCCTGGGAGCCAAGAGATCTGGGTTTTCCCCCTGGAACTTCCATAAACACCTCACATTATGTAGGACAAGCTACTTCATCTGCAAGTGTGCCGCAATTTCCATCTGCTCGTTGGCTATCGGGTGACTACCGAGTGACTGGAAGTCATGGAGGTATGGTTGGGGAAATTCATTAACAATGGCAGTGCATGAGATTGAAGGCAGTGTATGAGATTGAAGGCACTACAAAAGTGCAAAATGTCATTGAAAATTTCATCCATGTTCTCCCACAGTAGAATATGGTCTTTTCTTTAATATGGAATATAGAATATGATCCTTTCTTTACAAAGAAAACTGTTGTGGTGCTGCATACAAACCATCAGCATTAAATGTTTTCTTGAAATGGAAAAAATAAGGAACTAAAAGTAGTAGTGCTAATAAAGAGCAAGAGTGATACCCAAAGGTCCTATTAGGATTATTTCCCATTGTGCTAGGCATTGTAAAAACTTACAGAAAAGCACAGTCTCTTCCCAGCTGTGAATCGGGGTCCAGCCACCCGGGGCTTCTCACCCAGGCTCCCAGCCACGATCAGGATCAGGATCTATTCTTGCCCCGGCCGGGAGCAGCGTCCACCCACCCAGCTCTTCAACGGGGCAACCGGGCTCTAGCTGCCTCACTTTCTTGTCAATTTCATGGTTCCTTCCTTCCAGTGTCTTCACATACACTTTGTCACTCTAACTACACCAACATAATCTCTACACCTCTCATTTAGGTGAAATTATTACGTCGATATAATAGAGCACTTACAGCTGGCAGGAGGAAAGCTGTAATGTAGACACTGATATAATTGGGTCGACGTAAGCTGCCTTATATTAACCTAACTGTGCAGTGTAGACCTGTGCAAAAACAAACAAGAGAAAGGACGAAAATGCTAGTGTTTGGAGGAATAGGAACAGGTGATTAATGTGATTAAGGCATCTGAAAAACTTGAGGGTTCAGAGTCACAGAAAAATTATTTTGTTTTGCCTCAGTGCAGAGACTTGAAATTTGCCAGGGAGACAGAGTGGGATGGTGTTATACTGGTGTGAGGGATGAGCCTTTTGTTATTCCTGTTGAAAGACACACAGATTATGAGCCTTGGGGGATGGAGGGACCCCCCGCAAAAAAAAAATCACAGTTCACACTTGCTCAGTACAGACTTGTCAGAGTTTGGCAGCTCTATTTGCCAAAGATTTCGTCTGCACCAAACATGTTCCAGCTAAGGGATGCAGGAGTGGCGCAAGACTTTCGCAACAACTGCTGCTCCTAGTTGCATGGGGCTGCTAGGAGGCAGAACTGAGAGCAAGCAGACTGTGTCACCTGTGCTCTCAATGATTCCACAGCTAGTACCCAGGCAGAATGGAGAAGGAAACAGCCTGATTCAGCTGCAGAAGGGACATGAACCAGGGGACAGCAGTGGTGGAGGGACTAGATTGGAATAAGAATCCTGGGATGGGAGAGACTAAGATTAGCTGCACAGAGAGAATGGAAGCTATGGGGGATGGAGACTAAGAGCCAGTAGGCCAAATGAGACTAGCACTGGTTAGACAAGGAGACCGGGACAAACTGAGAGCTGAGGATGCAAGTCTAGCATAAGGAGCCCAGGAGGGAAAGCAGATTGGGACTTGGCCAGGGAGCCCAAAGGGGAAGACGAGTAGCTCTGCATACGATAAACTTAACGAGCAACCATTCAATACTTGGTTTAATCCTCATTGTTCAAGCTGCAGCTTGAAGCCTTATTTAAACCCTGCTCTCAGTACAGAGTTATTAAACTTCTTCATGGGCACTTTTATGGTGCACATCACTGTAATGATGTGCATTCACAAACATAAATTAATTTATCTTCACACCATCCCTGTGACATGAGGGGGTATTTGTACCCCCATTTTAGAGAAGGGGAAATGAGGCACAGAGAGATTATGTTAAAAAGTGTCCATTAAGTTTCGGTGTACAATTTAAGACACCCAAGGCCTGTTTTTTTCCCCGAGTATTAGCATTACCTGCACTTTATATTTTCAAAGTACAGCTCTCGTTGACCTCAGTTGCAGATGGGAGTGCTCACAGCTGAAGATTAAACTCTAGGGACACAAGTCAAACACTCAGAAATGAGGGACCTACACCATCTTCCTGTGATAAGCCCTGCACCACAGAGGAACTCCGGAAGAGACAAGGATAGAATCCAGTTCTCTGGGACAACATTCAACTGCCTTAACCATGAGTCCATCCTCTCTCTTCCTTTACTCCTCTGACTAATTCATCTCATATCTTCCGACTTCTGCAACAAATGAAGCCAGGGTCCTACGGATAAGAGACTTATTCACTACACAATCCTGATTCTTCCCTAGAGCAGGGCCAGCCTATGCATTCAATGAGTGGGAGTCCTAGGATTAAAAAAAAGAGTCTTTAATAATATAATTAAAGACTGTCTCAGAATGCATACGCACAATGGAGCTGAATTAGGATTGCATGAGTAACTTTAATTCTGGCATTTCCTAATTTGAACGCTTAACTTTCAAAACCTTGATGTTCTGGATCTGTTCCAACTTTACAATTTCTTGATTTTGCCTTCATTGTTACCTTAGATGACTATAATTGAAATAAACCTCAGCATAAGCACCGCTCTTGATCTTAGCTGTTCCTAAAGCTTTTTCTTGAACGACGCTTCTAGTTCTCTGCATGTCAGGGAGACTCTGAAATTCTCATGTGCTCCACAACTGGAAGGAATAGAACTCATCTGATCTAGCTGTTCAGCATCTCTGTGCAGGGTCCTAGAACCTGCCAATCTGTTGCAGTGCACAATTCAAGGAAATCTTTCGGTCTCCTAAACTCGAGTGCTGTGGTCATAGGTTTCAGGGATATTACAGAAAGGTATTTGTTTAAGACTAAATTCAGTATTAGGTGATAAGACACTAGAAAAGGGTCTGATCTGTCCTGCATCAGGTGTCTACCTACTTGAAACAAAGGAGTATATGGAAAAACCTCAGACCACAGAAAGGTAAGAGAAGATATACTGGGTCAGGATTTCCATCCTCAAGGCAGATTGTGCTGCTGGCTGTAGTCATTATGCCTATATGCTCCCCTCGTGCACACAGAGAAGGACAAATTATTGCAACAGCTCTGACACTAGTATAGCAATAGTCTCATAACAAACCCTGATACAGGCAAGCAGTGGGGCAGAGAATGGGTAGGAAATGATCATTCATAAGGAAGCACAAATCCTGGAATCTACAGAAAGCTGAGCACTCAACCCCATACATCTTGCATGGAGGTACTCTTATTCCTCCTCGCTTAAATGACCTAGCCTCTGCTACGGAAGCTCAACAGGACCAATAGTCTTCTCATAGCCTTTGGCTGCCAACCCTCAGCTGTGCTCTACCTTTCTCAAGCAGAGAGACACAAAGCATATAGTGGAAATTAATGCTGCCTCGGATAACATTCTGATTCTACTGTGGACTGCAGCTCCTCTGCTCTATTCCTGCTCTTGCCATTTCTCTCACACAGCCCAAAGGCAATGCAAAGTTTTGTTTTATTTTTCATTTGTTGTTGGTTCATGTGATGGCAGAAGACATCTTGTGAGGCCAGTTTGATTTGCTCCTCACTGTGCCATGTCTGTGGGGACTGGGGTGAAATAAATGAGCCAATATTTTATGATTCTGTGCAAGCACAAACATCACCTGAAAGGGTTAAAATTAATTTTTTTTAAAAAAAAAATCATGTTGCCCATTCTCAGCCCATCATCCTTTTGAGGTAAATAACATTAGTACTGTTTCAGTTATGCAGCATAGTAGGATCCTTGAGGACACAAAAGTAAAAGAATTACTGCTAGAAATGATGTGACGGGCGGATTCAGATTCCAATGGCTTTTTACGGGAGAGAGGAGGCTTATTCCAAACAAACACAAGCTGTTTAAGAAAAGCCCATTGCAAAACTGGTAATATTATGAGGAAGGAAGGAAAAAGACATTTCAAGTTTGCCATCCTGGGGTTTTTGTTTGTTTGTTTGTTTGTTTCACCATGGATTTAAATGACTAAATAAGCGACAAAGAGTCTTGTAGCACCTTATAGACTAACAGATCTTAGGGATCATGAGCTTTCGTGGGCTAAGACCCACTTCATCAGATGAACGTTGTGGAAATCTCCAGAGGCAGGTATAAATAGCAGGCAAGAAAGCAAGGTAAATTCAATCGGGGGGGGTGAAGCCCACTTCCAGCAGTTGATCTGGAGGTGTGAACGCCCAGAGAGAAGAAACTGCTTTTGTAATTGGCGAGCCATTCGCAGTTAATATTGAGTCCAGACCTGATGGTGTCGAATTTGCAGATGAAATGGAGCTCAGCAATTTCTCTTTGAAGTCTGGTCTTGAAGTTTTTTTGCTGGAGGATGGCTGTTTTGAGGTCTGCTATTGTATGTCCAGGCAGGTTGAAGTGTTCTTCTACAGGCTTTTGTATATTGCCATTCCTAATATCTGATTTGTGTCCATTTATCCTTTTACGTAGGGATTGTCTAGTTTGGCTGATGTACATAGCAGAGGGGCATTGTTGGCACATGATGGCATATATTACATTGGTAGAAGTGCAGGTGAATGAACAATGATGGTGTGGCTGATCTGGTTAGGTCCTATGATGGTGTTGCTGGTGTAGATATGTGGGCAGAGTTGGCATCGAGGTTTGTTGCATGGATTGGTTCCTGAGTTAGAGTTGCTATGGTGCAGTGTGTGGTTGCTGGTGAGAATCTGCTTCAGGTTGGCAGGTTGTCTGTGGGCGAGGACTGGCCTGCCTCCTAAGGCCTGTGAAAGTGAGGGATCATTGTCCAGGATGGGTTGTAGATCACTGATGATGTGTTGGAGAGGTATTAACTGAGGACTGTAGGTGATGGCCAGTGGTGGTCTGTTGGTTTCACTTCTACCAATATAATATACGCCATCATGTGCCAACAATGCTCCTCTGCTAAGTACATCGGCCAAACTTTCATCTGCAAATTCGACACCATCAGGTCTGGACTTAATATTAACTGCGAATGGCTCGCCAATTACAAAAGCAGTTTCTTCTCTCTGGGCGTTCACACCTCCAGATCAACTGCTGGAAGTGGGCTTCACCCCCCCCGATTGAATTTACCTTGCTTTCTTGCCTGCTATTTATACCTGCCTCTGGAGATTTCCACAACATTCATCTGATGAAGTGGGTCTTAGCCCACGAAAGCTCATGATCCCTAAGATCTGTTAGTCTATAAGGTGCTACAAGACTCTTTGTCGCTTTTGCAGATCCAGACTAACACGGCTACCTCTCTAATGACTAAATAGTTAGCATAGACAGAGAGCAACCAAATGTACTGAATTTGTTCCTTTAAAACACCATGAAAAGGGTCACCATGATGGGGGTCACTGCACTCATTTAGCTGAGTTCATTTTGCTTCAGGAGCACTCCTCTACTTCCCAGTGTTTTTATTTTTCTCCAGTCCGATGCCCGCCCGACTCTCCCACACATCTAAGGAATGTTTGCTTGCACTGACCTGTTTTTTTCTGCCCCACTCTTCGTAAGCTTAGACTAAATAAGTCAATTCCATCTACAGTATTTGCTCAGACAAGTTTACGGTTTGGTTTTTTCCTTTTAATTTTAGTGTCCTCTCAGTATTTTTCTAGGCTAGGAAAAGAGGTCAAGGTCAGGTTTGTGGTAGTTAACCCACCCTTTCCCCTACAATCAACACAGGTAATAGCTTTCACTTTCATTTAGCTGGTAAAAGTTAACTCTAGGCTCTTCACAGGACCCTATTACTCAAGGGGAAAAATAGCATTGAGCTAACCCATGTAAAAGGGCTGTAGCGTAACGGAGAATTTGTCTCCAAGAACTGCAGGGTCAACTAAGTAGAACTCAACAGGGAAGAAAATCATCAAGGTGTTTTATAGAACTCAACTCATGGCATGTGTCTCTGCTTCTCCACCATTTACCTCTCTCCTCAGCTTGCTGCAAAAGAGGTGTGTCTCTCTTCTATCCCACCCCTTTCCTATGTTTTTAAGTCTTCCCCTCTCAATGAGTAACTCCTGCCCATGTCCCTGCTTCTCCTCAGAGCTGTTCCAGTAAGAGTTATATTTAGCTGGTTCTCAATTAAAAAGCTTGGATTCTCCAGCAGCTGATGGCACCTGTCAGGGAAAGCTTCCTTCTAACAATGGGCAGGTGAAACTTTTCAAGCCCTGCTGAACTCACAGGATTGAGAAGGTAGAGGTGAACCACAGGAGCAGTATCGTCAGACTTAGACATTTAGATATCATGAGTCAAGTCCCCCTAAAATATCAAAACCATGATTTTTAGTAATAAGAAGAGAGTTCTTTTTATTTGCCTGTAAGGATTGTTCAGTCTTTTTCAAGCTTTCCTTCACAACCATCAGAGCCAGAAACCCATTTCTTTTCTTTTCAATTCAGTTCTCAGTTTGTATAAGCTAGTTGTCCTGCAAGCTGATCCATATGGGCAGGCTTCTGTGCTCACAGAAATCCCCACTAAATCCAAAGGGGTTCCATGCAGGTGTAGGATCTTGACCATGCAGCTTGCAAGGTCAGGGCCTAAATCTGAATTCAAATCTACATTCACTTTCTACTACAACGTATTATGCATTCTTGCATAGTGGACAAGAAATATTTCATAATTTTACTAATTGAATTGGAAATACTGCCTGATGCTTAAATAGGCAAATAGAACAGTTAAACAACATCAAAGCATATTAAAGAGTGCTTTAGCTGTATGCAGTAATAACAGCTCTACTCGGAAAAGTGATTGAATAAAAATAGCACCTTCTTATTCATATGTTCTGCTCTGTGTGTGTCTAATCTGCTTGCTTTTGTTATTTGGAATTGAAAAACAAATACCAAGCAAGCCTGTCCTAACCTCTAAGTGTCCATCAGAAAACTTAAAATTCCCCATGAACTAAGCAAAAAATTAAACTATTTAAATTCCTTGCAAGATCTTCCATACTCACAAACTGGAGACAGCCCCAAATGTAGCTGCTCCATGCCCAGAAATAACCCCATACAACCTACATCCTGTTCCCTCCCCAAAATCCCATAAAGATTAGAAAGGAGAGGGGAGAGAAACTCTGAGTGTTGGAAAGGTTAACAAACCAAAGCCACAGTGGATGGAGAACCAGAACGGTTCCAACAATCTTATTAATCACCAATAACCCACATGTACATCAACTGAAAATTCAGCAGGTATTCAACATTCCCCCAAGACAATAAAGATCTTGCCAAAATCTTAACAATCAACCTTCTAAAGCCTCATCTAAGCCTACGTGGCTCTTTGTTTATGGATGGCTCAAAACTCCTTGTTAACTCTTTCCATGAAGCATTTGTAAGTTTCCAGGTGCTTGGTTTCAACCTATTTCTTCATAGCTAATAGAAAGTAGCCAGACAACATTCCCTCAAGGGACAAGACAAGAACTCTCAGTCAGTTTTAGCAGCCCTAGAATTCACTCAGACACTGGCAGACAGTGTTTCCTTGCTCATTCTGACCCTAGAGACTGAAAACAGCAGTCTCATATCAGCTGATATAGATGGGTGTCCTGACAGAGCAACAAAACTAGTGGGGAATATTCATGTGAAAGGCCACATGCAATAGTAGATTCCCACATTTCCAGAAGCCATTATCTGAGACATTCTGGATTTCCTCAAAGAACCTGGATTATTCGACAGATTGAATCTGAATTGAGTATTTGCCACATCCCTACCAATGCAACAAGATTTAAAGCAGGAGTGGCCAACCTGTGGCTCCAAAGCCACATGTGGCTCTTCAGAAGTTAATATGCGGCTCCTTGTATAGGCACTGACTCCGGGGATGGAGCTACAAGTGTCAATTTTCCAATGTGCTCAGGGGTGCTCACTGCTCAACCCCAGCTTCTGCCACAAGCCTTGCCCCCACGTCCCCCCGTCTCCTCTCCTGAGCTTGCAGTGCCCTCACTCCTCCCCGTCCCCCTGCGTGCCAGGAAACAGCTGATTGGGAGGTGCGGGGAGGGAGTGGGAGATGCTGATCAGCAGGGCTGCTGGTGAGTGGGAGGCACTAGGTGGGGGCTGCTGACATATTACTGTGGCTCTTTGGCAATGTACATTGATAAATTCTGGCTCCTTCTCAGGCTTGGGTTAGCCACTCCTGATTTAAAGGTTAGTGAACACAGATAACTCTCAACCTATGGAACTCGGCTGGATCTGGACTACTTTACCCAGTGAAAGACCATTCAAGGTAACCAATGTGTGTACTTGTCAAGCGGCCACACCTGGTCTACACTAATGAGGTAAATTGATCTAAGGTTGGCTAGTTAAGTTACATAACTGAAATTGAGGTAGCTTAGATCGATTTACATACGCTCTCCCGCTGACATACCTTCCTCCTCTCGGAGAGATGGAGTACTGATGTCTATGGGAGAGCACTGTGCCATCAACTCACCACGTCTTCGCCAGACCAACTTACCACACCTTCACTAAGGCCATGGTTACACTGGCACTTTATAGCACCAAAAAACCCTCAGGAGCGCTATAACCTCCTCCCTGTCCACACTGGCAAGTCACATAGAGCGCTATAACCACGGAGTTATAGCGCTCCTGGTAGTCCACCTCTGCATGGGGAATAAGGGCTGTAGCGCAGCTGCTGTAGTGCTACGGCGAGAATGTGGACACCCACTGCGCTACAAGTCATCTCTTGAGATGCTTGGAGCCATTTAAGGCAATTGACTTCTCTTCCCTTTGTTTTGAACTCAGCTGGAGGAATGCCGAAGTACCTCTTTAGAGTTTCTCTCTTAACTCAGCAGATAAGCAATGCAAATGTTTAAGGAGGGAGCCTGTGTGAAAACAAAGCCCTCTGTGAATGGACACGCGCTGACAGGCTTTCAGAAGAACGGAAAAACCACTGGCTCTCTCCCTCCGCATACACACAACACGTCCCCCCTCACCCCCCACATTTAAAAAGCATGTTGCACCCAGCTGAATGCTGGGATACCTGCCCTAATGCGCTGCTCTTAATGCCGCATTAAGTGCCACAAATGTGGCCACGCTATACCGCTGGCACGTCTGAGTGTGGACATACAATAGCGCTATACATATTGCTGTATAAGGGGACCGCTATAACCAATAGCGCAATAATCTTGTAAGTGTAACAATACCCTAAATCTACGTCACTGATTTTGTCAGCAGTGAAGACAAGCCCGCAGGCTCTAATGAGTCAGTCTGTTTCTGGTTTTCAATAAGCTGTTTGGCCTCTCATTGATATAACTATTTGAATAAATCAGCTTCTGGAGCCTGAGCCCCAACTGGTATAAATCAGCACCACTCCACAAACCTGGCCAATTTACACCAGCTCAGGGTGTAGCCCAGGCCTGCACAACACGCAGCCCGGGGGCCACATGCAGCCTGCGGGGAGTGAGTAGGGCGGTGCAAGCCAAGCCGTGGGGTGGGGGGAAGCGGATGGGGGCAGGACGAGGGTGCGGCTTTTCGTCCCGCAGCTGGATTTTTTGCAGTAATATGGCCCTCACTGCTTTCCAAGTTGTGCAGGCCTGGTGTAGCCCATGGCAGACTGATCAGCCTGAATCAAAATGCTGCCTTTGCTGACTAGTAACAAGCATGACTGGAATACTAGTAATATGCAAAGGTAGCAGCTTCAAACTTTGTCTAATCACATTTCCACAAATTTACAAATTCAGTGGCCAATAAAGTCAGTAGAATCCACACAGCTGGTCAGTCAAGCTCATATCAATCATCTTTTTTCTTGTACATCAATGCAGATTATATGTAAGTTTATAATAACAGAAAGTTTCTAAGGCTAAAGTCTGGTATTACGTTATTTAATAACATCTATGTTTAGACATTTGTTATTATTAGTCACTGTAAACTAGTCCAGCGATACAATAGTGTCAAACAATTACACCCGAGTTCATAATGCAAAATATAGAGCACAGATATTGCTGAAACTATTACTAATAATGATAAATTGGCAATTTCATTCTTTAGCAATCAAATCAACCCAATTATTTTTCCTCTTTCTAATACCACTGATAGCCATACAAAAGGTCTACTTTGCAGTGTAAAAAATCCCTTACTTTCCTATAGAACAGAAACCTATACAACATACATCTGCTCAGTTTGAAATCACATATATGAAGGACAGAGTCCAAATTAACATTTTAGGCCCTCATCTTGCAGTCATTTATGCACAAGCTTACTTTCACTCATACGAGATTTTCACTAATGCAACATAGTTACCTGTCTACTGGAAACTAGTTGGAATGAGGTAAATTGAGCTCATTTTACATAGGAAAGGGACTACTTAGTGACCTACCACACCTGAGATGAATTTAACTAATAATCTAGAATAAAAAAAGATGATAATCCATTAACATTCCTTGTACCATCCAGATACTGCTGCCCTCAATATGCTATATTTTGTTACTATATGTTCTATAATTTTGTGACTTTAGAAATGCAAGCTCCTTCTTCCGTAAAGAGAACAGCATTTAAACATGAAAGTTAAGACCACTAGCATGCCAGCTGAATTATTTTGAAGAGTTATTTGCCAATTCCATCTAGGATTCATAATTATATTTTAATATTTGTCAGTATTAGTTGCTCTCTAATGTCATGCTAATGACTGGGAGACTCATTGCAAACGACTGAATTTGTAAGCAAGGCTCTGATCCTGCCATGAGCTTTGTGCAGATGCGGGTCTACCTGCAGTTTGTTCACCTTGCTTGATTATGCAGTGAGCTAACATTAAGAAGGAGCAGGGGCTGTGCATCACAAAATATACTTTGCAGAATGTGATCTATAGTTCAGATTATACTGCAGTTATTAAAATTAATTAGCAAGGTGGCAGTAAATGTTTGGTGATTTTTTTTGTAACAATAATTCACCCTTTGTTAGCAAGAAACCCTAGGACACCATTCTATTTAATCTTTGCTAAGAAGTGGGCAGATACTCCTATTTTCTGGTGTGAATTATGAAATGTGTAGTTTAACGATGTGAAGATTAGAAGGAGTTCTACTGCATTTTGTTATCTCAGTTTACAAAACAAAAATCTTTCTAGAGAAGCCTGCTTTAAGAGATTAGCAATTCACATGCCACCAATTATGTTTCTAAGGATGCCTAATAAGGCCACTATTCAATTCTGTAAACAGCAACTATAACATCAGAAATATTTTATGAAGATTAGAAAGACACCAGCTCACAAAACCCAAAGACAGACAGACAGACATTGGGAAAGGTCTTTTTTATTACAGCATAAATGTCACAGTAAGGAATTCAACACACTGGACACAAATTTGCATTTTCCTTATTATGATTTATAAAAGTATATATCCAGTAAGTGTATGGAATATATTGGACTTTGATTCAGCTGTGAATCCATGCTTTATCCCCATTTAAATTTGTTAGGAACACAAAGGAAGATGGAAACTATTTATAAAATCTCATTAGCCTATTTAGTTTACAGGAACTCCTCACTTAAAGTCGTCCCAGTTAACGTTGTTACGTTGCTGGTCAGTTAGGGAACATGCTCGTTTAAAGTTGTGCAATGCTCCCTTCCAATGTCGTTTGGCAGCCGCCTGCTTTGTCCACTGCTTGCAGGAAGAACAGCCCATTGCAACTAGCTGGTAGCGGCTTGGAACCAGGGCGGACCGGCAGCCCCGCCATCAACTTCCCTGAGTTCTCTGTGAGGCAGCTGCCCCACAGGCTATCAATTGCCAGCAATTCAGCTGTCCCTCCCACTCTGCCATGTGCTGCTCCTGCCCTCTGCCTTGGAGCTGCTCCCAGGAGCCTCCTGCTTGCCCAGCAGAGGGAGGAAAGGGGGTGCTAATGTCAGGGTGTCCCCCTCCCCCCTGCTTCTGCACCCTGCTTACCCCTTCTCCATATAGGGAGACACAGACAGAGAGCTTGGGGCAGCAGCTGCTGTCTCAACTTCCTAATCCACTTTTAAAGACAACGTACTCAAGAATGGAGTCCACTTACTTAATGGAGCAATGTGCATCTCTCTTCCCCCTGCCCCCCCCCCGACACACACACACAAGGGGGGTGGGGTGTCTCTGTCTGCTATGCTGTCTCCCCTTCCTCCGTTCATACTGACAGTCCCCAGGAACAATGAGAGAAGTCAATGCTCCAGGTCAGCCTGATTGATAGGGCGGGCAGGCTAATCAAGGAGTCATGAGGCCAGGGTGGGTCCTGTCCTCCATGTGAGCTGGAATTGCCTGGGTCAGAGAGTGGGCTGAGCTAAGGAGAGAGCAGGGGCCCAAGCTGAGCTGGGGAACAGATCCAGATCCAAAGGGGCCAGAAAAGCAGCCCAGAGAGATCAGACCCTGTGCTGGGAGCAGAGCTGCAGCCCCAAAGCCAGAGGCACAGCCCAGAGAGAGCAGACCTGCCCTGAGAGAAGAGCAGCAGCAACAAGATCCAGAGAGGCCAAAAAAGCAGCCCACAAAGCAGGTCAGTGCTGGGAGCAGAGACACAGAAGCAGCCCGCAGAGCAGACCTGTGCTGGGCTGGGAGCAGAGCTGTAACCACCAGAGTCAGACGGGCCAGGGCAGCAGCTCAGGGAGCTGGAGGCAGAACAGCAGCAGAGTGGAGCTGGAGCTGAGGCAGAGTGGTGGGGATGGAGCAGTCTGGAGCCGGGTGCGGTGAGCAGCTGGGGACAGTGAGGGGGGACTCTGGACAGTGGGCCCAACACAGGGAGACGCCTCAGCCAGGAGCCCTGCAGGCCGGACTTGGAGGGGGATTGGTAACCCCAACAGGGCAGGGGAGCAACACTGGGAAGAAGAGTCCTGTCACCTCGAGCCTGAGAGCGTGTGGCCAATGCCAGATCAAGTGTCCAACCCACAGCATCCCTGCAGCACAGCCAGGGCCTGAGAAGGGGCCTGGGACCTAAAGGGAGAAGGCTGTGAACTGCCCTGACTCTTTGTGATGTTCCCTGCCACAGAGGGGGGTGATGCGTTTCCTTTAACCTCTCTCATTTTTCCTTATTCCTTTTTAAACTAATTGTTAATTAAATAAACTGTATTGCTTTAAATCAGATGTAATGATCATTGGATCAGCGAAGCATCCAGGGCAGAGAGAGCACCCCAGAGTGGGGACACCCTGTCCCCTGCCCTAGATGACCTCAGCAAGTTTGGGAGTGGAGCCCTCCAGGCATCCTGGGCCCAGCCTTGTCGGGGTTACAAGGACTCTGCCAGATAGGAGAGTGGAAGGGGAGTCCTCAAGGGCAGGGAGGCCACTGGGGAAAGGAAGTGGGAGTGAGGACTCAGATCCTTTCACTAGCCCACTTCACCAGGGTAGTGCAGAAGCCAGGAAAGTTCTCCACAATAGCTGGACTATTCCTCCGCTTACATATACATAATATAGTCTTTTGTCTGGTGAAAAAAATTTCCCTGGAACCTAACCCCGTCATTTATATTAATTCTTATGGGGAAATTGGATTCGCTTAACATCGTTTCGCTTCAAGTCACGTTTTTCAGGAACATAACTACAAGGTTAAGTGAGGAGCTCCTGTATTTTGTAATCTTGTAATTGACTTTGTTTTTCCGCCCTGCTTTTCTTCTTCATTTTATTACAACATGTTTCTTCCTACTGTAGTTCCTACTTTTTGAGCCCGTCCCTTCCCTATGGAGACTGAAAATTCCCTTTTTCCTTCCTATAATGTAATTCCTCGCCTCCTACTGCTTACTCATATCACTGAATCCTACTGTCTCAGATACTCAGCCCACTCTTCTAGAAATAAGCTGCCCGTTGAAAGTGTATCATTACTTTCCTAGAGAAAAATACAGAAGAAAGCTGTCATTTATACAAATTACAATTCCTCTTTCTTCATTTTTTGGGAAAGAGCACTAATGAGTAAAAGGGTCTATTTCTTGCTTTTGCAGTAACTTGACTATTAATAAACACAGAGTAATTTTATGGCTACTATCTTCCCTTCCAGCATTCACACACACACACACAAATTAGTAGCAGAACCTCCTGGGATTAAAAAGAGCCTCAACTGCAGGGCCCGCGAGGATACCAAGCTGGCAGGAGCCAAAACTCTGTAAACAAATAAGCATTCAGAGGGCCCGGGATCCACCCAAAATACCGTCCCGCACCCCCGTTCTTGACCAGGTGCATGCTGGGTATCTCCTCTTGCATATGTTTTGGTTCTCACAGGGAAGAGTAACACAGATTGTTCCCACCCATATTAAATCCCAGCACCTGCTAGCTGCTCTATCTGACCTCTCCTACTAGCTACTCTTATCTGTTTAGAGCAGCATTAACTGATCCCTCTGTGCTATGCCAGTTTTAGTTCATCCAGCATGGAGAATACGCTGCTTATTGCAGCTACTCTTCCACTCCTACCCCTACTTTCTGGCCTCACGGTAGCTGTGCTCCAGGGTCTATTGCACTAAACTGCAGTGCTATCTACAATATCCGTTCACCTCTGGTAGTTCAGATCTAAGAGAACTGGTGAGAACTTATCTTTGCTCCAGCTGTGCTCTGGGGTCTTGGACAAATCACAGCTTCTCTCTCTCAGTATCCCCTTTTGTAAAATGGAGACAATGATTTATTTACATAACCTGACAGAGATGTTGTGGTATTTCATCAGTCAGTGTTTGTAGAGCACTTTGAAAATGTAAAGGTCCACATAAATAAATTATAAGTACGATAGTTACTACCACCTCTGGAAATCTGGTCAAAGCAGCAGATGGTTATATGGCATTTGCCAACCCCAAAGCACCACTACAGTGTCCTACAAAATTCAGTTTCCAGCTCTCTGAAATACTTTGGTGTTTCCTACATGGTGGTCCTTGGCCAAATTCTATTCTTAGCTGCCCTCATGCAAATCCAGAATAATTCTGGTTAAATTAATGAATGGTGTTATTCTGAAAATGAACAATGATAACCAAGAGCAAAGATTGGTCACCTTCCCCTATCTGCTACCTTTGGCACCTTTAATAACTATACCTCTTCTCTGCATGCCTTTAGCAAATAACGTGGGACTAGGTTGTAGAACCCTGAAGTCTCGTGAATAAGTACTCATACAAGTATCCAGCTGAAGTCTCTGTTTGCATGAGTACGTGGCCACTAATGTAAGAAAGAGATGTTTGTACTGGCCCTCAACTCATAGCTCTTGTTCACAGGAGAAAGAAGGACTCAGAATCCCTGCCTCAAAAAGCCCACAATTTAAACACCTCCAAGACACATAGAGGGTGGGATGGGATCAGGTTCAGCAGGTTAGTAGCAAAGCCAGCCGCAGGGGCGGTGAGCTATATGGGCCCATGGGGCCCAGGCTTCAGCAATATTCAGGGCACAGAGGCCCGGCTCCACCAATGCTTGGAGTCAGGTGTCTCCTGGCCATGCCTGCAATCACCATGCGCCTCTCCCAGAACGTCCCTGCCTGCCCTGAGCAGTGGGTGGCTGCCCTGCTGCCGGCTACAACAAAGGGAGTGGCGCCAGCGGCCGGCTGAGGGAGGAGGCGCACACGTGATGGCAGCTCCCCCTCCCCCGCCCTCTCTGGCACCCACTGGGAGACTACTCCGAGGGGGCTTCCTGGAGTCTGCACCTGAGCAGCTGGGGCTTGGGGGAGTGTCGGACTCATGACACCCTGCCCTCTCCCCCCACCCACAGCCACTCGCCCGCAGTCACCACTCCTGCCCCAGGCTTGGCAAGGGACAGCCCCACTCCCAACCCCAAGAGAGGCTATGGTGAGGGGCAGCAGCAGGGGAGGAGGCGCACACGTGATGGCAGCCTCCCCTCCCCCGGCACCCACCACAGGGGAAGCAAGGGGGCTTCCTAGACATAAGCAGCGGAGGCTTGGGTATCCTGACATGCTGGGCAAGAGGCAGCCCGATCCCCACCAAACGACGACAGAAAGTATTTGCTTGCTCCTGAAGAACATTGCAAAAGAGGAGGCTACATTTTAGGAAGTATTTGCTTTTGAGGGTTATTGACCCAAGAGTGCTTCGTTGTTTCCATGTTCAAGTTGATATTCTTAAATAATTTTTTTCTTACAATAGTGATATTGTGAAATATAGAGAAACTATTAAATGTTTATTGTTTCCAGTCCATTTTTACATTATTTTAAAAAATATATATCGGCTTACAAGGCAGGTGGGGGAAGGTGGGGGACTTGAACCTGTTCTGGGCACCACCAAATATTATACAAACCTGCCACCCCCAGCCAGGAATATAACCCCAGTGTCCAAACTCACAGTCTAAGGTCCTATCCACTAGACCAGGGGTCTCCAAACTATGGCCCGGGGGCCGGATCCGGCCCGCGGCATCGATTTGTCCGGCTTCCCAGCTAGGGTGACCAGACAACAAGTGTAAAAAATCAGGACAGGCAGTGGGGGGGTAATAGGAGCCTATAGAAGAAAAAGACCCCAAAATCAGGACTGTCCCTACAAAAATCGGGACATCTGGTCACCCTACCCCCAGCTGAGCAGGCACGTGGAGAAGCCGCCACTGCTGCCACACACAGCCCCCCCTCCACCGCCATCCCACGAGCTGCTGCCAGCAGCCCCATGTGCGGAGGGGTGAATGTCCCCATGGTGCGACTGGAGGAGCAATACGGGGTCGCGTCAGCAGCATGGCTGGAGAATCAAAGGAGTGAGTGCCCTTGCAGCGCGGCCAGAGGAGCAAAGGGCGGGGGTGGGGGTTGTCGCGGCAGCGGCCGGAAGAGCAAAGAAGGGGGCCATGGCAGAGGCCAGAGAAGCAAAGGGAAGGATCGCAGCAGCGGTGTGGTTGGAGGAGCAAAGGTGGGGAGGTGTCGCAGCAGTGGCCAGAGGAGCAAAGTGGTAGGAGGAGAGCACGGTAGCAGCCCGCGAAACCCCTTCAAAAATCTAATATCCCCCTCATCTCAAAAAGTTTGGAGAGCCCTGTACTAGACTATGTCACCTATATTTCCTCAATAATTCTCCAAAGCCTTATATACACTAGCATTTTTCTCAGTTTCCCACCATTGCTATTATCTGTGGCACACAATGATGGGAATCTTGAAGGCTTCATACACAAGTTAAACATGGAGGGATGAAAGAATGGAGCCCTATGGAAAACTGCATAAGTGCGCCTTGAGCAGAAAAGCAATTGCCCAGTACTCTGGGATCTCTCAGAGGAAATGAGCAAGATACTCAAGAAAAAAATTCCATTTACCTGTTTTACATCTCATGGTCAAGAGCAGATGGCTGACCTGAAAGAATCAGCAATGAGACCTAGGGCCTTATTGTCTATCATGGCCAAGGTGTACTCAGTGAGTACAGGACCAGGGAAGTGTCAGGAAGGAGGAAGGGAAAGTGGTTTGGCCCCTGAATACGCAGCTTAAGGACTGCTCTAATTTACACATGGACCACCTGTGCCCCATAGAGGCTGTGGACTGAACCAAAATGTAGCACTGTTCCAATCCATGCCTGGCTCACAGAAAGCCCCAAAATGCCTTCTACCCTACATTTACAAGGGTGAGCCTACCAGGTCCATGAAAGTCCTTTTAGTGACAGTATCCCTCATGGTGCAGATCCACTGCCTTTAAAGTCATCTTATGCTGCTACCTCATTTTAGGAGGACCCTAGGGCAACAAAGAACTGGGCTCCTAGTCTTAGTCAACTGCCAGGAGGAGTTCAGCAGTCAATGCATTATTCGCACTATACCCAGGCCTGAACCCAAACTGACAGAAGTCAGACTAGCATTTGTCCAGAAACCACCATACAATATAATTAGCAGCATTTTTGCTCAGGAATAGGTAGGGTAGGGTACTGCAGGTCAGAGCCACAGGGGCTGCTTGTGTGTGGTACGTCTGTGTTATCTAGCCAGTGCTGTCAGTCACTCATTTTCATGAGCAATAAATATGTACTAGAGTCACCCTCCCTCCGCCTTCCCCACTGCACAAGAGCTAAAAGAAAAATATTTTTTGAACCACTGTAACAAAGATCCAAAAGCTTTTTCTAAAAGCTCTGACCTACTTCTTTCATTCTTACCGAGGGGAAGCAAGAGCTGAAAGGAGCATTGTCAAAATTGTTAGATCTAAAAATAGACCTACCTTGGCAGTGCTCCCATCTACATGGGCTCACTTTAAGGCCTGCAAATGGATTTTCCCCACCCCAAGCAATTCTCCGCTGAAGCAGGAAATACAGATACCATGCAACTCGCTAATCCAGCCATTCCACACATTATCTCTTGGGATAACTATACTGATCTAAAACTAAGCCCCATGTTGTACCAGCTGTCTCCCTCCCCCGACCCACACAGGCATTTATTCTCTAGCACACAAAGGATATTGGGCTACCTCAAGTCTCACATTTTGTGATTGCAATGCCACCCCCACCCAACTGCCCCAACTCAGAGGAAAAGATCCCAGGTTTTTAAATCCAGTGCTGGGTATTTGAGGGACCAGCTAAATCCCTGAACACTTGACTGAGTAAGGCCCTGATCCTGCAAGGAGAGCTGTGCAGGTGGACTTAAGGTATGAAAGAAAAAAAATGGCTGCCCTCCACCAGTGGATATGAGACAAACCAGACAGGAGGTCTGCGGCGAACTAATTTCCCATTCCTTTCTAGGGCAGGGATGCCCAGACTGAGAAGAGTGGAGCAGCGAGCGAGGAGTAATCTCTTGGCTTCCTGCAGGAAGCAGGAATGCCACATGGCTCCAAAACCACCTTCAAGCTACACAGAACCACCTGCCCTGTTTTGCAAGGGACGCTGCTTATTTGGTGCCTCTGACACATACCCTATATGCAGAGACTAAAACATTTGGTTAGACAATAAGTAAGATTTCATGCACCGATCACACAAAGAATCATATATCTCAGTGTAAAAGTACGATTTTATCCCATGAAGAAAACATAAGCCTTGCCATCCATCCTCCCCCATTTCAAGAGACAGAGAGAGAGAGACACAGACACTTTGAAAAGCAGGTTGTCATCCTACCTGGCTAGTTTGTGGGAACAGCAATCCTTCCTCTCTTACACAGGCAGACTCACAGAGAGAGGGGGTGAGAGAATCACAGGAGAAGGGAACACAAACAGAGGGAAAGACAAAAAGAGGACACATACAGAAGAGCAGGGACACAACTGGAGAGAGACACAGAGAGAAGGAAACAGAACAATTTCAGGAGCTGGAGAAATCAACAGAGCCTACATTGGAGGAGAAAAACATAAGGATGCCCAATGGGAAAAGCTTTTTGCTTCTGCCAGGGGGGAATAAAGAGGAGAGAAGCCACAAATCTCCTCAGGAACAAGAGAAACACTCTATGCCATTTCTCTCTCTCCTCCCAGGAAGAAAGAGAGGAACCCCAGAAGATGCTGGAGGAAAAGAAACAGGATAATCGTCCTCCCCTAAGAATGGGGAGGGTTTCTGCATACTGGTGAGGTTTCTGCCCACTCCACTCTCACCTCAGTCACCCTGCAAATACCAATAGCTCCCAGTAAGATAGAACCTGTTGAGGAAGAATCAGAGGGGTAGCAGTGTTAGTCTGGAATTGCAGAAGTAACAAAGAGTTCTGTGGCACCTTAAAGACTAACTGAAGTATTAGAGCATAAGCTTTCGTGGGCT
>ML677365.1:3389191-3460832 GCA_007922305.1 Dermatemys mawii | reverse complement strand
AGCCCACGAAAGCTTATGCTCTAATACTTCAGTTAGTCTTTAAGGTGACACAGGACTCTCTGTTACTTTGGTTGAGGAAGAGAGGCTTGGAGGTAAGATATCCTGGTTCAACTCCCACTTCTGCCACAGACTACCCATGTGACTGGGGAAGACCTCTTAACCAGTGTGCCTCAGTTTCCCTACATATGAAGATAATATTCCCTTACCTCACAGGGGTTTAGCAAAGCTTTAATTCATTAATATTGAGGACCTCAAAAAGCTTTACCAAATGGAAGGCACTGAAGAAATGACAAGAATTATTAAAGACGTGAATGGATTCAGGAGACAGAATAAGAAGAGTCTAATCAAGTGAATAAAAGTTTATAGAATGCACCATAATGGGGTTTCTGCTTGTGTGTGGAATGGAGCACTCCCAAATGGCAGTCTGTTTCATCTCTTTATCCACCAAGCACACACTGCTATCCCTTTTTGCCCCAGAAGCAGCAGTAATTAAACCAAGACTCTTCATTTATCATGGTTCACAAATAAAAAAAATAATAGAGTTGCATCTGCTTAGATAAGCAATTAATTTGGCCTATAAAGAGTTTTAAGGACAAAGTCTCAAAATAACTAATTTTGAGAGGCCAGCTTTAGATACATAGAACCATGTTTTCAGAAATAGTCAATAGCACTGGGTGTCTGATTAGAGAAAACCAGGGCCTGATTTTCAGAGGTGGCGAGCCACCATGACTTCAAGCAGTAGCTGAAAATTAGGACCTGGATCCATGTTTTTCAAAGCTGATTTTGGGTGTCCAGTTTGAGACAGCTTGGGATTGATTTTCAGTGATGCAGAGCACTAGCAGCTCCCTTTGGCTATCAATGCAGTGGCTGATTCTTAGCACCTTTGGAAAAAAAAAAATCAAGCTCAGTGTTGTCTTGGGAACCCAATAAATGAAACACCCACAATTAATGGATGCTTTTCAAAACACGGGGCTTAATGACTGACCCAAGGCTGCAGAGAAAGGCAGTGGCCAGGATGAGATTAGAATTTAGGAATTCCTGATACCTAGACCCAAGCTTTATCTACTAGAATATACTGCATCTCAAACAAGCATGAATTTCTGAGAGAGACAGCACAGAAAGTGAGTTTATTTTTCCTAGTGCACCTAATCACAAATTCTCTCTCACCTAAATCTCCTTGAAGTACTCAGTGGAAATAGAACACAAGTGCAGCTACATGCACATAATCAGTTTCTCAGAAGAGTTTGGCTTCTATTTAGGAACCTAAATAAAGTGGCCAGAATTTCAAGTGTGCTCAAGTAGGCAGCAGCTGCCAATTCATTTAGGTGTTTCTATGGGAGCTGGGCTTTTTTTTTTTTTTTTTTAACCTGGCCTACAGTGTGTGAATTTTTTTCTTCTTCACTTGCCAGAGTGAGATGCAATAGAATACCCTGGCACCTGTATCTTAGAATATCACGCTAATACAACTAGATTTACATTCACTTTCTGTTTTATGATTGGAAAGCATAATACAGTGTCACCATATTACACTTCAGAAAGTTAGAAGCTATTTAAGGTAACCAGAGATAATTATAGCATCTGATTTTGCATTTAAAAAAATATGGGCAGGCAAGATAGGAGTGGTGATATGGAATACTCAAGTCATGCTAACATAGAAAACCTACATATTTGGTGCGATATTCATGTGCTGCTCAGCTGCTTTTCCAGTGGGTAACATCAGCACCTTGGGAGCCAATTCTGAAGTTGTTTAACTGAAAAAATACCAGTGGCAATAGAGAGAGCCCAGGTAGGCTCAAGGAAGCCCAGCTAATAATGGTCAAAGGGTAACGGGCAGCCCCCTACTATTCTGGAAACAAAACAAACCCACCCACAATTCAGACCCATTTGTTCTCATGGCCACCTGATTATACCCTCAAATTCAGCCACCATGTAATTAACCACAAACAGCTACTTATGTCCGAAGTCAAAACGCGGGCACGCCGTGGGGTGAATTTCAGGGGCCAGGATTTCCATCCCTTCCCTGGCCTAGCCAAGCACTAAGAGAAGAGGAGGGCATGAATGGGACATATAACCTCCCAGCTCCTCTAGCATAAAGGGGCGTGGGGTTGACTGCCAAGAGCCGCAGCGGAGCTCCAGGGAAGGGATCCCTCCAGCCCGGCCAGGCTACGGAGGGCAGGTGGGGCTGGCATGGCTGGGTCCGGAGCTGTACGAGGGAGGAGGAAAGCGGGCGCGTCTCAGGCACCTGGATCTGCGGCGCCCAGCGGGTGCGCTCGCCAGCCCGCCCCAGGCACGTGGCAAGAGCCCCGCGGGAAGCCTGGGCCGGTGCCTTCCCCGTCCCTGCTCCGCGGGGCCGGCCCCTCGGCGGCTCAGGTGAGTGCCCGGGGGAGGGGAAGGGGCGCCCTTACCTTCCACAGCCATTCTCTCAGCGCTCGCCTAGTGCACGCATCATTCGCCTGCCCAGGCCACTGCTCCTCCAGCCCCCTCCTCTCTCTCCCTCCCTCCAATGTTTTCTCTCTGTTCATCTGCAACCAAGACACTCAACCTGCAGCTCTCACGCTAACGAGGGGTAGCCTGCGCCCGAGGCAGCCTGGGAAATGTAGTCCCCCCACACTGTGCCCAGGCAGGGGCCCGTACAGCCCCACGTGGAGGAGCTTTAGACACGGTCGCACGTCGTGCCCGGCCCGGAGATCAATATCGCCGGGGTGTGGGAAAGCGCGCAGCAGGCTTGGCTTTGATCGGAGCCTATACGAGGGAGGGGAGAGAACTACAAGTCCCGAAATGCAGCAGTTCGGTCTTACCGGAGAGCTGGAGTGGGGCTGTTTGGTTGAGAACTTCCTTGTCAAATGAGGGAAGGAGACAGGTACGGGCAGAAGGTGGTGGAGGAAGATCTGGGTTTGTGAAAATCCTTGTATTGATTTGGAGGAGCCACAGCAGAGTGTGACAAGAGATCTTGCACACAGCAAAAGAACACCTGTTCCCTAGGCAGTTACTTTGCAGCTGTCAAAATGTAAAATGGTTGCATTAAATCTGACTTCAGCACTCATTTTAGCAATTTGCATGCAAATAGACAAAATAAAGTGTGAATATTTTCTCATCTGGACTGCCTTCCTGGGCTCCGTCTATCCCAAGTCCAACACAGTATCTAAGCTCCTTGGGGATGGGGCCTCTTCTCAGACAGCACTGAGAACACGGACAATGTTAAATAAGTAATAATGTTTTCATGCAATCTAGAAATTCATTCCTTTCCAGTGCTGTCATATACCAATTCAACAGATGCTAGCATGAAAAAAAAATCCTCTAATCTGCTTTATTTTGTAAAATTTGTGGGGCAAGGCCATCTTTGTACACTGCCAAAACAGTGTTGTTGCTCAATATAAAACTGGACCTAATTTTTAAAAAGCAAATACAGTTTTCCCCACAAATTTGTTACTTTACAATTAATAAACACACTTATTCCCAGGGCCCAGTCAGTGCTCTCTACAAGCTCACTCATGTCTTTCTGTTGTTTATTTCAAAATGTTTCAGACCATTTCAAATGAGGGGTGGGACTTTTAAAGGTGCTCAGCATTGGCCTAATTCTGTTCCCAATTAAGTCAGTGGTCAAACTGCCATTGACTTCAGAGGGAGCAGAGTTAGACCAATCCTGAATACCCACCACCCATCCTTATAATTACTTGAACATAAATAATAAACATTCTGGAGGGGAGGAGAAAGCCTCCTTGACTCCACAAGAGGTGTGTAACTGTGCTTCAGTGGGTCACAGTTAAGGATGCCAAATTCAGGACAAACTGCTGAGAAATAGGGCAGACACACCCCAAGACTGGTGGCAAATCCCACCCCAGACCAAACCAGCAACCACTAGCTAACAAAAGGTCATAAAAACAGTTTCCTTGCATATCCCAGTCCTTGTATTACCACCAAAAACACAGAATTTAAAGGTGAGTGGTTCTTCACAACCAGTCTCATAAAATAAAAGGTTCTTCTGATCCCATAGGACCAGCCACACACCCAGGTCAGTATATAACTTAAATCTTACCCCAAAATCATGCTGATGCCAATTCTTTAGTATCTAAAATCTTAAGGTTTATTCATAAAAAGAAAAAGGAAGGTGAAAGTTAAACTTGGTTAAAGGAATCAAATACATACAGTAGTTGCAAAGTTCTTGGTTCAGGCTGGTAGCAGTGATGGAATAAACTGCTGGCTTAAGTCAAGTCTCTGGCTGATTCCAAATCATCAGAAGGTCCTCAGTCCATTGGTTCGAACGTTCCCATTAGTATAAGTTCATATTCCAGAGGTTTAAGCAAGAAAAAGGACAAATGGAGGTGTTTCCAGGGCCCTTTATAGCTTCTGCCAGGTGGAGGGAATCCCATTGTTCTTACTGTGGAAAATTAAAGCAACAAGATGGAGTTTGGAGTCACATGTCCATGCACGTTGCCTAGCCACAGCAGAAAATCCCATTAAGTGTAGACAGGCATCTTCCATGGTCCATTGTCAGTTAAATGTTTTTTTGATGGGCCACTCAATTTGAATGGTCCCACCAAGATGTGCTGGCTAACTACTTTGTGGATGTTGTTAGCCCAGGAACAAATATATGAAATCCAGGTATAGAGCCAATACTCATAACTTCAAATACAAAAGTGAAACATGCATATAGATAGCATAATCATAACCAGCAAATCGTAACGTTTTCATAGACATCTTACATGCCACATTTTGTATAAGATTTGTTGCAAATATATAATAATTGTTGCAACAATGATGTATATGGTCATATTTTAATCAGATAACATCACAAGCTAAGAGCTCCATTAGCAAACTTGAGCCGTGATCATGCAAGGAGCTGTTTATGGGCAGATCCCTACTTTTGCACAAAGCTCCATTGGAGTCAATGTATGTTCATGCAGGGCTCTGCTTGCACAGAGCTAGTGTATCCTTCTTTATGTAAAAGGATAAATGGACATAAATCAGACATAATGAATGGTAACATACAAAAGCCAGTAGGAGAACACTTCAATCTCCCTGGACATTCAATAACAGATTTAAAAGTAGCCATTCCTCACAAAAAAAACTTCAAAAACAGACTTCAAAGAGGAACTGCAAAACTACAGTTAATTTGCAAATTTAACACCACCAATTTGGACTTGGCTTGCTTTCTTGCCTGCTATTTATACCTGCCTCTGGAGATTTCCACAACATTCATCTGATGAAGTGGGTCTTAGCCCATGAAAGCTCATGATCCCTAAAATCTGTTAGTTTATAAAGTGCTATAAGACTCTCTGTCGCTTTTGCAGATCCAGAATAACACGGCTACCCCTCTGATATTAGTAACTGTGTTATGGTGTATTTTGTAAAAGTAATAAATTCTCAGTGTAATGGGACCTAACTAAAGCATCTGCTATTATATCCCTATCTCTGCTGAAAAAATGGGGAGAGACTGGTATTTTAGGTCCCAATCCTGCAACCTGACCCATACAAGCAAGACTCTTCTGTCTGTGAGGATCAGATCCCACAACTGGAATATTATAGACTAACAAGACCCTACTGCATGTCAAAATATAAATAATAACTATTTGGAGCCAGATCTTTGGATGATATAAATGGCAAAGGAAAAAGCTTTTTATTAATTACCTTTCCACAATTTCCCCCTTTGCTTCTAGCATGAACGCATTCCACTATACAAGAATTTGTAATCATCCCAGAAATAAAAAACACAGGTTCCAAAATATATTTAATATCATTTAAACATTAATCGTATTCTACCACTAAAGCAGCAGCAAGCATGATTTAGTGGTGTAGTGATCTTGCTTCATAATAACCACTAGCACTGTGCTGACATACATTGTATGTCTCACTACTATAATTAACTATTTGTACCTATAGTAATTATTGGCTAAATATATTTCAAATACTATTTAAGTTATAGAATGATCTTACAAGGTGATCCCTTCTTTCCATGATCAAAGGGCACGCTGTATAGCCAGCTGTCAGAATTTTATGGTGACTGTTGTGGTATCTGGTGTCTTTTGCATATTCCCAGCTCTTGTAGTTGATTACATAGAATCATAGACTTTAAGGTCAGAAGGGAGGATCTCAGCTTTCAGTTTAAAGACAGGTAACTTTCTCGCCCTCATGCAAGAAAAGCAGAGAAAAGCTTTAAAGTGTGATTTGAGTGTGCCAAAGGGCTCAAGCCCCAGAAGGCAAATTAAAAGTATAATGTGTGTATGTCAGTGTGTGTGTCTTTTTAATTTTCACCATTGTTATGCCAATCTTATGATTTTGGGGGGCTCTCATGATTTTTGAATGCTTGTGATTGGCAATATGGTGCCTGCTTACTACATTTATATCTCTTTTCTACATAAATTGTTACTGTCATACCACACAATCCAGCATATTAAATCATGTGCCATTGGATACTGTCAAATAAATGGAAATGTCATCTTCAAATGATCTGAAAGTGTTATTTGTAATGATTAATCAATTATTGTGGTAAGCAAGACAGCGGTTTTATGCAAACTTAGGAGAATGCCAGGTGGTTGTTGCTTGAAGCAAATTTGTGGCAATGCCCTTAAGCAAGATTACCACAGAACAGCAGTAAGGAACAATCGCTGACATCGAAACCACAGCTGTGGTCCTTTTACATTGCTGTAGTGTTGCTGTACATTTTTAACAAAGTTTAAATCTCTATGGGCCAGATTCTCATCCCCTCATTTATGCTGAATAGTATTTACTCCACAGATCATTTTATTGACTTCAGTGTGATGATTTGAGGAGTCAGGTTCTATTCAATTATCAGAAGCTGGCCCTTTGTACTGTAGGTATATCAGAGAGTAAATTCTTCATTTCTTCATCTTTTCTGAGTGTGACATGGTGCCCTTTAAGAACTAGAGGCCTACAACCCTAGTTACAAAGTATGCATACAGGAGCAGGGATCAAGTGATTCCTCTATAAGAATAGCAAGAAGCTGCAGAGAAAGGGAATGCTTGGACTGACTGAGAAGTCTGCAGGAAGTAAGAGACTTCAGCAGAGGCCTTCCAAAGCAGAGAATAGCTGCTGGGAACAACTACTAGACTCCAGCAGAGAGTGCTGAGTTCTCAGATGAAAGGGCCCATCCATGCAGTAGAGACCAGGGAAACCGCAGCAGGAAGATGAAGAGCATGGACTGGATTCTCTTGGGATTGGAACTTGCTTGAGTGATGATCGGTATTGTCAATCTAATGCAGTGGTTCCCAAACTTTAACAACCTCTGAACCCCTTTCACTAAAATGTCAAGCCTCGTGAACCCCTTCCTAAAAATGAATATTTCCAGGGATTTTTTCCTTTACCTGAGTATAAATTATAAGAACAGTGATCTTGGAAATATAATGTTCTTATGTTCTTATAAAATGTGTTTTATGATGTGCTTACTACACATTATTTATTAGTAATTATTATTAATCATTACAATATTTATATTACATCATGAAAATGGCAACACTCTTCCAAGATCTCACTTTCGTAACTTGTATCACTTTGAATAAGCCTGTTATAAGACCAGGCTCCTATGTTTCATCAAGGTGTATCAGATGTGAAAGAGCATGAAAGTATTTAAGAAGCCAGCTCAAAGAGTTCCTCCTATAGAAGCATTCAGGTCTTGAACAGTCCAAGCAAACAATGCCTGTTATAACAAAGCTTAAACTTGTTCTTCATAATCATTTTAAAAACAATACTAGCTGCCTATTTAATTTTAAAAACAGCAAAAAATATTCACCTCCCTTTCCATTTCTTATAAGGAGTCTTGAAGTTTAAAGCTCCTCAGTGTGATAGATATGCTTGCTTTGATCTGATTTGAAAGTCCCGGGGCTCTGGGCTGCTGGTTGCATACTGCTTGGGATCCCTATGGACAACTCTGTCTGCCATTAGGGATTTTTTTCCCAAGAACCCCCTGTAACATTTCACGAATCCCCAGGGATTCCCGAACCCCAGTTTGGGAACCACTGAGCTAATGCATAGACCACTACACCCTGCCTCTGAGCATGGACTTGATGGGATTTGAGAACTTTCATTTTGAATATTTTGTTATGTTATGAAGGCCAAGACTATAGCAGAGTTCAAAAAAAAACCCTGGATAAATTCATGGAGGATAGGTCTAACAATGGCTATTAGCCAGGATGGGCAGGGATGGTGTCCCTACCCTCTCTTTGCCAGAAGCTGGGAGTGGGCAACAGGGAATGGATCACTTGATGATTACTTGTTCTGTTCATTCCCTCTGGTGAACCTGGCATTGGCCACTATTGGAAGACAGGGTACCAGGCTAGATGGACCTTTGGTCTGATGCAGTATGGCCAATCTTATATTTTTATGTTCTCTTACGTTCTTATTAAAGTCAATGGAAGCTTTGAAGTTATAATTAATGGACTTTAAGATCAAGCCCTTACTCCCTCTGAGGTTCTTCAGGCACTACTGCAATAGTAGTACAACAACTAAGAGTGGCTTTCTCCTAACTCTAGGTTTATTCTGCAACAACTCAGAAGGCCCTCAGTGATTGCAAGCAGCACCTTAGAAAACACCAGAGCTGTCCTAAGACCAAGTGCTTTGACATTAATATTTCTACAAGACAAAAGGCAATAGTATCACTGGAGTTTACAAAAGCTATTGAACTGGACGTGTCTGACATATGCCCACAATACATCGGAAAGCTGTGCCTTTTCAGGCTTCCACTCTACTTTTTCTTTTTATATGTGGCCACAAAGAGCTTATTATTTTCAACAAACTGCAAGAACATACAGTACAATGATTATTGTTTTCAGCATTTTTTTTTGCACTCCTCTTTCCCTTCCGGAACCCAGCACAACGCCCTTGCAAGCCTGTGGGATAAAAGGCTGGGTAGATTTTTACTTTTTATGTAAGTTAGTGAACCATAGATTCAGAATCCAACTTTTTCTTCCCCTTTCTTTCTTTTTTTCTGTCTTTTCAAACAGTGGAAGGGGAAAAATATTGTTTCTACCCATTTGGGCTGTGTTAGGTTTTGATGCTTCTGACTCGCTTTCTCTACACCTCCAAAAACAGCCTTCTGAAAGAGATTTCTTTTAATTGTGCCCAGAACCCATCTGCTTGTCAGAAGAACCTACTAATACCTAATTGCCATCTGCCTCCTTCAGTTCATTCTCCCATAAGACTGCCTCATTTTTCTTTTTTGCTCAGAATTACTCCTCCTCTTCAGCTGCTGTCTGTATTCTGAGTGAATTCTTAAGACTCTTCTACATTTTTTATGATAATCCCTTTTTTTATATATTTCAGCACTAACTGCTCCAAAATCCACAATAATAGATCTTTAAAGTGGAGATTTTAATTTCCAACAAAAATTGGGAAATTTAGAATTAAGCTTCCCACCACAACTTTAACGTTGCCCATTTGTCTGTATATTACAAAAGGATTCATTGTGTGATCACACAATATCCTGTGCAGTACCAGAAAGACAAAGCAGTACAGGCCAAGTGTGGGGAAAACTCATAAGCCATCTCACAAATGGGGACATATGCTGTCATATGAAATTCACCTTTGTGCAGAGGAGTCACCAAAAGGGCTATTCATCTACTTAAGACCTCAAAAGAAGGTGTAAACGTTGCAGAGGGTTTTATACTGACCATCTTCTCAGGGTGAATTTCACCCTATGTGAACCTCAACTGCACCATCTGTTGCATTCAGGATCATGGATTACATTATGTGAGGAGCTGCGTGTAGGGGCCATGACAAATTGAGGTGACTACGCTCCTAAATATACAGACCATTTCTCCACCCTGGTTTTATCCTCTCAGTTTTCCTCTGCAGTGCCTGTTGCACAAAATCTGCTCTTGCAGCTTTTCAAGAGAATCAAGGTGAACATCTTCTGCCACATGCTACAGAACTGGTGGGGTATTTTCCAACTTGCACGTACAGTGACTGCCATTATAAATGGAACACTTACATACAGCAAGGGGGTATGCCATGGACCTGAATTCTGCAAGCTGCTGTGTGTAAGGAGACCCACCAGTCTCTGAAGACAAGAGCTTGCAGAACTGAAGCCACATTTACTTCCTGTCCCTCTGTCCATGAAGTTCTTCTATTGCTGGGGGCAGGATATTTTAAAGAATTGTAGCTGTAGTCTATCACTTGCTGCATTCTTCACTTGGGCCAGCTCCAGGCACCAGCTGAAGAAGCATGTGCCTGGGGTGGCACATTATAAGGGGCGGCATTCACATTTGCGCACTTCCTTCAAGGAAGAAGGGAAGAAGAAAACTGAAACTGCAGAGCCCTTAAGCACTCCTATGGCTGCCGTAGCTGCCTTTCCTTTCCATGGAGGTGATGGAATGTCCCTTCCTTTGTGCTGTTGCCATCAGGAGGAGGCAGGAGGAAAAAGAGATGATCAGAAAGGGGATAAGTTTTGACTCACTGCAGTTAGCATGGACCATTAGCATAGCAGGGTACACAAACTGCATACTCACAGTTTAGTACACACTTGATATCACTCAGGACACACAAGGGTAAAATAGTTGGTGACCTGGGAGGCAGTGTGATCTACTGGTTAGGGTAATGGACTGGGTGCTCAGAAACATTAATTCTATTCTTAGCTCTGCCACTAACCTGCTGTGTGACCTTGGGCAAGTTACTTCATCTCTCTGTGCCTCTGTTTCTTCTCCTTCTCCCCATTTTTGGTGTATTTATATTGCAAACTCTTCAGGGCAGGGACTGTCTCTTGTTATTCCTCTTGTTTTTCCTAATTTTCACTGGGGTCTCTAGATGCTACCCAAACATCAATGTTTATTTTTTATTGCCAAAACATCTTTAGGACCTCTGGAAGCCACCATACAGAAACTTTATAGGGCTTCGGTGTGCATAGATATGCAATGTATTGATAATTGTGGAGAAGAGCCTCCTTTTCAATTATACATCAGCAATCTAAGCCTGATGTAAGCCTGGCTATAAGTGACAGATTGTTTTAAAGTGAGCTGTCTGACTGAGTACCTTAAGCATTTCCAGAGTACACACAGGCAAAGTATTTTTAACTATTTCAATTATAGTTTTGTATCTTCAACTGTTCTATAATCAGTGCCTTACAACTTTTTTTTTCCTGTGCCTCGGTGCAGTCTGTCCCAACCTCTTTTTTTTTCCAGTCTCTTTTAAATACGTCAAAACATTATTCCTAGTACCTCGCAAAAACACAGACAAAAATCCTCCAAATGCTTGGTGTGGAATAAAATTATGCATTTGTAACACTGTATTACTTTCAGATAGCTGAATGCATTGGCATGGTAGAAGGCGTTCCCATGTTTGTTTCTGAACAAACTTTACCATTTGTTGTAACTCAATGAGAAATGTATACCTGGTGTCAGGATATTTGATACCCCCTGGGAATCCAATTTATCTAGCTTAGTTTTAATGTTAAATCAAATTTAAATGAAAGAATAATCAGCTGTAGATGTGTGAAGCAAAGCAATGGAGAATACATTATAAAGAGAATGGACAAGATGACCTGATAAATCTCTTTCCTCTAATTTATATGATTCTGTACAACTCTGTACTCCCATTTCAATCCTGAGAATTTCCTATAGTGCTCATCACATTAGTATCAAAAATACTTTGCATCCGAGAGACTATTTTGTATTTTCCACAAGTGTCTAATAACAGGATTTAAAATCCTATAATTAGGCTCCAAAGTCACATGTGATCAAATTTTTCCATCTCAGCCTTAGCATTGATCAAGATTTACCACCCAGAGTGTATAAATATGAGAAAGATTGAAAGTCATCTGACCCAATCTAACATCTAACTTTCAATCCCCCTTTACTCAAGGCAATGCATACAATATCTTATTCAAGCTAACACAATTTCAGGCAGGCTGATAACTCTTTCTTTAACTTTGAATAAAAATTGCACTGGGAATACTCAGTGGCAATATTTGTAATGAGAAGTGAATTTTTGGAGTAGAAATCATTTTAATTACATTTACTTTTCCCCAGAGAATCAGATTGTCCTATCTTTGAAATAATCTAATATATTTTGCACCACAGGATTCTGAATATATTTCAGTCTGCTATTAAGGCCCTTATTTAGTTTAACTATGGGCCAGATTGGCCTATGCCTGCAGAAGTAATGGGAGAGGGCTACAGAACCAGGCAAACACTGCAAAGTTGATTTCATAGACTTCTCCATAAATCCTTCCCTTTGGGGTCACGGATTTAGTTGGACATGGAGTTTACAGAGTGGCGAAGAGACTATGCCCAGCCTATATCCATCTAGTATCTGTGCTGTGGCATTCTCCTGGAGTGAGATGCATGCGCTCCTGGAAAGCTGGCAATCCACATATTTTCTGTGATATGGGCAGTGGGAATCTACCATTGGAGAGGCCCGTCTGCCCTGCAGATGCACATGCATTCTGAATCTAGGTTGTTAGGACTTCCTTTAAGTCTTTGTTTACTGTAGGAAAGAGTGGAGTAACTGACTTGAGAAAGAGCAAAAACACTGGATTTTGTCTAATAGGGTCTCTATCCTGAAACATTGCCAACATGTATTAATAACTTCAAAAGTAGCTGGGACTGGACATCTGTCCCTTTAATAAAAGTAATGCTAAAGCAACTTCTGAGGTGGAAACTCCTGCCTACCCTTACAACAGATATCTTTCTCCACAGCTGTGTGGCCATGGAAGTTGCAGATCTTCTCTGGGCCAGCAGCTGCTAAGGCAAATTTGGCCTGTATATACCACTAAATTAGACAATTCTGTATATTCCATTTATTAGCTAAAATGTTTCATTAATATTTTAGAGAGACAAGGTGGGTGAGGTAATATCTTTTATTGGACCAACTTCTGTTGGTGAGACAAGCTCTGAGCTTACACAGAGCTCTTCTTCAGGTCTGCATAACCTTGAAAGCTTGCCTCTCTCACAAACAGAAGTTGGTTCAATAAAAGCTATTACCTCACTCACCTTGTCTCTCTAAAATATGGATTTTGTCTCTCTAAAATATGTCTCTCTGATTTTGATATTTTAGATATTTTAGAGATTTTATGTTTTATATATGTTTGTTTATATTTTAGAGAAATATGTCTCTCTGATTTTGATATTTTAGATATTTTAGAGATTTTATGTTTTATATATGTTTGTTTATATTTTAGAGAAATATGTCTCTCTGATTTTGATATTTTAGAGATTTTGTCTCTCTAAAATATGTCTCTCTAAAATATGGATTTTGGGTGTCCATGTTTTATAATCTTGGTAGTATCTTTTGTACCTGTGGCATAACAAAAGCAATTGGTCTCCAATAAACACATCTAGTCAGAAAAAATGAGAGTTAGGAACGCAACCAGCAAGCAGAAATTAAATGCTATTTTCTGATGAGAATATATGCCAGGGTCAGTCTATGCTAGGAATTCTTAAACTTCATTGAATCACAGCTACTTTCTGACAACAAAAATTATGACATGACCACAAGGGGAAGGCTGAAGCCTGAGCCCAACTCCCAGTCCCAGCAAGTTTAACACCAGCCCTGGTGACCCCATTAAAACAGAACTGTGACCTGCTTTGGGGTCCCAAACTACAATTTGAGAACCGCTGGTGTATGCCTTATTTTTATTTATTAATTCATTCATTATTTGTGCCGTGGTAATGTCCAGAAGCCCCAGATAAGGACTGGGGTCCCACTGTGCTGGACCATACATGCCTATGGTAGGAGACCCCAAAACATTTACACTCTAAAAAAAACCCTCTCCCATTTTGGGTCCCATTCCTAGGAGCCTTGCATACTCAGCGGTCCAGATGATTCAGTAGGAGCTTTAGGTGCACAAGGAACTTGGCATCAAATCCCTATGGCCTATCAGGATCATGAGGGCAGTGTGGTCTCACGGGAATATAAGGTATTACTATTTGAATCAAGAAATTGCCAGTGCTACCCAGTAACAAAAAATGCACCATTCCTATTCCAGACAATGCAGAACTAGCCAGCACAGCCCATTTCAGGTGAACCAGCACTAAACTCCTCAATCCAGATTCTGCTAATGAGGGTTGTACACACTTCCACACATGGGGCTCCTAATTAATCAGCAATTAAACCACCGAAGGGCAAGTTACCTTATTATGAAAGAGATGATCCAGTCACGGACAAAAAGCTCCATTCATTTAGATGATTTTTTTCTTAAGTGTTAATGGGGAAAAAACAGAATATAAATGGAATGTCATTTTATATTAATTAAGAAAAAGTGAAAAATAATTGTGTATTCTGTTTCCACTTGGGTCACCTTGTCAGTAGCTTAATGTACAATTAAAGTGAGCTCAGTCAATTTCAAAAGTGAAGATTCTCTGTTCCTGTGACAAACAGAAGATACCTGTCTATAATAATGATGATCTGATATTATTCCAGCTACATTTTTACATTCTGTACTTGCTCACTTCCTACTTTGTTTTGGGTTTTTGTTTCTTCTATTTTTAATTCATTTTGGCTTCTTTTTTATTTTTCTGCTCTCGATCCCTCTTGTCTGTTTTGTTATAGTTTCTTTTCCTTCTTTTCCTGCTCTGGCTCTCATTCTACCTCCCATGCAGCCATACATCAGCAGTAGGAAAAGCTTATGAAGAACATTTGATCTCCACAAAAGTATCCTGATAACCAACATAGGATTATTTCAGTCAATGAGAATGCTCCTTTTTTACATTGCTCTTAGAAGGCGTCATGCTGAGGTAAAAATTTGGGCCTCACCTGACCATGCCTCCAATTAGGAAGGCCACACACTTTTTCTACAGTATGCCTCAGAAGTTGTGCAAGCTACATGTGCCATATTATGCTCTCTCCCACTGCCTGGTAGTCATCTTGCGCGTAACTTAGACTTTTGGGATGGTAAGATTTGCAGCCTGCAGCCTGTGCACTAGATGACACAATCACTTTTCAGGAAAATTTGAGCAAGTTAACAGATTGTCATGAAGCAGTTAGTTTCTATTACAGCCTTTCTAAGACCAAATCGTCATACACTCAGCAGGTCCCAATTAGCTTGTCAGTTACACACATGCAGATCCTATTGACAGGATAATTGGTCCCAGAATTTTGGCCTGAGATGCAAGCTTTGGCCAGATTTCTCAAGACTGCCTGCAAAATCTCAGGGCATCCAGATGGTGCTGCACTGTTTCAGATGCTAACTGGGAAAGTAACACTGAATAGAACGCAGTGGGTGAGATAGAGATGGGTCTCTTCTTTTCAGTGTCACAGCAAAACTCTGTGTGGGAAAAGGGATGGAGCTAAGCGGCTTTTGAGTTTCCCATTGTAGACAGCTGTGGTTTAGCAGCTCAAGAGAAGAGTCGTATTGCATACATATATTTAGCACATCATTTTAGTTTGCAAACTCTCATTGGTAGGAGTTTCTCTTTAGTGGTCAATACACTGTGCAGGAGTGGAACATTCCATCCCCACTTAAAATAGGCACCATCGCCTCTTTCTGCCAAAACAAACACACACCTATCGTTTCTTCACAACAGCTCAAGGGACGGTTCACATCCTGCACTTGGCTGGAACATGCACTAAGGTACCTGTCCTAAATATAAAGGGAAGGGTAACAACCCTTATGTAAAATATAAAATCCCTCCTGGCAATAGGTACAGAATCCCCTTACCTGTAAGGGGTTAATAGTTCAATTAAACTAGTTGGCACCTGATCAGAAGGACCAATGGGGAAAGAAGACATTTTCAAATCGGGGGGTGGAGGGGAGGGTTGTTTGTTTGTGTGTTCTCTCTCAGTCAGAGTGGGACCAGGGCAGAAAAATTTATCTCCTACAGACAATCCTGAAACGAGTCTGTAATTACAAAGTGTAAGTAAGGAAAGCAAGGTGTTAGATTATCTTTTGGTTTAGCTTGTGAATTTTTCCTGTGCTAAGAGGGAGTTTTATTCCTGTTTTCTGTAACTTTGAAACTAAGCGGGGAGGAGGGTCCTCTCTGTTTAAATATTTTATTACTCTGTAACTTTACCTTCCATCCTGAGTTCACAGAGGTGATTCTTTTATTTTTTTTAAAAATAAATTTCTTCTTTTAAGAACCTGATTGATTTTCAATGTCCTAAAAACCTAGGAATTTGGTCTGTTCTCACCTGTACCAGTTGGTGAGGATATTAATCTCAAGCCTCCCCAGGAAAGGGGGTAAAGGGACTTGGTGGGAATATTTTGGGGAAATAGGAATTCCAAGTGGTCCTTTCCCTAAATCTTTGTCTAAATCACTCCGTGGTGGCAGCGGTACCGTCCACAGACAAGGAGGGATTTGTGCCTTGGGGAAGTTTTTAACCTAAGCTGATAGAAATAAGTTTAGGGGGTCTTTCATGCAAGTCCCCACATCTATACCCCAGAGTTCAGAGTGGGGAGGGAACCCTGACAGTACCTGTGTCTGTGAGACTATCTATAGAATATCATAGGATGTATGCAGCTGTGTTCTCCCACTTGATTAATAAAGAATTTAAAAGAAGGATAATATAACTAATAACAATCAACATGGGTTAATGGTAAATAGAACATGTCAGACTATATATCTTTTTTTTTTTTTTATGAGATTACAGATTTGGTTGATAAAAGTAGAAGTGTTTATGTAATATCCTTAGATTTCTGAAAGGTATTTGACTTGGCATCGCAAGACATTTTGATTAAAAAAATAGAATGATATAAAACAGGGGTCAGCAACCTATGGCATGCGTGCCAAAGGTGGCACGCGAGCTGATTTCTAATGGCATGCTGCTGCCAGCCGAGGTCCGAGCCACCAGCCCCGCTCAGCCCACCATCGGTTTGAGGTTCCGGCAGCAGGCTCCTGCCAGCCGGGGTCTCAGCCGCTGACCCCGCTCAGTCCACTGCTGGCTTGGGGTTTCCTTCACTGAGGCCAGCAGTGGGCTGAGCGGGGCTGGCAGCCAGGATCTTGGCTGACAGTAGTGTGCCGTGGCATGCGTGCCATAGGTTGCCGACCCCTGATATAGACTTATAGAGAGAGACCTTCTAAAAAATGTTAAAATGTATTACTGGCACGCAAAGCCTTAAATTAGAGTGAATAAATGAAGACTTGGCACACCACTTCTAAAAGATTGCCGACCCCTGATATAAAATTAAATTAAGCACACATTAAATGGTTTAAAAGCTGGCTAACTGATAGGTCTCAAAAAGTAATTATAAATGGGGATCATCATCAAATGGCTGTGTTTCTAGTGGTGTCCCACAGGGACCAGTTCTTGATCCTATGTTATTTAGCATTTTTAATAATGACCTGGAAGAAAACATAACATCACTGATAAAATCTGCAGATGACACAAAAACTGGGTGAGTGGTAAATGATGCAGAGGACAGGCGACTGATATAGAGTGATCTGGATCACGTAATAAGCTGGATGTAAGCAAACAATATGCATTTTAATATGGCTAAAAGTAAATGCATACATCTAGGAACAAAGAAAGTAGGCCATACTTATAGGATGGGGGACTCTAACCTGAGGAACAGTGACTCTGAAAAAGATTTGGTGGATGATCAGCTGAACATGAACTCCCAGGGCAACGTATGGCCTAAAGAGCTAATGCAATCAATGGACACATAAAAAAGGGAATCCTGAATAGAAGTAGAGAGGTTATTTTAGCTCTGTATTTGACATTGGTGTGACCGTTGCTGGAATGTGTCCTGTTCTGGTGTCCACAGTTCAAAAAGGATGTTGAAGAATTGGAGAAGGTTCAGAGAAGAGCCATGATGATGCCTAAAGGATTAGAAAACATGT
Source organism: Dermatemys mawii (assembly GCA_007922305.1). Taxonomy (NCBI): domain Eukaryota; kingdom Metazoa; phylum Chordata; order Testudines; family Dermatemydidae; genus Dermatemys; species Dermatemys mawii. The sequence continues at coordinate 3,443,109 of ML677365.1, read as the reverse complement.
CTTAGTGTGATAGATTCAAGAAGCTCAATCTATTTCGCTTAATAAAGAGAAGGTTAAACAGTAATTTGATTATAGCCTATGAATAGCTAAATGGGGAACAAGTATTTAATACTTGGCTCTTGAATCTAGCAGAGAAAGGCATAACACAATCCAATGGCTGTAAGTTAAAATTTGGATGGGAAATAAAATGTACACTTTTAACAGTGATGGTAGTTAAATACTGGAAAAAATTACCAATGGTTGTGGTGGATTCACCATCACTGGCAATTTTTAAATCAAGACTGGACTTTCTAAAAATGTTCATACTCTAGGAATTATTCAGGGGAAATTCTATGGCCTGTGTTATACAGGAGGTCAGACTATTAACATAAGGGTCCCTTCTGGCCCTGAACCTATGAATCTTTTCTGTATTCCAAAGAAAATAATCATAATCCAAAAAAGAAATTCAGTACCTTTTCTTGAGTTACAATCTTATTGTAGGTTTGTGTTTGGAATAAAAATAGTTGTACCCTTCAGTTCATTTGCAATGAAGATGAAGGAGACACAAGGACCAGGTTGCAGATCCAGTACTCTTACTGCAATTATCTAATGGGAATTCTTGCTTTCAGAGGTACTGAAGACTTGTAGAAAGCTAGCTTGATTCAAATAGGATTTCTCCAGCACATTCATCCTTTTTATCCTATAAGGTTAATCTCTCCTCCCTAGCAGCAGCCTCTTTGTGATGCCCTCGCTAGGCTGTGTCTGGGATGGTGAGAGGTAGACATTTGAGCTCTTGAGCATATTTGAATAACGAACTGATTAGGGTTTGTGGGATGAAATATTTATAATGAATGTTTGTCAGTCAATTTCACCTTTTCTTTGCACATACTGATCACAAACAGGCTGATTTTTACAAATAAGTGTTCTATTCAAAGTTATGTATCAAATGTTTCCTGAGAAAAAAAGTTGCAGCCTATGTGTCACTTGAGAACTGCATTCACTGGGATTATGTGTCACTATTTATCATGCTATTATTGCAGTTGGTCACATTACTGTGAGAAAAGTTAGCAGAGCCTTTGTGATGGGGGGATGCCCTCCACAAAAGGCGTTAAAGTGGCCAGGTGGGCCAAATAACTGTCGAGGTTGCATCTGAAGGAGGAGTCAGGGAGCAGGGAATAATTAGAGGTGAGGATTAGCTGTACAGGAGCAGGAGGAGCCTGTATAAAACCTAGTAGCAGAGAGCGGAAGGGGCTCTGCAGAGAGGGTCACTGTTAGGAGAGAGGACAAGGTAGGAAGTAGCCCAGAGATACAGCAGTAACGGATAGGAGTGTGCAGACCTTGACTGCTTGTGTTAGGGTCCAAGTATAGAGGGTGGGGCCAGGTTCTCCTACCAGCCACTGGGGAAGTGGCATCATTACGGGGCAGTGAAAGAAAGGACTGCTTGGGACAGTGGATCCAGAAAGACTTTGATACACGTGATTTCCCTAGAAGGGGAAAGCCACAGTGACCTGGCTGGAGGGGCAAACCATGAAGCAGGAACAGCTGAGTTCTGAGAGAGCAAGACTGAGAGAGTGATGGAGTGCAACAGCAGGAAGGGGCATCAGCCTGGCTGAGCTAATCTCCAGATGTAGCCAGGAGGAGGCGAGTGGAGGACTCCAGGACAACTCATGAGAGCCATCCCCAGCTTTGTCCCCACCTCTTGGAAGTTCTGGCCAAAGCTTGCATCTCAGACCAACCTAAAAAGGGCAGATGGTTAGGGCAGTTGGGTTCAAGCTTACTCAATCAGCTCAAGTCAACCTTGCTTCCAGTGTGACCCTGGCAAAGTCTCTTAGCATCAGTTCCCCATCTGTAAAATGGATATAATAGAAGTTGCCTTCCTCCCAGAGGTGTGCTGGAGATAAACACAATAAACATTGTGGAGATCTCAAGTGCTACAACATTGGGGGCCAGAGAAATACCTTAAATAAACAGAACCTGACAATCTGCTATAGAGAACTTTTTGGACAAACTGACTGGGAAAACAGGAAATCAATTGCTTTCCATTATCACGCAAAACATCAAGGAATGAGACCTGACTGCAGGCCCCAAACTCTTTTTTCCTTGAACATTGTTGAATAAAGCTTCATTCACAAGCATGTTTGTAAAAGGGGAAAACAAAAGCAGTGCAAATATGGTGCATCAAAACTTGGTTTGTACTTTGCTGAAAGGTTGTGACTCTAAGGGCTTGGTTACACTGGCACTTTATAGCGCTATAAAGCCCCCACGAGCGCTATAACCTCCTCCCCGTCCACACTGGCAAGGCACGTAGAGCGCTATAACCATGGAGTTATAGCGCTCCTGGTAATCCGCATGGGGAATAAGGGCTGTAGCGCAGCTGCTGTAGCGCTACAGCAAGAATGTGGACACCCACTGCGCTACAAGTGATCTCTCGAGATGCCTGGAGCCATTTAAGGCAATTGACATCTCTTCCCTTTGTTTTGAACTCGGCTGGAGGAATGCGGAAGTACCTCTTTAGAGTTTCTCTCTTAACTCGGCAGATAAGCAATGCAAATATTTAAGGAGGGAGCCTGTGTGAAAACAAAGCCTTCTGTGAACGGAGGCTCGCTGACAGGCTTTCAGAAGAACGGAAAAACCACTGTCTCTCTCCCTCCACATACACACAACACATCCCCGCTCACCCCTCTCGTTTAAAAAGGATGTTGCACCCAGCTGAATGCTGGGATACCTGCCCTAATGCGTTGCTCTTAATGCTGAATTAAGTGCCCCAAATGTGGCCATGCTATACCGCTGGCACGTCTGAGTGTGGACATACAATAGCGCTATACATATTACTGTATAAGGGGACCGCTATAACCAATAGCGCTATAATCTTGTAAGTGTAACCATGCCCTAAGAGCCCCTCAGTGTCCACTAGCAGAGGGCTCACTCAACTGCAACCTCATATCAGGCCTGACACACTCACCATCCACAACACACTGCTGTCCTAATATGTATCTAAAAGGTGTCATGTAAGGTATCATATGTAAACTGGAAAAAGGTGTCATGTAAGGTATCATATGTAAACTGGAAATCATTGCACAATGGGTTGTGTACAGGTGTGCTAGAGATATGTTCTTAAAATGTGTTTGAGACAGTCCATAAACCCTGCCTGACTTAGACAAAGAATTGTGAATTCACTTTTCTGCGTGGCTTGATTACAGGCAAAGGACAATGAAAATACAATTCAGTATAGGACAAACAAAACAATCAAGCTAACAAGCAAGGAGGAAGAACCTTCATGACCTCACCAAGGGTCCAAATCTGCACCCCCAGGAAGTCTTCCTGGCTATTGAAACAAAGATAATGGACTTTGGAATATATAAGACATTATCTATCACTTAAGAGACAAAAAAGGCCAGAGCTCTTGGAATCTGTGAAAAGTGGATCCTTCAACCCTACGGCTTGAAATCTCTGGGAACTGTCTATAGGTGTGAAATTGCCTAAAACCAAGACTGTAATCTGTTAAGCTTTAGACACTAGGAAGTATGTTTTACTTCGTTGTTTATAACCATACCTGTCTCTCTTTATCTTGCTTACTATCACTTAAGTCTCTGTTCTTTAATAAACTTATTCTTAGTTTTAGTATCATCTATCTCATGCTGTGATATTGAAGTATAAAATGAATCCTCCACTAACCTAAAAGCCAGGTGTATGCACTGTCTCTTTGCAGGCAGCGAATGGTGAGTGTGCAGGGAGATGGACAGGACAACACAAAGAGACATTTTGGGGAACTTAAGAAATGGGGTTCACTGATGGTTACCTGCAACACAAGGTAAAGACTGGCAGAATCTGGAGGAGTTTGCTGGTGAGGTGGGCAAACTGGTGTGGCCGGGAGTTGGCACACAGTCTGACCTCCAGTAAAGCTCACTCTTGCTAAGGCAGAGGGGTAACATGGTGACTCACAGTTCTGGGTGTCCTGAACAGAATGTCACAAAGGTTCACAAATTTTCTTCATTTTCTCCCCAGTTCTACCTGTGAGAGAGCTTGCCACTTCCTGCCAATCAGCTCTGTGACATGCAGCTAGTCCAATGGGAATGTATCCCAGGGATTCTTTCCAACATACTGTAGCATAGAGCTACCAGTATGGCACTTTGGTTGGCCTGGCAAAATATTTCATCAGAGAAAATGCCATTCCTATTGGAACCATTTGCTAATGGACTGAATGTGAAAGCCATTTTAGCCATTAAAGATCTTATTTTTATCAAGAATGCAGACCTGAGAAATATTTAATGTGATGTCCTAATTAATGTGTATATGGCAAAAAGTCCCTTATTTTCCAGAGAGTACATTACACTTACATTTCCACATTTCATGATTGCATATTTTATATACTGTAACCATGGCTACAGTGTCATTAAAGTCTATTCAGAGATTGTTGGGAATAGGTATAAAGCTATCACAAAGAATGATTGCTTTTGTAAATTTAAAAGAAGCTATGCAGTTAATTAGCGTGCGTTTGTGTAGATTGGACTGATGGAGAACGTGAACTCTGGAACAAATTAGTATTGAGTTTGAAGCAATGAAGAGCATTTTTATTTGATGTAGGCACTTGCCTGCCGTAATGCAAGTGTCTAAAGTTTTAATTGTTTTAAGGCTAAGTTCGTGCAGTGGCAATATGGCTTATACTAGGTGTACAGACACGCAACAATTTCCCATCAAAACAGATAAATGCTTTAAATGGGAAAAAATGGTGATTTGCACAAAGGAGAAGAGAGAAGTAAGACATCTGGGCAGTTAGATTTTCAATGAGCAGAAGCTAGACTGTTGGATCTCCTTCACAAAATATATTCTGTACAGTTAGGTTTTCCTCACACAGTGTGCATGTGCATTGGGTTGTTGGTGTGAAAATCTGCCATTCCTCTTCTGCATTTTCAATGTCAAAGAATTGGAGCTGCTTTTTAAATCAGAACCTAAATTCCTATATATTTCCAATTCTAAAGAATCAGGCCCCAGACCCAGGACAATATACAAATTAGATCTTACCCACGAATCACGCTGTTGCCAATCCTTTAGAATCTAAATTCTAAAGGTTTATTATACAAGGAAAAAGATATAGGTGAGGATTAGAAATGGTTAAAGGAAATCAATTACATGCAGTAATGGCAAATCTCTTGGCTTGAATCAGAGGTAGAATAAACTGCAGGTTCAAATCAAAGTCTCTGGAATACATTCCCTGGAGGAATGGGTCATCAATCCTTTGGCCAGAATTCCCATTTGTAGCAAAGTCCCATCCAGAAGTAGGCACAAGGCTGGAGACTGGAGACTGAAGACAAAATGGAGATGGGGTACCACCCTTTTATATCCTTCCCAGGTGCAGGAATGTTCTTTGTCCTTTGCTGTGGAAACTTACAGCAAAATTGGAGTTTGAATCACTTGGGCAATTCTTGCCCCCTTTGCTAAGACACGGGATGTGTCTGTCTTCCCTTAATGGGTCCATTGTATAGCTGATAGTCCTTAATGGGCCATCAAGCATGGCAAGCAACGCTATCATCAAGGGCTCTGAAATGTCCCCAACAGCATAGCACAATATTTGGAAAGACAGACAGTATAGAGCCAATATTCATAACTTCAACTACAAAAATGATACACACATACAGATAGCATACTCATAATCAGCAGACCATAACCTGGTTGTAGACACCTTATATGACCCCCTTTACCTAAGATTCGGTGCCCCTACTGGACCTTGTTTGCACCAATGATCTATATGATTCCAGATAATTTCAGTAACGTGACAGAGGGTTACAGCGTCCATTCGTTCTGTGGCAGCATTTCAAAGGATGAACGTGGAATCTACAGCATCCTTTCCAGACACTGACAAGCAGATGCTATGCCAGACCCAGCAATAACTCTTCATCCACAGTCACTCACCCCCACTCCCACCCCCTTGCTGTGCTAACAGGACATGGGTACATGGACTACTGCAACAATTCCCTATCTAAAAATCTCACTCCCCATTTATTAAAAACCTTTCCAACTCACTGGAAAGTGCAGCTGAGATTCGGGAAACACTGTCCCCCTGATCACTGCAGTAGCTCACATTCCTCTGTAATGACTATTTGCAGACAGCATGTACTACACTGGGAGAAACACTCTGGAGCATTCCACTGACCCCACAATCTGATGGGTGGTGTTTGTTTTGTTAACGTCATTTCACGCTTGTGATTAAGTTACTAAATGCTCATTTCACAGAAGCCCATGCATTTTTTTGGTTTCCAAAAATAAAACATAACCAGAGGGTTCTGTTATTGAACCTAAATATTTGATCGTCTCTCACATTACTGGTGTACAGAAACAGTTACACTCCCATTTTCATGCTCATTCACTAGTTTTGATAGTTTTCTTTAAAAAAAGCCCTGACCTCCATAATGCCCATTTTGTCTTTCTGAATAACCAATTAATATTGTGTACAGTAGGACTCAGATTTGGCAAAGTCTGTGCTTGACCTGATTGAAATGTATTCCTTTAATTTGCAACAACCCTTAACATATTTTTATCTAAATGGTAATGTTGCCTGGGACTGTTACTTCTTCTGCTTCGCAGGCTCTATTTTTCATATTTCAGAAATAGAGAGTTGCCACTATTTTTGCAAGGTTTGTTACACTGTATGAATCCCTAAATCCAGCAATTCTCTCTACATAGGCAGGCAGAACTCCATTGATATCCATAGGACTTCAAATGGGTCTGCTGTGCAGATCAGGTAGCAGGACTGGGGCCCATCATGTCTGAATATACTAACATAACAAAATGCCCATAAGTACTGGAAATCTGACCAGTATATATGCAGAGACATAGCATTATAGTGTCTATCACAAATGGGATCCTGACACATGATTGTCTCTACATTAGCCTCTACATGCTAATGAGAGGTTCACTGTCCTGGCAGACATACCGAGATTGAAAATCCAGAGCTAAAAAGGATGCACAACTGCAGTTTGAGCTAAAGCTCTCAATCTACAGCTACAATGGACTCATTCTGAGTGAATTGGGCACTGTGGATTCCACTACCACAAACCAATAGGTGAAAATAAATAGCAACTATGAAAATGTATAAGGATGCACAGTGTCAATAAAACTTCTTCATGTACAGAAAGAAGAATTGCCATAAAACAAACCCAATTGTACAAGCAGTTAGGGTACATATACCCAGCATGGGCTTGCCTACCTGAGCGAGTTTCATTCTGGCTAGTGCAGGTAACAACAGATGTGAAGACAGCAGAGCACTGGTTATACAAGCCCAGCATAGTCCCTGGATACCTACTCAGTTTTCTAACTTCCACTATGCCTGCTCTATCTTCACTGCTATAGTTACCTGCACTGGCTGGATTCAGCTAGCTTAGGTAGACTAGGCTGTGTGCATCTTTTGCTCTGTAGACATACCGTGATGTAATGAAGTTCTCCTTTTAGTTGATATCAATACCATAAAAGGTTTGTGGTAACATTTTTGGTTGACTTCATTTTTATTGAATTACACACCAGGGATACTGATAATATTTCATGATTCTTTTCAAGTGAAGGATTTTAATTTTCACAGATAGACGTTAAAAATGCCAGCTGGCTGACTTTTAAGAGTTTAAGTTCTTCTCAAGAAAAATTATTAGTCATTTATGTAAGTCTTATTGACAGTTTTCTCCCGCTTTGGTTTCCCCCGTGATGTCTGTGACATGCTTTCCAGTCCTCTGGAGAGAAGAAGAGAGCCCTTACCCTTGTATTAATAATAATAAAATGTATACTAGTCACCCCATAATCATATGAATCTGGAGAGGTACATGTTTTGAAAAAGCTGCAGTTAAACTTCAGTGCACAAAGTCTGTTTGGAGCCGTGCACATCAGGCCAATCAGTGATTGGGCACAATACACAACTAGAGACAAGTCAAGATTGATAAGTTCAAGAGTACTTTCATATAATGTTTAGAGTAATACAAAAACATATGCTAAGAACATGGGCCATCCCGAATGTACACAACTTAAATAAATTTAAAAAAAGGATTCCGTAAGAAGGTGGTGTTGAGATCAAGCACCAATAAGATGGAATTTCTCCAACAGATGACAAGTGATTCAAGCCCCAAATGCAAACGGTTGGATAGATCCAGATCCCTGCACCAGCAGAGGGATAGAGGTAGTTTGCATATTCTTTATTCAGAAGCTGCCAGGGCTGGTATAGCCCCAAGGGAAGGTTAGAGCAGCCCTCCCCTCCCACCTATGATGTGCTATTGCAAGGGTGCAATATTCCTGGGATGCAGCAACACACCCTCCTGCTCCAGAACATCCCCTGCTCCTGGCGCTCCTGCAGAGATAGCAGAGCCCAGATACCCAAAGCTGGGGATATTTTGGTACAAAAAGCCCCTAACATATTAAAATTCAAATGAGGCCTCTTCAGAGGCAGTGGCAAACTGGGAAGGGGAAAGAGGTGCACTGTGTGAGCTGTGATGTCTGGATACCTCTCTAGACAATGGGGGAACAACCACTACAAAGGCAGCCTCTTTGCTTCACCTTTCAAAGGGTGTATCCCAAGCTGCCCTCCCCCTAGTACTGCCATGCTAGTGTTTGCAGCAGCAAGGCTATGACCTTGGACAGAAACCGCCTCCTCTAGAGTCAATAGAGTGCAGCCAAGTTAGAAGTTATCCCGCATAGATACACTAAGCAAGAGTCTAGTTCTCCCCTCACTCCTAGCACACTCATATGAGAGAAGGCATAATTTGCCTATAGATCTCCTTTCCACAAACCTGCTCCCTTCCCTGTCTTCTCTGACTCAAACCTGTATTAAATTTTAAATTCAACTCGCTCTTTCTCCATTGTTTTTGATATGATGTAATACCAACCCATGAGTCTAAGTATCATAGGGAAAAAAGGAGACCCTCAAGAGACTATGGTATTATTTCTTTCTTTGAGAAGAGGACATGGTAAGGGAATGAGGGCATGCCTGAAGAGTCCTGGAGTTTCCACAGTCACTGGCTGCTCAAACAAGCCCTTGGAAGCTGGGTAACAGATATTGTTGAAAATCTGGTGACTCATTTAGGCTCTGATTCTACAAAGACTTACTCATGTGCTTACGTTATTCCACTGAATTGTGCCATTGAATAATCAGGGTGTGCGGCGCCTCATTGGCAGCTGACATCTTTTGAAAACACAGTCAGGAAGGTGCCTAACCGGGACCTGCTGGATGCTCTTTTCAAAATTTAAATGTCTATTTTGGCCACGAATTCATCGTTCTCCATTCCAATTTCCCTTGCTTGGTGTTAAAGGACCACCATCCCACTCGGAAGAATGCTGAAATGAATCCTGGGTTGCTATGTGAAAACAAATGTTATTCTTTTTTTCCAGCAAAACTCTTTAGACTCATTTTCCTGTTTGAGCTGTGAAGTCTCCAAACAAAAGTCACTGGGCCCTATGGCCACTACTGTTGCTGATACCTTGCAGAAATTTCTGGGAAGGAAATGACATTGAAGGAAGGAAAAAAAGAAGTGAAGGATGAAGCTGTACCTGAAAACATGCTTCCAGTGATCTAGCTGAACATTTCCAGGCACTACTCTCAAGTCTGCCCTTGAAATAGGCATTAAACAAGGCAGCAATGTGCATTCTCTTTGTTGAGTTTACTCTTGGCTGACACATAACAATCACTTGTTCCACCAAGGTTACTTCAAAGATGTCTCCTTTGATTTCAAATTTAGCTCATGTCTCTTAAAGCCAAAGGCTCACAGGTAATGAACTCAATAGTATCCGTACACTAAAAGCCATAGGGAAAGACTTTGGCTCTCAGCCAACATTCATGGTGGGGTTGGCAGTGGTTGCACACCAGTACCTCTTCTAAGAGTCCTTGTGTCTAAGATATGGAGTCTGAGCAGTCCCTGCCCCACCCTCTTCCAACCCACAGAGTGGTCTCTCTTCATTGGCAGGCCAGCACTACTGGCCAACATAGAGAGCAGATGAGTAAGCCAGTTACTTTCCTCCACATACAGGGAGCCTAGAACTGCTGTTTATGCAGGATTTCCCTTGGTTGTTGGGTACCGGATGCGGCAAGGATGAGGCTGTACTCAGCCCTGGACAGAAGCACGAGGAGAGAGGGGAAGTTGCTGGCATTCGATCTGGGCTTCCTCGGATATCTGCCTCTGTATCTAAGTTCTTATGATGCACTCATCCACTGATACCTGAGTACCCCACAGAATGGATAAAACATTTTATGCCAGTATATTCAAACGTGGCTTTCAATTTTGGTGCCTCCATTTATTTATTTATTTGTTTGTTTTGAGAACCCAGTTTGAGACACTTTTAGGGCAGGATTTTCAGAAGCCAGCAGCACTCTCCATAGGGGTAATCAATGGGAGCTCAGCACCTCTGAAAACCAGGATCTATATGTAGCACCCAAAAATTAGAAGCAATTTTTGTCTGTTTGGTGACAATTTCAGTTTTTTATGCCCCTCCCATGGGGCACTGTGTATGTAATTTCCCGGGCTTAATGTATGTAACTGAAATATCTATAAAGTGAACGGTTCAATCAGGTAAAACCCACTGGGCATTGTGTGGCTATATTCTATGTAGCTCTTTGGCAACTGTGGGCCAGCTCCTGCGCTGGTGAAAATCAGTGTAGCTCTGTTGAAGTCAATGAAGCTACACTAATTTATACCAGTTTAGCATCTTGCCCTATCTATCTTCACAGGATGCTGCTACATAAAAAATGTATCCGGAAAACTATTTACAAAAAGGCAGAGGGAGTGAGTGTTATGTGACATAATACCAATAGTACATTGAAAAAGTATTGTGCCCTATTTTAGTTTTTTTTAACACACTTATACTTCATTACCAAGATGATGCACATGACTAAAAATTCCTTTAGCATACAAATATATTTCCTAACTTCTTGAACTTCCATCTGTTGGCTCTGTGATAATATTGGTAATGGATTAAAGGAAGAACACCACTCCCTGCATAAAATGAGGATAGTTATCTTCAAATCATTGTACATATTCCAGATTATGACATCTTTATGTTTTGTGACATAAAAAGGAAAGACTATTTAATTTACTTTAGAGCTGCTAATAGTAGACAAATTGATATCTTTTTAGTTAACTACCAGGTTCTTGACATTTCTGACCAAACACAGTACAATATTTCATTTCCACAGTGGTACTTGCAGCTGCTAGCATTTGCTCCTGTCTAATCAAGCAAGAAGTTAACCTTGAATACCAAACACAAAATCTATAAACTAAAAGCTAGAACTAACTTGATTCTCTGAAGGTCAGAGAATTTAAATAGAAAGCAGCAATAGCACCTGAAAATAAAGTGTTCTTTCATTTTTTCCACTGCATTATTCCAGGCAGATAGCCATATGTCTTTGATGCATGACTTTCAATTTGTTTATTAACCCTTTTCAGGAAGTTAATTTTTAATAATCAGATCTTTGGGTAAAATCCTGCAATTCTTAGTCCTAAATCAAGCCACCCCTACAGTCCTGAGTGAGGCTGTCAGTGCACCTGTGCAGAGAGTGGGGAAGGCATATAAGAAATCTCTCCTGTCCACAATCTGAATGTTGTGCCATGGTAGATGGGGAAAGGGAGATAGGAACATAGCCTCTCTGTGGAGGGAGATGAGAGGAAGAGACTCCTCACAGAGTTGTAGTGAGTTAGTGGGGGTCCCTCCCTCACCAGCTCAAGGAGAGGCCACTCTGCCTCACTATATCTCTGGGGCGCCTCTCCCTATTGGCGATTAAAGCCAGAGCCCTTAAATAGGATAGCGCAGTCTAACAGTCTTAAGGAGCCCAGGCCCACAGGCAGGGCAGAACAGAAAACACAGACTTAAGGCTCTGGCCATGAGGCAGGGCAGAGCCCCAAATAGTCTAGGACAGGGGCTCTCAAACTTCCTTGCACCATTACCCCCTTCTGACCACAAAAATTACTACAGGACCTCATGAGGGGGCATCGAAGCCTGAGCCCACCCAACTCCTGCTACCCTGGTTAGAGGGGCCAGACCCAAAGCCTGACCCCACCACTCTGGGTGGGGGGCTCAAAGTTGAAGCCCAAGGGCTTCAACCCCAGGCAGAGGGCCTATAACCTGAGCCATGCCACCCAGGGCTGAAGCCTTTAGGCTTGAGCTTTCGCCTGGGGCAGTGGGGCTTGGGCTTTGGCCCCCAGACCTCAGCAAGTCTAAGCCAGTCCTGGTGCCCCCTTTAAACAAGTCCCTTTGGAGTCCTGACCCAGAGTTTGAGAACTACTGGTCTAGGAGTTCAAGCCCCTGGCAGGGTAGAGCAAACAGGCAGATGGTCTGATGTCCTGGGTCTGGCAATGGGAGAGACACACAGGCCTCTCGGCTCCATGCAGCTGCTGGAAGCAGTGTCATGTCTCCCTTCGGCTCCTATGCATAGGAGCAGCCAGGGAGCTCCTCACACTGTCCCCGCCGCAAGAGCTCCCCCCACAGCTCTCATTGTCCGTGGGAGCTGCAGGGGTGGTGCCTGCAGACAGGGCAGATGGGAGCTGCAAGGGCGGTGCCTGCAAATAGGGCAGAACCAGAGCCGCCTGGCTGGTGCCATGCCTCCACACAGGAGCCAGAGAGGGGACATGCTGCTACGTTCGGGAGCTACGGTGGTGGCACCTGCAAACAAGGCAATGAGGAGAGCTGCCTGACCACGTCTCCGGAGTCAGAGTGGGGACATGCCATTTTTTCTGGGAGCTGCTTGAGGTAAGTGCCACCCAGAACCTGACCTCCTTCCATGCCTCAAGCCCCTGCCCCAGCCCTGATCCCCCTCCTGCCCTCCGAACCCCTCAGTCCAGTCCAGAGCACCATCCTGCATCCCAAACCCCTCATCCCCATCCCAGAGTCCGCACCCCCAGCCAGAGCCCTCACCCCCTCTGCACCCCAGCCCGGCGCCCCCTCCCACACCCTGAACTCCTCATTTCTGGCCCCATCCCAGAGCCCGCACCCCCAGATGGAGCCCTCATCCCCTCCCTCACCGTGGCCTGCCATACAATTTCCATATCCAGATGTGGCCTTCAGACCAAAAATTTTGCCTAACCCTGGGTTTAGCCTAACAATTGCAGTAGGAGTTTTGCCTGAGGAAGAACTGCAGGACTAGGTCTTTTGGGATTCACAGGAGAACATGTATATTTGAAGTTTAGCCACACTCATGTTTCCATTTGCAGAACTAAAGTCTCATTTAGAGACCAAATATTTACAGTTCATCTTTATAAGGTCATCAGGTCCCTCAAAGATCCAGCACTCCTTGCAACTGGCAGTTAAATTCTTACTGTTTTATTCTTTCTACCGGTTTATTTCTTTTACCCCAAATAACTGCCCTAATTTACTTGAATTTAAATGAAATGTTACTGTTTGGCTAACTACCAATGAAACTGCTGTATTACAATAGACCAATGGTTTATCTTCCCCAGCATCCTATCTTGTGATAGGCCATTGCCAGGAGCTTCAGAGAAAAGTTCAATCTCCTTTGTCATGCACCTATTTTAATTGTGCAATTCAATGACATTGGGTGGCAGAGGTAGAGGGACAGGATTTCTTCCAAACCCCAGCTCGTGATTAGTTTGTTGCCATGAAGCATGATGATTTGTTGCCTATGTAATTTCATCCTTGCGAATTTAACAACTGATACTACTTTTATTCATGGGTACACTAGTTTCTAATCCTTTTGGGAAATTTACTAAGCTGTTTATGTCAATTCCATCTTGCAGAAAGTTCGACAAATAAACCGTATGTTAAAAAATAAATCCCTTCAATCTGTTATATACCTGTTATCTTTTGATTTTATATGAGAAATATGACATGAGGGCCAAGATTAATTAGAACCAGGAGTATTAGAATCCTGAGCATCGGCAATGATTAACAGTTGTTAAATGACATCAATAGAGTCATAGAGGTATAAGTATGGAGAAATGTGAGCTTGAAGGAACTACCATTAAGTGAATACATAATTGGTTAGACCAACGCAAACAAAGAGTGACTATTAGTGGAATTATGTCAGATTGGAAGGAGGTCTCAAGTGAGAGTCCACAGGGATCTGTTCGAAGTTCGGTGTTTCACATCTTTATTAAATTAGCTGGATGTAGGAATAGAGAGCATACGGATCAAATCTGCAGATGACACAAAGCTGAGAGGATGGGGTTGCCAACATTTTGTAAGATAGAGATAAAATTCAGAGGGATCTTGATAAATTGATATAGACAACGAAATGAAATTAGAAAAAGACAAATGTAAGGTGCTACACTTAAGGAAGAAAAATGAAATGCACATGTACAAAATGGGGGATAGCTGGCTTAGCAGCAGCACTGCTGAGAAAGATCAGGGAATTGTGACGGATCACACCTCAACACGATTCAGCAATGTGATATTGTTGCAAAAAAAGCAAATGCAATTTTAGGTTGCATGCTATGCCTCAGTTAATGCAAGTCATGGAAGGTGATAGTACCACTCTACTCAGAGTACTGTGTCCAGTTTTGGTCACCGATGTATGTAGAGAAACTGGAAAGGATCTAGAGATGAGCCACAAAGATGATCAAAGGGATGAAATGCAAGCCATACAAGCAAAGGCTGAAGCCAGGAACAGGGTATGTTTCATTTAGAAAAGAGTAGATTAAGGGAGGCATGAAGGTGGTCTTCAAATACTTGAAAGGCTGCCATAACAAAAATGGAGAAATGTTGTTCTCTCTTGCCAGAGGGCAGGACAAGAAGTAATGGGTTCAAGCTACAGCATAGGAGACTTAGATTAAATCTCAGGAAAAATTTCCTATCAGAACAGTAGGACACTGGAACAGACTGCCTAGAAAGGTGATGGAGGCTGGAGGTTTTCAAAAGGAGGCTGGATAGCCATCTGTCTTGGATGGTTTAAACCCAACAATTCCTGCATCTTGGCAGGGGGTTAGACTAAATGACCCTTGCAGTCCTGTCTACCCTATAATTCTGTGGTTCTAAGTGAGACCAGCCTTTTGATCTATGTAAGTGGGCATTCTCCCTTCAGGATGATCACTTTCCCTGTTCTCACAGTGGTCCTCCCTTTTTCCTCAGTTCCTCTGACTGGCAAGGAAAGCCACAGTAATAGCCATTTGAACCATTTTCCTTGGAATTTTTTGAGGAAAAATTGTTTTCATTTTCAGTTCTGATTTTGATTTTAAAATGTCAGTTTTTGATAAAATTTTGATTTTCTAAGACTGCCTTTTTACCCATCCTTTTCTTTAACAGAAAAAAATGTTGCTGTCTAATCATTGTTTTTCCCTTTACCTTTCTTGAAAAAGCAATCAGAATTCTTTAATGGAAAATTTCTAAAAAGTTTTTTTAAAATTTTCTGTGGAAATTGGGTTTTTTTGCTATCTCTGACCATAAATATTTCTCTGCTCGTGACGTTATATTTCATCCAAATTTAACTGTAGTCAATGAGTATTTTCCCACAGAGTTCAATGGGATTTAGATAGGGTCCATAGCTAAATAAGGATGTTCCTGCGAATAGTACAGACGGCATCACTAAATTAGACAGAGAAGTAATTACATAATATTGAAACATTACCAGGATTTTCAGCATAGCATTAGTTTGTCTCTTCACTGACCCTTGTAAGAGACATGTGACAGCCTCTCAGAGAAAATGTGCTTCTTAAGAATAGGTATTAAATATCCAGCTATTTGTGTTTAAGACCTGTCTTTTGTCACGTACAGATTGCCTGCCTTTTACACCAGATAGGTATTTCTTTATGGTAATATCCCCCATAAGTACTTCAGATCACAGGAATTGCCAAACTGGGTCAGAGCAATTATATATCTAGTCTAATAGCCAGTGAGTGGCCAATACCAGGTATTTCGGTAGAAGCTACAAGAAACCCAATAATGAACGGTTATATGATAACCTGCTCTAGGGAAAGTTTCTTCCTAATTCCTTATTAATTAGAGATTGCTTTGTGCCCTGTAGCGGAAGGGTTTATATTGCTTCTATAACCTTTTTCCCATCCTATTTAATGTAACATTTCCCATATAAATGTAATTTTTAATGCAACTAAACTCTTGACCTCAATTACTTATGACAGTGGGTTCCACAGGGTAACTATACATTATGAAAGACCTTACTTTTTATTCAGTGTTTCTTCCTGGCCTAAGCAGGCATGAACTTCTGAAGATACTCTCTGGGGAAAATCTTTTTTCATGTTACCTATTGTCCTCCAGGTCTCACATTTGTATCCCTTAGAAGTGGTTGAACACTACTATGTGACTGTGCAAACATCATGTAAGAATCTACACAAACATCAGCCACTCTTTGTATTGTTTAAGGTTTCAGAAATTACAGCTTCAGACAGTCTTGATTATCAGTCATTGATTTCCCAAATTATGGTTATATCTACTCCCTCATATCAACAGTACCATTTATGCAGATCAGGGCAGCGCCAAACATATTTGTGTGCTCCCTGGGGGCAATGGGGCATGGCATAGAGGGGGGGTTGGTCCTTACAGCAAGGGGACGGCTGGGGCATGGTGTGGCGGGGTGGCCCTGCTCTGTGCAGCCCAGCACAAGAGCACTGTTTACAATCTCACAGCCACCAGACGCACACTGGACTGCCCAGCCCTGTGCTTCCAGCGTGACCCTTCAACTGACTGCATGAAGGTGGGAGATCACCCCACGGCATCTCCCTCCATCCTGGGATAGGGACTCAACAGTGAAGCTGCACCTGCACCTGACCCTGACACAGTGCAAGAGCCAGGCATGCTTCAGAAACACCCTGGGGCCCTGCCCCTCTATGCCAGGCACACCAGGTGTGGGCAAGCAGGCTCAGCCCAGCAACAATTTCCAAGTGCAGAGGGATTTAGTGTAGGGGGATCCACAGGGGGTAAGAGGGTTCTGTGTGAGGCAATCTGGGTGTGGACAGCTCAGTGGGGGCGATCTGGGGGCACAGGGGCTTATTTGGAGATTCCAGGTGTGGAGGAATTGGACTCAGAAGGGGGTGTCTAAATGTGGAGATCTCAGTGGGGGGTACAGGTGCAGGGGAGATGGGGCTCATTGGGGTGGGGGTCCAGGTGAAGCTGGCTGGGGTTCAGTGGGGTGGGTATCTGAGGGGCTCGTCAGAGGGGGCCAGGTGAAGGGGAAGTGGGACTTGTAAGAGTGGGCGTTCGCTGGGCCCCCAGCTGCTGCCAAGGGGATGCTGCATGCTGGACTCCCACTTCCCCCGCTTCCCATATCTCCTTCTCTTCCCCATCCCATGCCACTTCCCCGCTGTTCCACCTCCTTCCTTCTCTGCAGTCTCTTTCCCAGAGTGCCAACCCACCCCCTGCCCTGCCTCACCACGGGCACTCACTGCTGTATGGAGAACAGGATGGCTCTCAGCAAGCACACTGGCTGGGGAGCATGGCCGGCACTAGGACCCAGAAGGCGGCGTCCACCTCAAAGTCAGTGAAGCTGAGCAGCACCCTCTTTCAGCGAGACAGCCCTGTGCTCAAAGAACTGGGGGTTGAGGGCGGTGGTATGTGAACCTGTCTTCCTTCCCCACGCCTTGCCTCTGTTTCCTGGGCAATGCCTCCCCCCGCCACACCCAGGTGTGTCCCTTGTGTTGAAACAGATCTTTAGTGACCCACAGCTGGGCAGATTGTTCCCAGTACCAGTGAAAATTCGGATTCAATTTCCTCAGTGAACAGCAATTTATTTGAGAAAGAATCACACAAGCAGTAAAAGGTTATATAATATGGCTCCCTAATAAGCTTCAATTCCCCAAGCATAAACCCTCCGTAACGATGTTGGGCTTACACAGTATCCTGGTTGGCAAACAAAGCAGATATAGCTACCAGTCCTAGATGCAGACTTTTCTTCTCTTCTTTTCCCCTCTCAAGTACCTGGTCTGTCAAATGTCCCCTCGAAGAAGGGTCTTGGTTATGCCGAAGTTCTCTGGTTCAAAAGTCCCTTTTAGCAGAGTATTGGTTACCCTGAGACCCTCTATCTCACGGCATCAGAGACCTCTTCAAATATTAATTGGGGAACTAACTAACTAAGTCTGCTTAGCATTTATACCTCTTGCTTTCAAAGGAGAAAATAAGAAATATGCCCTGTAGGTGTTTCATTACGGGTTTAATTAATATTTCAGAAGGGGACTGGAAACAGACACAGACCAAAGATCAGTTGATGTTTACCCCTTTCACCAGTCATTCACTTGAGCTCTTAGAATGGTGTCATCTGGAAGAGTCATTTTGACCCAGGTCAGCCTGTGCCAAGCTCACTGACGGTGTGTTTCTGCGTTTTCTTTACTTAATGAGCTGGCCCCTGACTACTATGACCGAAGTTCTGTGCTGAAACACACACACACACAGATAGAGCCTCTAGTCACTCTCAGTAAATTTTCATACCAACTGATGCTAAAAGTATGCAGCTCCCCGAATCCTCTAGCATATTCAGATGTACCAAGCCATACCAAACTCATGTTCACCACATTCATTCATATCAATCACAGTAACTCAGAATAATAATTTGGCACCATCCCGATACCCAGACCCCTTCCCCCTGGCTTCCTCTTGCTTCTCCGTCACTTTCTGCAGAGTGGGAAACAAAGAAATCTGTGGGGTGACCAGTTTTCATTCCCCCAGGAGTACCCCACACAGACGACCCCTGCCTAGCCTCCCAGAACACACAGATCTCCTCCATCCCACACTGCCCAGCACCCCCAACCCTACAATGCCCAGCACCCCCCATATATCCCCAGATACCCACTCCACCATGCCCTGCCCCGCAGCCACACTCACCAGCCCCTCTGGGAGGTGACTGTGTCTTCTAGGTTGAGCCGGCAGAACAACTGGGGATGGTTGGGGATTGCTTCAGCCCCTTGGGAGCGGCACGATCAGCCAGGCCAGAGTGGGAGTGGGGCCTGCCCGGCCAGGCTCCCTCAGGACCCACTTGCCTGGTAGGCCTGGCCAAGCCCGCCGTGTTGCCTCCACTCCCCACCCCCACCCCACTGGCTGAGACCAGCCCTGCCCCTGCACCAGTCCCAGGCGGCTCAGCCCTGGGGAGGTAGGTGGGGGCCCGCAGATGGCAGGCATCAGAGACTGCTGGGAGCCAAAACTGCACTGGGGAGCAGGGCAGACCCCTGGGACATGATCCCCGAGAGCCTGCCCGGCCCAGCTGCACCCACTGGCTCCACGCTCAGGGCTTGAGGGAAGAGGGGGCGAAAAGGAGAAAGTGGTGGGTGGGGTCTTGGGGTAGAGCACAGACAGAGTGAGGAAGGGACAGGAGGCAGAAGGAAGAGGCCATGATCCGGGCACCAGGGTGCCTTCTGAATGTGGGCACAGTGCCATGGTGCCACTGGCAACACTGTAAACCTGGCACTAATGCAGGTAAAAAGACCAAGTAGAAATGAGTTAGATAAAAGAAATCAGGTAGAAGCTGTACCAGCTGGACTATCAGAGGCACTTTGTATTGTTTACTATAAGAGATGGATTCCACATGGTTTGTGGCATAAACAAATTGAAACTGGGTAACAGATTGTTATTTCTATAGCAAAAATAAAAAAACTGTCAGTGCGGGAGATAAAATACTTCCTAATTTTTATTAAAATCAGCTTGCAAGCGATCAGGGCCAGGGACCTTTCATGACTACATTTTTAGAATAGCCATCTGGACATCCTCAGGTGTTGCGAGCTCAAATATGGCCTCTGGTTTTTATAGTCACTTTAGGGAAATTTACCCTGTCCAGAAAATCCAAGACATCAGGTGTGGTGGAAGTAATGATTTACACACAGTGATGTGCTTTGACAGGTCTCCTCAGGACTCTCTGGTTAAAATTCTACCACCAAACTGAAAGAAGGAATGAGATAATATTGGCTGGGATGGAGCTCTCTGGATTAGTGCTAAATCATCCCTGCCAGAGATGACTTATCCCTGGTACTCATAAAATACATCTGAAGAGGAAATTACTTTTCTTTTGGAGTGTAAGCACATGCTCCCATCATGTTGTATCTGGGGCTTATCATGGCAAAGAGGATGTTTTTTGGTGATTGTCCCTTATTGGCAGCACAGTGGGTGGTAGTGACACACAGAAGTAGTTAGCGATATTAATTGTGTTAGTACCTGAGACAGACAGCCTCAGCTGCCTTGTATTTGGAAGATTAAGCTGCTACGTGATTTGGCAAGGAGAGAATTAGCCAGAAGGCAGACTGCATTAGTCACAATGGATCTGAGATCCTAAAGACCACTCTTGTCAGTGGAAGAATCTTACTATATTGACCTATTGTGTCCAGGATGAATGTACAGTGTTATTTTTCTAATTTTTACTCATTGACATCAAGGTCACTTTCAAACTATTGATTCTATTCTTCAGTCCCATGTTCTGCATTTTTTCTCTTCTATTTATGTATGAACATTTTAAAATCCTCCTAGTTCTCTCTTTTGCCTTGTCAACTGTCTCCTGAGTGTCTTGATTTCTTTATGCTTTATGCCAGTGTTTCCCAAACTGTGTTCCGTGGAACACTGGTGTTCTGCACGATGTGAATAGGTGTTCCGTGAAAGAATCGTAATGAAAAAAAAGTGTTTACATTTTTTTAAATTTTAAATTTGGCATATTTGAAGTGTAGTTTACAACTCTTTTTGAATGACTATAATTTAACATAAAACTCTTTTTCTGGTTATTGATAGATCTCTTGTTGAATATCAAGGCGTAAAGAGAATTTTGACTCTTGCACTTGATTTTTGTACTACTTTATATGCACTTTCCAGTTAGAAATTGTTAGTTCAAGTTATTGTAAATTTGTATTTTTGTTTTGTTTTATAAAATAAAATATATTTGAGTATAAATAATGCAATTTTTATTTGAAAACCAAATGACTACAAAATAATATTATAAGTGTTTCGTAAATATATACCAGGCTAAAAAGTGTTCTGTGGCAAAAAAGTCTGGGAAACACTGCTTTATGCTATGACAAGATGAATCATAGCTATGGTTACATAAGGATTTGTATTGCTAGTTAAACTGGCTCAGTTGCTTGCCATTTGTAATAACAGTAGGAACTTTGGAGTAGGAACTAAAGTCGCCCATACTATTGTATGAAGGGAATTAGTCTTATCAACAGAAGCACATCATTGCTTGCACTGGAGCCAAGCAGGCAAGGAAACCAGCACAACCTATATGTACAGCTCTCAGCAACAAGTTAAGTAGAGTGTTTACTATTATTTAAAAAATCTCCGGTATTTTTTCTCGTTATAATAGCAAGTTGGTAACAGCTATTACACGATGCCAGAAAAAAACTACATGTAAGAAAAGAGTAGAATGAACCTGAAAAAAAATGGACCAACTAAAGTCTCCAAGAAAGTTATTGTTTGAAGGAATTGCAACAAAAAAATTGGGGAAAATTGAAGCAAGGTTGCAAGGATTTAAGCAGGACAGATCTTTAAGTGATGGAGACAAAAAAGATGAAGGGATGAAAATAGTATTATTTCTTCCTGTGGCAGGTGAAGAAGCAAGAGAAGTATTTACCACTTTTCATTTTGATGATGTAAAGCTAAAGAACAAAAAAGGTGTTAAAGAATAAGTTTGAGGCACACTGTGCACTATCAAGAAATATTGCATATGAGAGGCACAATTTTTTCACCAGAAGTAAGACAGATGTGGAAACTTTAGACCAATACATGACTGATTTAAAACTGGCGGCACAATGCAAATTTGAAGAAGTGTTTGAATCACTCATTAAAAAGACCACATCATGGGTGGTATTGTGTGAGACTTAGTGCCAGCTTTGTTGTTGCGGGGGAGTTATTTAACCAATGAATGTGCTGTGGACTTATGTTGTACAGATGAAATGACTGCAAAGCAACGGAAAGGGCAGGATGCACCAATAAAACACGTGCACACATTGCAGAATAAATCGTCCTTTAGTAACCACCCAGACATGCAGGCATGGACTGGAGGGTGTCCTATGCTAATAAAAGCTTGCAGGCAAGAGAAGTGAAAAAAAAGCATTCAGAGGCAACTAAGGGTATGGTTACACTTACAAAATTATAGCGCTATTGCTTATAGCACTCGCCTTATACAGCAATAATAATAGCGCTATTGTATGTCCACACTGAGATGCTCCAGCGCTATAGCATGGCCACATTGGCGGCACTTAATACGGCATCAAGAGCAGCGCATTAGGGCATGTATCCCACAGTACACCTCTTCCTGATCTGGCGCAATGGCTTGTGGTGGGGGGGGCGTCACTTGCGGGGCATTCTATATCCTGTTTCAACTACCCATGATGCTTTTTGGCATATCCCAGCAATCCCTGTGTTTCCTTCCACCTCCGGCGCCATCTTTCAAGGGTTTCAGCAAGGCACGCTCCGTCTTCCATTGTCGAGTGCTGCAATGAATCCAGAACTGCTGAGGGACATGCTGACGACTGTCGCCAGCACATCTCTGTGTGCAGTGGAGTTATTCCTTGACATGCAGGATGACAGTGATGATTCTGAAGACGAGATCGAAGCAGTGAATGCATTCGACACACAGCTTCTTGTCTCATTAACGGACATGCTCACGGCTGTTGAACGCCGCTTCTGGGCACGGGAAACGAGCACAGAGTGGTGGGATCGCATCGTCATGCAAGTCTGGGACGACGAGCAGTGGCTGCAAAACTTTCGAATGAGAAAAGCCACTTTCATGGGACTGTGTGCTGAACTCGCCCCTGCCCTGCGGCGCAAGGACACCAGACTGAGAGCTGCCCTCCCGGTGGAGAAGCGGGTGGCTATCGCGATCTGGAAGCTGGCTACCCCAGACAGCTACCAATCGGTGGCCAACCAGTTTGGGGTTGGAAAGTCGACCGTTGGAGTTGTGCTGATGCAAGTGTGCAGGGCCATTAATCGCATCCTGCTACGAAAAATCGTGACTCTGGATAACGTGCATGACATCGTGGCTGGCTTTGAAGAAATGGGTTTCCCTAACTGTGGAGGGGCGATAGATGGGACCCATATACCCATTCTGGCGCCCGCCCACCTACCTGAGGAGTACGTTAACCGAAAGGGGTACTTCTCCATGGTTCTCCAGGCGCTTGTGGATCACCGTGGGCGTTTTACTGACATTAACGCTGGCTGGTCTGGAAAGGTGCATGACGCACGCATCTTCCGCAACACCGGCCTGTTCATGAAGCTGCAAGCCGGGACTTTTTTCCCAGACCAGAGGATCCCCGTGGGGGAAGTGGAAATGCCCATAGTGATTCTTGGTGACCCTGCTTACCCTTTAATGCCCTGGCTCATGAAACCGTACACAGGGAGCCTGGACAGCAGTCAGGAAAGGTTCAACTACAGGCTTAGCCGTTGTCGAATGACTGTGGAGTGTGCTTTTGGGCGTCTCAAGGCGCGCTGGCGCTGTCTTTATGGGAGGCTAGACTTGGCCGAGGGTAGTATCTCCGCGGTTATTTCCGCATGCTGTGCCCTACATAATCTTTGTGAGCGGAAGGGCGAAGGCTTCACTCAGGCATGGTCCTCTGAGGTTCAACGCCTGGAGGCCACATATGCCCAGCCAGAGAGCAGGGTTCATGGAGGGGACCAGCGCGAGGCTGTTAGGATCAGGGAAGCCTTGAGGGAGCATTTTGAGGCTGAAAGCCAGTTCTAAAGTGAGGTGCAGATGGAGGGAGGGAGGGAGGGAGGGAGGGAGCATTCTTTTAACAGGAACAGGCATTTGCTTTTCTGTAACCTGTAATGATGTATGTACACTTAATAAAAAAAACCCATTTATTAAGAAGACAATTCATTTATTGAACAGGTACTTCGGTTGCTGAAAGAAAATATTGTGATGCATGTGAGGGGGAAGGCAGGGGAGGTGCAATGGGGGTGTCGTGGGGTCAGTCAGAGATCGGAGTATGTCCGGGTCTCTGAGTCTCCAGTGCCCTTACAGTGGCCATGTCCCCCGAACCCCATTTGCGGTGGCCAGTAAGGCATGTTATTAGGGGTAGACTGCAGTGGATAATGGTCTGGGGTCTGGGGGTTGTTCGGTGAAGACAGAGGGGTTGGAGGCAGCTGTGGATGGTGATAACCATTTGGCTGATGATAGTGGCCTGGAGGGTACAGAGGCAAAGAAGGGGAAGGGAGTTGGGGCAAACGATAATTGGGGTGGTGGGTGCGGAGCTTCTCCTCCTGAAGGGTGACAAGCCGCTGCATAGTCTGCAATTGAAGCTGCAGTAATGAGAGCAGCTTGTCGGTGCTTTCCCGGCGGTGAATCGCGTTCTCCTTCCACGCCTTCTCCCTCAACTTGCTCTCATTCTCCCTCCACCTCTGTGCAACTCGATTCTCCGTTACAGCCTGTTGCATTACTTGCTGTACAAGATCCTCTTTGCTCCTTCGTGGCCGCTTCCTCAGTCGCCTGAGCCTCTCAGCTGTTGATAAGAGCGATGGCGAAGGGGTGAAGGACGACCCTTCTAAAATAAAAAGATACATTGCACAGTGGTTCCCTTGTAAAGAGCAGACATGCCTATCATTCCCCCAGATTCCCCGTTTGCCTGTCCCGCAGACAGCACAGATACAGCAACGGAGCCCCTGCCATGGTGAGTGGACTCCAGAGGCAAGGGAAATGATTTTTTCCCTGCCCTGAAAAGCTGTGGCGGGGGAGGGGATGGGGAGTGCCGGTAAGTGGCAGGAGCCCTAGTCTGAGCAGCAGGCAGGGGGAAGGATTTTTTCCCTGTCCTGAAAAGCTGTGGCGGGGGGTGGGTTGAGTGCCGGGAAGTGGCAGGAGCCCTACTCTGAACACTGTTCCAACATTCTCCGTAGGTGTTTGTCCTGGAAGATATCTCGTTGCTTCGAGTCACTGAGGAGCAAAGGGAAGGGATTTAATTAAGATGCGGCTTCCGCCCAGGGCCATATGCAGCGTGCCTATGTGCAGCAATGCTCCCCCCACCCATTGTGGCACAGTGGCAGGGACTAGTGACCGTGACCGGGACGGGGACCACGCTGGCTCTCCCGGGAAACCTGCGCAGGCGCATTGCAAGTGCTCTTATTGAGACCTTTGAAGAGATTACTGATGATGACTACCGCGAGGTGATAGACTACATCAATGCACTATTCCACATGTAGGCAAGCATGCAAGCATCCCCTTCCACCCCAAGCTGCCTGCCTTCCCCATAGAAAAGCAGCTTTACCGCCGCAATGCACTGCTGAGCTGGCCCCTGCAACCGCTGGACGCTGTGGCTGGCCGCCCTCCTCCTGGCTTTAGAGGAGAGCTCCTGGCTGCATGCCCCCCTGCCCTCCTCCTGGCTTGAACAGAGCACCAGGTGGAATGCCCCCCTCATCCCTTTCCACCCCAAGCTGCCAGCCTTCCCCATAGAAAAGCAGCTTTACCTCCGCAATCCGCTGCTGAGCTGGCCCCTGCAACCGCCGGACGCTGTGGCTGGCTGCCCTCCTGGGTTGAGAAGAGCTCCTGGCTGCATGCGTCCAGGGACTCCTCCGTGCCCTGGATCGCTGCTGCCTCGTCCTCATCCTCCTCCTCTTCTTCATCCTCCTGCTCTTCGTTCTCCTCCTCACCCTCCCCTTCACTGGTGGGCTGGGAAGTGTTCGTGGTGGTCGATGGAGTGACCGTGGGATCACCACCAAGTATCGCGTGCAGCTCCTTATAAAATCTGCAAGTCACCGGGGCTGCCCCTGAGCGGCCGTTTGCCTCGCGGGCTTTGCGATACGCATTCCTAAGCTCCTTTACCTTAACACGGCACTGCAGAGTGTCCCGCTCATGGCCTCTTTCTGCCAAGGCCCGTGATATCTGCCCATAGGTGTCAAAATTCCTGCGGCTAGACCGCAGCTGAGACTGAACAGCCTCTTCCCCCCAGCAGCTGATGAGGTCCAGCACCTCACTATTGCTCCATGCTGGGGATCGCCTATTGCGAGGAGGCATGGCACGTGGAGTCATGATGATCAATCAGAATGATCACCTGCAACGATTCCCTGAGACCACGCCACGCAATCAGTCAGATCAATGAGAATGATCACTTGCAAGGATTCCCTGAGAGCACGCCACGCTTGGCTGGAGCAAACAGGAAGGGGATTTTCAAATTTCCCTGGAACTTTAAAGGGCGGGTCTGACGTGTGGTCACCTGAGGACAGGACAAAAGAGTTTGCAAGTGATGACCAGAGTGGCTCGAACGGGAATTATGGGACAGGCTGGAGGCCAATTAATACGCAGTGGGTGTCCACATTCTTCCTGTAGCGCTACAGCAGGTGCGCTACAGCCCTTATTCCCCATGAGGAGGTGGATTAATAATAGCGCTATAACTCCGCGGTTATAGCGCTATTAGTGCCTTGCCAGTGTGGACGGAGAGTAGGTTATAGCGCTCGTAGGGGCTTTATAGCGCTATAAAGTGCCAGTGTAACCATGGCCTAAGAATAGAAATGTGGCTGTAGCCATACCATAAGGAACTGTCCTAGGTATGGACAAGAATGCTGAAAATTCACAGAAAGGATCATTGTGATCACCTAGTCTGACCTCTTGTATAACACAGATCATAGGACTTCCCAAAATAATTCCTGGAGCAGATCTTTTGGGAAAACATCCAATTTTGACTTAAAAATTGTCAGTGATGGAGAATCCACCATGACGCTTAGTAAATTGTTCTACGGTTAACTACATTCACTGTTAAAAATTAACACCTTATTTCCAGTTTGAATTTGTTAGCTTCAACTTTGAACCACTGGATCATGTTATATCTTCCTCTGCTAGACTGAAGTGTCCATTATTAAATATTTGTTTTCCTATGTAGGTGTTTATAGACTGTAATCAAGTGACTCCTTAACTTTCTCTTTGTTAAGATAAATAGATTGAGCTCCTTGAGGATATAACTATAAGGAATATTTTCTAATCCTTTAGTCATTCACATTGCTGTTCTCCGAACCTTCTCTAATGTGTCAACATACTTCTTGAATTGTGGGCACCAGAACTGGACACAGTATTCCAGAAAAGATCACACCAGTACAAAACACAGAAATACAATAACCTCTACCCTCCTTGAGATTCCCCTGTTTATCCATCTCAGGACTGCATTTGCTTTTTTGGCCACAGCTGCAGACTTGAAGGGCATGTTCAGCTTATTATCTGTATCT
Source organism: Dermatemys mawii (assembly GCA_007922305.1). Taxonomy (NCBI): domain Eukaryota; kingdom Metazoa; phylum Chordata; order Testudines; family Dermatemydidae; genus Dermatemys; species Dermatemys mawii. The sequence goes on along the minus strand of ML677365.1, from coordinate 3,416,088 downwards.
CTTTCAGAGTCACTGGTTCCCAGGATAGAGTCCCTCATCTTATAAGTGTGGTCTATATTCTTACTTCCCAAATGTATACATTTAGCTATATAAAAACACGTAGAGTTTGCCTGTGCCCAGTTTACCAAGCTATCTAGATCGCTCTGAATCAATGACCTGTTCTCTTCATTATTTACCCTGCCCCCAGTTTTTGTGTCACTTGCAAACTTTATCAAGGATGATTTCATGTTTTCTTCCAGCTCATTATTAGAAATGTTAAAACAGCACGGAGCCAAGACCTTTGCAAGACCCCACTGAAAACAGACCCACTCGATGATGAATCCCCATTTGCAGTTACATTTTGAGACCTATCATTTAGCCAGCTTTTAATCTTTAATTTAATGTGTGGCATGCTGATTTTGTATCATTCTCATTTTTTAATCAAAATGTCATGCTGTACCAAGTCAAATGCCTTACAAAAGTCAAAGTATATTATGTCAACACTATTACCTTTATCAACTGTATTTGTGATCTCATCAAAAAAGATATTAGAAAAATCCAGGGCAAAACGGATGTTTGCCCTCACAGAAGCAGATGAGCACTTGCAGGATCTGGTCCTCACTATACTAAGTACTGAACCTCCCAAGAACGAATGATATGTGGATTTGCTCACTAATGATCGCAAAACCTTAGTGTGAAAATCGATACTGGGGCATAGGGCAATGCAGTGTCTGTAGAGTTACACAACATTTTAATGGACAGACAACTTTGCAGTGCAAATATCCAGCCGCTACTCAGGGGAAAAACTGCAAGTACATGGTAAATGCAACTTGGACTTTGAGTATCAGGGTAAGTAAGCATTGCTGGAATTTCAGGTGCTGGAATTTGACTCACAAGTCACACTGGACTTACAGGCCGTGACACGTTTAAGCTTAGTGCGAAGAGTCTCTATGGCAAAGGAAGAACCAAAAGATGACATCCGTTTTGCCCTGGCTTTTTCTTTCCCAGAGTAGCACATTTTGGCAAAACAATTAGCTTTCTTCCACGTGGCAAGTGCAGTGATATGCCAAATTTTTAAAAGGGTAAATGGGATGACCTGGGTAATTATAGGCCTCTCAAGACGACATTGATCCCAAGCAAGATAATGGAGCAGGTGATGCAAGACTCAATTAATAAAGAACTAAAGGACATAATGTAATTAATACAAATGAACATGGCGTTATGGAAAAAATATATTCAAATCTGATATCTTTTCTGATGAGATCACAAATACAGTTGATAAAGGTAATAGTGTTGACATAATATACTTTGACTTTTGTAAGGCATTTGACTTGGTACAGCATGACATTTTGATTAAAAAATGAGAATGATACAAGGACGTATTTGAAGGTTTAGGGTGGGTGTGAGATAAGCACCTCATAAAGATGAACTTGCAACTACCACCTGTAATTCATGCACCTTCTAAAGTTCCAGTAGCATTAAGAGACAAAATAGAAAGTGAGCTGCACCATAAGGAATAGTTGCAAATAAGTGGTCTTGGGAGCAGAACCGGAGCAGTGGTCTCGGAGCAGTAGTGGAGCCCTGCCCTGTCCCGCACCAGAGTAGAAGTGGCATCCCAGTCTCCCCTCCCCCAAGCTGCAGTGGCATCCAGGGCTGCCCTGTCCTGTGGAACAGCAGCAGCGCCTCGGGTCCCCACCCCCGAGCAGCAACGGCACCCAGCGCCACCCTCCCAGAGCAGCAATGCCACCCTGCTCCCCTCCCGAGCAACAACAGTGCCCTAGGCCCCCCCAGAGCAGCAGTTGTGCCCTGGGGCCCCCCCAAGGAGAAGCAGCATCACAGGGATCACTAGAGCAGCAGCAGCACCCTGCCCCCAGAAAGCAGCACCCTCCATGAGCCCCCCAGAGTAGATAAGATTTAGTCAGGAGTATTTATAATACAAGTCATGGACAGCTTCCCAGGTCATGAAGTTTTGTTTATTGCCTGTGGCCTGTCCATGACTTGTACTAAAAATACCACTGACTAAATCTTAGTCTTGATTGCAAATTTTTTTTTTAAAAAAAGGTGGAAGATGCTAGAAAATGGATCAATTCTACAGTAACTGAGGACAAACCAGGTTGAGAAGAAATAAGAATATGCTTGGATCTGAGCAATGTGAATAAAGCAATACGAAGGGAACATCTTCAGTTGCCTACAGTAGAAGGCATCTCTAGCAAGTTAGCAAGAGCTACAATTTTCACTACCTTGGATGCCATTAGCAGATTCTGGCAAATACAAAACTTCGAGGCTCTGGACAGTCAACACATCATTTGGCAGGTACCGGTTGACCAGACATCCCTTTGGCGTCTGCTCAGCTCCTGAAGTGTACCAAATAGCAATCCAACAAACATTTGACAGTCTGGAAGGTGTTCAATGTTATATAGATGACATACTGGTGCAGGGAAGTACCAGATGAGAACACAATGAAGGGCTCAAGAGAGTGCTAGACGTGTTGTGAAAGGAACCTGTGACTGAACAGAGTAAATGCAATTTGACTCTGGGAGACAGAAAATATTTGGGGCATTACTTAACACACAAAAAAAAGTTCTAAAACCTTAAAACTGAAATATTGCGGCAACATTGTACCTTTCTAGTCAATACATTTGTTTAATTGTTTATCTTTACTAATGAGTTTGTCTGAAGTGTGGGGCAAATCTGCTCAGGTTTTGCATAAGGCTGGTGTATGTGCACTTTCCATTGCTGAAGTGGTAAACCAATGAAGAAGACAGTATATTCCTGGGGTACAGTGCTGGGAGCTCAGGGGGAATTTGACTCTGGTGCCTTTCTCTGTGTGATGCATGAGCAGTTCGGGGAGCATTCGTGTAATATAGCTAGGTGTGGGGCTAAGTGATCACAGCCTCTGGAGGGGCTTGCTGCTGGTCATTAGTAAGGCATTGTGAGAGACAGCCCAGGCTGGAGAGAGTTAAGGAGACACAGCGGTCCGACAGTTCCAGGCTGCACCCTGGGGATCCGGTCACAGAACCGACCCCGAACAGTGGTTTTATTTCATTTTTTTCACCAGAAAATTGATTGTTCTTACTTCAAAGAGGACCCTCCTGTTCAGGTGTGAGGCACACTGATGTCACATTGTAACTGTGAATAAATGGAGGGGCTCAATTCAGCATCTGTCATGAATACCAAGTCCTCTAACACACAATTCCCAGACTTTTGCCATAGTGTTTAACACTAGGTAAAAATGAACAATTATCATGTGATCCTGAAATAAGAGTGGAAGTGAGTCATTTAATGGAACTAATTCAGCTACATATTGTAAGAGAGCTAATATCACAAACTTCACAACATTAAAGGAGCATTTAATCATTTTAGCAGGACGGGTCATTATTGTTAACTAATCACAGTTAACTGGAGCAATTAACACAAAACAAATTAACTAGATTAAAAAATAGTCCCAATTAATTGCAACTTTAATCACACTGTTAAACAAATAATAGAATGCTAATTTAAATTTGTTATAAATATTTTGTGGTATTTTTCTCCATTTTCAAATATATTGATTTCAATTACAACACAGAATACAAAGTGTAAAGTGCTTACTTTATATTATTATTTTTGATTACAAATATTTGCACTGTAGAAAGAAATAGTATTTTTCCATTCACCTCATACAAGTACTGTAGTGCAATCTCTTTATTCTGAAAGTGCAACTTACAAATGTAGAATTGTTTTACATAACTGCACTCAAAAATAAAACAATGTAAAATTTTAGAGCCTACAAATCCACTCAGTCCTACTTCTTGTTCAGCCAATCGCTAAGACAAACAAGTTTGTTTACATATACAGGAGACAATGCTGTCCACTTCTTATTTACATTACCTGAAAGTGAGATCAGGAGTTCACATGGCACCTTATACCCAGCATTGCAAGATATTTACGTACCAGATATGCTAAACATTCATATGCCCCTTCCTGCTTTGGCCACCATAATAGAGGACATGTTTCCATGCGGAATTTACATTGGCATTCTAGTATTGTTTAAGAGTGCGATTAAAACAGCAATTAATTGTGACTATTTTTTTAATCTCATGATTAATTGCAATTATTTTTTAATCAGTTGACTGCCCTACTCATTATTCCAAGGATTTTTTTTAATAATCTGCAGGGCAGGCGGTTATATTCAGCTCTGTAGGTAGATATATTGCTATAAAGTTTCTGCAGCTCCAGAGCATGGTGTAGGTTCTCCTGTCACTGTGACTTCTGGGACACAGTGGAAATTCACTGTTAGTAGCTATCCTGGGCTTGTAGCTCGGCTGCTGCTGTGTTTTTAATCAATAGTCTCCATGCTTATCTGAGTCTGTACGCTCTATACATACTGATTACAGCCTATGACATACCACATAAAAGACTAATAAATAACTTGCCCAAGGTCATATTTATTCAAACAGAAGAAATCAGATCAAGGATGACTATTTTGGATAAGCAATAATATTATTGATACTTTCTTCCTCATTGTCTACATTACAAGGAATGCTATTTTTGAAGTATTCCTTCTTCCCCCACACGCAAACTGCTGCATCCATTAATGATTTTCTAGTCTACTGTTGTTTAAACATCAATATATTTCTAACCTACAGCTTCATGGAAATGCAGCTTACCAGAAGTTATTTTTATCTACCTGTTTTTAAGTGATTTATTTTATATCTGAAATGCATGCTAGAAAGAGTGAATAGTTCAGAAAGAAAATACCCTGAACATCTGCCTTTTTCAACATACAAAGTTTAAGGTGCGGATCAGTTAAGATTAAAAAAAGTAATTAAATTACACAAGCACCCTCTTTTTTCGCTTGATCTGGATGGCCCAGGGTCAGATTTGTGAGGTTAGCACAGCTGGGATCACATTTTCAGAAGAACTCAGCATCATAGGTGCTCTTTGAAAATATGAGGCACAATGGGGTAGTCTGAGATAGGAAGATATGTGGAGCTAATTCTAGAAAAGACAAAAGCGATATTGGTTGATAGGCAGAAACTTCTATCTAGGGTGATCTCTCTGGCTGTTAGCGATGGGGTGTGTACAACCTGTTGAGAAGAAGTTTTTGTTTTGTTTAAATCTACTGTCTATAAAAGATATCAGCAGACAGATAAACTCTAAAGCACTGGGAAATTCTGTTACTATTTCCATGTATGCTATGGTAAAGGATACACTAAAATTATAAAAAATTAAATAAAATGATTTATGTGTGAAAAGTATGTTTAGACATTCATGTATAGTGTGTGTCATAGACATTCATATGCACAAATATAAAATTGGAAAAACACAAATAAATATTCTAAGTTTTCAGGCAATGCATAAACCAAGAAACACTACAAAACCTCAGCTCAGTTTATCCCCATCCACCATCAACCATCATGTGCTAGGCAATATTCTGTCTTAGAGACAGGTACGTTCAGGCGTTAGTGGATATCAAGTGGAAGTAAGTTCCACTGACAGGAACCCCTGACAGAGAACACTCTGGCCTCTGCTCTCTGGTTTCAACTCTGATGAAAGCAAGCAACAGCAATCATGCCAAGAGCAAATGACGCCATGGAGGAAGTGGGAGAAGTTCCCTAACAGCCAGTGCAATGATAGGTAGCCTAAAGTTATTTTCTATGAAGTTTCTACAAGGGCTCCCTCTGGTGGTCATGGGGCTGTTTTACTTCTCTGAAACCTGTTTTACTTTTGTAACTCAAAAGCTATCATATAAATGATCCAACTTGGCTGCTTCTGAATACAACAGTACAAGAATCAGGGCTTGGTCTACTGCTAAAAAGGTTTGCTGTGATTGGTTAGGAGTGTGAAAAAAAATCATGCCCCTCACATAGCTATGCTGGCAAAAGCCTAGCGTAATCACAGTTACGCTGGCAAAAAAGTACTTATTTCATTTGAGGAACCAGTATGAACTATATCAGCACAAGAACTTTTGCTGCTATAGGCTCTGTCTTCACTAGCGGGGCCTCCCAGTGCAAATGTATCAGTATATCTATGCTGACAAACCATTAAAAGTGTAGACAAGGCCTCAGATTGTTTAATGCTTTTTGGGTAGTTGTGAATATCCTGAACTGCAGCCAGAGGGAGAGAGAAAGCCAGTGCAAATTTCAGAATAGTAAGACAATAATCAGTATCTCCACAATAAACAGTCTCCACTAGTGGCCTCATTTCATATTAAACAAGACTGATGGCAAGATGGAACCTTGCAGGTCCTGCAAGAGATCAGAACCTTGGGGAAGATGAGCAATTGCTTGTCACTAGTCTGTCTCTTCTTCATGAAAGGAAGGAAGGGACTCACTGTCAAGTAACCTCACCCACTCTTGCCTGGTCTTGCAAAAGAATCAGCAGTGCCTTTTGGACAGCTTTATTAAAGGCTTTTGAAAGATCCAATAGAATCAGTGTGGACTAAACTGCTTGGATCAGGAATTTCCTTTAGCAAATGTTTGGATAGTGCCTTGCATGATGGGGTGCCAATCCCCTATTAGGGCCCTTACATATGACTACAGCTCCACTAATAATGGACACTATAACTTTTTTCCATTGCCACACATCAACCATCAAATGTATTGCATGATCTGTGCTATATGCAGACTTGAAACATAAGTGATAAGGATTATAGCAGTTGGAGAAATCCAGATGCCCCTGGAGATGGCCATTCATGATCATCTTAAACTTCCCCAGAATGGGAGGTTATAGGCTGTGTAAAAACTGATGACAAAGAAATGGTTTATTGAGGAAGAACCTAATCAATTACTTGTTTTAAAGCAGCAGGCTCCTGGTTCACACTGGAGAATCATTAAGAGGCCTCAATAATGAGGAAAAAGGCTACCCACCTGATTGCACCAATACTGAGGAACAAGGGTAAAAGCTTGGCTCTACAGAATCAATGGGAATTTTGTCATTGACTTACATGGAGCCAGGATTTCTCCCCATGATCTGTCTCACAGGAAATCATGTTTACTCTACCAGGTCAAATCTAACAAAAGAAAATGGCATATTTGCCTTTTCCTTTCCTGATGCTGCCCAATAATACTGAGCAGATTGTCAAAGATCTGACAAATCTTAGCTGTAAAGCAGCTGGAAAACTGTTCACAAGAAAGAACTCATGTGTCTCTGAAGGGAGAGAATCCAGATTAATTGGCTTGCTGGTTACTTGAAGGAGTTCTGCTACTTGAGACTTTGCCAGTGCTATGATGCAGAGAATGAATCACATGTTAGGCTGTGCCTGCGTTATCACTGTTCAGAAAATCTCCCACATCTGCACTGTCGACTATGCAGATCCCCAGGAGATAGTGAAAGTGTAGATTAGGAACAGGCATTTTAACCATGTTACCTAGACTAGCTCTGAGCAGGCTTAGAGGACATTGTGGTTAAAAATGCCTGTGCCCAGCCTATACTAGTGTGACCTACATCAAGGGAAGTCAATTTACTTACCAGTTACAGAATTCCTCTATCTGACTTAAAGCATTTGCACAAATCTTGAATTCATATCGTTGTGAGAGACTACAGCTGGATTTTCTGTTGGAACCTAATACCAGTCAAGAACCAGAGGGGTAGCCATGTTAGTCTGGATCTGCAAAAGCGATAAAGAGTCCTGTGGCACCTTAAAGACTAACAAACATATTGGAGCATAAGCTTTCATGGGCTAATACTCACTTCGGCAGATGCAAGTCATGGCATGCACTAATACCAGTTTTTACCATAAGACAGTTAAATCTTTCTCTCTCTCTCTCTCTCTCTCTCTCTCTCTCTCTCTCTCTCTCACACACACACACACACACACACACACACAAACACACACACACACTTACTTTGGAGTTTCAAATTTATTTTTTTCTGAATGACACTCCCAGAATAAACCATACTAACATCACTAACTAGAGAGTTGTTATTTTTCTTTAAAATAAAAAAAAGTATAATAGGGGGCCTACATCCTTATATACAGATATATGAACTTCACAAAATAAGTACGGGGATTGGAACTTCTGACCATCGGAGATCTTCTGCTTTCATGTAGGATCATTCTGGGTATTATATTAGATACAACTTCTAATTGTACCGTGAACGAATTGTTTCAGTGTCCACAATTTTGAGCACGTATACAGCTTAAAGTAAGAAAAAGCTGACAGTTTTGGTAGCTGTTAGGCTCACATGGTGTCTTTGGTTCAATGATGTAATACAACTCACAAAGACATTTGGCCTCCGGGCTACAATTCTTCCTTTTTGGCAAGTTTTCCCTGTCTCAACCCCACTGATGTCTGTAAAATTACTGGAAACTGTATTGAGAGCTATCCAACCGACACATTCATTCTGGGTAACCCCTGGCAGTTCTTATCTTGTTTTCTTCAGGGCTGGGCTGGATCTGACTGGTTCTCTATCAATCAGGGCACAGGGCCATACCTCATGTCTCAAAAATATATGTATTCACCCAAATACATCTGCCTTACTTACTTAATTCTAAGCTTGCTTCTTAGAATAACAAGGGTAAGGCAGCAATCTTTTAAGGAAAGTAGAAAACTTCCCTGTCCCCTTAACTATAACCCATAGCTATATGAAAAAAAAGTACTTATTTTCCTTCTTGGGACTAACATATAAAAATACCAGATACTGCAGACTAGCAACGTCCAACTAATCTGTAAAATTACAGGAAATTGTATTGATCTACAACCGGGTTATCCCTAGGGTGACCAGATGTCCCGATTTTATAGGGTCTTTTTATTATATAGGCTCCTATTACCGCCCACCCCCTGTCTCGATTTTTCACATTTGCTGTCTGGTCACCCTGGTTATCCCGAGCAGCTCTATCTTTTCCCTGAACAGCTGGGCTGAATCTGACCGATGCTCATCATCCTGGCTACCAGTTTTGTCCCCCTGATAAAACTGGTTAATGCTTGGTTAAAAGCTTTCAGCTTCTAACTAAGAATGTGGGTGTATACATGCAGGAATGTCTTCCCTCTGTGCAGTCTTCCCTGCCAGCTTCAGAACAGCTGCTGAGCATGGCTAACAACTTCCCGAACCCCCTCTAGTGTGCTGAAAAAGCACTACTTGTTTGCAGTCACTTAAGTCTCTATATTGCCACCTTGTCTGGGAATGTTTCCATATCATCTCAGAGCAAGTAGAAACAGCAGCTGTAATTACAGAAATAATGGTTTTGGCTGAACACCAGAAAATAAGAAAAGGGGGTTACACTAGCAGATTGCTGGCCCCATTGGAGCTGCCCCAGTGATAGTGCAGCATTGAAGTCTTTCTTTTTAAAATATAAAAAGAATGTTAATGTATTCAAAGTGCTAGCTTCCACCACAGCAAAAAGTGTCTGTGCCAAGGCTGGTCAGATTTAGAGGACATCTTCTGCTACCAACACACACTCTCGGCTTTCCCTTGCTGTTCCGTTTGTTTTCAGGCCTTCTGTGAACAACACTCACCGCTTTCAAAGATGATGTGGGGTGTGTGTGTGTGTGTGTGTGTGTATCTGGGAGCCAGTGCGTTGACCAAAAGTTGATTACAAGATGTGATGGAGGTTGTGGGTCACAGAGTTCATATATATTATTTCAGCACAGTAAAAATTGCTTGGAGGGAAATTGATTAAAAAGTTTGAAACCAGAGGGTGGAAAAGATGGGTTCTGAGCAGACAAGAATGTGCAGAATATGATCCCTGAGCTAAGCAGTTAAAAGATGGCTATTAATCATCATGAAAGGTCTTTGTATCCTCAATAGGATATCTTAGTGCTGGTCCACACACATTTTTTGCTCATTTTAATGATATCCCTTTGAAACTGGTCTAGTTATAAAACCCCCAACTGTGTGCACTGTTATTCCATTTAGGTCAGGGGAATAAGCTACCCTGGTGTAAGACATCTTTCTACGGTGCCGTGTATAGAATCCACATTATGATGACTGTACAGATTAAATTGTATCAATAAAAAATAAGAATCAGAGAGATAGCCATATTAGTCTGGAATTGCAGAATTGACAAAGAGTCCTGTGGCACCTTAAAGACTAACTAAAGTATTGAAGCATAAGCTTTTGTGGGCTAATACCCACTTCGTCAGATGCATGTTAGTCTTTAAGGTGCCACAGGACTCTTTGTCAATAAAAAATAAAAATCATACCATCTAACTGAAATAGATAAATGGGCACAAAAACTGTGTTCAGGCCTTAAAGAAAGCAAGAAGTCCAGATCCTGTTGTGGTGTAACTAACTGAAGACAACTGGGTTGGAAAACAGGGGAATAACACTTGGCAATGAAGGCTCAACAAGAAAGATCTCTGGGCACAGCACAGAAAGCCTCTCTCTAGACAGCAAGCGATGCTGGCAGGCTGAACAAGGAGTGCTCAGAGAGGATTACTTTCAAGGGGTGAAAACTACCGTATTTCGCTTTCTTCTTTCCTCTGCAACTGAGCTGAAAATGCCTTGTCTGGTTTCTGAGAAGTGTAAACACAAGCCTTTTCTTTCTTTTGTTTGTTTGTTTCCATTCCATTTTCTCTGTTTTTAATAAAGCTTAGTTGTGTTAAGATGGCTGTTGTATGATTGTTTCGTGCAAACATCTTGTCAGAGGCTGGCTGGCTGTTTAAGGCAAGCAGGGCTCAGCCTTGCCTGTGACCTACCAGCTAGCCCCAGCCAATGGCAATATGGCAATTTAATGATAATTGGTGACCCCAGCTGTGCAAGGGTTGGGAAAAGAACTTAAACAGAATGGAGAGTGCAATTAGGGAGGGAGAGACCCAGGAGAGAGGAACAAGGAGATAGTTCTCTGTCTGGGAAAGACTTGGAGAAGTTGGCTGGACAAGACATACAAGGAAGAGGTCAGGGATCTGTGTGGGTGACACTGAGACAGGGGTTGCATGGGTTGGAGAGATCCCTGAGGTAAGCTGCCTGCATCCCTGGGGAAGGAATCCTGCTGGACAAGAATCAGCAGAGCAGGAACTCTGCATGGTCCAGGAGTAGACAGACTCTTTGTCTGGTTTTAAACCGGACAATCTTGCTTTTCTAATGTTAGTTCATTATCTGGTACTGAGGCAAAACCAGATGTGGTTTTGTCTGGTATCAGACGTGGGATGCCTAATGAAGAGCACACCGCTCCCCTTCCTCCCTCCCCCTAAGCATAACCTCGCACACATCATGCATGCAAGATTATGCTGGTGGGGGCGGTGTAGCACGCTCTTTAAAATGGCATCCTCCATTTGGCATGACCTCACACACATATACTTGTGAAGACATATTGAGGCGATGGGGTCAAATTGTTAGTGGTAGGCCCACACCATTCCCGGAAGTATGAGAATGTCCAGTGTTCTGTGACTGTTCAAGTGGCCACCCTACCCAGGAGGGGATGCAAAGAAGAAGAAGTTAGAGTGATCCAAAAAGGGTGGGAGAGTTTTAATTTGAAGATATATTTGGACCTTTTGTTACCCTGGAAGGAGTTTGAATTTTTATGTGACTGACCTGAAGGCCAGGCCACAGAACACCCAGACAGAGAATTGGAAGAAGACACAGGCTGGGGGAGGCCATTACAGGGCCAATAAAGTGGCCATTAGGGAGTGCCAGAGAGAAGGGCCCCTTGCAATGCCTCTAGGCCCAAGAGGGTGCCCTTGAGGAGAGGTATCACTATTACACATCTTCAGAGAAAAGAAAGAATGCTGTATCTCCTAAGGAGAAGGGTGAGGGATAAAAATGATCAGAAACATACATCTCTCACTTAGTCATGGGCAAGGGCCACAGAAAAGGTACCTGCTCCCACATGCTGTGGGAGATGTGTTGCTGTCACATAGCTCAAAAAGTAGTTATAAATGAGGAATCCTCATTGCATGAGGATATATTCAGTGCAGTTCCACAGGGATCAGTTATAGGCTGACCCTATTCAACATTTTCTTCAGTGATATGGAAATAAATACAAAATCACTGTTGATAAAGTAACAAAGATTGGGAGTGTGGTAAATAACAATGAGGACTGGGCTGTCATACAGAGGAATCGTTAGCACTTGATAAGCCGGACTCATTCAAAAAAAGCATGTTAATATAGCCAGATACAAGGTCACACTGAGGAACAAGGAATGCAGGCCATACTTACAGACTGGGGGACTGTATCCTGGAAAGCAGCCACTTTGAAAAGGATTTTGTGGTGATAGTGGACAAGCAACTGAACATGCGCTCCCACCAGTGCAAACCTATGGCAAAATCAGCTAATGGAATGCTTGGATGTACGAACAAGGGCATAGTGAGTTGGAACTGGAGGGTGGTTTTACCTCTGTACAAGGCATTGGTGAGATACTGAATACAAGTCTGGTGTCTACCTTTTAAAAAGCATGTTGAGAAATTGGAGAAGGGGCCAAAAAGAGCCACAGAAATTATTTAAGGGTGGGAGAAAATGTCTTGTAGTGACAGAGACTTAAAGAGCTGAATCTGTTTAGCTCATCAAAAAGAAGATTGAAAGGTGATCTGATTATAGTATATATTTTCAAGGGAAGGAAATTCAGGGTACTAATTGGCCCTTTAATCTAGCAGCGAAAGGCATAACAAAAACCTATGGCTGAAAGCTAACCCAGACAGATTCAAATTAGAAATTAGCCACAGTTTCTTTTTTTAAAGAGTGAGGGTGATTTACCACTGGACCAAATTACCAAGGTCAATTTTCCATCTCTTGATTGCTTCAAAACAAGACTGGATGCCTTTCTGGAAGACAAAGAAGTTACTGGGCTTATTTACAAGGGGAAATGGGTGTAGTTCTATGAACTGATCTACTGGAATCAGACTAGATGATCTCATGTTCCCTCCTTAAGCTCTGAATCTCTGAAGGAGAGGATCCAAAAGCCCAAGCAAGAGACAAGAGTTGTTGGTGGTGGTCACATAAGGGCAGCAACTCTGTAATCTAGTGGACCACAATGTTATTCCTCCAAGGGTTCTCGTTAGCGGGACAAACATCTTACACTATAACACACTCATGCTCTGCTTACTCCAGTGACCTTAGTTTTGGCCGTAAGGCTACGTCTACAGTGCCTTGCAGTTTGGACTGCTGGGACGTGACTAGCAGTGTGCACTGGAGAGCCACACTGTAACTTCCCCATGTGTATGCTGTGGGCATGAACTAAACAGTTCCTAGTTCACATTAATGTAGTCCTGTTTGAAGAGGACTATGCTAACACAAACTGGGAACATTTTAATAAGCCCCTATAGTGCATGCACAGGGGCATTACAGGCAGCACCTTTGTGCGCACTGCTATTCATACCCCTGTCATCTGAACTCTGGGGCAGTGTAGAGATTCTCTTAGTCATCAAGGTTGGTTCAGCTATATTAGAGACTATATCTTTATTTATGACCCCTCCTCTGGGATAATGCCTTCTATGGAACTGGGAGATCTGGAGACAAGGTGTCCTCAGCTGATGCCTACAGACTCTGGAATGACCTACCTGAGCAGATGAGCTCTCTCAACTGCTTTTGGAGTGAACCTCAAGACTCAGGTTTTTGTAAAAGTCCTTTTTGTGACCAAAAGATGATAAACCTGAATAGAGATTGCAAGCAACACTGCTGTATCATGGATAGGTGATATATAAGGTCTACTACAGATACCTGCATGCAAATGTGAATCACTTTATTAGAGAGACAAGGTGGGTAAGGAAATATCTTTTAATGAACCAACTTCTGTTACAGAACTCTTCTTCAGGTCAAGGCACTTGGATCCACAGTGATAGGCACCGTAGATGTAGATCACAGAGTTCTGGGATTCACTTGAATCCATAAACCTACCTTCCACATCCCGCAGTCAGAGTGAGGCAAGCTGTGTTAGTCTGTACCAGTAAAAATAACTAGGAGTCCTTGTGGCACCTTAGAGACTAACAAATTTATTTGGGCATAAGATTTCATGGGGAACTTATTTTTTGTAGTGACCCAGCCACTCCCAGTCTTTATTCAGGCCTAATTTGATGATATCAAGTTTGCAAATTAATTCCAGTTCTGCAGTTTCTTGTTGAAGTCCATTTTTGAAGTTTTTTTTGTTGAAGGACGGCGACTTTTAAGTCTGTTATTGAGTGCTGAGGGAGACTTAAGAGCTCTCCTACTGGTTTTTGAATGTTACAATTCTTGATGTCTGATTTGTGTCCATTTATTCTTTTGCGTAGAGACTGGCCAGTTTGGCCAATGTTAATGGCAGAGGGGCATTGTTGGCACATGATGGCATATATCACATTGGTAGATAAGCAGGTGAATGAGCCCTTAATGGCATGGCTGATGTGATTGGGTCCTACAATGGTGTCCCTTGAATAGATATGTGGACAGAGTTGGCAGCGGGGTATGTTGCAGGGGTTGGTTCCTGGGTTAGTGTTTTTGTTATGTGGTGTGTAGTTGCTGGTGAGTATTTGCTTCAGGTTGAGGGGGGCTGTCTGTAAGTGAGGATTGGTCTGTCTTCCAAGGTCTGTGAGAGCGAGGGATCATCCTTCAGGACAGGTTGTAGAACAGAGGTGGGCAAACTTTTTGGCTGAGGGCCATATCATGGTTCAAAATTGTACGGAAGGATGGGTAGGGAAGGCTGTGCCTCCCCAAACAGCCTGGCCCCGCCCCCTATCCTATCGCCACCCACATCCCTCCCCCTGGCTGCTCCCCTCAAAACCCTCTTCTCATCCAACCACCCTCCTGCATCTTGTCCCCTGCCTGCCCTCTCCTGAGACCCTCCCACCCCTAACTATCCCCCCAGGACTCCACCCTCAATCCATCTCCTCTGCTACCTGACTGCCCCACCCCCTAGCCACTTCCCTGCCCCCTTGACCAGGGCCAGCTCTAGGCACCAGCCTAGGAAGCATCTACTTGGGGTGGCTCCTGGCAGGGTGCGGCATTCTGTCCATTTGGAGGGCGGCACACTCTGCTCCGGATGGGTATTTTTTTTTTTTTTGCTTTGGCGGCAGAGTGCTCTGGGGTCTTTTTTTTAATTTGGCAGCAAAAAGGGTAGAGCCAGCCCTGCCCCTGACAGGCCCCCTGGGACTCCCATGCCCTATCCAACCACCCCTTCCCCATCCCCGTCTTCTGACCGCTGCCCGATACCCTCTGCCCCTTATCCAACCCCCTACCCCCGGCCTGGCCCCCTTACCACACTGCCAGACATGCTGCTGTGCTTATCTGCTGGAGTGGGCAGCCCCACTCCCCAGAGCACTGCTTGCGCGGTGTGCTGAGGTTGCGGGGAGCGGGAGGAAGTGGAGGAGAGGCTGGGAGTAGCCTCCTCAGCCAGGAACTCAGGGACTGGACGAGAAGAGCCCATGGGCCAGATGTGGCCCACGGGCCATAGTTTGCCCACCGCTATTGTAGATCCTTGATGATGCTCTGGAGAGATTTTAGTTGGGGGCTGAAGGTGATGGCTAGTGGTGTTCTGTTACTTTCTTTGTTGGGCCTGTCCTTTGTAGGTGACTTCAGGGTACCCTTCTGGCTCTGTCAATCTCTTTCTTCACTTCCCTAGGTGGGTATTGTAGATTTAAGAATGGTTGATAGAGATCCTGTAGGTGTTTATCTCTGTCTGAGGGGTTGGCACAAATGAGGTTGTATCTGAGGGCTTGGTTGTAGACAATGGATCGTGTGATGTGATCTGGATGAAAGCTGGAGGCATGTAGGTAAGTATACCAGTCAGTAGTATCTGGTATAGGGTGGTGTTTATGTGACTATTGCTTATTTGTACTGTTGTGTCCAGGAAGTGGATCTCTTGTAGGGACTGGTCCAGGCTGAGGTTGATGGAGGGGTAGAAATTATTGAAATCCAGGTGGAATTTCTCAAGGGCCTCCTTCCAATGGGTCCAGATGATGAAGATGTCATCAATGTAGCGCAAGTAGAGTAGGGGCACTAGGGGATGAGAGCTGAGGAAACATTGTTCTAAGTCAGCCATAAAAACGTTGGCATACTGTAGGGCCATGTGGATACTCACAGCAGTGGCCAGATTAGGACTACAAAAGGTAATTCTCCCCCTCTCAACTTGATAGTCACCCCTTCTTGTCAACTGTTGGGGACGGGCCACTTCCACCCTAACTGAATTGGCCTCATTAGCACTAATCCCCTGCTTGGTAAGGCAATTCCCATCTTTTCATGTGCTGTATATTTTTACCTGCTTACTGTATTTTCCACTCTGCGCAACTGAAGTGGGTTATATCCCATGAAATCTTATGCCCAAATAAATATGTTAGTCTCTAAGGTGCCACAAGGACCCCTCGTTGTTTTTAAAAAGTCAGATTCAAAGAAAAAGTAACTTGCACAAGTGACATTTTAGCAGTGGTAGGACTAGTCCAGGAGATGGCAGTCATACTGCGTGCTGCTGATATCCATAATTGAAAAGTGGTCCCTCCTGTGAGCCTGACATCAAAGGTTGTTGTAAGAAAAACTGGCCACATACAAGAGGTGGAAATCTGTTTAAAGACATATGTAAAACAAATCTGCAGACTGACTACTTTAAGGTGCTATTCTGTTTAATTTGTATCTGAATCAAATACTCACATTTCCAGGCCATAAATGGGTTTTTCATGCTTTGAAAACCACCCCTGTTGCAGTTTTAGCTGGATTATTTCAGTGACTGTAATGCAAAAATATTGGACTATCCAAGCATTTAACCTGGCAAACAGATGTGAGGCCATATACTCAGAACGTCTGCAGTCTAGAAGATAAACTCTGAGTATATCACAGGCTATTTTAGAACCTAATGAACCTGATTGGATAGGACAAGTGTCGGTTTACTCCAACAGGGTCTTCTATATCCCTGCTGAAGACCTGAGGTTTTTTCCATAACTTTGCCACCATCCTTTAGGGAAATAGACCCAGCCAGTACTCCTTTCAGAGCCCATCAGTGCGGATCTGTTAGCCAGAGAGGTTGCCGCATAACGAAGACAAGCCACTCCTAATATCCTCCAGCCTCTGGAATGGAGAAAGCTTCAGAACAATGCTGAACGCTAGGTGGGTCGTTTCAACCTCTAAAAGCTAGTGGAAAAGGTAAAGCCTCTGCCATGCATACCCCATTCTGCTAAAAGTGAGAGTCTGAATTGGAAACATCTAGTTAAGAGTTCTTGTTTAAAGTTATCTCAGACCAGCCCCTTTAAGGAGCACAGGGTGATGGGGTCTCAAGATGACACAAGGAATGATATTTCCCATCCATGCAGTTGCTGGCCAGAGCCATAATAAGGCTCTGTCTATGTTTCCTCCTTACACGAATAGTAGGGCTCTGAAAGGAGAAGGGAATGGGGATTGGGGGTATCCCTAGCTGAGACACATCTTCCACCACACAGCTAGCAGATAGCTGCAAATAACAATGCCGACTGCAGCCCTCCACTTGGCCCCCACACCTTTTAATCGCATCAGACATATAAGCGAATCCCTCTATTAGCTCTCCTTTCCTTATCACATCAGATATAAGCTCAGTGAAATAACTTTCAAGGGCCTTCATGGTCTTTCACCAATCTACGATCAGCCCTCATTCGCTATCGAGCTTTTGACACTCACCGCTGGTCAGCCCATAATACCAGCCTCCATTATTCACTTGTTAAATTTTGTTCTCTCTTTGTATAGGCCTAGCATAATGGGCTCCATGACTAGAGGTCATAGAACAACACTAATAAAATAAAATAAAATAAAATAATAATAATAATATTTGTAATAATAAGGTTGTCCCTACTTTCCATTATAAGACCCTGTGTTCAGTTGCTTATAACTTTGTCAGATTTGAATGGTTCGGGCTGAGATTTTTCACGCCAGATGTCTGCCTCGGGTTGAATTTAAAAAAAAAAAATCACCAAAAATGGTTTAGCTGCTTCTGAAAAAATATTAGGGGAAATACTTTGTTTTGCCAATGTTAATGAATTGGTTATAGGGATACTTTTTAAGAAGCTCTGGTGCTTCCATGTGTGCCTTTTGCTGTTTCCATGAACATTTGCCCTATTCTGGCCAAGTTATAAATCTTTGGAAAATCTCAGTTCACATACACTCAGGAAAAACTTGTTGCTGTTTGGCAGCTACATTCTCCAAAGATTCCATCTGCATTGAGCATGTTCTACTACCTCACAGCTCCTACATGGTGATGGGACTACACATGCTCCTGAGGTAGAGGCTCATGCACTATACTCCATTGGTTCCACGTTTGATCCTGCCTGCTGATGACCTGTGGACCATTCAGAAGTCAAAGCTAATGCTGCAGAATGCTGCTGTTCATTAAGTGGACCTGCAAATTGGTGCTTAAAAAAGGGCAGAGTAGAAACTCTGTTTCAATCCCACATTAGTACTATATTGCTCCACATCCATTCCTTCTCTTGCTCCACCCTTCCTGAGGGTCCTTCTCTAGCCTCCCTCTTTTTGGGCCTTGCCACAGCTCCTCCTGGCCTGAGTACTTCCTCAGTTTTCTTAACAGAGAACCATACAACAGAACTAGTCTTTCCTTCCTCTGCAGAAGGAAGGCTGCTCATTATACTGATTCCCAGCATGCAAAACACACACAACTATCCTATTTCTATTGCATTTGCATAAGGGAGGACCTGAGAAGCAGTCATGCCTTGCAAGGAAACTGCAGCAACCTGTGAATCACGAAGTTGAGCTTTGTGTTGCCATCCACAATGGGAGTGTGGAAGAATAGGGGTATGTGGGAGCCTATAGCTGAAGGGGAAGAATGGCAGTGGGTTCAGGTGGTGCAGGGAAACACTAACGGCAAAGCCTGCCTGATAAAAGGGAACAGCCAGTGTCTGTGCATGGACTGGGGTGCACCCGTACACAGTCTCTTTACTCAAGTATAGTTTTAATGGTTCCCCATTGGCAAATTACTAAGTGCATCAAACCCTTTTGGAAATGAGATTTGGGCTTCTAGATCAGTTAGGTGTCACAACACTGAGCACAGCAATGCTTAAATACCTTGAAAAATCTATCTGGGCCTTAGAGCTTTATAGGTGAAAACTATTAAATCTGGAAACCAACGAGCCCCCAGTGCAGATCATGAAACATCAGTGCTGTGTGTTCCCACCAGGCAGCACAGCTGATTATGTAGGCTGCTGCATACTCTATCAGTTTATATTTCTGGATGGACTTTAGGGGCAGATCCTCAGTTGGTGTAAACTGTCATAGCTCAGTTAAAGACTATTTACACCAGCCACCAATGTAGATGAAGATGCTGATCACATGTAGAGTGGAGTTCAATAGGGGTTAAGGCTACCTAGAAGAGAGGTGTTTTGTAGGAAATAGGAGGGTCACTTCTGTTGGCTCTTGTGGCAGGAGGCAAGAGTAAGGTGCTGATTTTGTAACATGCATCATAGGCACTATTTTTAATGTTTGTAGAACTCCAAATAACAAAACATAAAAGATTAAGAGCAAGGTTCAGCAGATAATACAAACACGTCACTAGTTACAAATGCTGTTTGATTGACATACAGATCTTCATTTCATCAGATCACAAGCCGGAAATGAAAATTATGGAATACAAGAACTCTAGCAGTTACAGATGATATAGGACCATGATTACATAGTGAAAGGCAAAATCCAAGAGATGGATATCAGTCTATGGAAAGTACAGCAGACATAAGGCCAAAGCCCTTTATTTTCTTATGGGAAGATACAGACCCATTCGTCAGGCAGCTTATACTTTGGAAGCGGTATGGGATTGATTTTGGCTTCTTTGCCATGGCTTTGGATAAGGCCTTGGTATGTGGGCTTAAATGATGCTCAGATTGCATTCTCCAAGAATTCATCATTTTCAGTGGCTCAGAAAAATAGTCCAAAAATGAAATCCTGTGGTCAATTGATGTTTGAAGAAGCTATAATTTCAAATTAAAACAAGGAACATGAAGTAACTATTAGAAAATGTTTTCCGTGAACATTATAGTGGGAATTAGCAATGGAACAACACTGTGATGATTTCCCAGCTAAGCCTAGAAGTATGGGAGATGGTTTTAGATAGATATACTATGTGGCCAACTATTTCAGAGATAAGTTTAATGCAGTAACTGGTGAGGTCTGAAGAGTGTGGGGGTGTGTAGTGGGTTTCAAGAATAGTAGGCAAACTTGCATTTGCTTTGACTCAATCCCCTGAAATACATTTGGATCAGATAGTTAAAATTCAATTATGCTATCTTCAATCTTTCAAATGCTAAAATAATCCCCACAATGAGGAAGTAAGTTTTTCTATATGCTTTCAAGTGGGTGTTAGCATCCTTTGGTTGTGACCAGCACTATCATCTTGGTGACATTCTTGGTTAACAGAATGGTTTCTCTTTTCTCCTAACTCTCACAAAGACAAATGGTACATGAGGCTTATTAGAACCCAGGGCACCCAAGTGCACTGGGGTATCTGTAGTATTTGCTGACTGAAAACCTCTCAACTGTTATGGGAAAAAAGATTTCATTATGTTAGAACTCTGGGGAAGAAAGGCAGAGGGGGCAATTCTCCTCCACTAGACCAGTGCAGTGTAATTAAAGAAGAATTCGGCTGATCACATGTACAGCATTCTTCTTTAGGACAAAATGGGGCTTGCATAGTGTAAGAGCATGCAGTGGGGGTGGAGAGGGGAAACAGCAGGTTTACCCCTCTCCTTTGCCCACCCCCACTGAACCCTTCCCCTAAATGCTGTCATAGGTGCTGGGTTGAACCAGCTCTTTAGGAGCCCTGAGCACATGCACAAAGAAAAGGGAGCAGGAGGGAATGGTCACCAGCCAGCAGGGCTAGCCAGAACATGAGGTGAGCACAAGCTACACTCCCTTAAAGAGTGGTGCATCCATCACACACGCACCCCAGCATGGCAAAGAACTCAGGATTCTGTGCCAAACACAGGGCAGGGGGCCGAGGCATGGCAGAGCTCTTAGTTATGAAATAATGAGCTAAAATGCATTTTACTTACAAATGTAAAGTTGTTGTGGCACAGAAATATTTTTCGATCCTGTGACAATCCATTTAATCATATTTGTTATTTAAAATCTTCAGAGCTGTTTAACAAATTGTGAATGTTTTAAAAATAGGGTGTATCTGACCATTTTTTCTTGTGATGAGAAAAATATTTAGAACACACTGACTGTATGGATGGTAGAGCTATCACTGGTCAGCTCGTTAGGCATCACAGAGGATGTAATTTGTATAAGACGTAGCACTGCTTTCGATTAGGTCTGTGTTGCCAGTGGAACAAAGGTCTCAACTCTCTCTGCCTTCCACCCCCTACCATTTTCCTTCAAGTTGGATTGAAAGGGAGCACCATGGAGTGGTAGCAATTCTCCAGTTCTTTCAATCCTATCAATTATTATCCCATTAATAAGAGTCTGAAAGAAAATTGATTTTTGACATTTATAGGATTAAGGCTCTGCAACAGGGTTAAGAACATAACGTAAGGATGACCATACTGGGTCAGACCAGTTGTCCATCTAGTGCGGTATTTTGTCTTCTGACAATGGCCAGTTTAGATGCTTCAAAAAGAATGAACAGAACAGGGCAATTACCAAGTGATCTATCCTCTGTTGTTGAGTCCCAGCATCTGGCAGTCATCGGTTTAGGGACAACCAGAGCACGGCGCTGTGCCCCTGACCATCTTGGGAAGTAGCCTTTGATAGACCTATTCTTCGTGAAGTTATCTAATTCTTTTTTGACTCCAGATATACTTTTGGCCGTCACAACATCCCCTGGCAATGAGTTCCACATGTTGACTGTGTGTTGTGAGAAGTACTTTCTTTTATTTATTTTAAACGTGCTGCCTGTTGATGTAATTGGGTGACCCTTGGGTCTTGTGTGATGTAAAGGGGTTAAAAAAACTCACTTTCACACTCACTTTCTCCACATCATTCATGATTTTATAGACCTGTATAATATTTCCCCTTAGTTGTATCTTTTCATAGCTGAATGGTCCCAGTCTTTTACATCTCTCCTCACATGGAAGCTGTTTCATACCCCATATAATTTTTGTTGCCCTTCTCAGTACTTTATCCGGTTCTAACACAGGAGCATAACCATGGGTGGGCTATGGCTCACCCACTTAGCATCCAGGCCCACCCAAACCTGAGCAGGGGTATGCAGCAGCCACACACAATGAAGCAGCAAAGCCAGTGCTGCTAAGACACATTAGCATCCCAGCTGTTCTGCCACCTCCCCTCCCCGCCCCGCTCGGCTGTATGATCAGTCTGCTAATGCGCGCGGGGGGAAGGTGGGAGAATTGGAAAGAGGCGATGGGAACCACCACCCCATGCACAGAGCCTGGGCCCTCCCCCATGCAGAACACAGCATGGGCCATTTGTGCTGAGAAATCAACCCCGTGTGCAGTGTAGGGTGGCCGCTGTGTCTCCCCACTGCCACTGGACGGGGAATGGCTGGGCCCCCACTGGCAGCTGCTCTGAGGAGAACAGGGGCAGCTGGCATGCCTGGGTGCTGTGCCGGGCCCCCGTCGAGTTCAACAACACACAGGGCCGCGTCTGATCACTGTGAGCGCGGGGCGAGGCAGCAGCACCATGGCTCTCCTGAGGAGAGGTGAGCTCAGCCTGGCGAAGAAGAAGCTGCTGGCGGTGATTGCCCAAGGTGAGGCATGTGCATGCCAAGCTCAGCAGGTGAAGCCCTGTGTCTGTGGGCACCAGGGCTAGGAAGAGGGCGTGACGTCGGTGGAGAAGCTGAGCTAACACAGGCTGTCATTGCCCGTCCACCCAAAAGTCAGGGCCCACCCAAATTTCCACTTCTAGCTATGCCACTGTTCTAATATATCGTCTCAAAGATTGTTGTTTCTTATCTAGCCTTTACCCTGCTACTGCCTCAGTTTCCCCTTTTTAGGGCTTCTCAGAAACTGCACCCAAGTTCTTGTAAATCACATACACCTTCTTGAGGTATGGTTTACTAAAACTATATCATAGTTTGAGTGTCAACTTAACTCAAAACAAGTCTTTCCCAGACTCTATAGATTCTCCAGCCCCTGTTGGTTCAACAGTTCTGTCCCAAAGCCCTGGTTCTGCTCCTGAGATACGGTGGAATGGAAAGTGTGTCATCATATGATATGACTGCATCATGGTGTTTCCAAAATGCAGAAGTATTTATTGAATACTTCATTATTATTGATAATTCTACCATTTCCACCTAGTAATGGACAAGTACCATTACCAAGATTCTTTTTGTTCCTAATATAGTTTAAAAACTCCTTTTGTTTGTCCTTAACTTTACTGACCATATCAATCTCTTTATGTTCCTTTGCTTCCCTTATCAATTTTCTACAATTCCTGGCTTCTGATTTACAGTCATTACCACCAGCCTCCCCTTTCCTCTATTTATTATAAAGAAATAATTTTATAGCTGCCTTCACATCTTCTCTAAACCAGGTAAACTTTTGAACCAACATGCCCTGGTCCTCAGTTGTGACTTTTGGGGCATCTGCTAACCCATTCTTAAACATTTCCCAATTATCATTCACATTTTTCTGATTAAATTCTTCCTTCTAGTTGGTCTGCCTTATAATTGTTTTCAGCTTTGTGAAACTGGCCTTTTTAAGGTACCAAGTATATGTATCACTAGTCTGGACTTTATTCTTTTTACACATTATAAATGTGATCAAGTCATAATAACTTGTACCTAAGTTACCAAGTTTAGTGTGCTCAGCAGCTAGCAGGAGGTACTCAGTACCTCACAGGATCAGGTCCTTTGTGAAGAATAGAGTTGCTCTAAAATGAGATGAGCAAGTGTCATGATTTCCCCTTATCCGCAAGCAGTTGGATGTAATAATGCTGGGGTTACTGCCTCAGTTTCCTGTCTTAGGCCCCGGAAAGACTCTACCATAAATCCATTATTACCCCTATTCAGGGCCAGCTTATTATCCCACATAGTGCAAGTAGTCCTCAAAAGCTGTCAAACACTCCATTTATCTCCCACAAACCGCACATAGTCCACAAGAGCCCAGTACAACATCACACCTCATACCTCAACTCTGGCATCTTCAGTCTCCCATGAACTTTCCTTCAGTCCCTTGTTCTTTTAATAAAACAGCCCTTCCAGCTGGAGTCCTTCCCAGAGAACATTCAGCAAGCTAGCCCCTCAAATGGTCTCCTGCCCTCAGCTTTCGCCAGGAACTCCCACCAGGGACCTCCTCCTCAGTCACCACTGTCTCCCTACATTAATTAGGCCTAGATGTCACTCTGCCTTCTTAATTAGGTGAACCTGGGATGCATTTGTATTGGCACAGGGGAGCAGTATCCACTTCATTTAAAGCCACCCTGTGACACCAAGGCTTACCGAGATTTGCATGGATGGAATTCACTCTGCTTCAGAGTGACCAACAAGGCCCAAGAACTCAAAAGTAGAGCTTCAGTATCACAGGATTTCAGAAGAACACAGGGATTGCATGGGTTTTTGAACGGGAGTGACTCAATCTACACGTGTGGGTACATTTCATACCTTCCTATTTGTTATCATATTTACCTTGCTTTAAATGCTAAGGTAGAGCTGGCCCCCTCCAAATATGTTTGAATGCTCTTACTCGTTTTCCCCCTAAGTAAACTTTGATATTTATTGAGGGCTGCTGCTGGTAATCACAGAGTCCTATAAAGCCCTTTGTTTTTGAAATGGGAGCTAAATCATCCCCTCAACAATGGCGACATGTTCGATTTCCCTCAGTTAATGTTATCATCGAGAGCTGTCCAATCTGAGCAGTTAGAAAAAGAATTTACAAGCAGTAAAAGTGTATGGGCTATGCTTCTAACTCACTTTTCCTCAAAAGTTCTCAAAACGCTCGATCATGCAATACAGTCAGAATTAATTATTATAAAGTATATAATTGTTGCACCCCTTTTACAAATGGGAAAGCGATGCAGACAAAAGTTTAGTGACATGCCTGATGGCAAAGAAATAATTTTAGGACAGTCTTAATTTAGGTCCCTGTCCAGACAAGCTTTTAAGCATGTGCTTTGCTCTAAGCACAAATAGCCCTCTTGACTTCAAAGGGATTACTCACATGATTAAAGTTAAACATCTGTTTAAGTAGTTTTCTGGATCAAGGGCCTCTATTTTTGTTGCCTACAGCCAGAATGCCATGCATTCCCTTGGCACTGAATAAATAAGAGTTGGTAGCAGAATAAGAACAGAACCAAGTTGTCCACACTTCCAATCTTTTTCTTTAGGTGAGACCATAGCCTTTTCCAAGGAGAATGGGAAAAGAAATAAAAGGTAAGGAACTCACTGAGCATTTTGTCCTAATTTACTTATTCTGCTCCATTTTATACACACATCCCATACTTTAAGCAGTCCTTAGAAATATCATTCCAGGGATTTAAACAAAACATTTCTTCCACACTTGCGAGTTTTAGAGAAAGTACAAACCAAATGTATGGTCTCTCCAAACCTCAGACAATTTACTTTGGCTACTGGTGCACCCACAGAAAGTGTTTTTCAATTTATATATTTATACTTTCCTTACTTAGTATTGATTCTAAATGAAGAAGAAGCCATGCTTGACGGGAAACCTATGACTAAGGACATATGAATTAAAGAGTTTGTTTTATCTACCCACTTTCCTTTTACTGTTGCCAAAAAAAGAAAATAAAATACTCTTATAGTTAAGAGTAATGGTGCTCTGCATATAAATTATTACAATATAGGTTCGCCAGAATCTTCCTTTTTTTTTAGGTTTTGAGTATTGAGAAACCTTGACATTTTTATTCCTACACCATTTTATTATTCACTTTTCATTATTCCCACACAACACTCCTTCTAGTCTTGTTTTAATCATACATTCACCCTATTCACAAAACTTGCTTATATTATTTGTCTGAGCTGCCATTTTAACAATATCTGGTCCATTTTATTTAAATATATCAGTTTTTATGGCTGCTTCAGGAACAAAATAAAAACCAGAAGATAGTTCTGTGATATTAAATTACTTGAGCACTTTCACTGATCAGATTACAATTGGTCAACATAGCCATGTTGGTAAAAGAGCTAATAATTTTATTTTACATGCATGTGTTATCAGTGGTCAAGGCAAAAGGCAGCCATTTTATTCAATGGATAAGTTTAAAACAATATTTTTGTTATGTCTGTGGGGAATTATAACAACATCAAGCCAGCACTCCAGATGCAGGTTGCACTATATAATTAGGTACTTGAGATAAACAATACTGTAGAAGTTAGAACTGAATGTACTTTTATGGAATGGAAAGAAAAGGCGTTATGATCCAATGGGAAGCATGAAAATCTGACCATGGCCAAGTAACAATGTTTTCTTGATGACAGCATTACCCACTTGTTTTAGTAAATAAGATATACTTACAAAACAATGCCATTTTTTAAATAAAATGCTCACTATTTGTTTTCAGCTTTCACCTTTATGTATATTGTTACAAAGATAAAGGACCTGAATAATTGCAGATACACTCTTCATCCATAGACAGCTGAGATGCTTTACTGGGTAGGTTATGCTTCAGCAATGCTATTAGCAATTTGTTATTATTTTACCATTATAGAAAGAGGCCCTAAGCTGATGTAAGTACTGTAGACATATTTAATAAATAGGAACAGTGAACAGAGAAAAATTGCACTCCATGTTGTAACAGGTGTTTACAGAGGTGCTAGAATAATTTGTATAGCGGGGTTGTTGAGGGCCATTGAACAAAACTGTACACCCAATATATAATGGAAACCACTTCAAGCCACAGAGTGTAGCAGCACCCCCTACACCTATGGGTGTTTATATCTGAAAGTATAATTTTTTATCCAACAGACTATCTCAAGCATGGCTGGGAGGTTGACTGTAAGATAGTGGTGTGGGCCAGATGCTACAGTGGGCAACAAAGGTGTTGCTCCAATGTTGAAGTGACAAAGAGTCCTGTGGCACCTTAAAGACTAACTAAAAATTTTTTAGAGCATAAGCTTTCGTGGGCTAATACCCACTTCGTCGGATGCATGCAGTGGAAGTATCCAGGGGCAGGTATAAATAGGTAGGCAAGAACCAGGTGGGAGATAACAAGG
>ML677365.1:3103507-3389181 GCA_007922305.1 Dermatemys mawii | reverse complement strand
CCTTGTTATCTCCCACCTGGTTCTTGCCTACCTATTTATACCTGCCCCTGGATACTTCCACTGCATGCATCCGACGAAGTGGGTATTAGCCCACGAAAGCTTATGCTCTAAAAAATTTTTAGTTAGTCTTTAAGGTGCCACAGGACTCTTTGTCACTTCTGCAATTCCAGACTAACACGGCTACCCCTCTGGCTCCAATGTTGGTTATGGAAAAATAAGAAAAACAAAGTAGATACTGTGGAACATGATCCAAAGTCCACTGAAGTCAATGGAAAGGCTTCCACTGACTTCAGTGAGTTTTGGATTAGGCCTGTGGTTTCATAATGTGTGGCTGGGGAGCTCAATATTATGCAGATAGTCAATGATGTAGTATATGCAATCATATATATACACAATAAATAAAAAAGTTGTTTGCTGTCCTCAGTGTGAATCCACAGAGTTGCTCACCTGTTACTTTAGGTTTTGACTACTTCCTCCTGTACCAAAGAATAACCAGAATAAGGCTGGTTGAACTAACACCCTCCTTTGGGTCATCTTGTCTGAGGTGAGGATAACATCCTCTAGCACCAACATTCCCCTCCATACATGCCATCCTCCCCACCCCATTTCCTCCATCTTGGTGCACAGGTGGAAAATTAGCCCCTTTTTTCCTCCCTTCCATTTGTGGAAAGTGATCCAGTTCTAAGTTTAGCACAAAAGAAATCATGTTTGCAGGTGAAGTTAGGCTACAATATGGGGGTAGAGTTTGAAACATGACTATTTTTGAGGATTAGATGGGGCCAAAGACGTATAAATTATTCTTGCATAATTGTAGCCCAGAGTGCTAGAAATGCTGCCATATAGCCATGCTCAGAGGTTTTCTGAACCAGAAGTTAAACCCTTCTAGTTTAAATTCTGATACAGTACTTACATGACTTGTAAGAGAGAAGTCAGATCCAGGCACTAAATCCAGCATCCACAGATATTAAAAGGAGTTCAGATTTAAGGGAGAATTGGTCCTGTCAAACCTGTTCAAGTTCTTTGGAAGAGTTATCACTTTTAATAAGCAGTAGGATAGTTTGTACAGAACCAAAGTTGCTCAGATACATTCAATCACAGGACTCACATTTTATATTAGAGCTCCAATGAATCTACTCCTGGGGGAAAAACATCTCCAACACCTATGATCAGATGCAAAGTACACAGCTTGATGTGCTAGCTGGTGGGCTGGTGGACTGAGTATCTGGTTGTATCGACAAAGGATCAGATGAGTTATCCAGCTAAATGTCAGTAAAACATGCAAGATCTGGTATGTCATGCACAGTAAAAGGTTTAACAATCACCAAAAACACATAGTGGAGCTTCCTTCTCTGTGGCAGCGTGGTGGTCTACTCACAGGCCCCAAATGTTTTTTTATGTCCCTGTGACAAGTAGGGGGAAGGGTGGACATGACTCCTGAGGCTAAACTACTCTGACCTGGAAACCTAGAGCTGTAACCTGAGATGGAGCGGGAGGGGAGTTGACACCTTGGGGCTGGCAAGGGAACAAAGGGCAGGCAGACGTTGGAGTTTTTTGAAAAGGGGTTAGACACTGGCTGGGGAAGAGGAGGGAGCCCGGATTCGGGGTCGCATCTCTCTGCCCCCCAGAAGGGCCGGGCCAAGGGGTCCTGTTTGTACTGACAGCTCTAAGTGGGATTGTGTGCCTGGCATCTCAAATAAACCTTCTGATCTACTGGCTGGCTAAGAATCACTGTGAATCCCAAGAAGTGGAGGGTGTGGGAACGGGACTCCCCCACCCCCCGTGACAGTCCCATCATACCTCTCCTGTGAGAAGAACTTAGAAATGACTCTAGTGAAGAATGTGAGAGATTTTGAGTTCCTGAAAGCAGAGTATCCTGTTTCAAGAGCAGAAGCCTTTGAAATTCTCATCCCATTTTCATCCTCTTGTTTCTGTGAGTCAGGACTCTTTTGGATGGAGGTGATGATTAAAAAAAAAAGTATTGCATTCACCTATCGGTCAAAAGTAACTCTTTCCCCCTAATTCAAGCTCATGCAGGACATCCTTCATCACCAAGACAAACTCATCCATCACAATACATTGTGAGTGCATTTAAAATGTACTTCCTTTGTAATTATAGTTCACTTTTCGAAACTTTATAATTAGCTTTTATTTCTGGTGCTCTGTGGCTGCAGAATTCCACCTGCTCATGAACTGGGTTAGAGATCTTGGGGGAGTGCACTGTGAAGCAATTCTTGGTCTGGAAGGCAGCTGGTAGCTGCCCTCTCCTTTTAAATCGTGGGTTTGACTGTGATTTTATTTGTGACTGACTGAATAGCATCAGTTGAAGTTTTGTGTAGAAAAAAGACAACCTGGTGGATATGATTTACATGAGTATTCAAAAAAGTCCTTCATAAAGTACCTATTAACCTTTTAAATGGAATGTATAAATTCTGTATGGAATGTCCACAATCCAAATGGCGATGGGATATACATAACCAGAGATCAAGGAGAAATATATTGGCATGGATTAAGAAGCTGAGAGAGAGGCTGTTCCTCAGAGTGGAGAGAAGTAAATAGTGGAGTAATCCAGGGATCAGTACTGGGTCCATGTTACGTTGATACATTAATGATTTGTGGGAGGAAGTAGGCAGCCAGTGAGTTAATTTGTTGATGACTACGTGGTTTTCATTAATGAAAATGATGGGGGCTTGTGAAAAACTCCAAATGGATTTAAACAAATAGGGCAACTGGACAACATGATAGTAAATAACTTAGCTTGGATAATTGTTACTCCCAATGTGCTTTACGTAGTGTTGGCTTCTCCTTTGAAGGGCTCATAAATTGAAAGACACTTTTAGGGGAAAAAGACACGGGGTATAAGACAACCTTTTAAATTACTTACAAAATGTTGGGTAAGTCTAGAGCTAAATCAAACAATGCTTGGGTGCATGAAAGAGAGAGAACATATTCAACAGAGCTATATACTCACCTGGATAGCTATGTCCACTGCTGGAAGCAGAGTATTGAATTAGGCACACTAATCAGCTGATCAGGCAAATTCTCATTCCAGACCAGTGGTCTCCAAACTTTTGAGGGTTGTGTGCCCTCCCCCTTACCAGTCCTCACCCCCTGCCTCCCTGGAGCCAGGGCTGGGATCTGGACCATGGCTCGGAGCTAATGTGGTCAGGGGTAAGGAGACTGAGGCTGGGGCAGCAGCTGGGAGTGGGTCTGAGGCCGGGAATAGGGCTGAGGTTGGGTGCAGGAATGGAGCCACAGCCGGGCTGCGGTGAGGGCCAGCAGCCGAGCCTACAGCCAGGAATGGCTCCGCTCTCAGCCCAGCCCCCAGCCTCAGGCCCCGGGCTGGGAACAGAGCCGTGGCCAATGGCCGAGGCTGGAGCCGTGAGTGGAGCTTGGCTCTGCCCCAGCCCTGGCACGACACGGGCCGGGAACTGGGGATGCAATGGGGTGGGACCGGAGTAGAGCTGACGGCTAGGGAGGCACTCCCTCCCCTTCTGCCCTGTGGGGGCTGGCCTGCCCCTCCCCCAACATTCCTCTGTGCCCTCCCTTGGGGGGGGCATGCCCCACAGTTTGTGGACCTCTGTTCTAGACATACTGAATGCTTTAAATTTTCATATTATACTTGTCAGATTTGCATTGTTGCTGGAAGCTGAACCAGCGTATCAAAAATGCAGCAGGGTGCACTCACCTCTCCTGAGCGTCTCCTGTGCTGGTTACCACCCAGCTGACTCTCCCTGCTCATGGTGCCCCTGTCGACTGTTGCCCTCATCAGTCGATCTTCAGTGGCTCAGCGCTCTGGTTAAGTCACACACAGTCTAAGGCATGAAGGAAGGATCCCCTTCCAAGGTAAAAGATCCAACAGGGTCTGTGCCTGTGCTATCTGCAGCAGTGGCAGAAGTTTTTAACTTCTTGATGTACGCCAGGCCAGAAGAAGAAGTGATCTTAGATCCGGGCCAGGGTCTTCTCCTGTCCAAGGTGGCCTGCAGAGGGGATGGCATGGGCTAGGCACATGACTTCTCGTCAATGTGGCTGAAGGATGAGGAGCTGGGACCGAAGTTCCCCCATTCCATGGTCTTTTTCCAGACAATATAGTCATTCCTCCTGGAGCTCAATGTGGGGGTATTGCGCAGCCCGTTGGGGATCTATGACCTCACCGTTAACCACTGAGAGTTGTTTATATGTATGGCTCAAGGTTTCATCTTCCTTCTGGTCTGTCATGAAATCCATCTCCTGGGTCAGTAAGTCCCCTTCCTGGTGCGAGATTTGTACCATCTCCTCCCTAGGGGAATCTTCCAGTAGTACTTCGTCTTGGTTGGGTCCAGGGTCCAGCTCCTCACTCACTGCAACCAGTGCCATGGGCCAAGTTTTCCTTGGTTCTCTCGGGTGTTTTCTCCAGGTTCCCAGGATCAGGCACACACCCCCTCAATAGGTCAGAGAAATGTTCCCAAGCCCGACTCAAGATAACACGGTAGGCTTGGGTTGGGGCAGGGGGCTAGCCCTACAACAGAGGGCTTAGTGTTCTCCCCTATGGTGACCTCCACCCAGGCACTGGTTGGGAACTAGACCTCTAGGGATGTCGTCCCCCAGATGCTTGGCCTGCTCACCCTTCCTGGGGTGTCAGGACCACCATTATTGGGAATGCTTCTACATGGAGTGCAGCTATGGGCAAGTATAGACAGCCTGAGCCTGAAACCTGAGGTCCACAGGAGAAACAGGCCTCCAAGGGTAGCCCCATGGCTGCTGGTTGGGAACTGGGCCAAGGTTGCAAGGCCTGGGGCTTTTCCTGAGCTCCCAGACCCAGACTTGAGGGTTGGCTGGACCCCTGATAGGATTGGGTCTTAAGGGAGCACCCAGTTTAACTTATCTCCCCTGGCTGGCTTCCCCCTTCTCTCGAGGGGTCCCTCTGGAGTCAAACAATGGCTCAGATGTGAAAGTTAGAGCTGTCTAAGCTGCCAGAGAGTTTTCCATTAGTCGCACGGTGTCGGTAAGTGACTCGGGTCGATGTCTCAGCACTCAGTTCCTGCCCTCCTTCAGGAGGATTTGGGCAAATTGCTCCACCAGAATGAGTTTAGCCACCTCTACTCTTGTCTGCCCTTCAGGCTTTAGCCACCTCCATCATAGGTCTCACAGTTTCTGGACAACAACCTGGGGTCAGGCCCCAGAGGGTACCTCTCTCTCTGGAACCTCTGGCAGAAGTCTCCTCAGTAATGTCAAAGTAATCCAAGATGGCCGCTCTGACATGGGGGTAGTCTTGGGCAGTCTCTGCATCCAGCCCATGGTATGCGGCCTGTGCCGACCTAGTCAGGTAGGGTGCCAGCAGGATGGCCTCTGGTTGGGGGGCCACTGGGCAACTTGCCAGTCTCTCATCTGTCATCAGAAAAGCCTCGGGGTCATTCTCAGGAAACATCTTTGTGAACTTCATGGATACCAGCAGAGCTCCTGGGCTTGGGCCCAAGTCCCGAATGGAGAAGCACCGGGGGACCCTGGAGGCTGCATTAATGCCACGACTTGTTAAACTAACCCTCCCATTCCCCTTTGGGCTGCTGGTGGTCTGGCAGTCAAGGCTGCTGAAGGCTGTTTTCCCTGGGTCTCTTCCTCTTGTCCCCTCCCCTTGGAGTCAGTTTGCTCCAAGGCTTTTCCCTGAAGGGGAAACCTAAACCACAATAGGTAAGAGGGGATTACCAATGTAAACGGTCCACAGGATATTCCCCTCTCTGGTCGTTTCTGGGGTAGGTCCCCACCTTTTTTCAGGGAGGGCCCCTCTGGGGCAGCTGTATCAGAGTCTTAGGTTTCCCTCTGCTCTGCTGGAGCTGTGGGCTAAAGGTCTGCTCATCTCCAGCTCTGCCACCCAAATGAGCTAATTCCCTACCTTTCAACTGCTCCGGCAGATGGAGCATTTGCTGCAGAGGTCCAATGCTGGCTGAGCCCAAGAAGATCCCTCAACTCCTTGTTGCCTAGTGTGGGGTTTGTACACCCATTACACTGGCAAATATCTGTCCAAACTGTTCTGAAAAAACCTGCACTGACAAGGATTCCACACCATCCTTTGGAAGCCTGTTCTAGTACTTAACTCTTCTATTTATTCCTTTTTGATTTTCAGATCATTAAAGAACTCTTGATAGAGCCATACAGGCCTCTTCCTATCTTTTCTTCAGACCAGAATAGTTGGCAGTTGTGCCTTTAAAATTGTCTCCTTGAGAAACTGCCAGCTCCCCTACACTCTTTTTGCCCTAAGATTTTCTTCCCCTGGGACCTTACCTACCAGTTCGGAGTCTGTGTAACTCTGCTTTTTGTAAGTGCATTGTCCTTATAGTTCTGCTGCTCTCACTCTTTCCTTTCCTTACAGTCATGAAATCTCTCTTTTCGTGATCACTGTCACCCACATTGCCTTCCACCTTCAGATTTGGAGCCAACTCCTCCCTGTTGCTCAGAATCAAGTCTAAAATGGCTGCCCCTCTGGTTACTTCCGCCATGCAGCAGGGTGTGGAGGAAAAGTAGCTTCATGAAGCTAAGTGTTAATGATAATGTCCAGTAACTTATTGGGATATACAGGGGACGACTTCCGTAATACATTCTAATAAATTATTGGATATTATTAATACAATTCCATGGAGATACTTTTTTCCCTCTCCCTTCCCTCTATGCACATGCACAGCTCCAAGCATGAGACCTGTTAGACCAGGGGTGGGCAAACTACAGCCTGCAGGCCACATCCAGCCCCGAGCTCCCAGCTGGGGAGGCTAACGCCTCCCCTACTGTTCTCCCCCCACAGCCTCAGTGCGCCGTGCGAGCAGCACGCTGGGGGTGGAGTGGGGCTGTGCGATAGCGTGTGTGACTCCAGATCAGACATGCTGTTCTGAGTGGCATGGTAAGGGGGCCAGGGGCGGGGGATTGGATAAGGGCCAGAGGGTCTCGGGGGCAGTCAGAGGATGGGGAGCGGGGGTGTTGGATAGGGCATCGGAGTCCCAGGGGGCCTGTCAGTGGGCAGAGGTGTGGCTAGGGGTCGGGGAAGTCAGGGGACAGGGAGAAGGGAGGTTGGATAAGGGGTGGGGTACTGGGGGTTGATTGGGGCAGGAGGGTCTCTGGAGGGGGCAGTCAGGGGACAAGAAGCGGCGGGCTTAGATGGGGGTGGAGTCTGGGTGGGGATGGTTTGGCGCAGGGGTCTCTGGAGGGAGTAGTCAGGGGACAAGGAGCGGGGGGGTGGATGGGTTGGGGATTCTGAGGGGGGAAGTCAAGGGGCAGGAAGTGGGAAGGGGTTGGAGAGGAGGTGGGGCCAGGCTGTTTAGGGAGGCACCACCGTCTCTACCTGGCCCTCCATTCAATTTTGAACCCCAATATGGCCCTTGGGCCAAAAAGTTTGCCCACCCCTGTGTTAGCACTTCCAATCTTCCCACACCACTTCCTTTGTTTCCTTAGCCCTTTGACTTCCACCCTTACTCATGTGCTGGCACCCATTTTCCAGCTCATCTGATCTCTGCAGTTTGATGCTCCCCCAGTCAGATCCCACAATCTGTCTCCAAGACACACAATAAAGTGTTGCTTTCATCTGTAGTAGTTTCTTTTAGTCAACCACTAATGCAGTTAATGACAAAATATTTGTTAAAGATGCTTTTATTAATTCCATCGCTGCTATTCCTTCCATGTACTTAGCCTAATTATTTAGAACAAATAGCAGGACATTCCCTGTAACAATAGGAATATTTTTTCAATAGTGGTAAATCTACTGAACATCCAAACTCACTGAAAGAGCTAAAGAAAGCAGCTATTTCTCTTGTTTTCCCTTATAGGTATCAATATATTTTAATTTGCTTCTTTCTATTAACTGTGTTTCCTTGACTGTTTCCACAGTGATCTCAATTGTAATTATGTAAGAGTTAACCTGTTCCCCATGCCTAACATAACCCACAATTAGTTGTCTTGTGTCCATAGTTCATGACTCAACTCTGTGGTTTTTGTATATCAAAGGCTCGGATACCAGATTTTTTTAAAAACTAGTCTGTAGTACTTATGCCTCTGTTGACAGAGGGCAGAAAAATCTGAGCACAGCTGTTTCATCTGAGGGAGTAAAACCACCAAAAAACAGACAGTTAATTTTATGAAGATTAAACATAATACTTGGGTGCTTTCCAAAACACTGCATAATCTTTAAGGAGAAATTGTTTTCTTGAAGAGCATATATATATGTAAAGTCACTTGGGAACGGAATTCAGGCCTTTCCAGAAGCAAATATTATCTTAATACTTTATTCTTAGATGATAGGAATGGAAATAGCTATGCATTTGAACTAAGGAGGCACTGCCTTCTCCACTGACAGGCTAAGTGCGCTATCTAATGCAGCGGTCTGCAGACCATGTCTAAAGCGTCTGACAAAGGTGACTATGAAAACAAAATTTCAGATCCTGGAGAGGGCAGTCTGTTTTTCTGATTAAGCAAAAGTATGAGAATACCCCTCCCCTATAGGTCAAAACCTGGAAGTTTTGTCATTACCATAGAAGACCAGGTATCCTTTTCTCATGCTGCATCAAATGGAGTGCAGAGCACATGCCATATTTATAGTTGAATTCTTTTCAGTCAGTTTTCAATCTAAGGCATCTATAGTAGGGGTCTGAGGACCACAGGCTGAATTTTCAAAATAGCAAATGAAATTCACTATTGATAAATGCAAAATAATGTACATTGGAAAACATAATCCTAACTATACATATAAAATGATCGGGTCTAAATTAGCTTACCACTCACGAAAGATCTTGACATCATTGTGGCTAGTTCTCTGAAAACATCCACTCAATGTGCAGCGGCGGTCAAAAAAGCAAACAGAATGTTGGTGTAAGCAGGGTCAGGAATGAGATATATTCTGACATCTGGTGGCGAACTATGGGAATTGCAGTGAGTTATGGAAAATAACTTCGGGGCTGATCAATTTGCATAGACACACCCACTGCACCTAGCCTGAGCCCACAGCAGCCCACATGGCCACTTCGGCTGATGTGGGAGCCCCAGTTTCTTTGTTATTGGGGTAGGAAATATAAAGTGATGTTACCCTGATTATGTGAATGAAGGACTATGGACATGTACTTGGGCCTTGTTATGATGGAGGGACTCGCCATCACCTAGGTAGCACTCACCGGGCAAGGGCCAGGCGTTTCAGAACACTCCAAGATTGAGAGAAGGCAGGGACAAGCATCTGTACCTTTTGGTGAGGGCTTTGTCTCCCCCTCCCCCTCCCCCTCCCCTGGTCTATTGCACCATGCCTGTCTCCCCTGTGGAATGTCAGAGTTAAATTTTGCTTCTATTAAGAGCCTGCATTCAGGCTGCTGAGCTGAAGTCACTTTAAGCTCACCTGCACTAAGGCTGCCCTGCTATATGCTGAAATCACTGAAGAGCTGAACTCTGCTAAGCACTAAAGAAATCACTGAGCACTGTCTTAAGTTGGGGGGGGCCTGAAAATAGTGCAGAGTGGCTGGTGCTGCAGAGCAGTCCGTGTGTCGGCTAGCGGAGCCGTTTGTGCTGCTGGCGGAGAGACTCGCACTGCAGAGCTGTCTGTGTGTCGACTAGCGGAGCCGTTTGTGCTGCTGGCGGAGAGACTGGCACCGCAGAGCTGTCCGTGTGTTGGCTAGCAGGACGGCTAGCGGAGTGACTGGCACTGCAGAGCAGTTTGAGTATTGGCGAGCAGAGCAGCTAGCAGATCAACTGGCAGAGCGGTTCGTGGGATGGCCAGCGGAGCAGAGCGGATTGCGGTGAGGGCTGCAGCGGAACCCCACGGAGAGGCGGCGCAGTCGGCCGCGGACCATGTATGGTGCCCCTTAACCTGCCCTCCATTTCCACACAAGCTGGGAGATAAGACTCTGCAGGTTGACTTTTGATCTCTACACTGACCCAGAACAGAGACTCTTGTGCTGTTGGACTTTTGGGACTATTGGGTGATTTCTGGGGTTGTAGGACTCAAGAGCCACAGCCTATTTGCTGGAGGGGGGCTTCTGGCTCATGGTTTGTTTTATTAATCCTGTTTGTGGTGATTCCCCACTACAATGCCACATTGTTTCTCTCTGTTATTAAAAGGCTTTTGGTACACTCAGACTCTGTGCTTGCGAGAGGGGAAGTATTGTCTATTACAGACGCCCAGAGGGGTGGTATATGGTTTTCCCAGGTCACTGGGTGGGGGCTCGAGCCGGTTTTGTATTGTGCTATTGGAATGGAACCCCTGGATACTAAACCCGGCCCTTGTTGCTGCCAACTCTGATGGGCAGAAGGGTTACACTGGGAATCAAGAAAGGGATAGATAATAAAACAAAAAATATATTTCTCTCTATATAAATCCATGGTACACCCATATCTTGAATATTGCATGCATATGTGGTGCCCTCATTTCAAAAAAGATATATTGTAATTGGAAAGGTTCAGAAAGGGGCAACATAAATGATTAGGGACAGCTTGGAACAGTATGAGGAGAGATTAATAAGATTGGGACTTTTCAGCTTGGAAAAGAGACAACTAAGGGGGGATATGATAGAGGTCTGTAAAGTCATGACTGGTGTGGAGAAAGTAAATAAGGAAGTGTTATTTACTCCTTCTCAAAACACAAGAACTGGGGTCCCAAAATGAAATTAATAGGCAGCAGGTTTAAAACAAACAAAAGGAAGTATTTCTTCACAAAAAGCACAGTCAACCTGTGGAACTCTGCCAGAGAATGTTGTGAAGGCCAAGACTATAACAGGGTTCAAAAAAGAACTAGATAAATTCATGGAGGATAGGGCCATCAATGGCTTTTAGCAAGGATGGTGTTCTTAGGCTCTGTTTGCCAGAAGCTGGGAATGGGCAACAAGGAATGGATTACTTGATGATTGCCTGTTCTGTTCATTCCCTCTGGAGCACCTGGCATTGGCCACTGTTGGAAGATAGGGTATTGGGCTAGAGGGACCTTTGGTCTGACCCAATATGGCTGTTCTTATGTTCTGAACTGACCTTCATTCAAGCATCCACCTTTACGGAACGAGAGAAATAATTAAGACCTGATGGTTAAAGCATTGTGTGCATTTATTTATGTTTATTAATTTGTACCTTTATTGAGGTGTGAGATGACATACCCTCACCTTACTAAAGAGGGAGCTAATGATACAGTTCCACATGAGAAATTATTAGTTAAGTTGGAGAAGATGGGGATTAATATGAGAACTGAAAGATGAATAAGGAATTGGTTAAAGGGGAGACTACAACCAGTCATAATGAAAGGTGACTGTCATGCTGGAGGGAGGTTACTAATGGTTCATAATGGTTACTAATGGTTCGTAAAGGTTACGTGATTCATGTAGCTGAAGTTGCGTATCTGCAGTCGATCCCGCCCCCAGTGAAGACCAGCCCATAGACTAACATGTCTGCTACTCTGAAACCTGTACCTTTGAATGTTTGCCCATTACTCGGAGTAAGCATAGCAGAGGACTGCCAGTCAATACCATATAATGGCAAATGATTTGCTCTTTCCGAAGCCATAACTGAAGTGAGCTCAATGCATATGAATGTCTGGAGAAGCAACTTATAAAAATAGCAACCTGTTTGTGCTTGATCATTACACTCTTTCATTTCATAGGTAGCTGATGCTACAAACAGCCTCTCTCTGTAATTGTGGTAATGCACAATCACTGGTCTATTGGTCTGGTGGGACCATTTGGAAGGGATCATAAGCATACTGCCTCTTAGCATTTCGTCCCAATAGTTAAAAACAAACAAACAAAAAGGCCCCAACAACTGTGGTTGTCCTAAAAGTGTGTAATTTTTGTTAGTTCTCTCTAAAAGACTGACAATCCTTAAGATCTTTTGTTAACATCCCAATTTTCTAGGTCTTTCAACTGAGTTTGGAAGCTAACAGAAACTTGCATGGCTTCTCTTTCATATACCTCATTCTCCATACTTCCTACCTCTCCAGATTAGATATTTTCTGCTGTATTCCCTGTTGCAAAGTGATGAAGCCTTCCAACTTCTCACTTACTCTTCTATTTAAATGTCTATACTCAACAGTCTGACTTTCAGCAATGATGCAACTTCATTATAATAATACATGCTAATTTATAGGCATCCATGCCTGATAGTCACTGGGCAGCTTTAACTAAAATAACTAAAAATGAGTTTGCAATCAGCCAGGGCAAAATGCCTATAAAAACAGATATCCAGGGCCAACAACATAAAATCCCCAAGCAACTAAACTAAAATGGAAAGAACGACGTCAGGAGCCTTGCCCACAAATGTACCATGGCATATATAGAGGGACCACGCATTCTGGCGTCAAGGGAGAAAGCCCAGACCTCCTGACCACTTCAGATTAGAATACAAGATTACTATCTGTCCAACACCAGTGTCTAAAGTGCCATGAAAAACACTGAGTTTTTGACTGTGTCATGTGACAATAGAAAAAAGTGGCAGTAAGTCACTTTCTTCTAGCACTGAACAAGGAACTTCATTAGGACAACAGTGGTATCCTTAAAGTTACTCTGTCTCCCTTTGCTTCACATTCAACATTAGAATGGGGCAGAAGTCAACCAGACCCATTCATGGTCCATAAGCTAGATAAGGGCCTTAATTTCATCAAACCAGGCACAGCAGTGAGGCATTATAACATCTTGCTGGAATTCCTTAAGTACCTTGGACCAAAGGTGTCATCGTGGCTCAGTAACTTCTATATATGCTTCATTAATTAGAAGAAGCTACCACTCGCTTGGCATCAAGCAAAGATTATTGACATTCTTAAAATGGGCAAGGACCCCCACAACATGGTGAGTTACCACCCAATATCATTACTGTCAGTGTGCTTCAAGATGTTTGAACAATTGATCCTCCAATGAATTGCTCCAGAGTTGGACAATGTCTTGCAGGCTGAGCTGGCAGGGTCCAGGAAAGGACATAGCACCTGCAATCAAGTCTTTGCCTTGACAACCTTTATCAAAATGGTTTTCAACAGGAGACGTATTCCTGGATTTGACTGCTGCTTATGACATGGTCTGGCCCAGAGGCCTTGTGTGTAACCTTTCTTAAATTGCATCACGTTGAGTGATCAAAGTAGTAGAGCATTTTGTCCAAAATAGTGGGTTCACAGTACACATGGGTGACCGTTGCAGTTCTTGGAAGTGTCAGATTAATGGTCTTCCTCAAGGTTCAGTTCTTTCATCAATGAAAGTACACCATGTACTGTTCAATGTGTACATCAATGACTTGCCAGTAATGCTCTCGTGCAAGTTTATCTACACCAATGTCATCTGCTGCAGCTACCAAGCTCATTCCTTCTCAGATACTGACAAGGTCCTGAGAGATGATATGAAGCTTATGACAGACTACTGTAATTGGTGGCACCTGCACCAACCTTTTCTAAGACAGTTCATAGCATATTTCATCTGCACAATGCAAGCGCAAGCCACAAGTTAAATATTTTCTTAAACGGTCAATGACCGCAGCACGACCCAAACCCAGTTTACCTTGGCGTGACATTGGATAGATCATCAACATACCACAACCACTTAAGAAAGACAGCAGCCAAAGTTAGCATTCAGAACAACTTGCTCAGAAAGTTGGCCAGCTCAGCCTGGAGTGTGAGCGCCTGGATGCTTAGAACATCAGCCTTTGCTCTGCTATTCAACAGAAAAATACTGTGCTCCTGTCAGGTGTCGCTTATCTCACTCGAGGCTGGTTGATGTGGAGCTTAACAAAGCTATTCACATTGTTACTGGAACTTTACTTGCCATAGATGCCAGTTATTACCACTTCCCCATATTTGCCATGAATGGGTCTCCATCATGCTCTTTCTTCAACCACCTGCCAGTTCAGCTGTCTTCTAGATGCCCTTTGT
This sequence comes from Dermatemys mawii, assembly GCA_007922305.1. Taxonomy (NCBI): domain Eukaryota; kingdom Metazoa; phylum Chordata; order Testudines; family Dermatemydidae; genus Dermatemys; species Dermatemys mawii. The sequence goes on along the minus strand of ML677365.1, from coordinate 3,375,353 downwards.
GGTCAATTATGCCATCTCAGGACAAGGCGGTGGAATCTGCCTGGCATAACAAGTGGTCAGCGACGACAGTTGTTAATCACTCTCTCATCACCAACCCAACCATATATTCACCGAATTTTGACCTATGTAGCCTTTTATTTTATTTAAAGTGAATTTAGTAATGTGGTATTATACCACTGTAGATTCATCTCTGCACTGACTATTTTCGAGCTTCACAGAGTGAAAGTCACCTCTGCTACTTGCTTCAGATTTAGAGTCTTTAGGAACACATAAAGACCAAGTGTAGTGACCACACCAAGGGTGGGAAAACTATGGCCCGTGGGCCACATCCAGCACATCAGATGTTTTAATCTGGCCCTCAAGCTCTCACCAGGGAGAGGGGTCTGGGGCTTGCCCTGCTCTGGTGCTCCAGCGGGAACTGAGGTTGGGGGCTTGCCCCACTCTGTGTGTGCCGTGGCTCCACGCAGTTCCTGGAAGCAGTGGCATGTTCCCCCTTTGGCTCCTATGCATAGGGGCAGGCAGGGGGCTCTGCACACTGCCCTCACTCCAAGTGCCGCCCACGCAGTTCCCCTTGGCTGGGAGCCACTGCCAGTGGGAGCTGCAGGGGCGGTGCCTGCAAACAGGGCAGCTCTCAGAGCCACCTGGCTGATGCCATGCCTCCACATAGGAGCCAGAGCAAGGACATGCTGCTGCTTCTGGGAGCTGCGGGGATGACACCTGCAGATGGGGCAGTGCACAGAGCCTCCTGGCCGTGCTTCTGCATGGAAGCTGGAGTGAGGACATGCCGCTGCTTCCAGGAGCTGCTTGAGATAAGCGCCACCCACATCTTGCACCCTGACCTTCTGACCCCAACCCCCCCCCCCAGCCCTGATCCCCCGCCTGCCCTCCAAACCCCTTGGTCCCAGTCCAGAGCATCCTCCTGCACCCCAAACCCTTCATCCCCAGACCTACCCTAGAGCCTGCATCCCCAGCCGGAGCCCTTACCTGCAACCCAAACCCTCTCCCTCCAATTTTCATGAGCATTCATGGTTCACCTTACAATTTCCATACCCAGATATGGCCTTGGGCCAAAAAGTTTGCCCACCCCTGGACTACACATACATTTACAAGTACAAGGTCTAGTCTGTTTTACAAGTTTTATGAAAGTTGCAATTAAAGTTATGAATACTCAAATATATAGCAATTTTATACAGGCCAATACACAAGTTACAAAGATGGTTATACTCACATCCTCTTAGATAGTCTGATGGATTGATCATCAATAGGGGGTGGTCCATAGAGAGCTCAATTTTCCTAATCTGGGCATCCTCTTTTTATAATGTGATTTCTGACAATACTTCATTAGCATTTATGCACATAGTGCATCTTGTGGTTAGGGCATGTGTTAGAAAAATGTGACTACCGGGTATCTTGTAAACAAAAAAAAATTCTTACTGTTAATTTTTTCCATTATCACTCATTAGTACCTCTTTTCCCGTAATATTGTGGCATAGGGTCATTCCCTGGTCACTTACTTATGTCTAGCATTTCTTAAGCCTATGGCCTAGTATGGCTAAACTAAAATCTTATAAGCCTTTGCCAGCAGGCCTTATGTTTCAGCCCTATTTACTTAGATACCTAATACATAATTATCCCTTCTAACTACTGATCAGTCTTATACTTCTGTAATCCTACAATTTAACTCTATTAGCATACAATGATTATACATGACAAAACATCCAATAAATGAACAATAAACTAATTGGCTACACCCGCCAGGGCACTTGTGGTCATCCCTGAACCAGTTTAAAACAGAACAGGGCAACTGTGTGGCCAATCTCTTCAAATGGGGTTTCTCTAACAACCCACGGTGTAGTTGTGGTCAACTTCAGACATGATGAGTGCCCGCTGATTTACTTCGATGGCAGGCTACCGGTTCTTCATCTGGCTGATGACGATACTATCAAATGGCTGGGCACACTATGCATACACTGAGAGACTGGGCAGCATCTGTTTAGATGCTTTCCCACTTCCTTCCTGCCACACATTTAAAGCCACAGTACACATATCCTAATAGATAGCTCAAGTGGGCCTATATTATTTGAAGTTTAAAATGCTAATTGCAGAGTCCAGGTTTCACTGACTCAGTCAGAATTCATCAGGAAGAGCTAAACAGGTTTAATAATAGAAAGAGGAGTCAGGAGGTTTGGGTTCTGTTCCTGGTTCTGCCACAAATTTTCTGCCTGAATCTATGTGTCACTGTCACTCAAATGCTGTGTGCTTCCATTCCTTAATCTATAGAGTGAGGATAATACTCTTTGCAATACCTATTTCAGAGGGTTTAATCAGAGATTTGTAAGTCTCTGAGCTGCAAAGGTTGAAGTTACCAGAGACATGCAAAGTTTCATATTTGGTTTACTATTCTCTGTATTAAGCAGATGCTAATTTCTTCAGCAGCTGATTGCTTGCTTTCCAACATGCTAAACATTCCTGTTTTATATATATACCCTTCTGCCAGGCAGAGTCAGCAGCAACCAGGGCCGGGTTCAATAACTAGGGGTTCCTTTCCATCGATACGCCACAGAAGTGGCTGGAGGGTCCACCTAATAACCTGGGAAAATTATACATAACCCCTTGGTGCCTCAGAGAGGCAATACTTCCCCACTCGCAAGCACAGAGTCTGAATATACAAAAGAAACTTTTAATAAAAGAAGGGAAGTAACTCAGTGTTAATTTGGGAAACAACACAAACAGGGTTTATAAACATCAACTATGAACAAAAGACCCACCCCCAAATAAGTTGGGCAGTGTCCTTTCCCCCTCAGGTTCTTAAGTCCAGCAGCCCAAAATTCCCTTTAATGTGCCCATCCTTTCTCTGCATCCCACTCACAGTTGCCGTCCCTGGTCAGTGCAGACCCAGAGTTCAGAGGTGCATCTGCAGAATTCGCCTCCCACTTTGGGTGAAAGTGAGGAGGCACCTTACACGCTCTGCTGCTCAGGCACTCGCCCGCCATCTCTCTCCACCAGCTGCCCTGCTGGATGCGCCTCTCCACCAGTTGTCCTGCTGGCCGCTCGTTCTGCTCACCCCCTCACCAGCCACTCATTTGCCAGCTGACTGTCAGTCACCTTCTGCTGCCACTTGCCTCTCCGCTGTGACCTCTGCACATCAATCTCAATGATTTTAAGATGAAAATCTTGTTTTAAAGAAAAAAAAGCAACTCAAGCAAATGTTAACACTAAGCAGGACGAGAAGATTCTTAGGTCAGTACAATGTTTAATGGCTATTTATTGATTCAGCAACTAATGACAGAGAGAGAGATTTTGCACAGGGCAGCAAAAACCTTGGAAACAGCTCTGTAATCCAAAGGTAGCAAGAGCAGTTTTATTCAAAGATTTTGACAATGGTCTGCATGTAGTACTGCATACAGTGTGCACCACTCTGCATCTAGCAGAATCAGGAAATTCAGGCAGGGCTAGGGTGGTCTGGTTTTCGACTGGAAAGTGGAACAGGGGGTCTGACGGAGTCCAGTCAGATCTACTGATGGACACCCAAAGTCCAGTTACTGAGGGAGCGCGGGTGAAGGAATCAAGTCTTCACCTGCACCAACCCCTCCTCAGCCCCTCCTACCTGCATTGGGTGACTGCAGCTCCCAGCCCGGCTCTGCAGGCGAGTCCCTCCTGACCCACTCTGGGAGGGGTGAGAGAGAGGAAAAGCAGTGAGTGATGGAGGGAGGGGGAAAGAAAAGCCAATAGGGGTGGGGCCTCAGGGGGAAGGGGCAGGAACAGAGTCTCAAGGGGGGGTGGGGCCTCAGGGGGAAGAGGCTGGGCAGGAACAGGGCCTCAAGGGAAGAGGCAGGACAGGTCTTCAGGGGGCAGGAGTCGGGAAAGGAAGGCTCCAGCATTCCTACTGGAGTGTCCAGTTTTTAAATATTACGAAGTTGGCAACCCTAGGCAGGTCTGTAGGCCCCTTATCTCTGCACCACTGTCAAAGGCATCTGACGCAGAAACACTCAGAGAAGAATGCTGACTACTGAGATTCTATGCAGTGTGCTTACAGCCATGTTAGTTCCAGGATATTATGGAGACAGGTGAAGTAATATCTTTTATTGGACCAATTTCTGGTGGTGAGAAAGACAAAACAATGGCTACATGTTGCCTTCATTTGTTAGTGCAACCTCTGTTTGTTTGGTTTTAAAATGGGGTTGCATAGTTGTAACTCAGGGTAACTGTTAATTCCAGTCTTATTGCAGGAATGGTGTAAATATTTCTTCTATAGCAAAGTCAGATGGAGAGAGAATTGTGTTTGTTTCTTGAATACTTTTGAAGGAAAAATCAAATTTTATTACAGATTCCTTAGAGAATGATTACTTCGCATTTTATTGCTCCAGTTCGCAATATATGAAACCAACTCAACCATATATCTCATCATACAAAGGCAATCAAAAGCACATTACATAGAATATGATTCAACAAAGTGCAATATAATACAATTCTAACAATCCAGAAAAAAATAATTTGGATTCTCTATTCTGTCAGACTTTCCTGACCTATATGTAGCAAAGATTTGTTTAGTTCTCATCCAGCACTTGTTTCCGTGAGCCAGAAACAAAAACAATATTAGGTTAGTGCTGGGAGGAAACAGAACTTACTTTGGTCTCTGCTTTTTTTTCCAACTGAGTACAATACAGCAAAAACAAAGTAAGCTTAGAATCAGAGGAAACATCCTATAGGATAGGAAGGACCCATGTTCCAAGTAACTTTATTAGTTGAATGGTAACTAATGTGTATGAAACTATTGTACAATTCTTGTGTATGGTATAGTGTAACAAAATGTAAGTGAATGTTTTGAAAGTGCTGTTACTGTTATGCTGAAAGACCTTGTTGAAGCCAATGGGTATGACAGCCATTCTTTCAAGCTCAACAGAAGGAACAATCAAACCCCTTTATGAAGTGACGATAGAGGCTGTGGGGCTACCAGCTGAGGCAGGTCACTGCCAGTCCATGTGGACACAGCAGTTTGCCTGGCTGCAAAAACAGGAGCTAGGATTGGGTACGGGATGTGTGACGTGTATCTAAGAGGCACCTGTAAGCTAGGAGAAGGAGTTGTGAGTTTCTGTCTGAAAGGAACAACTTCTTGGGCATAGAGCTGGCTAGAATGGCAGATTAGGGGACTTCTGAGCTAGGATACCACCTACTCGTGGTGGTTTCTATTTTGCTCAGGGAAATAGGACTTTGTGTAAGTGGATATTGGTGGGTTGGTTGGTTTTTGTAAACAAACAAGATTACACCATGAATATCCCTGACTCTTGTTATCAATTCTTCCACCGAATGGAAACAACCCTGCAAGGGTCCAAATATTGGCTTACCACTAAAAGGGGCAGTAATAGATAGATCCAAGCAGTTACGTGTTAAGTAAACTAACTCTATTGCATACTATCATCCATCCTCATGAGTCTCTTGTAAAAATTCTTTACAAAAAAAGAAGATAAAAAACCCTGATTAATGCTTTTCCTTGAACTGAGGTGTCACTTGAACAACTATTTACTTTACACATTTGTGCCCCTAATTACCGGTGCTTGTATTTTTTAAAAAGCTGAATAGAAACAAATGTGTAGTTTACTTTCAATAAATATGAATCTGAAACTTTATCTGATTTATATTGTGTAAGACGTGGTTGTTATCAGTGTAATTTCCAATAAAGAAATGGCTTTAACACATAAGGAAAATGGAAAGAGAATAGCAGTCCAATAACAAAGGAAGGTAATGTGAGTGTGTATCTGAGCCAATCTTAGTTTGAGGCCTGATTACACTTGGCTCCATGGGTGAAGAAGTGGGAAGGGTGCCAGGAGACCTAAGTAAGGAATGAAGTCTTTGCTCACTGGAAAGTAAGTATGACCTCTGTCATAAGTACAGAGTTCCCCAAACAAAACAAATTTCTGGATGCAGAGTTGAGGTTGAGGATTTAAACTTGAGAGAACTAGGGATTTCTTAATTACTGTTTTAATGCCGAAGTGACAAAGAGTCCTGTGGCACCTTAAAGACTAACTACAAGTCTTTTAGTTAGTCTTTAAGGTGCCACAGGACTCTTTGTCACTTCTGCAATTCCAGACTAACACGGCTACCCCTCTGATTCTATTTTAATGCCAACTGTCACTGTGCCTTGGTGGATCACAGCTGAAAATGCCACATTCAAGACAAACTGATGAGAAATAGGCAGACTCACGCCGAACTAGTGGTTATTCTATCATTATATTATACCAAGGCAGTAACAAAAGTAAATTTCTGTCTCTCCACCCTGGTTAACAAGAAGCAAAAAATGCAGTCTCTTTAGGCATTCCAGCCCTTATTTCACTACCCAGACACTAGACTCCGTGATGAGTGATTATTGAATACCAATTTAATCAAACAAAGAGTTCTTCTGATCTCAAAGATCAGCCACATAGTCAGGTCCATATATAATCCAGATCTTACTCAATAATCACACTGATACCTGTTCTTCAGTAAACTTAAAAACTAAAGGTTTAATAAAGAAGAAAAGAGTTAATAATGGTTAATAGATCATATACTAAAAATACTTGCAAAGTCCTGATATTGGGTTTGTTGCAGTGAATGAATAAATTGCTAGCTTGTAAAGTCTTTCTGGTAACTTCCAAAAGATCGCAAGATCCTCAGTCCATAGTTCAAAATGCTCCTTTTAGTTGTAAATGCAGTCCAGAGAATCAGGGCAGGAAAGAGGCAAAAGGGAGGTATCTCAGGGACTTTTTTATACCCTTTGTCATGTGCCTGGAAATTTACTGGCTCAAACAAAGATCACAGCCCAGGTGCATGGAAAGTTACTGGCTCAAGATGGATGAGTCACATGAGCATATCATATGCTTTGATGGCTAACAGGGGCAGCCATTACCCATCTACTTGCTGAGGCATCCATAGGAAGGCTTAATGGGCAGGATGAATTTCTTCTATTGCCCATTGTTAGAGTGAAGTGTCCTTAATGGGCCATCAAGTTGGAAAAGTCCATTCACAATGGACTGGAGAAACTGGCAGTAAACTACCTTGCGGGGAGAGGGTTACCCCAGGAACAAACACATTTGAGATACATAGCCAATATTCATAACTTCACATACAGTGATGATATATGGATTTTAACAGGATAATCTTATTTAGCAAATCATAACTTTTCCATTGACACCTTATGTGACATACTTTGTACGAGATTTGTTGCAATTGGATAACAGTGGCAATATCAATTTTGGAAGTGGTCATATTCAACCACAGAGCATCACACCAACTTTAATTGTGTTCCACAGTGGTTCTTTCTATATGTAACATGGAGGTAGGTTGTGTGCTGGTGAGAACTATAGGGGCTCTAATTAAAGCTGTGCTGTGTCTTCCTATAAAGGTAGAAAGCTGAAAGTCACAGTTCAGTTAGTTTCAGAGAAAATAGGTGGTAGCCGATATGGATGCTCCAGGAAATGCTGAACTGCAGACCACATTTAACTAAAAACAAATCATTGATCCATGTGGTCTCTAAAAATCCTGATTTCTTCATTCAAGATACTCCTAGAAAATTATATTCTTGAAACAAGAGCAGAGACTGCGTAATCCTATTTAATTTAAAGCCTACATGCAGAATTGAAAACTTAAAACTTATATTAAACTGACTAACCACTAAAAGGGGAAATGAATTTGTATTTTCTAATAAGCTAACCTTTAGGATTGAGGAAGAGTCACAAAGTTCATGGGGAAGGTCTTGTTCCTTGTGAAAAAGCAACAAAGCTATTCAGTTACACTGGCCCCACAAAACCACCAGGTAATTTAAAATAATAAAATACCAGAAAACAGCTTGTTTCCCTGCAATTTACAGACATAAAAGGGAAATAACATGGTAATTATAGACAAATCATAAACCTAATTTTTTAAAGTTGTTTTGGCAGGTTTCTTTATTGCTGTTAGTGTGTCAAAAGGGAACATAGAATGTGAAGTCCAGGGTTTAGTTCAAATTTGAAACAGGCAGAGGAAAAGTTGTAAGCCAATAGCAGCTGATGAAGCAGCGTCTGCTAAATTCTTCCCTGACAGGTAGCTGGTAGTGGGAGAGACTTCAAGAGCAATCTATATTTACATGAACACACCTACTCTGCTTAGATATTCAGCAGCTAGAGCAGTGTGCTGCTCAGAGTGATCAAGTTTGGCTGGTGGCTTACAAATCACCTTAGTACTGAATGCAGGGGTAGTGAAATGCTGTCCAGTGTTGGCATTATTGTGAATAAAAGGAAGCAGAACTATGCTTAACCTGACCCAAATGAAGGGGGACACCCTCAGATGAAAGAACCTCATTAAGAAAGAACCAGGCTAGAGTGGACTCTTCAGGAGAGTTTGTAACCCCCTACCCAAAGCTATACCATGTCCTGTCCTCCCATCTCTTACTTTTCATAGGGCTCAAATGCCAGAGTCCTCTGAAAAGTAAGAGATGGGAGGGCAGGACATGGTATGGCCTTGGGTAGGGGGTTACAAACTCTCCTGAATGGTCCACTGTAGCCTGGTTTAACCTTCTGGGGTACTTGCTTCCTACCACATCCTCAGTTTAGTAGCCTTCAGACCATAGCATAAAGATAGTCAGAAACTACAATGATGAAGACCAATGAAATACCCAGGTTGATATTTACTCAGGCATTTCTTTTTCCTCATCACTGCAATAATTTATTTGTGGAGGAATCTATGTGTCAATGGGCTGGGGTCTCATGGTATGGATAATTCATTTTACAACCTGGAGAGAGTAACAAATATGGCCTATGATGTCCATATGCCAGGGCTATGACATACTTCATTGTTTGAATATATTTATGCTGTTAAATGCTATATTGGAATTATTACTGCATAAGTTGCCTTTGCTCTTAGAACTAGTCACTCAGCCCAGGAGGTCAGACTAGATGATCATGATGGTCCCTTCTAGCCTTAAAATCTATGAGTTCAGCAAGAGACAAAACCCTGTGCCTGTCTCATTGCAGTCAGTGAGACAGACCATGTACTTAAAAAGGCACATGAATTGAGAGCCATATTTGGCCCTCTTTCTACAAATCAAATTATCATTGACATCAATGGGAACATTGTGCGTGTATGTGCGGGGGGCAGTGTCAGAAGGCAGGATATGGACTTTGACTTCTAACATGTTTTTTGTTGTTTTGCCAACACTCTTCATTTCATTGCTTCTGCTTTTCCTGTTGGTTTCACTACTGAACTGGTGTCAGTACTGATGTGGAAAAAAATGAAGCAGTGTAGTCGTCATTGCATAAACAAGAGTTTGGTTCCTTTGCCCTAAGCACATTTTAAAATATATGTGCTTAAAGATAGGTCCCTCTTTTCTCAAACTTGATAGCCGGAGACATGCATCTGCTCCTACTGTGTCCTGCATACTGATGTACGTGAAGATCTTGACAAAAAGCTTTAGTAACTGCAGTCATAATAGTACAAAGGGGAACTGTGAATTTAGGAAGCTACAATAAAATGACATTTGGAACATTAAGAAAATAACTTCCTTTTCTGAGATATTTCGATCAGTCAGTTGCATTCAAAGTTACAGTGAAGCACCATATGAATGTTTTATATCCCTCGGTTAATAGCAATCCAGGTCACTCACTGCATCAAAGTTAGTTTCTCATTAGGTGCAGTTTATAGATCTGATTCACTCTCATACACTGGCAGAAATTTCAACATAGTGAACTGTAGCTGATGAACTGCACTGATTTTTTTAAAAAAAGTGTAAATGAGATGAGAAGTAAGCTGCAAAGGCACAGTAGCTTTAATTTGCCAAGCATGGCTTTTCTGTAAATGGATAATCCAAGTCACATGTGCCAAATACATTGGACCTAATCCCCTTCACGCTGGTCTAAGCTTATTGATGTCACTAAGATCACTCCTGACTTGTATTGGTGTGAAAGTGGAAGCAGGCCCACTGCGTATTGGAAGTTTATACTGTTAGTCAGGATGTGTTTAACTAGCTATTCAGAGTAAGAACCTATAGGCTGTGTATGAACAGCTGCAGAGGAAAACCAGCTCTGTTCATTTCCACAGGATTCCCAGTGATGTGAAGATGTGAGTTGACATTCATTGAAGCAATGTCATTCTGTTTAAGCCTTAGGTGCAACACTATCTACATGGGTGATTATCCCAGCACCAATGGGAGTTATGTCATGGGAGAAATCACAGACCCATTGAAGTCAATGCAAAGATTCACACTGGCTTCAGTGGGATCAGGATTTCACTGTATGGGCTGTGACAAAGTTCCGAGTCTGTATTTGTAGGTCCTGCGCTGCCTGGCAGATTCAGGGGCCTCAGAAACTCATCTAGTCCCAGAGTGACCTCCCTTTCTCAGTAACTAATTAAGGGAGGCAGAAAAAGGGGGGAGCCCAGGCCCGCCCTCTACTCCGGACTCCAGCCCAGGGACCCTAATAGTATCAGCTAAGATTGCTGACCTTTTATCCACAGAAGGACAATACAATTCCCTGGGCTACTTCCCCACAGCAGTCCCCACTTCTTCAAACTCCACTTCACCCTTACCTCAGGGCCTCCTTCCTTCTGTATGATATGTTGTCTACCACTCAGTCTCACCAACAGCATAACTTCCCTCTACAGCTCCTGACACCCACAGCCCACCTGACTAACTGGGAGGTTTTTTATCTGGTTTCAGCCAGTCCCTGACTGGCTAGCTGTTTCTACTCCTTTCTAGAAGGTTCTTAATTGGCCCCAGGTGTCTTGATTGGCCTGGAGTAGCCTTTGTTTGGCTATCCAGGGAACAGGGACCTGCACATCCTGAGACTGATATACCTGCCTTCCAGTACTCTCCTATATCCTTCTGGTCTGACTCCGTCACAGGGCGTACAGAGAAAAGACCCTGCTGCTGTGTCTTCATCAAGAAGATGCTGGAATGTTGCTTTCTTGAAACATGAAAAGAGACATAAGAATGGGGAGAGAGAACAGGTTGGCCATGTTAAAGCTAGTAAATGCAGATTCATTCCCTCCAGGGAGTCTGGTTTTGCACTATGGTCCCAAACATGAGTTTGGCCCTCTGAGCTGAGTGCCCCTATTTAAAAATGAAGAAGCTTTACATGGTATAGTCTAGACTCTCACCTCTGGTGCACCTTCTCATGTCAGGATGCAGTCACCCCATTTGTCCATCCTGGTTCCACAATGATTTGCTTTTCCCAAGGCCTAGCCCTCAGGCCAGATTACTTCTCAGTCAGTTCCTCTTTTGGGGTTAACAGCAAAATCCAAAGCCAAGAAAACTCAAAGTCTAATGGTCTCCAAATCCATTCTTTGGTCTCTGTCTGAGATTCATTGATCTTGTTTCTTTCCTCTTGATGCTTGTACTTCCCCTCATGATCCAGGGGAGCAATAGGGGAACCCAGGCCCACACTCTCCTCTGGGTTCCAGCCCGACACCCTGTTTTAGGCAGCTAATAACTGTCCTTTCAATCCCTCCACCACTTCCCTGGGCTACTCCTACCTTTGCCCTATTTGTCAATGTCTTCACCAGATCTGCAGATTCTCCTATGCCCACCCTGGATTTGTAGTTCCTCACAGCTTCTTCTCAGTCAGCTACAGAGGCACTTCCTCAGAGATGCTCACAGAGCGTCTGACAGCAGCTGGGAGTAGTCCTTGTGTCTCTCAGTTTAAGGGACTAACATCTCCCTCCTCCAGCCAGGAGATGTCTTTCAGCCCTCCATCTAGGGCTGGGGTTGTATTTCTCTATTGCTCACTTTGTGACAAACAGTATCTCCCTCCTTCAAAGAGGAGTTCCACACTTTCCTCTTCCATGGAGCTGGGGGTAGTGGTTTAGGTCAGCTACAAAGCCTTAACGAGCTTCATCTTCAGCTGAGCACCCTTGCCCAATTAGTCTCCCAGCTTGGAGGCTCAGGAGGCAGCTTTCCCTACTGATGTCTCCCGACTCTGTGGTGGGAGGAGATAACATATATGCTAGTCCCTTCTCCCAGCTCATTCTCAATTGGCTGGGTGAGAGGGGAGTGTTGCCCTCCACTCTGAAAGGCACCAAGTCCTAGGCCCATAAAGAAGTTGTGACTGACTTTCTTCCAAAGACTACTTATTTCCAGGACTACCTCCTCTCCTCTATTACCTCTTATTTCCCAGGTCTTTGTATACACCAAAAAAACTCCTCTCAAAATCTTAAAGGGCCATGCCACATGACCATGAGTTCGCTGACTGCTAGATGCCACTATCCTTAAGGGGCAGACTACACCATAACATATAGACTGGATTATTGTGAGCATCATGACAAAAATAAAAGAACTGGCACATGCCTTGAATCCTCCATATCCAAGGATGTCAGTTAGCCAAGGAGCTGAGAGCCAGTGCCAGGCTGTCAGTTCAGGCAAAGTTTTCACTGGTTTGGTTTGCATGAGGGTTGACATGGACTCTGCCTACAGAAGGTTCCAATCTAATTGGAAAGGACACAAAAAGACAGTGTGATAATCACAGGAGGGAAGGAGAACAGAAGAAGGTCATGAAAATAGGCACCTGTGGTTACATCGTTAGTTACAAAACGGCTCTTTTAAGTAAACAAAAAACTTTTCTGTTTCCCACCCTGCTCCTGTAGTCATTGGTCCAGATCATCCTCCTCACATCCTCTGTGTGTTCTGAAGGTTCTCTCCACAATCCTAAGAGCTAGGAATTTGGGGCCAGGATTTGAGCTGGTATAAGGCAGCACAGCTCCATTGAATTCAGTGGAGCTAGACCAGTTTACATCAGCTGAGGAGTGTTTACTGCAGATTAAGGAAACAAATGCCAGGTTGATGGCTTGCTTCTGTATCAGAAAAATATAACAGCAATTCAATAGTGGTCTTGCTATCTAAGGTGCTGCAACAGGCTATTCATGTTACTGGGTAGACTTATGGAGCTGGGAAGATGGTGACCTGCAGTTTTCCAGGAAACAAACCCACTGCCAGGGATAGAAGGAGTGATGTAATAGCACCATGTGGAAAGAACAAACCAACAGGCAGTTCATTTGTTATAAGAACTGTCTGAAACACAGTTTAGGAGTGACTGAGAATATGTTATTAAAAGGAACATGCAGACAGAACCAGCATGAGACTGCGACAGGCACAAAGAATTAAGCAGCACTAAATTACTTGAAGGCATCCCAATGAAACCAAAATTAATATCCCTATCAAGAGGCAGCCATGCTATTAAGTTTAAATAGGCCTAAATCAGTTCTTAGGGAGACATCCTGTTTAAAGACTTCCCACTTAAAAAGAGTACTGTACATTTGAAACAGGCTGGTAACATTCACACAAACCCGAATGATTTTTCATTGAAAGTACATGTAGATCTTGGCTCTAGTTCTTATTGCCTTCTGTTTTTAAGGGCTTGTCTTTACTGCAGAGTTAACTTGAGTTATAAATCAAGTCCTGTTCACATATAAAACCCCTTTAATTCAAATTTGGTGGTACTTTTAATCAGTGCTTAATCTGTAATGAAAAAGGTACCAGGACTCAAATAATGAGGTGCTGGGGCACAAACAATTTTTTTCTACTTTCATAACTGATGTGGCAAGCCCAGGGAGGTGCCAGAACTATGGGCTCAACTCTGGCTAGCCCTTGCACAAATTAAGCACTGCTTTTAACTCAGGGTGACTGGCTGTCAGAGCGTATAGGCTACGGCTTGAGTTAGCTCAACTCATCAGCTTGTAACACAAACAATCCACATAGCTCAAGTTCTGCAGTGTGACCCTGGCTCACTTGAGCTAGACTAAGGCCATGTCTACACTACAACTTGTGTGGGCAAAACTTATGTCGCTCAGGGATGTGGAAAAACACACACACCCCAAGCAAAATAAGTTTTGCCAGTATAGGTGGTAGTGTGCACAGCTTTATGTTGCTAGGAGAGCTTCTCTTGCCAACATAGCTACTGCTGCTTGTTTAGATGGTTTTATTATGTCGATGAGCATCAGCATAGAGCAGCTACACAAGCGATCTTACAGCAGCACCAACTGCATTGATACAGCTGTGCCACTGTAAGCTTGTAGTGTAGACATGACCTGACCTGAGAGGAGTTCACTGTAGAGCTAACTGAAGTTATCTATGCTTGAGTTAACCCAAGGCCTAAGAGAAGATGCAGCAAAACCAAATGGAAAGATAAGTACAAGTGCAGTGTGGTCTAGTGAATAGAACTCTGTGTCAGAAAATTTGGGTGTTCCTCCTGGGTTTGCCACTGACCTGCTTTGTGAACCTTGGTCAAGTGACTTCACTTCTCTGCGCCTCTGTTTTTCCCTCCCACCCTTCGTCATGTATATTTAGATTCCAAGCTCTTCAGGAAAGAGGCTGTTTCTCTCTATTGTTTGTCAAGACCACTATACCAAGGTAACCCTTCTGCCCATCAGAGCTGGCAGCACATATATAAATAATTTAAAAAGAAGGAGAGATGCTATACAAAGTGGACTCCTCCTGAAGATACAAGAGATGTGTCCCATCTGGGAACCTAAAGTAATAGGTTCACCTGATGACTAGAGCTGTGAGGAGAAAAGTAAATCTGTCTCATGGACGATTTCAATATTTGGTTTTGTTCCAATTTAGAACGTAAACCCAAAATTCCCCATGAAAGGCCAGGGAGCCTTTACGAAAAGGCCAGGAGTCCTGGGGAAGTCCAGGCTGGCAGGCGAGCTACGGCGGAGCAGACCAGGTGAGCTGCCAGGAAAACATGCAGGATTCCAAAACCTGGGTTCTGTTGGAACTTAGTCACAAATCAGACTGCCGCAGTGAAACGTTTAGACTGGGTGAGGCAAAATTGACAAATCTCAATGAAAAAGCATTTTGTTAGAATTTTTTCAGACTTGGTCTAATTATTAAGAGTTCTGAGACTGTTCTGTGCAGTCATATGGTCTGAATTGCTATTGAAAGAGCTAGTGAGAGACGTGTTACCTTCACATACCTTTCTCATGGTAAACTCAGTATGTTTCAATCTAATCAAGGTTATTCTTTCAGGGCCTGTTTATCAAAAGTATTGCTTAAGATCACAAAGGATCCCTGGAAGAACCTCTGACTTTCATATTCATTTTGCCTGATTACAGCATGCATTGTGTCTTAACAAACAGAGGGTTGAGTTAAAGTTGTGTATTGTCTATTTCTGTAATGTTTTCAGTATTTGTTATGATTGATTTCTTACTCATTTTAGATCTCATATTTTTGTTTATTTTCTATATAGACAGATTGTCCAGGTCTAGCCTCCTAATTAGGTAGAGTCTCTGCATTTTACATATGTGGATGCTCTTATTGACTGAATAATAGGATTTCAGTCTTAATCTGTTTTTATCAGTATTTTATCTTACTAAAATACAGAATCACAAGAGTAGTCTAAATATATAGACAAATGTTTTTTTAAAAATAAATAAGGCCGTTTCTTGGAAGAGAGACTCAGTGGATAACTATAAATTTAGGGACTGTCTAAAAAAAACCAAACCCCAAGACAAACAGAACTGTAATCCTACATATATCCAATAAACCACAAATAGCTCCAATTTAAACATACACAAGATGAAGTCTGATTTCAATGCAATGCCTGTTAGAACTATATTAGTATTGCAGAATTATGGACTGAAAAGTTCAGTGATAACTCCAGCTGACCTGAAATTTCACATTAGTAAAAAAATGTAAAGCTTAAAATAAGACAGGTTAAATATGTCTGTCTGTCTGCCTTCCTAACACATAAGCTAAAGTTGCTCCAAGACAGTGCTATCACAATAACAGACATTGGGACTTCTGAGTTATGTAACAGGAAGGAAATAATATTTTTTTGTCCAATTAAAAAAAATAGAAAGATTTGCCCATCCTGATGCTAAAAATGCAGAATAATTATCAGCTGAGGCAAGTACACTTCTGAACTAAATATAAATAAACACACTGGACACCACAATAAGATCTCTTTTCAAATCCATTTTATTATACAAAAACAGGTGAATCTTTGGTCAAGTACAAAGTTGAAAATCCAATGAAAGTGGTAAGAATGGAGACAGTTCTTTTTTACTCAACTCTCATTATGTTTTGCCATCATCTCTTCTGTTTCTAGTTCATTGATTAAAACAGTCACAGTAAGTTGATTTTTGCCCCTTGACTTTCTGGAGTCAAAAATGGGATAATTTTCAAAGGTGTCTAGATTGTAATCGGACACCTCAAGGGGTCATCTTGAGAGGTGCCACTAACTGGGTGTTTAGGGACATATTCCTGAGAGGAGCTGAGTGTCCTTTTAATTGTCAAAATACATATAAGTGAAGAAAAATATTCTTATGCGGAATTATTCCAGTTCAGTTAAATAAAATTCTCTGATGACATCTCTTTTTTCTATTAAATCATTTAAGACCTTCTTTTTTCTGTCTTCTCTGGCTCTGTGTACCCTGCACCTCCATGGTAAGTCTTGGTCTTGAACCTTCCCCAGCCTCGCCAGTGGTGTTGGAACAATTTTTATAGTGGGAGTGCTGAAGGTGAAAACCATGTATTTGGGGGTTTATTACTGATTTAAGCCAGGAGGTGTGGCAGCACCCCAGGACCCTTACTTCTAGCACCTCTGAACCTCTGCTCCAAAGCCTCTCCTCTCTTTTCAGTCCTCAGCCCCAGCCACAGGATTTGATGAAAGTCTTCATCTCCCTCCATCCCCTTCGCAATACGTAGTGTTGCCAGATATTTTGAAGGACCATCCCTGCTTTTTGTTACAATGAATAGCTTACCTGATTATTTATGGGACAACTAAGCTCTCAGAACATCAGCGCTAGTCATATTTTAAAGTGAAGTACTGTATCTGGTAAATTCACACACATCTCATGTGGCTTCTGATTACTTACTTTTAATGAGGCTGCTTGGTGAAGACAGGCAGAAGCAGCTGCTTTCTTCCTACTGCTTACTTTCTTTTTCACTGAGTCAATAATTCTCAGCTCTGATTCCTCCCGGTCTTTTTTCCTTCTAAATTCTGATTATGTCTGTGCAACTTCAAAGCAATTGCTGGTCACTATGAAAACTAAGGAGACATCCCAAGTTGTGCTTTGAATCCTAATGCCAACAGGCTTTGGGACTTCTATACATGCAATGCACTGACAACCGCTTAATGCTAGGGTATCCTTTCACAACCGGCATAATAAGCCTTTTTCTAATCTGCATGAAAACATCTCATACATTCTGTTAAACAGTACAGCACACCAAGCATACACTCTGCTTAGACAGTACAATGCCTCATTGGGAAAGTGTATGCCATTATGTTCACCACTTTTACAGAAGTATTACAAACTTGGTACAAAGTATGCTTTGTGAGGTATCATGTGAAAACTCAGTTTGCTGAACATTATTGTCCTGGTAAAATATGTGTATCAACCTTGCATGTAAAGTTACGTGTTTTGACTGTGTAACATGTTCCTGAGTTAGAAAGGCAGAACCAAACCAGTTCTTCAGAGACAAAGACATTAGTACCAATAAAGTCAAGTAGACTATCACTTATCAATAAAGTCAAGTGGACTATCACTTAGTTAAATGACCATTCTCTGGCAGGGGGGAGGGGGTAAGGTGTGAACAAGAATTTGCATTTCACCACAAGGATGTTTCACACCTCACATCCACAAGGGACTGTTTGTCACCATGACTCAGCAAGGATGTTTCTAGCACAAATATGTAATTATAAAGAGGAAAGAAAATTGCTTGATCTCACCCTCCTCCTTCATCTCTGCTCAGGACATCAACAACTCTCAAAGAATGGAACTTAGGGTTGGGGAAGTCGTGGCTGGTAGGCTTTTCAACTAGTACAGACTGCTGTAAACTTATGGTGAGAAAAACATTTTGCTTTTAAATTCACCTAATTTGTTAAGTTAGGCAATTAGCTTGCATTTTATCTTTTTATTTCTTTTGTAACCAATCCTGACTTTTATGCCTAATGACCTGTATCCACTTAAAATCTCTTTTCTTTCTGTTGTTAATAAACTTGTTTTACTAGTTTATCTTAACCAATACTCCAGATTATACCTGGCATTATGTCACAACCATACATAAATATATTGCATATCCAGCCTTATTCTCCTATACTTTATCCCACTCTTTTCATCATCATTGCCTTTCTCCCTCTTCCTTCTGTATCTTTGCCCCTCTTTCTCACATACCCAATACCCACCCCTTTCAGCCCTCTTTTACTCCCCAATAAGCAAAGAAACATAATATCAGAGAGGCCCATTAGAAACCATTTAAGATGTTCTTCAAGACAAACCAGTTAAATTAGCTGCTATAAAAGAAAACGAGTACATTTTTTCCCTGGAACAGCTGCCAATGTATACAGTTAATTCTTCAGATGAGAGGACACAACTTGCAAAGTTTGGATCCAAATCAGAACTTTCCCAGACTTGAGAGGATGAGGGATGTGTCCAGGGTATTGGTCCAGTTGGTCATACAAAAGGGGCCATGTTATAAAGTTCAGATGCTGATACCAACTTTCCCAAGATTCAGAAGGTGAACTAGCTCTCTACTTAAAACGTTCACCTTTTAAAGCCTTCACTTCTTCCAAGACAGTTTCTCTTTAGCTCCGATGGGGTTTCTCTCCCAAGCACAAATATGTTCTTATTCATAATTATATGAACACACATAGGCCAATAACCAAGCAGACTACTGTTTTTTAAGAAATAATTAGCTGCCCTTCCAGGTCAAGCTACACAGTTTATTTCCTCAAATCTTTCCAGATTTGCCACAAAATTGACAGTTATATATTATTTATTTGTAGCACAGCAGGCAGCAGACAAAATCAAAGTCCTCGTAATGCATTGGATGGAAGAAGATGGACCCTTCCCTGAAGAGCTTATAGTTTAATTGAAGACAGTACATAATAGATGTAACACATAGGAGGGAATGTGATTGTAACAATGATATGAGCACTTGCTTATAGAGACCAGTTATCTGGCCAATTCAGCGGTTCCAAATTATTTAGAGTAGATTTTAAAATATATATATATAATGAGTCCTCTTTCCAAGGACACATTGCGCATTGTCAGTTATGCCATTTGTACAGAGTACCAGTCTGGGGGATTTCACTGGAGCAGACTTCAAATCAAGTCAGTGTTTGCCTCGTATGTGTAGTTGTCCTTGTGAATGACGAAACTGGGAAGGAAGAGTCAGCTTGACCATTTTCCCACCCTACAAATGCAGGTGCGTTCCCTTTCCCTATAGTGTGTTGGTTCTTCTCTAGTTTGTCTACTTTAGCTTTAAATGGCTCAAGTGATAGTCTCCAAAGAAAATTTTGGAAGCCCTATTTCATAATCTTAATGACCTGTTAAGATGAAATTCTGAAAGTGTCCCTAAAATAATATGAATGCAAATTGAATTATGGCTGTTTTCCAAAGGCATGGTTACAGATGGAGGTTTTTTTCTGTTAGAAGTTAAGATGTAGTAGAGGTCTTTTTTAGGAGACTGATTGCACAGTCTATCAAAGGATTTGGATACGGCTGTACATGGAGGTTGTTTGCTGTCCTCCAGGCCTTTGCTTAAACTGCTGTGAGTTCTGCCTTATTACTTCTGCCTCTGTTCTCCAAGTCCTTTTGGAGAGCTCTTTGTGTCAGTCCTGAGTGTGTGTGAAATAGTTGCTTTCAGGTGGCTTTGCAACCCTCAGTCCTGAGGTCATCTAGATGCCTGGACAGTCCTTGGACCAAGTCTGCTGTGGCTTGTGATGGGAGCCACAACCACAGGAACTCTTTGAGCAACCAGGTGTAGGGAGGGCCTGCTCATGCCCTCTTTTCCTCAGCCACACCCCATGCACTGGGAATCCTCTATCTGCCATATCTATTGACTCTACACGTGTTTTGGAGGTGGAGGCAATATTCATGTGGGAAATCACACATGCATGTTTTTATACATATTATGTATATGTAAAATGATAAGTAACAATCAGCAGGGATTTGTCAAGAAGAAATCATGTCAAACCAACCTAATAGTTTTCTTTCACTAGGTAGCATGCCTTGTGGATGGGGGTGGGAAGCTGTAAATGTGGAATATCTTGCCTTTAGTAAGGCTTTTTGTATTGTCTCATGTGCCCTTCTCATAAACAAACTAGGGAAATGCAACCTAGATAGATCTACTATAAAGTGGGTGCATAAGTGTTTGGAAAACCATTCCCAAAGAACAGTTATCAGTCAAGCTGGGACAATATATTGAGAGGGATCAGTTCTGGGTCCAGCTCTGTTCAGTGTCTTCATCAGTGATTTAGATCAGTGGTTCTCAAACTTTTGTATTGGTGACCCTTTCAAATAGCAAGCCTCTGAGTGTGACCCCTCCCTTATATTAAAAAGTGTTTTTAATTTATATTAAAAACCATTATAAATGCTGGATGCAAAGCAGGGTTTGGGGTGGAGGCTGATAGCTCGTGACCCCCATGTAATAACCTCATGACCCCGTTAGGGGTCCTGAACCCCAGTTTGAGAACTCCTGATTTAGATAATGGCATAGAGAGTTCACGTATAAAGTTTGCAAATGGTACCAAAATAATCTGGACAAACTGGAGAAATGGTCTTAAGTAAATAAGATGAATTTCAATAAGGACAAATGCAAAGTACCCCACTTATGAAGGAACAATCTGTTGCACACATACAAAATGAGAAATGTCTGCCTAGGAAGGAGTACTGTGGAAAGGGATCTGGGGGTCATAGTGGATCACAAGCTAAATATGAGTCAACCGTGTAACACTGCGGCACAAAATAAAAACAACCCAAAAATCATTCTCGGATATAGCATGAGTGTTGTAAGCAAGACATGAGAAGAAATTCTTTCACTTTATTCCAAGCTGATTAGAGTTCAATTGGAGCGTTGTGGATGTAAGCAGTGTCAGGTTGAGCTCTACCCTGACATGTGGTGGTGAATTGGGTGAGTTGTGGATAAGAACTTTAGGGGCTGATCTTATTTGCATAGGCACACCCACCCCACCTACCATGAGCTCACAGCAGCCCAGATGGTCATTTTGGCTGCTGTAGGGTCCCCAGTTTCTCTGTTACAGGCTGCTGAGCTGAATGCACTTTGGGCCAATGGTGCACCTTCCCTGGGGCTCCCCTTCTGCAAGCTGAAATCACTGAGTATTGTGTTAAGTAGTGGGGGAGCCTGAAGAGATATTGCTTGTCTATGCTTTAATTTGAAAGTTAATTCAAACTAAGGTAGAGTGTGAAATAGAAATTCAGTACCTATTACAGAACAGCTCCATGTGTAGAAAAGCCCTCAGAGACAGTTCCATCTTTGTCATAGGGCAGGTGCTTCCCTGGTCAGTAACTAAGAGGGAGGAGGTAACAATCCTCTCAATCCCTCTCCTCTACAATCGTCTTCCTTGTAATAGGTGGTATCAGACAAGTAGCCGCTGCCCTCCTTATTGCAGGTAGACTCACAATATGAACAGGTGTGTTCAGGAGGCATTGTTCCCCTGCATGCCAAGTACAGTCTGTGATAATCTAGCTATACATAAATCTCAAATATTATTTGCCAAGTCATACAGTATATCATAATGAGAAAACACATGCACCCAAGGCCCCATATTTACACTGCTCAGACTATTAGCAGAACAGTCAAGAAAGCAAAAAGATAAAGTTGAGAATGTTACTTTTATCATAATAAAAAGTAGACTGGTGGAGTCTACTGGGAAAGTTGGCAATTTGGTAACATTAGGGGAAATTTGCTAAAGTACCTAAAGGAGTTAGGCACCTGCATATACCACCCACTAGTTTCTTAAGATGTGCACTGTATGTAAATCACATGCAGTGTATTATATACTCACTTAATGGGAGAAACTCCCAGAAAATATCCAGACACACATACTCTGTTAAGTGATACTTTACATGCTGCATTCCATTCTCCTAGAGAAACAGATCTATTCATTCCTTTCAGAAACATCAATAAATGTGTTGCCGATTATTTATAAAAAAGGGGTTTCCTGAATTGTCAAGCTACATGCAGCCCTTGTGTGAACTGGTACCGTTCCATTGGCTGTAGTCAATTACAACAGGGCTCAGTTTGGCCATTTGTGTTTAGAGAGCCATATTCCCAGCCATATTCAAATGAAGCACAGCTCCAAATCTTCTGGAACTCCAGGATATTGGTATTAGCAGCAATGCTCAAAAGAGACTATTTAACTGTAGCGAAGAACATGTAATAAGTTAATTTTAAAAGCTTTTTTTCCCCCATCCTGGGGCATTGGAATTAATCTGGCATGTAAAAAGAAACACATTTCTGATAAGTCCCAAAAATACACAGGAAAAAGTGATTTACTAGCTACAAGAAGGATTCATCTTAATTAGTGATATCATTTCTGCTCCTTTCATAAAGAAACTAGCCAAGCACACACTGGTTCCCCCCCCTCCCCGGAATTCCCCACTATTGTTACCAGTGATGAAGCTACTTGTAGCAGGAGCTTTCAGGTGGTGACTGGAATTCTAGCCTTTGTCTTCTAATCTTGTCTACACAAAATGGTTAGATTACCTGTAACTTCTAGTGCCTTGTCTGTATTATAGCCACCATTGGTACTGCACCAGCAGAAGGAAATGAGCTAGTGTAGACTAGGCCATAGCACCTGATTTGTTTGTCATGCTTTTGTCAATTAAGAAAACTCTACTGAAGTCAATGGAGTTATAGCAGAATAACACCAAGCAAGATTAGAACCAGGCTCACATAGAAAGATTAAGTTTCAGTTTACAATGGATGCAGCCAGAAAAGAGGAACCAAAACTAATACAGGGAAAATCTGCAGAGACCAGACTGAAACTGTCCGCCTTGGCATAACCCTCTAGGAATTCTGAAGGCACTGTGAAGTGTCTGTCTATGATGAGTCAGAATTCCCCTTTAGAACAATCATTAAACATTTGACTATGAATAATGAGTTGAAAGCCAGTGAATCTGATACCTGAATTGTAGCAACATTTCTTTACTTACTTTTCAGTGTTCTAGCCAGTAGTTCAATGATTCCTATATAACATGTTGAATGACTGGACAGGTTCCCAACATTTTAATTATGGCTTGAGTAATCCTATGCAGTACACTTGAATTTAAAGTTAAATTGTAGCCATTTTGTTCAGCCCCACAGTCCAAGAGCTGCAAAGACAAGAAGGCCCTTTCACCCCAAGTAAACTTTAAAAATAACATTTTTAATTAAAATTGTCATGTCTAAATCTCTAGTCATCTTTCTGCAAGCAGTGACCTTTGTAATGCTGAGTTCTCAGACTGCCAATGGCAGACATATAACACTTATTTATACCCCTGGCTTATCAAGCATTTTTTCCAGACTCAAAATTATTACTCAAATCAATGAGGGTTTGGGTGTTGCAAGGAATACAGGGTAAGAGCCTTAAAGAAACCAATTTTTAAAAAACATTGAAACACTACAGTTACTTGTGATTGTGAAAAATATGGTTGAACTTGATGGAAGTTGGAAACTGGCTTACTCTTTGGTGCGGGCGACATCAACACTTTATTCCTCCAACAGCAAGAAGCTCTAAAACCTCAATGGTAACTAGCTCATTTTTCAAATCCAGTCATTGGCAAGAAGGACTGGTAATTTTTTCAGAGAAGTGATCTGAATGAGAGGAGAAAAAATGTTCTTCATTGCTTAGGGTAAGAGCAGAGATAGGCCCCAAGCTACAGTGTTTGACTTGAGACACAAATTTCACCAAAATAAGACATTCACAGGACCTGACTAATATGCATTCATGCGGAGACCATGCAAACATTTATATTACAAATAAGTCTATTCTCACCCTTCCTTTCTTTTATTTAACACTAACAGACCATAAAGTTCAGCTCAATCTTGCTCCCCAGGGCTGTCTGTTGCTTTCCCACGTCTGTGTGCTTCTTCCTCTCTAAAATGCCACTCTCCCATTTCTTTCTATAAGGGTTGTGTAGTGAGCCATCTATTTCAATGAGTAACCAGAGGCCATTTAATTCCTTCCCTTCAGGGTCAACAGTTGCTAACAGGATAGGATGTTACAGGCAAACACTGCCAGCTTCCTCTCTGGGATTTTTTTTGTTTGTCTTTTGGAAAACACCTCACATTTAGCACTTGAAAAAAGATTGTCCTTAGAAGTATTTGTATGTACCCCAGCGATAGCTATCTTGTATATGGATGCAGTAAGGTGGTAAATTTCTACTAGAGGCAGAGAAATCACCCCAAGCCCCGCTTCAGTTTTGACCAGAGGTTTCCTCCATCTCTGAATTAGGCCCATTGAAACTAATTTCCTTTTAAACAATAGTGACTATCTCCAGAGCCCAATATTAAATCCGAATGTTCTCACACAAAAGAGAAACATAGCTGACTAGTAAATAACAACAAGAGATACTTCTTTTTTATTGAATTCGACATGCTGCATAAATAGGCCTCTTTGGAAGTGTGCATTTATTTCTACACTAAAAGTTTTGTTGGGAATCTGGAGCAGGAAATTGCTGAATAAGTGTTTTCAGTGCTGAATAAGCTTTGTCACAACTCTAGCCTTGCAGGAGATTTGTCAGGCAACAGGGTTGAGGTTTTCTCATCAGATTTGTTGTTGCTCCAGAAAAATTGGAACGTATGTCCTATTTAGTAACTACACTGGGGAGTAGTATAGATTCTTTATAGAGCTGCATTTTCTTAGCTTAAGGCTTTTCCTAATCGTTGCCACTCACACAACCCAGGAATCTGATTCTCTTTATTCTGTATACTAAGCATGCTCCTCCAGTGCTGTGGTTTATACTGCAGGGTTCTGCTTTAATCACTATGTTATTGCAATGCTGCATTCAACATTTGTTCAATCTCTGCTTTAAAGGTCCAAGTATCAGCCCTGATGGAAAAAAATAGATTGGGTGAAAAGGCGTGTAAATACAGGTTAGCACAAAGTAGTAGCTCTGCTGCATGTGTTCCCATCACAAGAAACTAACATGAATTTGGAGCTTTCTGGGATGTGACCATCAAGGGGGTAGAGGTGGGGTAAACCATACAGCACTCTTGGGGGCATTCTCCACTAGCAAACCTATTCTGGTGCAAATTCCTGAGAGACTTAACATTGCTCTTTGTGGTATTGATTTGTGACTTGCAGCTTCTAACTCAGTGCGGGCAGGATGCAGCAAGTATGGCGGGGGTGAGAGGTCAATGGTAGTACATCTACTGAGCCAGTCACGCTGCCGGGGTGGGAAGGACAGGTGACAGGGAAGCTGGTATAAGGGTAGACACATTAGCTGTAGATCCAGGAGTTTGGGTCAGTCTGTTCCTGTAGGTCTCCTGCTTCCAGGAGGTTTTCAGGTTGTACCCACTCTCCATTTTGTGCTACCTTTAAGGCTGCCTTTGGAAGCAATGGGTTTAAATTTTCTCCTTTCATAGATTTATTACATGGAATGGGACACATGGCCCTATCAGAAGAGTAGCTCCATATTTGTGACCCACCACTAACCGTAACCAAAATCTTGTCATTGTAAATTCTCAATCTCAGTACTGAAATATCTTTCCAAAATCGTATTATTTACTGGAGGTTGACTGATAGGAAAATATTGATCAATGTCTTCAAATTAGATCCATATTTCCTTTATCTTTATAGATATATAATCTTTTTGGAAATCTTTATAATGCCTTTTGATCCCCAAGAAAGCAGACACACACTTATTATTATGTGAGCAGAATCATTTTAATGGAACAAATAATAAATAACCTGAACACTCAGAGCTAACCATGCTATTCATGGATTGTCATGCAGCTTATTTTTCTTTTTGAAAAGACAGCATCTCTTTGTGCATGTAGAAATATTGGCTGAGAACGTTTAGTTGAAGGGCAAATCTCAGTTAATGGCAGCTAGTTCTGATTTGTATTAACTGTTGTAAACAAATGCTTTTCAGTACTTCCTCAGGCAGAACTTCTACATTTAAGCATCAGTCTTTGTCAGACTTTCCTCTCATTTCCCTCCCCCATACCCTTTGTTTAGTTTGTGGTACAAACTCCCTGCAGATTTTGCTGTTGGATTGTGAGTTGCAAGTTTAATGCATTATCACAGGGAATCAATAATTTGTTATGAAATCTTTCTGAAGGTATCTTGAGGAATTCTAAATGTGTGATATGTTCACAATTAAGATACACTGAAATGGTGTTTAAAAAACTCTAGGTCCAGCAGTGCTTCTGGGATTATGGAGCCATGTAAAATTCCAGAATCCAACTACAACCCACGTGCCTAATTGGAGATAACTCTATATAAGATCTATTGGGCGGGCAGGGATAGAAGTGCATGTGTCTGGGTCATTGGTGCTAGGCAGCCGCATAATTAGCACGGCACATCCAGAAGTTTCTGGAATTGGATGTGGTAATTTTGGGGATGCTCAGTAGATTCCTTGTAGCTGGACTCAGACTCCCCCAGCTGTGCCCCTTCCATCTGAGGCCTTATACCTTCAGCCTCTGTCCCCCGTCGGAGCCCAAAGGCCCCCTCCCCGCAACTGCAGCTGCTGTCTCCTGCCTCAGGCTAGAGCAATGGGAAGGCAGGTGGCACAGCTACAGCCTCCCCTCTAGCCCTGGAGCACGGGCGGATGGGTAGTGTGACCTGAGCCAGGGCCACCTCACAGGGAGACTGGAGCCGTGCTGAGTAAGTGGGAGGAGGGGGTGGGAGGGAGCTGGGGCAGAGCATGGGCAGGGCCACACCTGGCTGTTTGGGGGTAGCAAAGCTTCTCCCAGTCTATCCACCACCCATGCCATGAGGGCACCAAGTCAGGGTAGTTACTTTACAAAAGGCCATTTGTCCTGTGTGGACTGGGAGAAGCTAAGCCAGAGGGACAGAAAACAGGAGTTTTCCTTAACTCTGAAGCATATTGCAGCAGGTTAGTGATATTATTAACCCTCCCACAGGGAAGCCCTGGCAGAGTTAATTAGAGAAAGGGGACGGGGAAATAATTTATTTTATTTTAATTGTGTACTTTGAATGCTGTTTGATTTTAACCAAACTATTTTAATTAAAGTATCTCAACTAATATGATTCACCAACATTTCTTTACATGGAATCATGAGGAAGAGTCATTTATTTTGTTATTCTTGGTGGTGTATTTTTCTTGTAACAGAGGGTTTTTTAAATCTATACACTTAGCTGAGCCGTTGGTTAATCAGTCAGCTGATTGGCTAGCAGCGATTTCAGCCCTGGAAGGGTCTGCCTGGATCCCAGCTGAAGATTGCAATAAGCAAGTTGAGGGAAGAAGTTGGTTTTGATTCAGCAGCCTCTATTGATTTTGGTGATTAAAGACTCTAACTGAGACTCAGTTGAACTCAGCCTAAGCTTTTGGAAACTTTGTGTTTCTGTGAGAGCTGACCTGTTTCCCTTATTTATGTATAACTGTGAAGATAACGTATGTGGATTATAAAATAACCGTCTTATGTTGTAAACATTAACATATTATTATTTATGTTTCTTCATCATAAGATTTATAATGTTGATACTTAATTACATTTATTCCTTTCAGGTTCTTTTGGGACTTGAATGTGGGGAGGTTGACCCTATGCAGTCACCGCAGAAAATCCTTAGAAGCTGAATTCTGGGTGTCCAGATGCTTTTCTATGGGAGCTGGATTTTTTAGGCACTGGAGAAGGGCAATGAAGTGAACTCTAGCACACCCAAAGGTTATACAACAACCTCTCAAAAAACTTGGAAATCAGTGCCTTGCGAAGTACTGCATGGTGAGCAACACCCTGATGGTCCTATGAACAACATATTCTGCATGTCAGTGTGTCATTAATGAAAATGATGTCTTTGGCTATGCCATTGGCCAGATTGTCAAATGTATTGTCATATCAGCACTGCAAAATTTCCTACAACATTGACCCTTGAGTATGGCTGCTGTATTGTAAGGACAGAAGGGAGCTCTGTGGTCCTGCAACCTGACCTCTTATATAACACCATAAGGTCATAGAACTTCCCTGAAACACGTCCTATTTGAACTAGAACATCTCTTCTAGAAAAATAGCCATTGTTGAGTTTAAAATTGCCTGTGATGGAGAATCCATCATGACCCTTGATAAATTGTCTCTGTGGTTAATTGCCCTCCCTGTTAAAAATGTATGCCTTATTTAAAATTAAATGCAAAATATAAACAAAGGGCCAGATTCTCTTCTGTATTCGTGACTGTTTGTGGTGGAGCAAAGAGGCCAGAAAATACCATATTTTGGCATCTGAGGCTTCCCTTGTTGTAGTGGATTCCCCAGCTGGTATACCTGGCTGTTAGTTATGTGTGGCGAGCATATCAGGGTCATGAGCAGAGCACTTCTGGGCTTCACATATTCTCAATTGGCATAATGATCCCTGCTGACCACAGCCATCTGGCATAGTTTAGAGCAGCCCCAGGTGTAAAAACAGCCAAAGCTAATTTGTACACCCTCACCCCAGCAGTTGTGCCTTCTTTTCTTCCTGACCATCTCTGACAGCTTTTGCTGCTCTTTTCATGCATAGGAGAGGAGCATGAAGGGATACTGGCTAGGGTTGGCACTCCTTGTGAGCTGCAAACACAATTACTTTGTGCAGTAAGCCAATCACTGTGTCAGCTTGAGTGTTATGTTGCAGCGTGAATGCTTTCACTTGAGCCATGCTATCTCTAGAGCAGTGGTTCTCAAACTTCATTGTACCGTGGCCTCTTCTGAGAATACACCACAGGGGGCCCCAGGAGGCTAAGTTGCCTGGGCTTCAGATTTAGCCCCATGCAATGGAGCTTGGGTTTCTGGCAGGGGGCTAGTGTTAGACTTGCTGGGACCCAGAGCAGAAAGCCCAAGCCCAAAGCCCAAGGCCACCTGGGGCCAAAGCCTGAAGCCTGGAGCTTCGGCTTCAGCCCTGTGTGTTGGGACTTGGGCTTTGGCTTTCTGCCCTGGTCTCTAATGTGTCTAATGCCGGCCCTGGTGAACCCATTAAAATGAACTCACCACCCATTTTGGGGTCCCAAACCACAGTTTGAGAACAGCTGCTCTAGAGGAGTTAAGTCAATGCAGTAATGACATAGCCTATGTTGTAATTTCAACCCTTTCTGTATTAAGTCTCATTTAGCTCTTTAGAATAGAGACCTGTGGTTTTACTTATCTGGACAGTATCATGCACATGAAGGGCACTATAAAAATAATAAATCATTGTCACCATTAATTAAAATAAAGCACATTTTTGCAGCTTTGCATATACTGGCAGAATTCTAGGCGTCCAGAATGATATATGATTTCATTGCTGGTAAATGTTTCTTTATTTTCATATTGAGTGAAGTCTTTCTTCCTAGATTAAGGAGGAAAGGGAAAATATTCTCCAGAACATGCCATATTGCACAGTTTTTGACCACACCCTGTCCTCTTCATGTATATAATATTGCCAAAGCCACACTCTCTCATTGTGTGGTTGCTTTTAAATAACCTCCGGGGTACCAAAGGTCATGATGATTAAAAAAACAACCTCCTAGAATAAAAGAACTTTTTTTAAACATGAAAAAACAAATAAGAGAAATCCTACACAGACTTGCCATAAATATCAGACATAATGATGACGATGAAAGTGGAATAAACTATTTTCATGTATTTGGGGTGACCAAACAGGGCTCACTCAAGTGCTGCTTTACTTTATACTTGGGAGCTCTGTGACCAGACTAGACTTGTGAAATAAATAGAGTTATTCCATTCTTTTCAATCACGAAACATAATCCTGTAGCTCCTACCCATTTGACTAGCCTCATTTAATTCACTTGGGCTACTCTTATAAAGTGAGGGCTGAAGTACTGGTCCCATATATCTTGTTTCCATATTTATTTAGCAGTAGAGTTGCTAGTGTTTAATTAAGGTGTGGAAGGACGAATTCAAAACCTTTCCTTATAGTTATTTCTCCAAAACAGTATTTTGGGATGGAAATTTCTCATCCTTGGCCTGAGGCCAAGCTTGGGTATTTTTAGAAGGTTGGAAACAATCCATTTAGATATTTTAAAGTTAGGCAATCAAGCTTCCAAAAAAAAAAAAAAGAATCTACTTTTCCCATTTCTCCGTGTTAGTTTATAGCTATATTTATATCTATATCTGCTCATAGGTAAAGCTAAGATTTTGTCACCATTATTTTTAGTAAAAGTCACGGACAGGTCGCGGGCCATAAACAAAAATTCACGGAAGCCCGTGACCTGTCCCTGACTTTTACTAAAAATAGCCTGAAGAAGGGACAGGTGCCAGGGTTTTCAGCAGCTCCAGCCCCACAGCTGCTCCTGAGACAGGAGCAGATCCAATTCCAGCTGCTGCTCTGGTGGGCTGGGGACCACTGCTCCTGCAGCTTTGTGGCTGTCCACCGGTCAGCAGTTCCGGTCACCCTGGGGCTGGCTGCCGGTCAGCTGTTCCAGCAGCTGCTGCTTCAGCGGTCTGGGGCTGATAGCTGCTCCAGCCCTACCTCAGAAGAAGTCCTGGAGGTCACAGAACCCATGACCTCTGTGACAGAATCACTGCCTTATTTATAGATATCTAGACAGATGTAGATAGTATGTGTAGTGATAGCCATATGATACATTTTGAAGAAAAGAAATACATAAATTTATCATGAACTTTTGATCACTTCACTGGATCTGACTGCTCCAGCTATCCAAATCACTGAGCAACTCTCAGATAGCCGACATTATTTTCAAATCAACCTGCATTTATTATCTGTATTGCTGTAGCACCTAGGAAACAGTCATGGACCATTATATTAAGCACTGTACCAAGACTAAACAAAGTCAGTCCCTGCGTTAGTATCTTGTTTCTACCTTCTCACCCAACACAGAATTTTCCTTCCTCTCACCAAAATTTACCCCTTCCCAGAGGCCAAAATTCAGGTCTGCACCAGCGACTGGTTTTCTATATCTAAAAATGTCAGTTCTTTGAAGAGCCAAGATATTGAGCCTTAAACTCATGACCTTTTTTTAGATCTAGAGAATGTTGGTTAGATTTACAGGGTTTTTTGTTGCCTTGTGCACCCTGCACAGTTGTACAGGTGGTAACTAAGGCTCAGATTCTCAAAGATATTTAGGCTCCTATGTCCATTGATTTAAATGAACATTAGAAGCCTAAATACCTTTGAGGCTCTGAGTCCAAGGCACCTGCCATTACACACTGAGGGATATGAAAAACAGTCCTATTAAAAACTGTTTAAATTGCTCTAAAACATTCCTGAAACCACTTTCCTGTAACACATGGCATAGATAGAGTGCAAGAGGGTGTGGTGTCGTGTGGTAGAAAGATTTGGCTGGCACTCTTCTGGGATGACCAGCATAGCTCACTCCTGACTTCACCACTGAATAATGTGCCTATCCCAAGCACAGGCTGGTAAAACCTCAATACAGCTCTACCTCATCAGGCATTCCTCCACTCAGAGAAGAACCACAGAATCTGACCATGCTCTTAGAAGTCTATATAGCAGGAATTCCCAACTCGCGGGATATGGCCATAAGTAGATGTGTCCATCTCTTTGGCCTGTTCTAACCAGCTCTGGTTCTGGTCACTTCCTCTAACTGCATCTCTGACCCTTTTCATCTAATAGGTGCTGCTACCTAGTGCAGCTTCCAACAAATTCTGTAGCAAGAGGCAAGAAACTGCACTTTATAGCACTGGGGAAGATGGGGATGGGACATGTCAGGAGTAACTTTAAGCAGGGGGGAGAACTTCACTCAACATGGAAGGGGTCAGAGGGGAAACAGAACCAAAGTGTAAATGTGGTATGACTTATCCCCAAAATGGAGGGTGAAACTAAGAACAGAAGAACAAAAGAATGGCCATACTGGGTCAGAGCACTGGGAGATTCCCACTTTTGTCCTATGACTGAAGAGGTGTTAATGGACCACTCTGCCCTGAATGGTCCGTTACAATATGTGCTAACTACTTACGATAAACAATCTGTTCCATCTTGTATTTGCTGTGAGGTTGGGAGTACCTTTCTCAGACATGAAGAGCTCTATGTGGCTCAAAAGCTTGTCTCTCTCACCAACAGAAATTGGCCAATCAAAGATATTATCTTGTCCTCTTTGTCTCTCTGGACTATAATTGCCAGGATGCCTCTGGAGTCTTTTTTTAAATTTGGCATTATAATGGCTATCTTCCGGTCATCTGGAACAGAGGCTGATTTAAGTGATAGGTTACATACCACAGTTAATAGTTCTGCAATCTCACATTTGAGTTCCTTCAGAACTCTTGGGTGAGTACCATCTGGCCCTGGTGACTTAGTACTGTTTAATTTATCCGTTTGTGCCAAAACCTCCTCTGTTGATACCTCAGTCTGAGACAGTTCCTCAGATTTGTCACCTAAAAAGAATGGATAAGGTGTGGGAATCTCCTTCACATATTCAGCCATGAAGACCAATGCAAAGAATTTATTTACCTTCTGTGCAACAACCTTATCTTCCTTGTGTGCTCCTTTGGCCCAGTTGATTATTTGACAGGCTTCCTGCTTCTGATGTACTTAAAAAATCTTTGCTGTTAGTTTTTGTGTCTTTTGCTAGTTGTTCTTCAAGTTATTTTCTGGGCTAATTATACCTTTACATGTCTCTCTCTGTCTTCAGTGTGGTCCCATTGATATTTTCTCCATTGCCCCTCCCCTTTCTGGTGGGTCCTCAGTTCCCACCTCTGTACCTCAGTCATTGCCCCTGCCCTGTCATCCATCTCCCATTCTGTGTTGTTTCTTTGCTGCCTCCCATATCCCCTCTGTTGCTCCCCATTCCCCAGTGCTGCCCCTTTTGATATCTCATAGTGCTCTGTCCAACTGTCCCCTCATCCCACTCATGGAGGATAGGCCCATCAGTGGCTATTAGCCAATATGGACAGGGACACAACCCCATGATTTGCGTGTCCCTGACCCACTGATTTGCAGAGGCTGGGACTGGAAGACAGGGGAGGAATCACTCACTACATTACCCTTTTCTGTCCATTCCCTCTGAAGCGTCTGACACCAGCCACTGTTGGAAGACAGGATTCTGGGCTAGATGGACCTTTGTTCTTACCCAGTATGGGCATTCTTATGTCAGAGAGTGGGGAGAATGAGAAACCTGAGAAATAAGGGCTCAGCAAGCAGAAGAGGAGCAGAGAATGGTGAGAAATGGGGTGAGGTAAATCAGGAATAAAAAATGAAAAGCAGACTGTAGTATTTCAACTTCATGCACCATCCCCACCAAGAGAGATTTTGCAGGGCAAATTATCCCCTCAGCTAAAGTGGGGCTGCAAAGGTGAAACTGAGCATAACTGAAAGGTCCTGGGACTGGCACAGATGGAGCTCAGAGCTGCTTACCTTGTGTTTGCCTTGAAGGCTAGAGGGGTATCGTATATAATGTCACCCCTGCTTGTAGGTCTTCTTGCATTTCCTTCTGCTTTTCTTTTCTCTCCCTGTCCTCTCACCTTTGCTATGCCTTCCAACTTCCCTTGCTGTCAGTTTGCACTTCATTCCTATTCCCCCTTATACGTGGAATGCTCTCCCACTATTGCTAGTGCACACCTTCTCATTCCTCCTTCAAAGCCTTCCTTGAAAACACAGTTTTCCCGAGCATCCTTTCCATTTATGTTCTTGCCTTATGCCTCCCTTATTATGCTGGATTTGGTCTTTGTATGTCTTGCCTATTTTGGGCAGTATGCTCCCTGTGGAAGGCAACAGCATGTCCTAGGCATTGTCCACTCATAATATTAAGTAGAGTCCTTAGAGAATTAAGTTAAATTGATATAAACTGGGTTTAAACTGATTTAAGAATGCCCTCACCTGAATATGCACCTGTTTAACTACATTGACTAAATAATGCATCGTTAGTTAAACAGCTGCAACTTTGTATTTAGGCAAGGAGGAGATTTTTTGAAGGCACAAATGGCAGTTAGGTGCCTAGTTCCCATTTACTTTTAATGAGAGTTAAGTGCCTAACTGTCCTTTGTGTCTCTGAAAACCTCCCCAAGGTCATATTCTGTGTTGTGCAAAGTG
Organism: Dermatemys mawii; assembly: GCA_007922305.1. Lineage (NCBI taxonomy): Eukaryota > Metazoa > Chordata > Testudines > Dermatemydidae > Dermatemys > Dermatemys mawii. The sequence goes on along the minus strand of ML677365.1, from coordinate 3,341,466 downwards.
CCTAACTGTCCTTAGTGCCTAACCGTCCTTTGTGCAAAGTGCCTGTCTTTTGTGTCTCTGAAAACCTCCCCAAGGTCTTACTGTGTTGTGCAAAGCTTTGTGTACATATCCAGTGCTATTTAAATGATAATGATTATTAATATTTCATTCTGATAGAGAAGTCCAAAGGTATGCAATTTGAAGATGAATGTGGTTAAAATAAAATACTTGTTTAAGAAGCGACTGAATTTTCTGCTTGTCTATTAGTGCTTTTAGATTGATTTTGAAGATGTTTTAATTGTATGGCCACTTGACACTGTAACTGAAGTAGCAGTTGCTGAATTGTTTCATGGATTAAATTGGTCTGGATCAGGTTACTTTAAGACAAATGTTTCCGGAGAATGTGTTGGATTTCACTTTATAATGCTGTAATGGGATGACTACCACACTGATTTTAATGCCTTTAACATCCAAACATGCTTTTACACTTAGAAAAGTGTCTTGAAATGATATGAGGTCTTTTTTTTCAAATCGTCTGACTCTCTTTTGTGATGGTCTTTTAAATTAGTTTATTATAGTTTAGTTGAAACAACTTCTATTATAATATTCATTTTAAATCACGTGTGTACTTTTAATGTGTAATGGGAATCTTTTAAATAAAAATTATGCACATAACCCATATTTTCAAAGTAGAGCTACACTAAATTAGATTTAAATCCATCTCATTCAGAATATCAAGGAGAATTTATTCCTGCATACTTAAACATTAAACATTTTTAAACACGCCTCAATTTTGAGTTCTCTAGAAGGAAATTTCTTCTGGTGCGTATTTCCAACTCTATTGTATATTGCAATAGCCTTTTTCCTGTTCTTTGCTTAATATATATAAAGATTTCATCACCTCTAGTATAATAATACTTCTTATTTGGAGCTAAATGCTGCTGTCCTTTTCCTTCTCCTGTCTCCCCACACCCTGAGTGAACGGGTTTTGTATGCACAGTGTAGTTGTAGTCGTGTTGGTCCCAAGATAGAGAGACCTGAAGAAGAGCTCTGTGTAGCTCGCTAACCAATAGAAGTTGTCCAATATGCGATCAGAATCAGAGGGGCATGCATCCGATGAAGTGGGTATTAGCTCACAAAAGCTTATGCTCTATACTTTAGTTAGTCTTTAAGGTGCCTTTGTCACTTCTCCAATAAGCGATATTACCTCACCCACTTTGTTGCTCAGGCTTTGTATAGATGGTTTAAAGGGGCACTCAGGCCTTTGATCTGAAATAGCCCAAGCTGATTGGCTGCCACTGTTATAGCACATGATTTTTATAGAATCTAGGTCCTTTGCACATTCCCTACTCACAAGGATTAGGCCTATGAAGCTGCATAGTCATGGTGCCATATCTTCACTTTTCCCTTTGCATTGGCATTGTGGAATGGGGCATTCCGAGTTCATTGAGGCCAGTGTATCCTCCCTTCATGAATTCTTAATTTGTGGTATGTTCAAAGGTTGTGAATTCTGCAAGAAATACTATGGTACAAATTGAGATCAGGCTTCAATGCACTTGAACATGCTTGCTTACGTCAAAGCTGTTTAAGCCTCACCATGAGCCTGATTCTTCACTGCCTCATGCCTTATATAGTCATTGACCCCTGTATAGTGAGTGCATAATGCCACCAAGTCAGAATATTGGTGTTATCTAATCCCATTGCATTTGTGTTATTCAGGTATCAGTGACTACACAAAAGATACAGGGCATTGGGAAAACAGGCTCTATGTCTTCAAACCAGGGAGCAAAATCTACAGGAAAACATCTGTGTCAGGTTTGTCCATTTCAGATGAGAAAAACCACATAAATAGACAAAAGGTAAGCTGAAAAAATTAATTGTTTTATAAAATAAGATCCTACAATCAGATCTGAACATCCAGTTTTTAAATATGGTACATTCACTTTCTCACAGAATATTTAAATATTCAGGTCATTTATGGTATATTTCTCATACTATTTGAGTTAAAAACTTTGGATAAATTAAACGCCTACCAAAAGATACCACAACTTATACACATAAAGCTAAGTAACAATTTTAAAAATATCCACAAAGTAAAGAAAGTAGGATCTCTTAGGAAATGTTACATAATTTCTGCTTAAAAATATATTTGATCATTCTAGCCTATCTTGAAAATATAGTTTGTTTTTCATTTCTCTTTCTAAATTTAAGTCTCATATAATTTCCATTTAAGTTAATAAATATGTACAACAAAAACCTTTATATCAGTGAATATAAATAGTAAATACTGTATTAGGCCTGGTCCAACATTCTTTGCTCACCCAATGACTTCAGTGGTACTTTTCAATTTTGGGTGCCAAAGGCTGCAGATCAGGACCTAAATGTCATCAAATGATTATAGCTTTTACAGAAGTGACTTTATAATAAAAAAAAGCTCTAACATCTGAGAGCTTAGAGCCATTTCAGTCATACATTTCTATAGTCATGTAATGTAGGGGAACAATGTTCTATGTTAATTACTGCTAACAGTAATTAAGGGGGAATAGTGGAGAATGAATGGAAAAATAGCTTGAATCACATCATTTTTTTACTGATTGGACTTGGTTCCCTATTATTTCAAAAAAAAGTTTTTGGTATAATTGGTACATTTTAAAACTGTGAAGCAACTTGACCACCTTCTTCAGACTTTGGATGGCTTTTTTGGGAAAGTGGTACGCTTTCAAATGTTTCAGCCCATGTGTTAGGGCCTTAATTGTGTCTTGATCGGCGTTTTTTATTCTCCACATGTTAAGAAGCTTTAGAATTTGTTCTGTAGGTTTGCACAGCTTCATAGTGCGCTGAATATCTTCTTTTCTTACTTTCTTTCCTGGTAAACTTATCATCAGGATGTTGAGATGTTCAAAGGTTAGATTAGCTTGGCCAATATGCTTTAAGATGCTGTTTTCACAGAGATCAATATCTACACAAAACAAAAAGAAAAGAGGGACATTAATATGATTCATTACTATTTTGTAATGGCTTAAAACAAACTCTAGAGTCGGAAAAGGACATGTACCCACTAAATGTTTCCTAGTTTTATTCCAAATGACCCTTTTATCATTGCTGATTTAACCCTCAATCTTACACAGCACTTAAGCAGGTGTGTAACTTTCTTCATATAAGTAGTCCCAAGTTATGCACATATTTTCTATCATACATTTATTTCTACAATTTTGTATTATGTATCTTGTCATATATACAGTGCATGAGGCAGGGCTCTGTATCTTACATTGCACTACATGACTACTTTACTCCTGATGTATAGAGGAAATGCCTAGACATTTTAACTATAACTGGCACTGGTGCTTCAGTTCCAACATAGCACCAGCTCCAGAAAATGGTGTCTGCTGGCCGGAAGCCCAGCTTGGAAGACGGTGTCACTGCCAGCAGCAGTGCAGAAGTAAGGGTGGCCTGGTATTGTATTGACACCCTTATTTCTGTGCTGCTGCCTTCAGAGATGGATCGTTGGCCAGCAGCCAGCACTCTCTGGCCACCCAGCTCTGAAGGCAGTGCAGAAGTAAGCGTAGCAATACTACGACCCCCCCCCGCGCCTACAATAACCTTGCCCATTGGCACCCCCTTTTGGGTTGGGACCCCCATTTGAGAAATGTAGGTCTCTCCTGTGAAATCTGTAGAGTATAGGGGAAAAGTACACAAAAGACCAGATTTCACAGTGGAGACCAGATTTCACAGTCCGCGAATTTGGAAGGGCCCTACTTATATCATATACTGTCAGCTTGAGTTTCCCCTGATCTGTACACACCCAGCTCCCACGGACTTCTATAGTTCTTGCTCTGGTATAAATGAGGGCAGTATTGAGCATCACAATATTGCCTACTCTTATGGTCCCAAAGGGGCATTGATTTACACTCCATACATATTACTCAATGGGGTTGCATAGACTGCAAGTCTGGGCAGAATTTGGTCCTTTCTGTTGAACGTAAAGGGTTAAATTCTGCACACAGTCGCACCTACACAGCTCCCATTGGCGTCAGTGTGAGCAGTGTGCCCACAACCAAGGCAGAATTTGGCCCCAGGAGATTACAAAAGTGCTATTTGAAAAGTTACTTCTAACTGTGTTTGCTATGCTGTCTGAATTACCTTGAATGATCTTCTTGACCGTATCCTGTTCTTTGTTTTGCTGCTTCCATAATTTCAACAGTTGGAACATCTGTTCTTGAGAACTATGTTTTTGTTTAATCCTTTCTATATTTTCTGCATTAATCTTTGTCCCAGGCAAGCCATCTGTTAGTACATTCAGCCAGTTAGGGGTGAGTTTTTCAGGAACAGCAAATCTGAAAAGTGCTTCCTCGCATAGGGTTACATCTGAAAACAAATCAGAGAGAAAAAGATAAGCCCTGGAAGTCAAGGCTAGAAGGGCCAGCAGATCATCTAGGCTGACTTCCTGCACATCACAGTTCACTAATCCTGCACTGACCCCAATAACCTGGATAGACTAGAATTACAGCTTCCAGGAGAGACTAAACTCTTGTCTGTCACAAGCACAGAACAGAAGGGACCAAAGTACACCAGTGGCTGAGGCCCCTGCAATGATAAGGAATTGATTTGGTGAAATAAACCAAGATGATCCTAGCAAGTGTCTGAATACTTCTGAAATTGTTTGGTCCTAACATAACATAGAGGGTCCAGAATTGTAAGAAAAACTATTTTAAAAACATGTTTAAAATAAGGGACTGGTCTTTATTTCATAGCACTATATGCTTCTTACCCCTTCTATATCATCTAATCGACAGTAACTAGAATTTTACAGTTTGCCCATCACCATAGGATCTGAGCACTTAGCAGCTTTAATAATTTTTACCATAGCCATTGCTAATCCCATTTTAATAATGCTTGTCGCGATACTTACACTACACTTTGGCATTATACATACCTATTCCACATTTTTGTGCTGATGCATCCTTGTTTTCCTGACACATATTGTCATGAACCGCATTGCCATTCTGTGCTATTTTAAGACCCAGTGCACTGCAGTTTGTGTGTTTTTGGCAGGCTGCTTTGGATGAAGTTTCATTTGAGAAAAATCCTTCTGGACATCTCTGGCAAATGGTGTCACTCTCAGGGGTGCCTTTAGAAAAACAAAACCCACTATCTTTACAAAAGATACATATTGTGTGTGAATTTTTGTGCACCAGGAAAGAAAATAGCAAAAAATAAACTATGACTTCAGATTTTCATGCTATCTCGCTCCTACATGAGCATTCACTTGGAAGATATTCGTATAATTTTGAAAACTTTTCTCTCAAATTCAGGTGCTACTGCTACAGAAGAATGTTAAATAATGTTTTTAAGCATACTGGCTTCTCATCCTTACATCATCATTGGCGGAGTTCATCCTTACATACATTTGTAAATTAGCATCAGCTAACTTCACTTTATTCAAATGTTTACAAAAGGTGTCTGACCTTCAGTTTTCCTCCATATAGATTTTTTCTGAGAATTAATTAACCAACACAAAACATTGGGACAAATTCTGCTCTGTTACATCAGTACAGACAATCACTAAAATAAATTACTCTGGTTGTAACTGAGTAGAATTCAGTCCATTTCTTTAAATCTGTTGCAAGTAGATTCTTCTTTTTGTGTTTGTTCTGTAATATAATTTTAATACAGTCTACATATTGGCCTATAAATTAAAACCATTCATCTGTTGTGACTTTCCTCCCTTCCTTTATATGTGCACATTTGTGGAAATTTCTCCAATACATATTTTTAATTTCTCAAATATGAATTTCCAAAGTTATAACAAATTATGTGATTGCATAAACTAAATGAGTTTCCAGAGCCTTTAAAAGTAAGTTGTTGTTCAGTAACATGGTAAATTCAGGATTACATATTGACCCCTCTTCCTTAGATTGATTATATTATTCTATACTTTCCTAACATCTAATAAATATGTAAGATCAGGAAAAGTATATAGAAAGTATTTGCCCTAACTGCTATTATAAAGAACATATTTATTGTCCCACAGTTAAAGAACTGAGGCAACATGGACCACATTGACTGCAAGGCAGAAAATTAATACATGAAACTTAATCCAGGCACCTACTGTGAAGAGTCTATCAAAAGAAAATCCCAGCTCAAATCAAAGATCATACAATATATCTCCAATTCAGGAGTACATTCCTAGTCAGCAAAGCATTTAACCATGCTCTTAACTTTAAGCACATGCTTAAGTCTCCTTGAAACCAGTGGGACTTAAGTATGTGCCCAAAGTTAAGCACACAAGTAAATGCGTCATTGAATAAGGATGCACTTAAAGATATGGTCTCTTCTGACCTTAAAGTCTATTAGTCTATAGCATAAACAATGAGGAATCCTTGTGACGCCTTAGAGACTAACAAATTTATTTGGGCATAAGCTTTCGTGGGCTATAACCCACTTCATCAGATGCATGGAGTCAGACTCCTCATTGTTTTTGCTGATACAGACTAATATGGCTACCCCTCTGAAGTCTATAGTCTATGATTCAATTCTTTGCTGGAATTGCTGACTATATTTGCATTTGAAAATGCCTCCATCTAGTGTATTTTAGGAATGCTTGCTGTTAAAAGCTAAATACACAGAGGTTTTCATTAAAATAAGCAAATCCACCTTTGCTACAATTTTACATTTCTAAGACTCACTTAGAAACAAAAGGATATGAATCTCTGAGTTTAAGTAGCCAAGAAATAAAGAGTTTATTATCTGCTTTCACAAGATAATGAGTAAAAATGTGCAGGAGAGCAAGAGCTCTCCTTGTTCATATCCGAACTTCAAAAGTGATTCTGTACAATTACTTAAAAGAAATTAGTTTTGCAATAGCCAACCCTCTAAAAGATAGTGACAGAATAATGCACCTCAGAAGGCTACATACAGGTTTTCCTTTTTAATCTGCTAATATTATGCAATAGCAGTTGCCGCAAACAATATGAAAGTCCAACTGACAGAGATCTGCACATTTCAGATGACTGGGCATCAACTACCATTGCTAAAAGAATTTCTGGTGGACTTTCCACTACCACAGATATGCTGCTTTTTCAGGTTGTTCCTTCCAAAGAGATTAGCCTCTCCATATTTTTGGAGATGGAGATAGATTGTCCTCATTCCCAAAAATACCTGCGGGGGGGTGGGGGGGGGGGGGGGGGACACAAAGTACATGGAAACTCCAGTAGGTTGCAGAATTTCTTCTGCATCTTTCTCTAAATGGGAAAGGAGTAGCGTGGGCAACCTGGAAACCCAGCATAGTCCTAGGCTCTACATGGTTAAAGCAGTATGGCACCACTGCACTGTTCCTCTAGCCTCCCTCACTTAGAATTTTTGCTGCCATTGACTGTCCCCTGGTGCCTGCTTGAGGGGAATAGTAGGTGCAAAGTGAGAGCTAACACTGGTTTGATCTGCATTAACTCCCAAATGGATTTCTCCTAGGAAGTCTGCCACGTTATTGGGCACCATAGTGCAGAGAGTGGCGGAGCCTTGGTTTGGATTTGACAGGATCAGATCTCAAAGATTGTGCTTTCAAAATGGTCCAAAATAGCAGAAACATTGCACGATCAGGTGATCTCATGTAATTTCTGTCATTTCAGAGCGTATTTGTCCAGAGAATAGATGTTACTGTGTGATTTTAGTTGCATCCATACCCGAACGAGAAAACAAGCCCCATGTAGTTTTGATCTGACCTAGAATCAAAAATATAATGGCTGGTTTAGGTCGACAAATTAAATTCCTGTTCTTCTTTGCAATTTGAAGGTACTTTGCTTTGACGTTCTAATTTTGGCCCAATTCTAGTTCCTTATCAGTCCTTCGAAGGAACTCACATTCTAGTTAAAATGAGTTTCAAAAGTAAGAGATATGTTATTAAAACTACAAAATACCAAACCTTAGTAAATTACAAGAACTAAATAGACCAGACAGCACCAGTGTGAGAAACAATCTGATCAGTTTACAAAATACATTAAAATAAGAAATTTTCAGTTGCCAGAATTAATTTTTTTGGACAAAGGCTATATATGCTATAGTACAAATATCGGAACAGTCCCAGAGAAGGGTGAGACACCTTAGATTAGGTAGAATGCCAGCTTCCATTTCTTTTAGGCCACATTCAATGTTGGCATGAGATTGGGCCACGCCATTTGCAGGATGACAAAATAAATTAAGACTAAGTTCAAGACAAGAACTTAGTCTTAATTTATTTTGTCTAAAATGAAGAAAATGCTCCACAGAAACAACATTGCTCCAGCCTTTATCCCTCTCAGCCATACAGCATGTTACCAGCTTCTCTGACAAAGAAGTAGTTGGCTGGTCTTTCAATCATAATAATAATGGTTTCTCTTGCAGTTCCCATTTAGAACACCGGTAATTAATTATTACCACATTTTGCTCCGACTCTAGAGCTACATTAATATTGTTATAATTATGCTCTTGGTGCTATATCAGTTAATGCTTCTGGTGTTTGTCAAGATACACAGTGGCTTGAAACAGCAGATTTCAAAATGACAGAACAGAAATACTGTATCCCAGATAATGTTCCTTTAGAAGAGGCTATCCATCATGTTTCTCATTAGAGGGTAATTTGCTACATTTGTACTGCCATTAAGTTACACATTCAGTAGGAGCAGAGTATTCCACTGAGAAATGTTCCTTTGGCTATAGTCCAAAGCAATGTCACAATGGTAACAGGTTGCATTAGCTTTGCCATTTATTAGTACGTAATTTCATCTGGACAAGCTGGTTTCCTAATCTTTAAGTGCCATAAGTCTTTAATGCTTTGTATAGCTCTAATTAATTCTGTTGCATATTGAAAGCAGATACGTACCTGGTTGTACTACGCCAAATCCAGGAGGACATTTTGTATGCTTTAAGCAAAACTCTAGCTCAAGGTATCTCCCTTCAGTACATTCACAGATGCGGTTCTGTGTACTGTTGCATTCTTGCTTCACATACTGCAGCTCTTTGCACACAGTGTTGCAGTACTGGCATTCATCGTTGCTGTTCCAGTCCTCTGCATAGTACTGATCTGGGCATGGTGTACATTCAGTCTTTTTTGTAGTTGTGCAGTGCTGTTTTACATAGGTTCCTGGGGGACACAGGTCACACATCAGTTGGCGAGATGTTACTGGGTCATAATGGAGGTACTTTGTGGGAGCGGTTTCTTGAGTTGTCCACTTAACAGAGATATCCAAGAACTAGAAAAAAGAAAATAAAATATTGTTCTCTTTAGTCCTATGAGGCAGAACAGCCAAAAAACAAAAAACCCCAAACCCTACAGTTCTATGTGCTTATGTATCTAATCATATCTCTTCAAAGTCATTAAAAAAAAAGATGTATGAACCAACTTTCCCACTCTCTGGTGGCTACATTATCACAGAAAATTTAGTATTTGAAAGAAAAGTCAGGCATTCCATATAACAACTATTAAAATATTCTGGAACCAACAAAGTCCACACCAACCCTAACCAATTAAATAGCATGATTTTACCGTGATACCCCTCTATTTTCCTGGGTCTATTCTTTATCTAACAAAGAGACTTACCCTGCAATCACTTAAGCAGTTCTTTTCAGGATAGGGCTCTTAGACTGTAAATGCTGTGGGAACAGGACTATGGATTTAGATTGTCTTCTCACTTACACTAGTGTAACTCCAATGAACCAAGGAGCATTGCTTGTTTGCACCAACTGTGGATCTGGCCCACTGATTTCAGTGGAATTGCTCCTGATTTACATTGATGTAATTGAGAGGATCTGTGTCCATCTGTATTGTGAACCATCATGCACACTTATAGTGCAACAGAAATGATAAATATAGTATTGTACTGTTGAGCAATTTTAATTATACTGTGATAGAAAAAACACTACTAGATTGCACTATTGCAAATAAGGTAGATCAAAATTCAAAGTGCACTCCTTTCCTATATTTATTTTTAACAATCAAATAAATGTAGCAGCATGCTTCATTTAAGTACCTTTTATTTAATTTAGCACTGACATTCAGCTACTGCTGCAATAAAATATAACTGCTGTTTAATATCCAACAGCAACACTAAACAATAGTTTTAGACAGATGTGAAGAATGCTGAAGCTAACTGAAATTGCAGGGAAGTTTTAGGAGGGTGGAATTTAATCTCCCGAGATGAAATGCCCCGGAACACTAGGGCTAATGCTTCCTGTCATGGGATCTCAGTTTTACACCTTATCCAAAAGGCACATGCACCTATAACAATACTAACACTATACTGGGAGCTATCTAATGAATAATCAGTTCAACTTCCTGCAGTAATTTGTGTTTTCCTTGGAGGCCTCAGCAAGTGCTAATCCAGGATGACCCTGCTCAGCTGGGAAATCGTCCCTTGGAATGTCATTATTTTGTCATCTAAATACAAATTTTGTTTTGCAGTTTCTCCAGTAATGCATCAACCAAATGTATGAGTGCACTTGTTTACTTCCATGCATGAAGTGCTGTGATACATGTGATGTCAGTAATCAGGGGCATGGCCCTGGGACCCAGAACTCTACTCCAGCCAGATACTGTGCATTTTGTTCATTGCTTCTCTTTTAAATATTGTTGGTTTTACAAACATTATATGAGTTAGTTCCTATGCATTACCTCTGTTTGTGGCTATTTGTGGAAAACAAGCATGTTTGTGTTACTGATGCATTCATCTTCTAGAATGGATTATAATGAGAACAGAATATGAAGCTTTATATCAGGAGAACATTATTTATTTAAAGTATATTTGGCTGTCCATCAGTGATGGTGAATTGATAGCTCTAGCTCCATAGTTCTCTGTTGATACAAAGAACAAAGGCAATAGCAATACAAGCTTCTTCACACCATCCCACCAACATGCCCTTACCCTGACCTTGAAAACCATCTCTAGGTAGAAGTGGTAGCTCCCATCCTATGCCCGTTCAGGATTAGCCTCTTTATTGAGGCTCTATACGAATCAGATTTGCACTCTACATAAGCAAAACTCTCTCTGGCACAAAACCAAAATGGACATCAATGGGAGACGTGGACACTTGACCATCACTTGATTATTGTGTAGGTTTCCAAATAGCTATTCAATCAGGGGTGCTGGAGTAATTTTTATAGTGGAGGTGCTGAGAGCCATTGAACCAAGCTGTCAACCCTGTATGTAATGGAAACAATTTCAAGCCAGGGGCGTGTGGCAGCACTCCCAGCCACTCTAGTTTCAGCACCTATGTATCAGATTGTACTGACTTTTCGTCACTGCTGCCTTGTTAGGGGTCAAAAGTCTTTCTCTGCCTCTCCTGATTTATCCAGTCCTCCATTGGGAAATGTATGGAAGTGCAGCACACATTGATGATGCATGAAATCCCCATTCAGGGAGGCTAGTCCCCAGCCTGTCCCCTTACACCTGAGGCCCCACCCCTTCCACCCAAGACCTCACCCCCACTCCATCCCTCCACTCTCACCTGCTGGGGCCAGAGGAGCCCCAGCCAACCTGCCTGAGCCACCCTGGCCCACCCACCTTCCCAATCTGTCCTGGCCCACCTGTGTGTCTGAGTACTGGTTGTCCAGAGGAGCACTGAGCCCCACCACAGTCCAGCCTCAGGGCCATGGCGGGAAAGATTAATGGAAGTTTGGGGAGGCTTAGCCTCTCCCAGCCTCCATTACATGCCATCCATGGCAGCTTTGATAGGTTCATTCATACGTTTTAAGACCAGAAGGGACTATGAGATCATCTTGTCTGACCTGCTATATAATGCAGGGCATAGAATTTCACCCAGTTACCACTTCATTGAGCCCAATAACCTGTGCATGCTTAAAGCCCGAGTACTTCCTTGGGGTGTAGAGAACACGACTCTTTTAAAGCCTGAGGCAGAGGAAGGCCTGGTTGTTCCAAAGGGAGGGGAGTTAAGGTAGGGAAAGTCATGGGGGAGTGTGTGTTTCTGGAGCTCCAGACAAGAGACCCCAATCGAGCAGGCCCTCGCATACAGAATCAGTCGAGAATCAGCCAAAAGCCTGGGAGGGAGAGAACAGCCAGTCAGGGATGGCCCAGGACAGGAGCTAGGAGGAACACCGTGCAAAGAAGGAATTGCCTGAGAAGGCCAAACCAGAGCCAGACCCAGTATCACTGTCACCCAGCACTGCAGGGGACCTTGAGTACTAGGGCTCGTGACCGTGTGTTGCGAATAAGGAAGGAAGTTATAGTTAGTTAATTGGGGAAGTTGTCACTCTGTATGGGTTTGTGTGGAGCAGCAGAAGAGAGCATCGGAGGGGTTTGCTGGGGAAAGTTTACTGGTGCGGAAGATTACCGGAAGTATCCAAGACTCACTGCTGGACTGGAACGCTGCCCAGGTTTCCTAACCTCTGAGTCTAGACACAGTGCTCAGTGTTGATCCTTTTATATTGTGGTACCACTGGCCTGATGGTCCTTGTGTTAGATGTAACCCTGTTTCACTGTTCCCTATACCTTTTTCCCCTATTGTTTTTCTCCATTCATCCCTCAGTAAATAAATATTTCCCTTTCCTATATTCATTGTATTATTCCACTGTATTGTGTGTGTGTATTTACTCTCGGGGATTTGGAACTGGTGTTCCTGGGGTGGAAGCATAAGTGCTTGAACTAGAAGCACTGGCTTGAAGTGTTTTCCATCAGATTCAGGGTTTATAGTTTGATTCCATAAGTTCTCAGCAGCCCCCCACTATACAAATTGTTCCAGCACCCGCGGTGAAAGGGAGTTTCCCTGCTGCATTTCTACGCGTGCCTTTTCTTGGCCGGAACTGCCCACAGAACAGACTCCATGATGGTCACATGGATGCTATAGTTGCACATGTCTTCCAGAAAGGAAGATGTAATAAGATGTAATTAGGAGAATCTAACCCTTCCCTCAGTACTTTGTTCCAATAGTTAATCACACTCACTGTTAAAAATGAGTGCTTTATTTCTAACTCAAATTTGTCTATTTTTCTTAAATGTCTTAATGTGATTCACAGCTATTTAAAAACAGGGTGTAGTACATTTTTGAAAAATGAATGTCTTTTCACCGATGAGCCGCATACCCACCCTTGGTAAACCTCTGACTATTATGCTAGTAAGAAAAGAGGCCTGATAATCTCATAAATCGTTGCTCTTAACAGTCCTAGATTTCTTTTAGAGTTTGTTTTTCCCTTCAGCAGACAGATCATTTAGCAAGAAAGAAATCACCCTTCTGAATATCCTAAACATTTGCCTGGGCATACACAGCACATTAGAGCAGCATTTGTCAGACTTCAGTGTGGGGTGGAGAAACTGGAATGACACTTCTAAGCCAAACACTATAATTTTGATGTTTATGGAGCTCTGAGAGCTTCAGCTAGTACGCAGCACAGATGGGAAGCTGGCATTATGTGAAAATTATTATGCAGCTCAAATGGAAATTAGAGCAGATCCTGGGTACAGAATATCTCTACCCTGTAATACATCTGAATGCTTCCACAAAAGACAAGCCATCTCTTACTGCAGTTGTAGAATTCTAGCTCTGACCACTCATTCTCCCTTTGTGCACGCAGGAGCACATTTTCCAGCGTGCTCAGCACCCAGGCATCCCCCTTGTGACATGTATGAATAAGGAGAGCAGGATGTGGCCCGTTGTTACTCGCTGCCGATTTCCACAGAAGGCCACAGAGGGGAGGCAAGAATAAGATTTTGTTGTAGGGATTGGATCAGTTTTTCAAAAGAGCTCAGCTCCCATAATCAGGGTCTGATGGCAGGGGAGACAATGGGGAAGACAGGGAGCACTCACTGCCTTGCAGGATCTGGTCTTAAATGGTGCAACTCATTAAAAATTGTAAGTAAATTCTTGCAACCAGTTTCAAAGGGGAGTTGATATAAATATAGCTTTGGGGACCACCGAGGTCCATTCTGGTGGGGGTAAAAAACCCAAATAGATCTGTGCATGGGTGAATCCGCTAATTTGAATCTCTACCCTGGTAAGCACAGATACTATTGTAGTGGAGCAGCACCCATAATAATCTAAAGAACATTCAGCAGGCCAGGTTTTTTGTTTTAAAAAGAAAAAAAATCACAGGCACTAGGCAATATTCTTCTTCTAGTCCTTGAAACACACCTCATGCAGATGTATAAATGCAATAATCCAGACTGTCACCCATTGGCTCACCCATAAGTATATAGTAGCACACTATTCTGTTTTGTTAAAGGTTTTTAAGTAACATTACAGGCATAAATCAAATGTGTATCTCAATGGTCTAGCAGATATAACTTTTTAGATAATGTTTTCTTAGCCAAAAGGCCGAACCCAGTGCCATGTTACTCATCCATACATTCATAGAACATCATTCCCATGTCTTATTGCCCTTACCACAGTTCTGTAGGCCCAACAAAATGCCCCCTTAAGACTGAAGCAAGGAAATCTATTATTCAGAGGAATATCTTCAACTTACGATACAACACACATAAGATACAACACTTTTGGCATTCTGGTCAGAACTGTGTAAACTAAAGGTCTAATGTTAAGCTCTAGAATCCACAGAATCCATACTGAAATTGAAAGGCCTTTAAAAGGATTTTTAGGCGGAAACAGAGCTTTAGTTAGGTTTTTTTAAAAGTTAGACTTTGGATTTTTTACCGTTTTATGGTACTCTAAATACGAAGGGTAAAATTCTGGACTTTTAAACTACTACAAGTCTATTGGCTTCGATACAGTTTCACGGAGAGCAGAATTTGGCAGGAGATCACATTACCTCATGACTACTTAACCACCAAATCCCAAACAGGCACGTTTTACTTTGAAGGAAAAAACAGTCTGTCCTGAATTTATGTAAGTGAATCAGAAATAATGGTTGAAAAAACTATAATAAATGGGCATACAGTTAATCCCTTACTCATAGATTAATACACTTTAAGGCCAAGGGACCATCGTGATCACCTAGTGTGCAGGCCAGAGAACGTCCCCCATCCACTCCTGTAACAGACCCTACAAGTATTGCACAAGAAGTCTAGGTAACCAGTCATACCCCAAATCATGAACTCAACAGTTAACCGCAACCTTTAACCCTATAATGACTATCACTTTCAATCACAATTGCCATTCAATGCTTCTACCAGATACAGGCTCTGAAAAAAACATATTAAAGAAAAATATAACACAGGAAAAAAAACACTAAAAACACGGGACTTAGTCTTTGCAAGTACTCTGTTGGATCCTTGAGAATCCTTTCAAGATTCCCCTGAATTCTATGCCCAGATTTAAAGCCTCCCTGGCCACCACCATTCAGACCAAGCAGTGCTAGGCAGGACTCTTTTCATTAGTAGTCAGGGCTCCCCATCTACCATCCAAGAGATTGTTGCAACGTGCAGCATCTCCCTTCCAGAAGCCCACAACCATCGCTGGCCCAGACCCTCGTCCAACTCTCTCTGAAGTCAACAGAAAGACTCCCAATGACCGAGGAGTGGGAAACTAAGACCATGAATGGGACCAATATTTACTGCCCAGAAAATCAGGGCACTACCTGAAAATAGCCAACCAGACTCAGCAACTTAGGACTGATCCTGTACTGCCTGAACTCCCCCAAGACCCTCTGAAGTCAATGATACTGAGTAGTACCTTGTGGGACTGGGCCCTTACACCATAACTACAAACTCAGCAGCGGACAAATGTAGAGCAACAGGTGTTTTGCTACAGAGTAAGGTCAACAGAAGTTATTTCTCAGTATGCTGGAACTCAAGGCTCAATTTACAAAAAAAAAAACCCACAACAATTTAATTCTGAAATGATACTGATAAAAGAAATTCTTGTACACCAAAAAAATCTCATGCCACATGCATTAGAAAAAGAACAATATCCACTCACCTTGTGGGTGAAATTCAAATTGATTTCTGATGTCATATCATAGGTCCAATCCTATGAAGGTTTTTATTGGACCTAAAGATCCAATCTTGCTAAGAGGTGTGAAACATCACACAGAATTTAGATCTCTTCCAAGAAGATCTTGGATTGATCTTAAAGACTTTCATATAATCTTTGAATTGGTCAATGGCATGAAAAGTAATGAAGTAATACATGATTCTTTAGCCATAATTGATATGCCCAGAAACCCTCTAAGGTCTGTGTCTAATTTAGATGATTTTTTAACCAAAATTTCAAATAGTTCAATGTTCAACATATTTAAGGCCTTTTAACATATCATTCAAAATTAGTTACACAAGACTAAAAAGCAATCCTTTGGCAGTGCCACTTGACATGGGCCTAGAGCAACATTTTTTCATGCACACTTTACATCAGGCTGCACAAAGAAGTCAGAGGATCTGCCAAATGCAACATCAGACAGTATTTTTTCTCTAAGCCTTTAGAAGATGCTTTAGAAGGAGAAATAAAGTGATCTTATTACTTTATTTCAGACCTTGGGCATGAAAAGTAGTATACACCCTTTCCTTTTATCTTCAAATGTAAGACAAATAGCTGCTTGCTTTTCTCTGTTAAATTAAAAATGAAATACAGCAAAAATATAGCAAATACAGCAAAATCCTTCAAGCATCGTTCCCTTCTTTGGGAGAAAGGAAAGTAGTTTTTCAGAGTACGAAAATATTATTATTTGGCTTTGTGGTTTTGGGTAGCAGCCCATAGGGGAATGTTTAATTTACTGAAACAGATAAATCTGTTTCTGTTTTCAATTCCAAGTCCATCCTGAAGCATATTTTCCTACTTGATAAATTATGATTCAATTTCACTTGTCAAAAATATTGCCAGTGTTTGTAATGGATACAAAGTAGAATCTCAGAATTCTGCTGCTTTGCTTTTCAGAGTATTTGGATGAAGTAAAAACAGAGGGCTAAATTATGCCATCAGTTCCTAAACAGAACTCTCAATTGAAAGCAATGGGAAGGTGCTGCTTAAAATTTAGTGCACAATACAGCCTATAGCACTGAAATACCTGAAATTATGTTAAAGAGCCTTCATGCTCCTAATAGTTTAGTGACTCAAAACAGCACATAGTGAATCACCAAACTGGATCAGATCAATAGCGATCTAATCCTATCATCCTGTCTTTGGTAGTATGCAAAATTTTTTAGACCAGGGAAGGGGATGGGGTGAGAATCCTATCACCTGGCCAACTGAGATACTAAAAGCATGGGCCTAAACTCTTCCTCACTCTTACTACCCTATCCTAATGACTTCAAAGACTACATTGGGACTACTCACCTATAAGTAATTCAACAGAATTTGACCCCATCGGGGAAAATTTCTTTTCCTGAACTCAGCTCGTGATCATCTCATACTCTGAAGGAGGCTCTTGACAGACCTTGTAAATTTTATCTCACCTGTTGTAACTGCAGGTGCTATTCTTATTTATAGACATATCTAGCACTTTTTAAACCTTGCTGAGCTTTTTATCCACAAAATAGCTTATGGTGGTGAGTCCTGAGGTTTCATTATACATTGTGTGAAAATTCTTGTATCCACTTTAAATTTACATCACAGCTTTATTTTCCTATACAATTCACAGAGACTACAAAATACTCCTTTCCACTGTATATTAATCTCTTTGTTAGAAACTGGAATACCTTTACCAGTGCAGGCAAACAAAGACTAACTGACATCTTATTCCATCTGCATCATTAAAAAATGAACATCAATTACCTCCCAACACTATCTGTGATACCACAGGTTATCAGCTGTTCTAAAAAAAAATCTGTGATGTCTCAAATACTTGTATGTTTATTTGTTAATAGGAACTAGGTTATATTTCTTATGGGCCTGATCCTGGATAATGCCAAGTAACCTCAACTCTGAAGACTTCAATGGAAACTAAAGGCAGTGAACACCTCAAAGTATCAACTTCTAAGCAGGCAACTGTTAGAGCTGTACAGACATGTGGTCTTGGTTTGTGCAAAATGTTCCAGGCTTTCTTTGTTGTGGGATTCCACCCTTTGATTGTTACTTTTTTGGGGAGGGTGTTATTAATCCAAAAGCAAAACTCATCTGACTGGTTTTACCACGAAACACTTGCAAAATGACTGAGCTTTGCATGCTTTCCACCCAATGTCATAATTGGTCATGGGTGCACTTGAACCTCAGCCCAAACTTAGCAAACCTTTTGACAAACAAAGGCTGTGTTTCAGCTGTGTGATAGAAGCTGTGTGATAGAAACCAAGCAGGTTTCAGCTGGTTTGGGATTTCTTGATAAAGGTTTTGCACAACTCCCCTATCTTTTTTTTTTTTTTAACATAAAGGGCTTGGACTCTTTGGAGTTACTTGGATGCTTATCTGATTACAATGGGAGCAGAAGCAGTCCCAGAAAGCCCGCAACAGCCTAAACTCCATATTAAATTCTTCATGTAAACTAACTGCAGCATATTCAGTACAGTATCCTCCACATCTGGAAAAATGTAGAAGATACCCTTAAACTGCAATTGGAACTCAGCAGCTATATGACAAGTATAAGTACATGGATCAATTAACAGGGCCTTCCAGCTCATCACAGGATCAGACCCAGTTGCATAAACTGAGATCTCTTAATTATCTTTTAGAAAGATATCTAGCCTATACTTTTTCCCCTTAACATGAGAGGAAGTAGGCTGGTGGTTAAAGCACAAGGCTGAGAACTTGGAGATCTGGTTTGTCTCTCTGGCTCAGCCATTTCACTGCTTGCATCCGACAAAGTGGGTATTAGCCCACGAAAGCTTATGCTCTAATACTTTATTTAGTCTTTAAGGTGCTACAGGACTCCTTGTCACTTCTGCAATTCCATACTAATAAGGCTACCTCTCTGATTCTTGACACTTGCTATATTAACCCAGGCAAGTCATTTAGGGCACACATTTTCAAACTTGGTTCCCTTGTTCCAGGGGTGAAAGTAAAATTTCTCTCTTACTGGTTCTGGGGCAGTTTGTGGTCCCCCTCCCCCGGAAGGGGCCGGGTATCTGGTGTAAGGGGTGAGAATGGAGGGGTTAGTGTCCCCCTGCCAGCCCGCCCGCACCACCCAGAGTGTAAGCCCCATAATAGCTGCTCCTTTTGTCTTGCCCATCGGCGGGTCGGGGGGGAGGGGGAAGGGGCAGGAGTGTTAAAGTGCTCCTGTGGCAATGCTTTAAAGTCGCTGCTCTTTTTGTGCCCCACATCGGCGGTCCTGCCGGGTCCCTGCTGGCAGCACTTTAAGCAGAGAAATTTAAAGCACAGCCTTTAAAGTAAGGCGGTAGGGGCCGGTACAGGTGGCCACTTTTTACCGATATGCTGTACCAGCCCATACCACCTTACTTTTATCCCTGCCTAGTCCTCATAGCCAATCTGCCCTGGGAAAATTCCTTCCCGACCCCAAATATAGCGATCAGCTAAGCCCTGTGCATGTGGGCATCCTTTCAATCAAGTTCACTTCAATGAAAAATGCATGTGTTCATCACCTCTGACAACCACGCATTTATTTAGAGACAGTAACTCCTCACTTAATATCATCCGGTTAACTTTGTTTCATTGTTGATCAGTTAGGGAACATGCTTGTTTTAAAAAGTTGTGCAATGCTCCCTTATAAACATTGTTTGGCAGCCACCTGCTTTGTCCACTGCTTTCAGAAAGAGCAGCCTGTTGCAGTTAGTGGAGGGGGGGCTTGGAACCAGGTGGACCAACAGCCCCCCCATCAGCTTCCCACTCCCCTAAATTCCCTGTGCAGCAGCCTCCCAGTAAGCTATCAATTGCCAGCAGTTCTGCTATCCCTCCCCCCACTGCCGTGTTCTGATCCTGCCCTCTGCCTTGGAGCTGCTTTCCAGAGCCTCCTGCTTGCTGTGGAAGGGGCAGGGGGGTACTTAGAGTGGGGTCAGCGTACTTAAAGGGGCAATGCACATCTCTCTCACACACACGTGTCTCTGTCTCTCTGCTATGCTGTATCCCCTCCCTCCATTCATGCTGCCTTGTAGAGTGTGAGGCTACATTAACAACATGTTAACCCTTGAGGGCTCAGCCAAGTGCAAGTTCATCATTTAGCAGTAAGGCATTCCCTGGGACATGTCCCACACCCTTCTATCCTCTGATGTCACCACCTCAACCAAGCTTCACAATCATCATTGCTGTGTACAGTATTAAGTTGTTTGTTTAAAACTTATACTGTGTATATGTGTGTGTGTGTATACATATAGTCTTTTGTCTAGTGAAAAATATTTCCCTGGAACCTAACCCCCGCCCCCATTTACATTAATTCTTATGGGGAAATTGGATTTGCTTAACATTGTTTCATTTAAAGTTGCATTTTTCAGGAACACAACTACAGTGTTAAGCGAGGAGTTACTATGACCGTAGGTGCTAACTATAGGAACCAGTATTTGAAAAATGTGGATCTTAATCTCTGTCTCAGGGCTTGTCTATATGGCAAGTTATTGCACTACAAGCCAGGACGGGAATCTATAGCTAGCACACCGGTTTGCCACACACTACTTTGCCATGTGGACATTGCTATGAGTGTTGTGACAGTTTCAGAGTGTGTTTTAATGTACTGCTACTTCAAAGCATAGTACTCTATCTGCACTCAGGGACTTCCACTGCATTGTAGCAGTGTCCACACAGGACATTACACAAATAGGGTATGAATCCACAGCATGCCAGCTTGCCACTCAGTAGCTTCCTGTGTAGACAAGCCCTCAGTTTCTTTGTCAGCGAAATGAGGATTGTAGCCTACCTTATGGAGCTTTTGTTTTGTCCGTATTTACAAATGTATACCTTTACTTTAAGAATTTTGGCTAAAGGCTCTCTGGAAGTCTAAATTAGTATGATTCCATTTTCAGCAGTCTGGGCAGACAAACAGCTGCTCTTGGGTTTGAGAAATGATGAACTAAATATTCTTCATCACTACGATTCACAATCTCTGTGAGGCTGAGGAAGTGAAGAAAAAAAATAACCAACCAACAGAACATCTCTGGAAAGATACATCAGATCTGCAAATCATGTATTAATCTCTAGTTAAAATTACCCATTTTATAATGACAGCAGGATTTCTGAGATAACCTAAACCTATGGCATGCAACTGTCATGGGTATGAATTCATGTCATGGATACATGCAGCCTCTACAGTGAATAGAATTACTACTACTACAAACATAGTATTCTTCCAGGAAGATGACACGGTGGGCAATGTAATCTCTTTTACTGGGCCAACTTCTGCTGCTGACAGAGACAAGCTTTCGATCTTGCAAAGAGCTCTTCTTCAGGTTTGGTCAGGAAGCTGGTGAGTTAGTAGCAATCCTATTCAATGTAGAGGCTGAATCATGATCGGAGAGAAATATAAATGAGAAAGCATCAAAATTGCTATGGTAGATTAAAACAACGGCTCTAGTTTAAAGTCACAGCAATTCATTCCAAATGTTCTCCTGGTAACTTCAGTGTTCTATTTTTAACAAACAAAAAAAGAAAAAAAAAAGAAAAGTCAAACCTCAGAGGGCTGCCTACCCATGAGAGACACACCAAGAAAAGGGTGTCAGATCAGAGATCCAAAATAGCAGAGAGAGAGAGAGAGGTGAAATTTAGGAGATGGGATAAAGTGGGAGACTAGTAACAGGATACAGTAACAACTTATTAGCATTTTTTCATTCCTTGGTGCATGAAAGTTTGCTGGTGATATTAGTGCTAATCTAAAGTGAAGATCAAGTTTAATTTAATTGTAAATTGTTATTTTAGAAAATATACCAGTTAACTAAGAATCTATTACATTAAAATATTTAAGTATTAAATTATGACGAACAGATAGTTAGGCAAGCTGGTAACAAATTATTGCTGACATTCCACACTTAACTTCCTGTGCATTTATATAAACAAAAAAGGCATAATACTATAAGGTAAATAAAAAGGTTTTAGTCTCACATTTCAATTTGTTGACCATAAACGTAACAATTTTTGCTTTTCTTCCAGCCCTCATTAATTACTTTGGTTTATTTTTCAAAAAACTCTTTCAGGAAATTCTACCCAAAGTAATACACATGCATTACTCATCAGTGACTGGAACTCTTGTAATTTGTTTTATATGCATACACACACACACACACTTTAATGAACTTTTAGAATAAGTGTAGAGTAACTCAGTTCTAACTGTATCAGAGATTACCTGAACATTAATGCCATGATACTTGCTAAGACATTCTAGAAAAGTTACTGTGTATGAATATGTAATACTGTAGTCAGTTTTTATAACAACCAAGTACTATTTAAATATTTATTACACAGTAGAAGTATGTACATATTTTAAAAATTGATGTAATGCAATTTTAATTTCCAAACAGCTAAATAGATTAAACAACATTTTAAAAGGTTTGTTCCAGTGCTGAGGTATACTTAGAGCAATTTTTTAAAATATACAAATATAATATATAAAAATCCACCAACCCACTAAAAGCAGGGGTTTACAAGACACCTGCTGTCACAGCAATGACATTTCCTGCAATGACATGAAGGACACTGCTACTAATTCATCATATGCTTGTGGATACAAAGCAAAACTGAGCAGTTTAGAAAGTCAAAAGAAACATCACCTGTCTGTGCTTTAAAATACACGCTGTGGTCACCCCGTTTTTCCCACAGCAAGAATATTCTCCCAAGACCCGGAGATACTGATCGGTACTAGTGCAATAGTAACCAACCTTGACTAGGAAGTTTAGGCAAATACGGAGTTTTAATAAGTCATAAAAAACACCCCAAGTTACAAATCCATTGCCAGCTAATATAGTTTATGCTAATACCAGAGTGATGTGAGCCTGGCAAACCGGGGGAAGAGCAAGACAGGAAAGAACAGAAATGCAAAGCAAATCATGCCAATATGCGATAAAAGTATCTGCTTTTCTCCTGACACTGGAAGCGCCCGTCCCAGTTTTAAAGCCCCCTGGGATGAAACGGAGCAAGTGGACCAGACCGAAGAGCCAAGGGAAAAGCGAGGGGAGAGCGGATCCGCAGCCAGGCAAAGGCTCCTCTCGATCTACCCCTGCGAAGGGACTTACCACAAGCGTGCAGCACAGGAACCGGTTCATTGTGGTCGGTGTGAGAAAGCTCAGGGAGCCGGGGCGCTGGACGGGGAGCTGGGGAAAGCGCCGGTCTCCTAGCGGCCTGCTGCTGACATCTCCCCTACATGAAAGGCGCGTTATATATAGAGCCCGGGGTGCTGCAACAGGAAGCATCAACTTAGCTTTGATCCCTCCATCGCCCAAGTTTTTTTAAGGAACTGTAGCACTGGATGACTTCATGGAACCACAGGCTGGGAGACGTAGGAGGGAGTGTCAGGGGCCGGCCTCGGAGGGGCGGGGGCCGCTGGCTGCCTGCCCTGCCCCTCTCTCTAGGGAGGGGGAGTCACTCACCGTCAGGCAGCGGCAAGAGCGAGTCATGGGCGGCCCCCTGGGCTAATAGGAGACGGGGTTAAAAATAGCTCCTCCTGCCAGCCTGCGGCGCAGAGACCCCTAGCGCTCGGCATCTGCTAATGCACCTTCCCCCAGCTACCTGGGGAGGACCAGGTAGGGACCTGGCTGCCCAGTGATCTGCCGCAGTGCAGGGGTGGGTAGGAAACCCGGGGACTCCACTGATTGCCCCCTTCCTTCTAACCCAGGAAAGCAACAAGCCACCTCATCGCTCCCCAGCCATCCTGGTTCGCTAGTTTTCCGGGCCTGTGAGAGTACCCCAGAGCTGTCTGGGCTCCCTGCAGGTGTAAAGGCCTCTTCAGCCCCCAGGAGGCTGGAGAGACAGCAGAGGGGGGGGGCTTTGCAGAAGGCGTGGGGGAGTGTGGTATGGGTGGGATTATTTCCTAGCTGTTCAGGGCTTGGGACCTGCAGAAGTTCCCAGGATAACGATGATTGTTTCTATAAGTGATTCTAGCCAGAAAGGACAAAGACATTCATAATCTGGAAAAAAAAGAAAAAACAAAGTCTCCAACTGTGGAATCTTTACGCTGGCAAGCATTTGCTCACAGGAGTAGCCCCATTGATGTCAATGAGTGTCTGCACTCATTCATATTGAGCTTGTGTCTTTCTTTACTATGTGTGAGTGAAATCAAAATGGATGGCAGGGTATATGCATATATGGGGCTTTTTTTTTTTTCCCGTAGGCACCATAAGCCCCATCCTGCCTTCCTTGTGTGTCCCAAACCTTTGAAGAACTTCCTGGAGCTCCCATTTCTCAACACCACTGGAAACCAGGGTCGTTTTGCATGCACAAAAATGCAGGATCAGAGCCAATTGGAACTAAGAAGATTTCCCTTTAAAAAAAACCCAGCAGGAAACCTGTAGATATTGTGAAAGGGGAAAAGAGTGAAGCTAAATTCTTACACCAGGGAGAAGAAATTGGCAAATTTCTTTGACTGCCTTAGTTTTAAGTTTCCCCACTTAAATTGGAGGTTGTTGTGAAGATTAATAATTTAATGTTTGTGAAACTTATTGAGATGAAATCTTAAAGTTGCTAGAGAGATGCAATATACTGTTATTCTTCACTCATGCTGGCTACTGAAGTGCTAAGCCTGTTACTTTGTTTAGGGCCTGTTTAACATGAATGGAAGTTTTGCCATTGATTTTGGGAGAAAAGGTTCAGCTTAGATTTTATGTCTTTGGTATGCCCTCTGCCCCGCTCTAGCAGGATCACTTTTTAAGAAGTGTTCCAGTTTTCTCATTCTATCCCTCCATAAAATACACAAAGTCCAAAAATATTTTGGTGAGGACTAAAATCTAACAGCTTTTAAATGGTGGGAGTAGACAGTGGGCCTAAATCAAACCCATTATCCATACCCCAGACTTTGAGGGGAACTGGAGTAGAATCCATACCTATGTATGGATTGACATTTCACATCTCTCTCTTTGTAATGGACCAAAACTTCAAATATACACACTACAACTTTGGAGTGTTTGAAATCTAGATACAATTTGACTCTGAATTTTGCAGCTTTTCCCTATTGGTAGTTGGCCCATAAAATTGTGCGGGGTTGGCAAGAACCCAGGGAGGTGAAAGCTTGCACACTGTGTGACAAAAGCTTGTAAGCAGAAGAGGCATTTACACTAAGTAATATAACAGAAGTGACCACTTTAAGTCACTGTAAGTGACCACTTTAAGAGCAAAAAAAGTGTATCTGAATCTTTCTGCACACATGCAAGAACCATTTCCCAGCAAACATTGTGCCATGATATTATTAAATTAGAAATCAGTACACTCAGTTAACCCTTCAACACCTGATATATGATATAAAAATCTGAGGAACTTGAATGAACGATGGTTTGTTTGTAAGTAATTGTGGGGAAGCTGGAAAAAGAGGAAGAGAAACCATGGCACGGAGAAGAGAGGAAATGCTTGTTGAGCTAATTGATGATTTATGCACCTGAAAGGTGTGTTGCAACAATTCCTGTAATATTTTACTTTTAGTTGTTTCTATTCCCTTAATACATGTATTATCATATGCTCAGATCTATATTTTAACCTACATGTTGACAAGGCACTCTGGACAGATCACAGCCGATGCAAGTGGACCTAGCTCTGACTTCAGAGGAGCTACCCACTGATTCACATCAGCTGAGGATCTGCCTCTAAATTTCTTCTGAAAAACAATATTTTTTAAAATGGGCTATATTCAGCCACATGGGCCAGCTGCACCAGAAGGGGGCTTCACCGGGAAGCCAATTTTAAGCCACAGTTTCATAGCAGCCTCTCCA
The DNA here is from genome assembly GCA_007922305.1 of Dermatemys mawii. Taxonomy (NCBI): domain Eukaryota; kingdom Metazoa; phylum Chordata; order Testudines; family Dermatemydidae; genus Dermatemys; species Dermatemys mawii. Next base: position 3,315,835 of record ML677365.1, on the reverse strand, counting down.
GCACCAGCTGCCTAAAACAGGAACTATGGGTCTGTCTGCACTGTAATCAGGAGGTGTGGTTGCAGCTTATGTAGGCATATCCAAGCAAGCTTTGATCTAAGGGTGGTTTGTTTGTATGTGTTAGTAGAGAAGCTAGAAAAGGGTAAAAGAAACCCTAGCCCTGAGAGGAGAGGACAGGTTGTTGTGTATATGCTTGAGCAGCCAGCCTCTGCCTCCCGCCCCCATGCTATTACAGCTACCCTGCTATTGTTACTCAAGTTAGCTTTGATCTAGTTAGAGGAAAGCTATCTTGGATATGTCTACATGTGCTGCAATCACACCTCTTTATTGCAGTGGAGACATACCATAAACTGGACTGCTCCCCATTCCAACCAGCTTTGCATTAGCCCTTCCTGGGTCAGTCCTGCCCAGTTGGGGGATTTTATCCTTTAGCCCTGAGCACCTCAATGAAGCAACGGATGCAGGTGGCTTACACTGCTGAGTCCCCTCTCCTGGTAGTGGACAGGAATCCATGATCTGTGTTCGCCCTCTGTCTTGAAGGTGGATGAAGTTTTCTGTTCTCAGATGAGAAATGCAAAGCACCAAACTCATATTTAGCGCCAGCCTGTGAGACACTTACTGTTAGTATGAGAGTAACAGAACAATGTAACTTGATTTCAGTGTAATGTTTTTTCTGCTTTATGGACCTGAATGAAAACTCCCTGAAGTCAGTGGAATTTGGGGAAATTCTATGGCCTGTCCTATATAGAAGGTCTTATTAAATGATTACAATGGTCTTAGAATCTATGAATCTGTGGGTCTTTTCACTTACTTCAGTGAGTATCTTCCCATCTCTAGCTGTCCGCCATGAATACTCAATCTCTATGGCCCAGGCCCTCTAAAAGTAATTCGGGACCCAGTTCCTATTGACTTCAGCAAAAATGAAATCAATGGGAGGTAGACAACTACATCCCTTTTGGGGTTCTGGACCCATTCCTGTACAGAAATGACAAAGCCCATAGGAGCTAATGCAAATGTATATTTACTATTATAGCTTAGAAAAAATACAGTTTATTGTTCAGCATCTATCAGTGTTTTTCCAGGGATGAAAGTCTCTTGTGCTATGTAACACACCAGCACAAAGTTTTAAAAAACATTTTAAAAAAATGTTTAGCTTAAAGTGTGGTTATGGTCTGAAAAGTGACCATATAAAAATGGCATCTTTTTTCTCAAAAGTTCTGCTCCCTTTGTGTTTTCAGAGTCAGATCTGCTGACTTTAGCCAAAAATGTTTTTACCAAGTTTTTACTTCTATTAGCAGTGAAAACCTAACAAAATTTTGAGTGAGAGAGTTGGTTGTCCACAGAATTAAAGTTGTACATGTTGGGCCAAAGTCTGCTGAATTTCGTGGGGACAGAGGGTTTGGCCAGGGGCAAAAGAAGGCAGCCTTTTGCTGACAGAATCTCTTACAGGTGATGGTGCACACACCAGAAAGCTTTAACTTTTGGATCTCATGGTGAGACCGTGGCTGATAAGGGGGGAACATCTTTATACCTGAGCATATTTGATCTGGAAAGCATGGTCCAACAATAAATATAGAATCCCACAATGCCATGTTTAGCGTCGCTTTTCAGAGCAGAACTACAAGGTCTAAACTACAGTTAGAATGTTTTCACAACTGCCTTTGCACATTCCCACTTTGCCTTTGGGAATTAATAAGACATGCTTTCCAATGCACGGAATCATAGTACAAGGTAGCAAACCCTGTAATAAAGACTTGTCCACATGACAACCAAACTGCTTTCAGCAGTGTTTTACAAATACCATGTTTGTGACCACATCCCGTAGGAGGGTGTTTTGAACACAGTTTTAAAATTATTTTTAAAGGTTAATTGCTTTTACTTTACTCTCCTTAAAATGGTTTAAAAGTTGTAGGATGAAAAGAAGCTTACACATTAAGATTTACTCCTTCTCAAAATAAGTTTAACTTATTCAATGTGCATATAAAGAAACCAAGTAGTTCTTACAGGAAAAATGGCTGGTTTACATTTTAAAAATAATCAATAAACAAATTATGCAGGGAGCAGGGACTATGGAAAGAGCAGGAATAAATAATTACAAGACTTGTATCAATACATATAAATTCTGTATTACAGGTTAAAGAGTGAAATCTGTTGCTGTTACATACTCTTCTCTAGAATGGTGTGCTTTGGATGGAATAGCAGTTTATTGGTTTAGTAGTAATCACAAACGCAGTATCCAGTATTTATCTTTCCATAGCTCTAATTCTCAGTATGTGTATTACCATTTTGTATGTTATGAGTGTTATAAATCTATTTTTCTTCCTGTGCATCATTATAATAACTGGGTCTATAAATGGGTTTGCTCTTTAAACCTGACTGCTATCTGGAAAAATTCAGAAGTCCAGACCAATGACTCGGTGCTGGTAGGTGAATGTTGTGACCTTGAGTCATCTCAGGATCTCAATGAGATATTTGTTGAGTTCAATCCACAAACAGTGGGAAAATTCTGGCTTCAAGCACAGGACTCGCTATTCACCAGAGATTACATTTAAAAGAAACCAGGTGCTTCACCAGTAATAGATTTACTTCCAGTTAAGGAGAGAGGATCTCAAACAGGTACATTATGGAAAGCCATCATAATAATAGCTGCAAGAAGAGAGCAATTTGGCATTCTACCAAGCCATTAGGCTAATCCCTTTAAAATGATCAATTCTGCTAAAGTTATAATACCTGGTGATCTGAAATGTCCCAGAAGAACTTTCAAAATGGATCATTGAAGACATGGCAGACTGTTCATTTGGTAGAAAATGTAGTTGAGCAGGGAACACAGGTTAATATGGTTCAGATTGTGTCAGTGAAGTAGAACAATTATTCCAGCTGTAAAATTTGGTGCATCAGTATCATGCCACTGTAGTGACCGTACCCCAGTATAACTCAGGTCGAAAGGAGAGGTTTTGATTCAGACATATAGTGAGGGAATAGAAGAGGAGTTTTTAAAATCATTAATATCATTATTGTAATCAAACGTATGCTGTAAAACAGAGAACTGGCTGTTCATATATACTGACTAAGTGGATGTATTGGTTTTAGCTTTAGAGTTTGCTACTCCTTTGTAGCAGATTTGCCTCAGTTTTTCAGTTGAAGCTTTTCTTCATTTCTCTTGGGAATACTAAAGGGCAGATATGTGGAGCAAACATGCGTAGAGGAAAAACTCCTCCTCTAAACTACGCATTCAGGAAGGCAAAGATGACGCTTGCCCTGTCAAGGCAGATCTTGATGTGGGATCATAGAATTTGAAGGTTGCAGTGAAAGAAATGAAGGATGCAGTCACAAAAAAGTATACTTGGTGCGTAAAATATTAGATAACAGCATATTGTCTGCCGTATAGAGTGAAATACAGACATTCTTAAAAGCTCCAGAATGCAGAAAGTCCTGTACTCCATTCTATTTAGGTTCTTACATGGCATCCTCACTGAAGTATTTGATCACATTCGATTTAGACGACACTCTGGGTAAGACACTCTGGTTAAAGTGGCAACTTTAACAGCTGTAATTAGAAATTTTTTAAAAATCACTTGAAGAGAAAGTACAAGAACTAGAAAATAAGGCAAAGGCAAATATCCGAGAATACTGAGTATATCAGAGGAACCAGATGTGAGGAAATGACTCCTATATTTACTCAGTGCTGAGTTGATCTTTATGGCCATGCTTTACCCCTTAAACTGGTCTATCTTCAGTGGACAGAAGCCATCCTCCAGTATGATTCAGAGACACTGCATCCGGTCAGATAACTTTCATTTCTTGTGCAAAGTCCAGTTTAGTAATAAAAGCTATGTTTCTGATAAGCAGGAATTTGTCATTAACCATATCAACATATATACTAGTTACTACCAATGCTCTGAAAGAGGCAGTATATTTATTTTTAAATCTATCAAAAGTAAACAATACTGAAACTGAAACAACACAGGTTTCAGCCAACGAGTCTTTCCGGCTAACAGGTTTTTCATTTTAGTCTTTATTAATTTGCTTGTGATGCTGTAATTCAGGGCACTGGCTAAGGGAGATGGTCCTGTTAGTTCAAGATCAACTGATATAACTTTATTGCCGTCAGTCTGAGTCCATTCTGTATGTTTGTGTGATAAGGAGATATGGCAAGTTTTCTCCCTCTCCCCTGAATTTCAGCAGGCAGGATGGCATGCTTCATTGAAATAATTGACTCCAGGGTTTTGCATGGACGCCTGAGAACTCGTGCTACAGTGTCAGCCATGTGTTCACCGTCATGTCTGGGTCTGGTTTGAATACCCCTGTTGGGTGAGCCAATAGAGTTACCAACTTTGGTTGGACGAATTCCTGAAGGTTTCATCACATGACATTGATTTTATTTCCCGGAGACTCCATGACAATCCTGGAAGGCTGGCAACCCTGTGATCCAACCATCCACTCAGACATCTCGATGGAGGGACTAGACCATTCTGCTCTAGATCTGTTTTTTTAAAAAGAAATTTTGATGGCCTTGTGGAGTATTGTGCTCTCCTATCACTATTGAGAAATGTCTGATTTTCGCTTCCAGCTAGGAAGATAATTAGTTAGACACCAGCTATTAGCAGTTATTAGAAGGGGCTGCATTTTGGTTCTTATCCCAGGAGGCCCTCTGGTTTAACAGAGATCTGTGAATGCTGAGGTAGTTGGGGCAGAGATTGGATAGGACATAGGTGGAGTGTCACCTGGAGTCTGATCTCCCTTATGGGGGCTGAGACAAAGTAAATAATGTTACTGTCCAGACATTTCAAGGAACCAGCTGTTATAAAAATAATATATATGATGCTGAGATCTCAAATGGGCTTCACATCATTCCCGTGAAGAAGGTAAGTAACATCATTTGTCCAGTGACTCCAGACACCTCTTTATCTCCCACCCCCAAAATCCATTCCACGCAGGCCTACTAAGTTCCTCTACCTTGCCCATTGAGCTGAAGGGTATTTAATGTATGTTCAAACAGTGGATCTGCTTGATTGCATTCCCCTCCCCTAAGCTGTACGTGTAGTTTTAGTTTGCCAGCTCCTTTGGACTGTTCATTAAAATAATTCACTCCAAGGTTTTGCATGGACATCTGAGAATGTCTTCCTCTGTGTTTGTGCAGCTCCTAGCACAAAGGGCTTTCCATAATGACGGAGGCACAATACAAGTAAATACAAAAAATAATTAACAGGTGATCACAAATGTGCTTGCACATGCTGGACCAAATTCTGCCTACAATGTCGCCTCTCCTACCCTGTTGATGTCAGTGGGATTGCCATGGTGTAAGCCAAGACAGAATGTGGATCTTTAACACAAAATGAAAATGTGCCACATGAGACGAAGGTAGCAATAGTTATTTGAAATGCAAAACTGTGTCTGCTGCAGATAGAGCACACTTTGTGTAGTCAATGCTCCAAAGATTTTTTGGCATTTTTGCCTCCAGTCACACATCAGGCATAAGAAAGCTTTTGTCCTTTGGTTGACACAGAAAATTCAGAAAGCAGAAGATGCAGAGGGAAAAATGTGGAAAGCATCTCAAACTCCTCAGGAGTTTTGGGCTAGAAAAAGCTGATTGAGTTACATAGTAGTAATTAGTTACAAAAAAAATAGTTTCTTTGTTCCTGGTGACTGGACACCTTTTGTTCAGTCCATAAGTACCTTGCAAGGTTTTATCTCTCTGATTGTGCAAAGTGCCATAGGGTGCATTTTACCATCCATGTCAGCCAGGAATAGAACACTGGAGTCAAGATACTTGATCTGGCTGCTGACATGAGTAAGCAAAATAACTGCATCTCTGCAGTTTCTTGCAAACTACCACGCTCTCGTTCAGCCCTATGGATCAGGCCCCAAGAGAAGGTCATCAATCACTATGGGCCAAGTTAGGGAAGCAGCACACAGTCCAACTTGGGGTGCTGTGCAGTAGATTCCTCTGGGGGAACAACAAGTAAAAAGATTCTCCCTCCAGTCTGCAAAGAAGAAACAGATTTTCTTGGCAGCTGCAAAGGAGAGATTGGCTGGTGAACACATGTATCTGAAGGTGAGCCTGCGATGATTTGGATAATCTATGCACAATGTGTGAATTCTCTTGGATTATTAATTCTTTGTCTAGATCTATATCAAACTCCATTTCGAGTGTAAGGCTAGACTACCTAGAGGTTGTCTTTTACCTCTATTTTGGGATGAAATTCCAAGCGGCGGTGATACAGGGCTAATACGGAAGGGTTGATCTTGATTGTCTTCTTTTCAAGTGGAAGGTGGACAAACCTATAAAACTGTTCCTGGCAGATGGGCTAGTAACCAGGCAGTGGGCTAGCTAGGGAGGGACTTAGAATGTCTGACAAAGTTGATCTGGGGAGCTGGTGATGGGAGGAAGGTGTGTGTGTCACATGACACAGGGGACTGAGACTATATAAAAGGGGGATTCTCTCACCAGCCATGTTAGAGGGAGAAGTGACCAGAAGCAGAAAGCAAGGCCTAAGGGCTCTGATCCAAGCCCAAACAATGCTCCAGAGTGCTGAGGAAACTGAGACAAGGAATCATGTACAGGTGTTTTATTATTTTGTCTGGATCAGTATCTCTGTTGTACTATCTCAGTTAAAGAGTAAATTGTTTAAGCATCCCTTTTGCAAAGCCTGTGTGTTATGTGCTTCAACTCTCATGTGTCCCTGGAGAGGTAATTTGTAAAGCAGCGTGTGCTTAAGGTTGAAGCTCTAGGAAAGGGGGCACATACATAAGCAACTGGTGTGTCACGAGGGTCAACATTGGTCCTGGTGACCTATGGCAGCTGCACTGTGAGGTCTCTCTTCTGTGAACAGATAACAGACAAAGTCATGCCAGAGAGTGGGCCCCACAGGAAGTGACAGTGCTGGAGCCTTCCCAGACCAAGTAAAGCTTAAAAGCACTGCATGTGGGATGCAAACATAATGGCCTGGTGAGTGTCTAGCAGGGGCGGTTCAGACATCTCTGTGACAGACCCTATAAGCTGAAACTGTGCTCTGCACGTCAGCTCCCCCACTGCCATGAGGGTGATTTCAGCCCTAGAAGGGGAGACCCTGGCTCCTTAACCAGCTGTACTTCTGGGAGGATGTGGGGCAGAAGTGCCAGAAGAAAGTAAGAAAAATGCAGGGGGGAGGAGAGAGACATATATGTCTGGCATATGGAAAAAGGACAAAAACAGCAGAGAAAAGCATTTCTATCTTTAAGTTTCTAAGTGGAGGATTACAAACAAGAAAGAATTTATTTAAAAACAAAAATACCCTCTCAGCTAAAGAAGTCGGTTTTTTTCTGCTTTAAATTGTTTGTACCAAATACACAAAGCAAGCTAAAGTAGGGCAGTGGGGAAACACTGTCTGATTTGTTGTGAGCACTTTGCTCCAAAAAGTAAAGGCATTTCTCATGAGAAACTGGCCTTTTTTCTCTCTGCTTCCTCTTCTCATATTGCTTTAAAAAGACAAAATGTCTGTGAAAAATGAAGGAAATATGGAAATGTATAGGCACTACTATCCCATGTTTTGCCATGAATTCTTTTAAATAATTTTGATCTGAATCCAGAGTAGTTTCTAGAGACAGAGAATAGTACCTGTGGAACACCAGGCAAGAATGTTTTGATGCATTAGCATGCATTCTGCAATCTCCCTGAAGCTTTGTAAGCCTGGAAAATCCTTCTGCAACATAACTACCACTTCCCATAGGGCTTGCCTATATCCTTCTGGAAAAAGCCCGTCAGAACTGAATAGAAAATGATGATTTTTTTCTAAAGGCTTTTTGAACTGTTAGAAGTGAATAGAGAATGACATCCCTGCTATAGAATGGTTCAACATCCCCACACCAAACCCCTACCTTATTATCACTAATTAGTAAATTAGTAAATTCTGTAGGTTTTTACAATAATTACTACAGAATCTTAAGGGTTTCAATCCCTATCAACTCTTACAGGGCTTTTCCACAATAGCAGAGTCAAGCTTACTTCAGGGTAGAGTTGCGGAGAATGTGGCCTTTTAAATGTAAAGGATGAATTCAAAGAGTACAGGTAGGATTAAATGAATAAAACAGAGCAAAACAACAGGCATTTTCTCCCAAGGTAAGCTGTGGAAGCCCTGTGTCACTTGAATCATTTTACACTAGTCTGCAGGTGACCTAAAAAGTCTGTTCTCCAGTTTCTAGGGCCAAACTCTCCTCTCACTTATAACCTCTGCTAGCTTAACGTACTCACTGGGGTGCCCAGCTCAGAATCTAGTGCTGTTATTTAGGATTCTCACCCTGCCCCTCCTCCTCTATATACAAGGAGTAACAATATAATTTCAATCTCAATAATATTTAATTTACACTCAGGAACATAGCAACAAGAAAGAACAAAGGTAAAGTTTCCACGAGAGTTGCATAGTGCATGAGTCTCTTCTCCATAGGCTGGTGCAGCTCCGAAGGCAAAGCGGCTGCTGCCACTGCTCACAAGCAGACTTAGTATTTTCAAAGCTGGCATTCACCAGAAACAAAGGTGTCACAGTTCCATAGCTAAATGCAGCAAATTTACTATTTATAAACCTTAAACGCATATGGCACAGGTGACTCTCAACCTTTCCAGACTTCTGTACCCCTTTCAGGAGTTCAATTTGTCTTGGGTACCCAAGTTTCACCTCACTTAAAAACTACTTGCTTAGAAAATCAGACATAAAAATACAAAAGAGTCACAGCACACTATTATTGAAAAATTGCTTACTTTCTCATTTTTACTATATAAATATAAATATTGTACTCACATTTCAGCGTATGGCATATGGAGCAGTATAAACAAGTCACTGTATGAAATTTTAGTTTGTAGTGACTTTGTTAGTGCTTTTTATGTAGCCTGTTGTAAAACTAGGCAAATACCTAGATGAGTTGAAGTACTTGCTGGAAGATCTCTGCGTACCTCTGGGGTACATGTACCCCTGGTTGGGAACCACTGGCATAGAATATTTACAAATGTTTGTCACTCACAGGTATTTTACTGTGCCAGGTCTGATTCTTGGCCCCATGCTTCCCAGGCTGAGAGTGCTGTGGATTAAGCTTATCAGTTTATAAGCTTATCAGCCTGTGAGAAGGAGGGAGAACTTTACATTGTTCCCACGATTCCCTCAGCCTGACTGAAAATTGGTGCTGACAGGCCCTGGCATTTTGAGCATTACTTGTGACAACAAAAAGATTTATACAAAACAAAACTACTGTTTCAGTTAGAGAGTACATGTTATTTCATTGCAACGTGCTCCTTGGTCTTTCGCTCACTAAGAAGGATGACCTCCCCTCTGAATATGTCGAAGGAGTCAATATCCATGGGCTTCCACAGCCTGCACAGCTCAGAAAACAGAAAACAGACACCGTGGGCTAAGCAGGCTGATGCAGTTGAACCGAGATGTTTGGTGCTCAAAACAAGGGTTATAAAGCTAATAAAAAACACAAAATACATTTACAAAATTTCTAGGAAACAAATTTTTCTGCATTTAACCCTTGGATTCAGGGAACGAGGACCAGAACTGATAACCCCATCTGTTCAAAAGTCATGAGTGAGGCCCTCCAAAACCTTGAACTTGATGTAAAAATCATGAGATTTTTAAAATACATTTTTGGTTCTTTATCTTGCACTCCAGAGTCAGAGGCATTCAGGTTCACATCTTCAACCTTTTTTCCCCATAGCCACAGACTTGCCAACTCTTGCAAATTTACTGTGAGAGATGCAATTTCTAAGTAAAATTAAGCCTGACTCATGATCTCGCAATACAGCTCTCAAATGTCAGGGGTTTGGGGTTTTTTTTTTCAATCGCAAGATCATGAGTGAGGTTTAATTTTCCTTAGAATCACTGTTAGCCCTGGGCGGCTGGAGCTGCAGCTGTCAGCCCTGGACAGCTGCTCCCCTGCCAGCCTGGGAAGTGGGAGGGGGGAACCTACGCAGTCCCCCCAGGCCTGGGAAGGGTGAAGAACCCTAAGAGGAGCAGCAGAGATGAGGCTGGGAGGGCTGATCTATGGCCTGCAGTCTGCAGGACGGGGTTGAAGTGAGGAGGGTGGGGACTGGTGGTGTGGGGGGGCTGTATGGATGGTGGGTTCTGAGATGGGGTGAGTGCTGGGAGGATGAATTAAGAAGAGTGGGGATCACTGGAGTACGGGGATTGAACTGATGGGGTAGTGATGATGCGGGCTGGGGGAGTATACCAAGTGGGACTGAACGAAGAGGGGTTGGATGGGGACAGGATTAATGAATGGGCAGGAGATGGGCAGATGTGGGGGTGAGAGCTCTTGCAGCAGGAGCCAAAATCACCTTATCAGTACATGAGAGACTGGGCAACACTAATGATCTCATGCACACACTCTGGGGATGGGCAGGGAGAGTTCAAAAATCAAGAGACAGACCTAAAAGTACAGTATCATCTTTTAAAAAAACTCAGATTTTTTGAGCCAATCTCATGATTTTGGGGGGTCCAACTTGTGATTTTTGATTTTTCGAAGTTGGCAATACTGTAACCAGGGGGACAGAAACTTACTTTATTTTACCAACAAAAGCTGAGATACAAAGGTTTTCACATGACTCCCAGGCTTTAAGAAAAACATCATATTCCATGGGTGCTGGCAAAGCTGGAGGAAGATACTTGGGGCTATCCGATCATAAAGTTCACATTTCACTTTTTGGACTACACTTTTATAATGGTTTTCATTTGTACTTGTATAGCCATTTACTTGCCCCACTTGAGTGGCGGGGGGGCGGGTCCCAGGCATCCCTTGGGCGGGAGCAGGAGAGCTGGCTTCTGCAGGGGGGCCTGGCCCCAGACCTCTGAGGGAAGGGGCAGGGGGGAACCATCCCCCAGCATTCACTGGCAGCATGGCTGGGGCTGGGGTGCTACACTTCCTGCTGCCGGTGAGTACAGGCCCGGCCTTGCTGCAAAGCTCAGGAGAGTGGGGGCAGGGCTGGGGCAGAGTAGGGACGGGAAGAGGGGGGGCTAGGACAGAGCAGTGGCAGGGGCTCTGGGGAAGAGCTGGAGCAGGGGCTGCAGCAGCACGTAGCTGCGCAGGGCATCAGGAAATTTGGTGCCCCAAATGTCCTGGTGCCCTATGCAGCTGTGTACTTTGCGTATGGGTAAGACCGGCCCTGCTGATTCAGCAAAGTCTGCATATCTGACTTTACGCAGATGAGTGCTCTCATTGACTTCAGTGGAACTACTCATGTGCTGAAGTACTTTAGTGAATTGAGGCCTTAGACCCAGATGCTGTAAAGCAGTGGCTCTCAACCTTTCCAGACTACTGTACCCCTTTCAGAAGTCTGATCTGTCTAGCTTACCCCAAGTTTCACTCTCTTAAAAACTACTTGCTTACAAAATTTTATATTTTATAAAAATATAAAAATGTCACAGCACACTATTAGTGAAAAATTGCTGGCTTTCTCATTTTTACCATCTGATTATAAAATAAATCAATTGGAATATAAATATTGTATTTATATTTTGTATTTAGCCTCCTAACTTCCATTGAAATCAATGGAAATTAGGAGTCTAAATAACGTCCAGGATGTGGATTCTGTGCCAAACATTATCACTGTTTTGGTTAAGACACAGGAAATACAATTGACTAACATCTGATCCCAAAAAAGGCAAGTCAAAGCCTTTTTAAAGGGGATAGGAGCTAAAAATAATGTGATATAATTTATTTCTGCCAAAAGAGGAAATACACACTCACCTTAACAAAACTTACTTGCTTTTGAATATATTTTTATATTGAAAGTTACAGGAAATTAAATAGTGCTTCACATTTTTTTCTAGTGGTAACACCACAATAAATTCAAAATTGGCAAACTTTCACCAAAAATTCAAACAGGAAATTAACAATTCTGTGGCAATAATGGTTTTGTAATAAATGCTAACGGACAATAAAACTGTGGGCTGGGGAAATCATGTCTCTTTGGTAGCTGCACATATCAAAACATATTAAAAATTACAAGTAAATAAAAATGAAGACTGATAGTTAGTGGATTTGTGATCGAAGGATATTTTTCTTGTATCCTTGCATCATCTCTTCATGGTGATCTTTAGTATTGTTCTTAATGGGTGTGGGCATTGAGGCATTTCATTCTGCCTGAATGCTGCGTGTTTGAGCTGCTGTTGGTCTGTTCCCAGGATATTTAATAGAACTACATTTTGTCCCTGTTATTGTATTTACAGTGACATGCTGAAATGATTGAAAATACCCTTAGTGACTGTGAGACACATACAGGATTTTCCCTCCTCTGGAGATAATATAAGCAAACAAGCAAAATAGAGTTTTATCACAATCCCACGGGAATTGGAGTTGATTCACCACTCCAGAGGCAACGAAAAAGTAGTTCAGTCTCCATGACCATTCCATCCTCTTTTTCTCTGCTGAGGCTGCCAGTAAAGATGTCAGTTAACACCTGATCACTGCGAACTGGACTGACATTCAAATTTGTAACCGTTAGGACATCAAACATCCACAAGACTAGTCTCTTTCAGTGACTAGTGACCTGGGTTGGATTTGAATCAGCAGCTTAGAGGTGAAAGGCTCTATGTCCCATTTCCAGTCTCATGAGGTATTGGGTCCTCCAGTGCTCCATTTTTTTAAATTAGAATTTTGCAAAAAACATCTGGTATGTATCATTAATATTAAATGTTGTTTTAAGGACTTAACATTACTATAATAATACTCTGCATTGTGTTCAGAGTATCAGTTAACAGATTCCTAGATTTTTAAGACTAGAAGGGACCATTAGAGTTTAGACAATCTAATCTGATCTCCTATATAATGCATGCCAAAGAATTTCACCCAATACTGAGCCCAGCTTATGTTTGACTATAGAGTATATCTTCCAGAAAGGCATCCAATCTCAATTTGAAAACATGAGTTTGTTCAAATGGTCAGTCACCTTCAACATTAGTAACAGACATATATTTCCTAAGTACATACAGAGATATGAACGATATCTTTATATTTTAAATATACAGACAGTTTCTCTTGATGTCATTTGTATTGGTCTGAAGGCCTAATCTAATGCCTATTGACATCAGTGGAAAGACTCCCACTGACTTCAGTGAGCATTGGATCAGGATCTGAATAGAGCAGACATATTTTGCAAAATCACTGTTGCTTATGTGATAAAACTTAGAGAAAATGCCTCTGTTAAGTTCCTAAGAGAGAGTGAATGAATGATAGATGAAATGCTGCCCTCTTATGGTTCTGCAAACAAATGTGTCCCCATAACAAATTACAAAAAGTAAAAACACCTATTCTAAGTTTTATTTTGTTTTTTAATGTAGGCTAATAGATGCTGATCCACAATGCTTTGGCTTGAATATGGCACCAACTGTCAGTCAATAGGCTTAATTGTCATAGCGGATGGCACCAAGGGAAGATCTCATTATTGAGCCCAAATTAGCAGCTTGTTCTTGGTGATAACACCCATCGCACAGGAAATACGTACGGTTCACTATAGGTAGGGCCCTACCAAATTCATGGAAATGCATGAAAAACACATCACGGACTTTGAAATCTGGTCTTTGGTGTGCTTTTACCCTGTACTATGCGAATTTCATGGGGGAGACCAGTGTTTCTCAGCTTGGGGGTCCTGACCCATAAGGGAGTTGCAGGGGGTTAGGGTTAAGGTTGATTTAGGGGGATCATGGTATTGCCACCCTTATTTCTGTGCTGACTTCAGAGCTGGGCAGCCGAAGAGCGGCAGTGCCCCACCAGCAGCAGCACAGAAGTAAGGGTGGCAATACCATACCATGCCACTCTTATTTCTGCGCTGCTGCCTTTAGAGATGGGTGGCAGGAAAGAGGTGGCTGTTAACTGAGGGCCCAGCTCTGAAGGCAACAGCTTAGGAGTAAGGGTGGCAATACCAAACCACACCATCTTTGCTTCTGTGTTGCTCGTAGTGGCGGCTCTGCCTTCAGAGATGGGCTCCCAGCCAGCAGTCAGCTCTGAAGGTAGGCTAATAGATGCTGATCCACAGATTCCCACACTTGCTATTTGGTCACCCTACCCCTGCTGCATAAGGGAAGCTGCTGGTGGAGCTGATCCACTGTAACAGCCACTACACCAGCCATCTCAGAAACCTTGGTGTGGGTATGTTCAGGGGAAAAGAGACCCAGGCTGAGATGTCCGAATGCCCCAGCAATTCCCAGCTGCCTGAAGGGCTGAGGGCGGTTGACAGCTGTGTGAGCAATCTTGAGCCTGCTCCAAATTATGCTAAGGCCATGGTTACACTTACAGGATTATAGCGGTATTGGTTATAGCTGTCCTCATATACAGCTATAGGGATAGCGCTATAGCGTGGCCTCACTAACACCTGCCAGCGGTATAGCATGGCCACATTTGCGGCACTTCAGGCGGCATTGGGAGCAGCGCATTAGGACAGGTATCCCAGCATACAGCTGGGTGCAACGTGCTTTTCAAACGAGGGGATGAGGGGGGACGTGTTGTGTGTATGCGGAGGGAGAGAGTGAGTGGTTTTTCCATCCTCCTGAGAGCCTGTCAGCGCGTGTCCATTCACAGAGAAGACTAGCAGGCTTTGTTTTCACACAGGCTCCCTCCTTAAACATTTGCATTGCTTATCTGCCAAGTTAAGAGAGAAATGCTGAAAAGGTACTTCCGCATTCCTCCAGCCGAGTTCAAAAGAAAGGGAAGAGACGTCAATTGCCTTAAATGGCTCCAGGCATCTCAAGAGATCACTTGTAGCGCAGTGGGTGTCCACATTCTCGCCATAGTGCTACAGCGGGAGCGCTACAGCCCTTATTCCCCGTGTGGAGGTGGATTACCAGGAGCGCTATAACTCCGAGATTATAGCACTCTACGTGCCTCGCCAGTGTGGACGGGTAGGAGGTTATAGCGCTCCTGGCGGCTTTATAGCGCTATAAAGTGCCAGTGTAACCAGGGCCTAAGTTCTGGGCTGGTGCAGAAGCAGCCATGGGCTTGGTGATTCCTCTGTGCCTTCCAGCTGCACTCTTAGACACTGCTGAGAATATGGCCTTTTATTGTCCCCACCAACAGTTGAAATTTCACATTATGAAGCATAACTTCAAAGGGAAAGACACAGTGTGGTGTTGTCCTTGGAAGAGAATTCTGCATCTAATTTTTTTTATGTAAGGAGACACTGGGGCTATAGTACAATGTGACCTCATAGACCCTGCGCTCACTCATGTCCCACATATTGCACAGTTCCTCATGAGTAAAACCATGAAAGCAACCACATCAAGATGTTTTGACCATTGAGGGCTTCCAGGAAACATTATTACCCACGGTTTTCTGTCACTTCCTTACTAGAAATAACCAAATTCTGCCTTGGCTAACTGCTAAAATATATCTAGCTGAATGAAAGATTAAAATAAAACTAGTCATTTTATTCAGAGGTTCATAGATTTTAAGGTCAGGAGGGACATTAGCTCATCTAGTCTGATCTCCTCAAGCCATAACTTTTCACCCAGTTACTGAGCCGGCTAATTTGTATTTGACTAAAGCATATCTTCCAGAAAGGCAGCCAGTCTTGGGCTATGTCTACACTTCAAGCTGGGGGCATGATTCTGACTGAGCTTGTCCACTAAAAATGGTATGTAACTGCAGCTGCATGAGCAGTGAGAGGGACTAGCTGCCCTGAGTACAGACTGAGAGTCTCAGGTGAGTTGGCTAGCTCCTCCTACTGCTTGCGCTGCCATAGCTACATTATTTTTAATATTCTAGTTCAATCTGAGCTAGTTTGAGTATGTGTCCTCTAGTTGGAATCACACCCCCAGCTTAAAGTATAGACATACCCTTTATTTGAAGACTTGAAAAATGGAGGATCCACCACTCACTTTGGGAGTTTGTTCCACTGGTTAATCACTGTCACTGTTAAAAATTTGTGCCTTATTTCTAATGTGAATTTGTCGGGCTTTAACTTCCGAACGTTTGTTCTTGTTATCGCTTTGTGGACAGGACATTCCCATTCATTTCATAGATTTAGGATCTCCCCACAGGTATTGCTTATGAGGCTTTTTAATTGGAATCTAAGCATTTGTTCTCCAAAATGCTCTTTCTTGTTATTAGTTGTGAGTATAGTGCATTACAATGTACTATAAAATAAGTTGCTGTTCTCTTGTGGGGCATGCAAACAGATGAAACAGTTGCACTAAGAGAGGAGCTCCCCTCACTCTCTGTCATTAAGGATATGACTAATCTACTTTTTTGTACTTTTACCCTGTGGTAAAAGTTGGACCAAATATTAGGCTGTACATTTTGTTGGATGCTATATATGAATCTGAATAATACTGACCACATTTTAAAAATGCCTGGTTTATGGCTAGATTATAATATTAGAAGGGGCAGGCCAGTGAACAAACCATAACTGAGTGACACAGTGTGTTCCCCTTGGCTTCAGGAAGGAAAGCAGTCTATTACTTTCCTTGGTCAGCAAGGCAATTTTCGTTCAGCAAAAGGCTCAGCTTCATATTGGGGGCACCATATCAGATTTTGGTGGGGGGGGGATTTTAATCATGATTCCTGGGGTTACTTAGGCACTTGAAAACTCTAGATTTTTGGCAGATAACTGAGCAATTAGCTGATAGGAGCCCCTTATCTAATTTCTTTATAAAAGAAAGAACATTAAATAAATACTAGACCCACTCAGCTCTAATAACAACATGTTCTGATATCTTGTGGCAAGTCACTTAAGGGACACTGGTTAGGTTTAAAATTTTAATGTATATTCTTTGTTACTAACTTTGGGAAGAGAGAGACCCCGGCAGGACTCCTGGGTTCTATCCCAGCTCTGGGAGGAGAACAGGGTCTAGTGAGGAGCAGATACATCTGGGTCCTATATAAGAATATCAGAATGGCCATACTGGGTCAGACCAATGGTCCGTCTAGCCCAGTATCCTGTCTTCCAACCAGGGCCGTCCCTAATTATTCTGGGGCCATACACAGCAGGTGTGGGGCCCCAGGCCTCCGCCGGGAGGGAGGCTGGCTTGGGGGGTCAGAAGGCATCCATTACTTCCCCCCCCCCCCAACACAGCACTCCCTGGGGTTCAGCTGGGGCCGGATTGCTGCACTTCCCGCCTCTGGTGAATGCAGGCCCAGCCCTACTTCACTCTCAGGAAGTGGGGGTGGGGCTGGGGTGGAAGAGTGGAGTGGGGGCATGGCTGGGACAGAGCAATGGGAAGGGGGCCATGGGGAAGAGGTGTGGCAGGGGCTGGAGCAGCACGCAGCTGCACAGGGCACCAGGAAATGTGGTGCCCCAAATTTCCTGGTGCCCTACACAGCTGCATACTTAGCATATGGGCAGGAATGGCCTTGCTTCCAAGAGTAGCCAATGCCAGGTGCTCCAGAGGGAATGAACAGAACAGGCAATCATCAAATGATTCATCCCTGTCACCCATTCCCTGCTTCTGTCAAACAGAGGCGAGGGACATGCAGAATATGGTGTTGGATCCCTGCCCACCCTGACTAATAGCCATTGAAGGACCTATCCTGCATGAACTTATATAATTCTGTTTTGAACCCTGTTCTAGTTTTGGCCTTCACAACATCCTCTGGCAACAAGTCCTATAAGTTGACTGAAGAAATACTTTTCTTTTGTTTCTTTTTAAATCTGCTGCCTATTCATTTCATTGGGTGACCCCTAGTTCTTGTGTTATGTGAAGAAGTAAATAACATTTGCTTATTCAATTTTTCCACATCAGTCATGATTTTATAGACCTCTATCATACCTCCCCTTAGTCATCTCTGTTCCAAGTTGAAAAATCCAAGTCTTTTAAATCTCTCCTCATATGGAAGCTGTTCCATACCCCTAATCATTTCTGTGGCCTCTTTTTGTACCTTTTCCAAATCCAATATATCTTTTTTGAGATGGGGTGACCAAATCTGCATATACTATTCAATATGTTGGCGTACTGTGGATTTCTATAAAGACAATATATTTTTCTCTCATTATCTATCCCTTTCCTAATGATACCCAATATTCTGTTAGTTTTTTTGATTGCCAGTGCACATTGAGCAAATGTTTTTAGAGAACTATCCAAATGACTCCAAGACCTCTTTATTGACGGGTTCAACTAATTTAGACCCCATCATTCTGTATGTATAATTGGTATTATATTTTGCTGTGTGCATTACTTTGCATTTATCATCATTAAATTTCTTCTGCCATTATGTTGCCCAGTCACCCAGTTTTGTGAGATCTCTTTTTAACTCTTCGCAGTTCGCTTTGGTCTTAACTATCTTGAGTAATTTTATATCATCTGCAAATTTTGCCACCTCATTGTGTACCCCCTTTTCCAGATCATTTATTAATGTGTTGAATAGGACTGGTCCCAGTACAGACCCCAAGGGACACCACTATTTACGTCTCTCCATTCTCACCTTTTATTCCGACCCTTTGTTTCTTATCTTTTGTCTGAAGTGCCTGACAATGCTTTCAGGATCATCTACCCATCCTTAATTTACTTTAATGATAAGCCTTTTGCTATTTAAATCACCCTGCCTCTGTTTATAAAAAATAAGGAGTCCTTGTGGCACCTTGGAGACTAACAAATTTATTTGGGCATAAATACAACCCACTTCATCAGATGCATGGAGTGGAAAATACTGTTGCTCCCCTAACACCCTGCCATAATGTGTTATTGCTAATTCCCCAGGATTATAGCAGTCCCTGGAACTCCCTAGATGGCCCTGAATATGTTGCATACTGCCAGAAAACAAACAAATCTTAAATGTGCTCTGATCCCTTCCTAGAATGGCTGCGTATCTGCACTGGATATAGTACAACTTCTCAGGCAATGGTTGCACACATAAGACTGTCTACACTATAGGCCTTGCAGTGGCACAGCCGTACTGCTGCAGGTGTGCCACTGTAAGCTCTCCTGTGTAGCTGCTCTAGGCCAACAGAAGAGAGCTCTCCTGCCAGCATAATTAAACCACCCTCAATGAGTGGTGGCAACTATGTTGGTGGGAGACGCTCTCTTGTAGCACTGTACACACCAGCTCTTTTGTCTGTGAAACTTTTGTTGGTCAGGGATGTCTTTTTTCAAACCCCTGACAGACAAAAGTTTTAACAACAAAAGTGCTAGTATAGACAAAGCCTAAGAAAACAGTATTGTGTGGAGGAGGGGCTGCTGAGAAAACATCTTTCTAGCTTTTTTAGATTTGCTGTGAGCTAGGTGAAACCTTATTAGTAGGTTAAGACCTCATTGAGATTGATACGTGTGAACTCGCCCTCCAATTAACACCTGTAAGGATATGCCCCCTCCTAGCACAAAAGAAATATGTGAACATGCCCAGGAGTTTGTTGCTAAGTAGTGCAAAATGGGGGAGTGAGTCAGAGAGAGGCGAAAAGCAAGAAAGCCAAGTAGTAGCCTGAGAGCACAGTGTGACTCTAGAAAAAGCTAGAGAGAGATTTTGAAGAAACAGCTCTTTTTGTTCTTGGTTCCTCCTGCATTCAGACTTGGACTTGGTACATTCCTTGTAAATAGGTGAGATTGTTTCCAAAGATAATACCTGACTATCACCAATTTCAGCTCCCAGCTGGAACATCCACAGCACCTCAAACTTTGACTGGCTGCTCAGGTTGAAAAGAGGCAACACATTCGATATAGACATGTCACAAATAGCAAGTTAAGTATTAATGAAATTAGGGCTTAAGGAGCTGGGAACTTGGCCTATAATAAAAACACTGACACATCCTGTGTTTGCCACTTAGCACATAACTTAACATCAGTTCAAATTTACCCAACAGTGGAATCATACTGGTCTATAACCATACTGGTCTAGATAATACTTAGTCCTGCCATGAGTGCAGGGGACTGGACGAGATGATCTCTCAAGGTCCCTTCCAGTTCTATGATTCTATAATCACCTTGCTTTCTTGCCTGCATATTTATACCTGCCTCTGGAGATTTCCACCACATTCATCTGATGAAGTGGGTCTTAGCCCACGAAAGCTCATGATCCCTAAGATCTGTTGGTCTATAAGGTGCTACAAGACTCTTCGTCGCTTTTATAATCACCTTCTTCATACACTGGGCAAAGCTTTGATCCTGTTCGGATCCTCGGCATTTTTTGCTGAGGTCTCCCTCAATTGGGACTCTGTTTATAGTTAAATTCTATCACATGAGACATAAATAAATATCCCGTACTTTACTGAAATTTAACAGTTGCTTTTTAAGGCAACTTCGGGCACAAGTTCCTACCTTGTCTAATTTTCTCCTTAATAGTCCCTCACTGGAAAAGCTTCATTGTTGCCTTGGATTCAGATTTGTTTGTGCTTGTGCTTTTTCCTATGAAGAAGAGGGAAAAAGCAATTTTCAAAGTTCTTTAGCATTTAGATTCCAGATGTTATTACTTCTGTGAGATCACTGCACATCCCCAGCCTTTTCACTACGAAGATATTCTTGTACATTATAATAAAGACAACATGTATTTTACAGACTGCACCAGTTCCAAACCCTGAAGATTATAACAGTTCATTCTCTGGTTTGTATTTTACATCTGTTTTCTAAGAACTTTAGATACAGTTGGGAAAGGATGCATGAGGCTACTTGGCATGTTGAATATTTTGTTTTAAAGGACAGAGGAAGGTTCCAAATGAGACTTGACAGGTCTGAGAGTTATTGTGAGTAGAATTCAGTACCTGAAAACAGTGACTATGTATTTTTGTACTGAATTTCCATTTCATTTTATTAAAAAGAAGTGGCTGAAAAGAGAAATCACAGAGACGCACAAGCCACTAATTATTGTGGCTTAAGATGCATATATAAACAAAGATTACTATATGTTAAATATAAAATGTGCATAATTTACCCAACATAGCCAATAGAGCTGATAACATAAGTCACAGCATATAATTTACTCAGAGTAATGTTGTTTAAGATGCTGTAGAAGTGCAAAGCATTACATCACATTCCATTTGCGACACTTCATGGTTCTGAAAAAAATGCTTAATCAGGACATCTCAACAGGAACTTCTCCCATTAGTGTAGTATTCTTCATTTCCCATTAATGTAGTTAATCCACCTCCCCAAGAAGCAGTTGCTGTCAATGGGAGAAGCAACATAGTTATACTGATATAGCTCTGTAGTGTAGACCTGGCCCAGGACAGGAAACATGCTGGATGCAGGACTAGGGTAGTTTTAAAAAAAGGTTCTATTCAAAGAGAAAATTTTTAATATGTATACACAATGGACTACATTGGACTACAATATCTCGAATATTTTAAAAAAGAAAGCCTCTCCAATCAAAGCACAATGTTAAGTTAGAGGAATTTTTGTATTCAGCAAAGGAAAGAACTCATACTTTTCCCTCTTAACGGAAGCAGTGCAGAGTATTGCCCGGAGATGATGCTGTGGTGTCTTAGTTTTGTTTAACACATTTTGGACATTCCAACATTTTGGACATTCCAACTCATTTACAAACAGGTTTATGGTATCTGATTGCTGGAGCATTTATTTCTCCAACAGTTTGGCTGACGGACAGTGTGCTCTTTCTATTATGATCCTGTCACGCCAAAGTCAGAGGGCAGAGTCCATGGGAAAAGAGTGTTCACATGCAGAGCCCATTAAATATTGGTTCCCTGCATAGATATTTATAGACCGTAAGCAAGTCACTCTTTAACCTTCTCTTTGTTAAGATAAATAGATTGAACTCTTTGAGCACTTCACTATAAGGCAGGTTTTCTAATCTTTTAATCATTCTCATGGCTCTTCTCTGAACCTTCGCCAATTTACCAACATCCTTCTTGAATTATGGGCAGCAGAACTGAACATGATATTCCAGCAGCAGCCACACCAGTGCCAAATCCAGAGGTAAAATAACATCTGTACTCCTATTAAATATTCTCATATATGAATCCGATTGTCCCATTAGCTTTTTTAACCACAGCATCACATAATCATGTCCTGCTGATTATCCACCCCATGCCCAGCAAGGCATCTAGACTACTCAACTTATTGCTCAGTCAGGGGAAGAATGTAACATTTATACATAGCATAAACTTGAGGAAAATGATTAATGTGCTTTGTTTTGCTTTCAGATGGTTACATTTTTGGAAGGTAGGTGGTAGAGTGAAGCCGCAGACAACTTCCTTTCAGCAGCTAGGAAGAGAGAAAACCTAAAAAGCAGTAAGTAGTATGCCAAGCGCACACCAAGGGTTTTGGTGCACTGTAGCAGTGCCCACGCACAGCAGCAGGCGTGCTGTAGATTCACGCCCTCACTTGTAGTGTGGTAATTTGCTGTATAGATATGCCCTTGGCAGCAAAGTATTCATCCCAACAGGACCCAGATATAGTAAACAGGGGATTCTTCTTTTGGGTTTCTGAACATATACAGATGAGGTGGCTCCCTGGATTTCTAACCTATGAAGGGTAAAATTTGCCTCAGTGCAGAAGAGCTCATGCACTACTTACATCCTGATAATAGGTCTTAGGCGGGACTGAAGTGCTGAATAACCTTGTGCTGGCCTCTTGAGCAGGTATGAGTACACTCAGACTGATATACACTGGGTCTCCTTAACTCCTGACAGACACAGATTGGGTTGCTGATTCTACTACAACAAATGGGAATTACAAACTACTGCAGTACAATCAATTTCCCTCCATACCCTGCTTGGAGTCTGTATTCTCCTTCTGTAGTTTGGCACTCATTCACCCACTCACTATTCCATCATATGATTTTTGTGAAAATAATACCAGTTCCATTACTGGGATCCAGTGACCAAGCGTATAAATTTAACAATCAGGCAGTTATTCCCTCTTTCATTATGGGATTTTCCCAGATCGTCTCGGCTATATTTAGATTTATGTGTAGTGAGTCACAGTGTCCACCTGTGGTGCCCATAAACAGAATTTGTAAATAGCACTGACTGATGTGACTCAAGTATTTAAAAAAAATTAAAATGTCCAGTTTTAGCATGAATTCAAATATTGTTGGCAGTTCCAAGAACCCTGTGTGTTTCCGGGTGTAAGGGGGTGGAATACTGGAAAAGGCATCCTTTGTCCTGACTCTCAGTTCCGCCTGTGCTGGTGGGAGTAGTGCTGGCAAAAAAGATGATTATTTCATAACACAGCCAGCCCCTTTTTCAGAGGACATTGCAGTCTGTTCAATGTGATGTGGACGAGGTCCTAGTGCACACACTTTGTTTTGATTAAATCTTATCTACACTCAAGTTATTCCTCTCAAGTCAGGTCAGCAGCACTGTGAAATAACACGTGAGTGGCTGTGTTCACATGGGTGCTGCATTCACTTGTGTGAGGTGCTACATCTCCTGGGGGGCATACCCCACAGTTCTTTGTGCTGCAGTAAGATGAGCCAGTCTATGAATTCTTTCCCAGTAAACTGTGGAAAAACTTGTTCTTTCTTTCAGGGGCACGTGGGGGAAATTGTGGGAAGGTGACAAGCAGCACTTGAGTGGAGCCAGCCTGCATCCACATGACAGAGTGGTCATATTAGCAGCTGACAAGGTGTGCTGCGTCGGAGGTGTGTTACTCCACTTTACTCCAGCTTAGTTTATACCCCTGGATAGCCAGCAATTCAGGTTAAGAGCACTACTATTTCCAATCCTCTGTCCGCTCACGTACCCAGGCATAGTTCCCCTTGGCAGCATCCACTGGCCCCCTTGACACCTTCCAGGAGCAGTGGATGCTGTCCGGGGTTCTCTGCTCGGTGTCCTTGTCAGGTTCTCTTTGTTTGACTCTTTGACCCCACTCCTGTCCCAGTTATTTCATTAGTTGTGCCCCGGAATCACTTGGTTTCCAGGCCCTGTGGACCTCCCATTATGACATTTTCCTGAAAATGCCAAAACTCACATGAAACGTGTTGGGTTTTGTGGTTAGTAACAAACTCAAACTCAGATCATGTATCAGATGATCTGCTCAGACTCACAAACCTTTTGAACCCATTCCAGTTTCAAGCAAATACGACACATTGGGGTGGAGGGAGGGAGAGAGAATTGCATCAAAATTCTGTAAAATGTACCAGAACTACATGTTTGCATTATGAAGTCAGAGGAAATGTGATGCTTTTGAAGGATTTTTACATTTTTTGGATTCCGTTTGAACCTGAAACTCAAAGTGCAGACATCAGGAGGTACAAAACCACACAGATCGGGACCAAAAATAAATGCAAAGTCATTTGCATTAATCTCTGTCAGCTGAAACCACAAGTTTCACACAGGTCAAGTAGGGCCTGATTCTGCAAAGTGCTAAGTGTCCTCAGCTCTTAGAAATCAATGGAACCAACTCAAGAGGCACTCACAAGATCAGATCTGTAATGAATATCAGTAAGAGGGTGTTTTCCGTGAAATGCTTTGATTAGGAGTAGAAACCAAAACGCCTACTCGCAGATAGTGACATTAAAAAAATCCCCAAGGAACTAGCAATTTGTAACACCATAATGAATGCAATGCAGGCAGCTTGGGTAGTCAATAAC
Organism: Dermatemys mawii; assembly: GCA_007922305.1. Lineage (NCBI taxonomy): Eukaryota > Metazoa > Chordata > Testudines > Dermatemydidae > Dermatemys > Dermatemys mawii. The sequence goes on along the minus strand of ML677365.1, from coordinate 3,291,397 downwards.
ATGAAGCATATTAATCTGAAATTATAGCAGCATCTGAAAGCACAGCAATAGCTACGGGTCCATCAACTTTTCCATTATAAACAGCCATAAAAATCTGCTGAAGGGAGAGTTTTGGTGTACAGTTTCTCAGCTTCAAAGTAGTTTTAAAAATTGCACTGAATTAATTTTTCATTTTTAAAAAATAGTCTTTGTGGTATTAATGAAAAATTAAATCCAAGTTTAACAGAACGAATGGTGCATGTTTTTTTAAAAAAACATAACAAACTTTGCTTTTTTAAAAGAAAGTCGCAATGCTTATTATTCCATAATGGAAACCTAGAGTCGTCTTATTTCGAAAATAACTTGCTGAGCATAGAATCATTGCTCATTCCTGACGAGGGCACTTTCTGAGAGCTCCTCTTCCAGACATATGTGGCTGATAATTTCCTGGAAATGTTAAGACTACTTTAAAATTAAAATATAGTGACTAGCCTAAGTTAAGACATGTACAGGTCTTGCCTGTTTTCTCTACTGGATGAAGAATGAATGTGCATGGGGTACTTTATTTGTAATCCTTACTGTGTGTGATATGTAACAAAGATCATTTGAATTGATTGGCATAGCAGAAACCTCAGATGCTTTGTAGACTGTTACTATTTTGATAAGGCTTACAACGGGCTGGACCTTTTCCAAACACAAAAGGTGGCACATTCCTTATCTAAATGAGCTTGGAAGCTACTAGATACAACATACAGGAGTCACTTTATCAGCCATTAAAATGCAGCCAGCCATCTCTGGGATCAAACTGAGCCAGGCATTTCTAAAAAAAACCCAGCAGCTATTGTAACAGTGCCAGCCACACTACACAAATTGAGGGGAAGGAAGTAAAGAAGAAAGTGCCTTAGGGCTTGGTTACACTTGCAGACTTAAGAGCACTTTGGGTTATACCAGCTTTGGAGTTCGCACTAAGAAAAGCGCCACAGTCTGTCCACATTGTCAGCTGCAAATGCAGTGGCGTTCCCCATAGGCTCCGACTCCGGGGTGCTCTGGGGCTGGCAAGTATGGCGTGGCCACATTTGCGGCACTTGTAGCTGCATTGGGTGCGGTGCACTGTGGGCAGCTATCCCAGCATTCAAGTGGCTGAACGTACTTTTCAAATGTGGGCGGGGGAGTGTGACAGGGAGTGTGTTATGTGTATGTGGGGGGAGAGAGAGAGTGGGTTTTGAGGTGCTGAGTGTGTATCAGCATGCTGTCTTTGAAGTTCAGACCCTCCCCCCCACTTCTCTCTCACTCACTCAAAGCAAACAGTAAATGTTTGCTTTGTCTCGGTGCAGATAGGCAGCCGTCTGGGAGCTTTGAAAAGGCACTTCTGCATTCCTATAGCAGATTGCACAACCATGAGAAGAGAGGCCACTTGACTTAATGGGATTATGGGTCGTTTCCGGAGGTCAGTCAGAGCGTAGTAGCACAACTCCTCATTCACACTGGTGCTGGGGTGTCTCACCCAACACGCATCAGACATTATCCCTCTCTCCGAGGTGGAGTACCAGGAGCGTTCCAGCCATGGAGTCAGAGTGCTCTACGTGCCTTGCCAGTGTGGACACGGAGTAAGGTAGAGTGCTCTGGGTGGCTTTATTGTGGTATAACGTGCAAGTGTAGCCAAGGCCTTAGCCAATTAAAGCAACAAGAGGATGTAGGTAATTATCCAGATGTAATATGGCCAGGAACCCAAGGGGGATATTGCTCTTCTTGCGAAATGTGGCAGCTGATCTTCTATGATTAAGTTAAGTCTCAGAACTTCAGTGTTAGGATTTACCTGGGAGGCGCACCCCCAGCAGCACAACAGGATATTATTTCTGTGAGAGAAGATGGTCATCCTCTGAGTCACCGATACCACTTCCTGCAATACTTATTTTTTCCTTCCAGGAGTCCCGTGCATGTCTGATACTACATAGATTATGCAATTCTAGGGATTCAAAATATATCAAACATCTTGGTCCAAATTCATCCCTGGTGGAGCATATTTGCCTTCAGTAGATTTGCAGCAGGGATGCATTTGGACTGTTTTATTTACTCTGATCCAAATAGAGCAAGTAATTGTATTGAGCTAATTTTAAAATATTCTTCACTTTTGTTTGGTTATGTTAAAGTAATGTTGGTAGTGCCACGATCTTTTAAGGGACGGCCAGGGCACTACAACCTTCTCTTTCAGAGGTTTATAGTTCTGCTGTGCTTACTGGGCTACAATCTCAACTCAAGGGTACATTCTTCATATCAAATTTGGTGAAAAAACTGGGTCACCATTTGTTATATGGAAGGTTAAGGACATAAAGAAAAAGGATTGAAGTCTTACACATATGCTTAATTTTCAGCAGTTGTGTATTTCTGCTGACTTCAGTAGCATTACTCATATGCTTAAAATTAAGCAGGACCAGGCCTCAGTGGTTAATGGAAGTAGTTTCTACCTTACCAAGTCTCATACAATAATTTACATGGACATGGCATATATGCTGGAAGCCAGGCTGACAATGGACTGAGTTGCTATCTTAAAGAAGCTATTAGGGCCCTAATGTCTTAGGTATCACAATGGAATAGCACTTCACACTTTCAGAGAACCATTTGGGTGTTGAGGCGACAAAGAGTCCTGTAGCTCCTTAAAGACTAACAAAATTCTTGGGTGTTGAGATGTTTTAATAACATTTAAATTGGTTTGTATCATGGCTTGCAGAGGTGCTGAGCACCCACACCTGTTGTTCCGTCCAATTATGGGAGCTGCAGGTGTGCAGCGCCTCTGAAGTCAACCTGCTAAGAGCTGATGCCAGGATTAGCTCCTGCTTTTGCAAGGAGATACAGTTACAAGGCACAACGATTCAGGTAAGGACAGCGATTTGGAGTAAACCCTGAAATTATTGTCTATTAAGCCTTAAAGCTAGTTACTAATAATATGCTGTGAGCTATGTTCTTACTCATCAAAACTGTTTATCCTGTTCATCCTGTTGTTTACATATTGATCTTTACACTAGATGCACAGTGTTAAATTTTGCTCATATCTCAAGTGATTATAGAGATTTTGGTATCTCAGTATATAAGTATTGGGGAGAGGACACAACTTTAGAGGAGACTTCAGGAGGAAACTGTCTAAGGGTGGAAGAGGAAAGTGGATATCCATTGTGGTTATTGCTGAAGTACAAAACACCTCCCCTTTGAACTTGTTGTACTAGTTTGCAGTATCTTAAGTATAACGGGAAACTTGTGTGAGAAAATGATGGGGAAATGGAAGGGAAGGCAATGAAGGAAAGATCTGTTGACATCTTGAATCTATTTGTCAGTGACATTTCTGTTCAGGAAATATCAAGAAAATCTTACTTAAATAAGGATTTAATTTTCTTCCACAATAAGACATTAAGACAGAACAAATTGCCAGTGGAAGATTGTGGATTCATATTTGCTGTTGATATTCTATAATTTGTGTAGGGAAGAGATAATAAAATCAATCCAGATATGATATCAAGAGATGTGACCAGATTAAACATTAAAGGTCCCTGTTTCCTGGAGTTTCCAAAGTGCCCTAAACAAGGCAGGTGGGAAAGTGTGCCCATGAATCCATCTTCCCCTGCATTCCATGGGGAGCGAGCTTCATTCTGCAAGAGGTGTAGCAGGAAGCAGACATGACAAAGAGTCCTGTGGCACCTTAAAGACTAACTAAAGTTTTAGAGCATAAGCTTTCGTGGGCTAGTACCCACTTCGTCGGATGCATGCAGTGGAAGTATCCAGGAGCAGGTATAAATAGGTAGGCAAGAACCAGGTGGGAGATAACAGGGTTAGTCCAATGAGGCTGAACCAGCTTGTTATCTCTAATCAGGGAGGGTGAGATGTTCCTCTAGCAGCTGAATTGGAGGTGTGAACAGCGAGAGAAGAGAAGCTGCTTTTGTAGTTAGCTAGCCACTCGTAATCTTTGTTCAAATCTTTGTTCAAACTTGCACAAATACAGACAGATATCATCTTTCTCTCCAAATGCAAACGGATGGACATCATACCAAATGGACTGAAGGTGAAAAATCCATTGCTTTCTACATACTGCACAGACTACAGTGAGAGATTATGCCAGACACTATCTAAGAAACTGAGGAACTACCTGATCAGCATCCTATACAGCAAACAGGAAAACATCAAAAAAGAGCTTTCCAACCTGGAGACCTTGATAAACAACCAACCCTCCACACAAACAGACTTTACTAAAATAAGACAGGAGATCTATATTACACACTTCACTGCTCTACAAAAGAAAAAGGACTGCAAGCTATCTAAAATCCTGCCTGCCACATGGGGCCACAGCAGTGGTACCCCTAACTCACCCAGCAATATCGTCAATCTATCCAGCTACACACTCAGCCCAGCAGAATAGTCTGTCCTATCTCAAGGACTCTCATTCTGCCCCACCACCCCCACGAACAAGATACAATTCTGCGGTGATCTGGAAGCCTACTTTCGCCGTCTCTGACTCAAAGAATACTTTCAAGACAACATAGAACAGCGCACTGATACACAGACACCATCCCACCAGCAGCACAAGAAGAAGAACTCCACATGGACTCCTCCTGAGGGTCGAAATGACAGTCTGGACTTATACATAGAATGCTTTCGCCGACGTGCACAGGCAGAAATTGTGGAAAAACAACATCGCCTGCCTCACAACCTAAGTCGAGCAGAACGCAATGCTATCCAGAGCCTCAGAAACAACTCTGACATCATAATCAAAGAGGCTGATAAAGGAGGTGCTGTTGTCATCATGGACAGGTCTGACTACCAAAAGGAGGCTACCAGACAACTCTCCAACATCAATTTCTACAGGCCACTTCCCTCAGATCCCACTGAAGAATATACTAAGAAACTGTACCGTCTACTCAGGACACTCCCTACACTAACACAGGAACAAATTACCATACCCTTAGAGCCCCGACCGGGGTTATTCTATCTTTTACCCAAGATCCACAAACCTGGAAATCCTGGACGCCCCATCATCTCGGGTATTGGCACTCTCACTGAAGGACTGTCTGGATATGTGGACACTCTACTCAGACCCTACGCCACCAGCACTCCCAGCTATCTCCGTGACACCACCGACTTCCTGAGAAAACTACAATGCATTGGTGACCTTCCAGAAAACACCATCCTAGCCACCATGGATGTAGAGGCTCTCTACACAAGCATCCCATACAAAGATGGAATACAAGCTGTCAGGAATAGTATCCCTGATGATGCCACAGCACAAGTGGTTGCTGAACTCTGTGACTTTATCCTCACACACAATTATTTCAAATTTGGTGACAATATATACCTCCAGACCAGTGGCACCGCTATGGGCACCCGCATGGCCCCACAGTATGCCAACATCTTTATGGCTGACCTGGAACAACGCCTCCTCAGCTCTCGTTCACTCACGCCCCTCCTCTATCTACGCTACATTGATGACATCTTCATCATCTGCACCCATGGGAAAGAAACTCTGGAAGAATTCCACCATGATTTCAACAGCTTCCACCCCACCATCCACCTCAGCCTGGACCAGTCTACACGGGAGGTCCACTTCCTGGACAACATGGTGCAAATTAATGACGGCCACATCTACACCATCCTATACCGAAAACCTACCGACAGCTATGCCTACCTTCATGCCACCAGCTTCCATCCCGGGCACACCACACGATCCATTGTCTACAGCCAAGCACTGAGGTACAATCGTATTTGCTCCAACCCCTCAGACAGAGACCAACACCTACAAGATCTCCACCAAGCTTTCTCAAAACTACAATACCTGCACAAGGAAATAAGGACACAGATCAACAGAACCAGATGTGTACCCAGAAGCCTGCTGCTGCAAGACAAGCCCAAGAAAGAAAACAACAGAACACCACTGGCCATCACCTACAGATCTCAGTTAAAGCCTCTCCAACGCATCATCAGGGATCTACAACCCATCGTGGACAACAATCCCTCACTTTCACAGGCCTTGGGAGGCAGACCAGTCCTGGCCTACAGACAACCTGCCAACCTCAAGCATATTCTCACCAGCAACAGCACACTGCGCCATAATAACTCTAATTCAGGAACCAATCCATGCAACAAACCTCGATGCCAACTCTGCCCACACATCTACACCAGCAACACCATCACAGGACCAAATCAGATCAGCCACACCATTACTGGTTCATTCACCTGCACATCTACCAATGTAATATATGCCATTATGTGCCAGCAATATCCCTCTGCTATGTACATCGGCCAAACTGGACAGTCCCTACGAAAAAGGATAAATGGACACAAATCAGATATCAGGAATGGCAATATACAAAAACCTGTAGGAGAGCACTTCAACCTCGCTGGACACACTATAGAAGATTTAAAGGTCAGCATTTTACAGCAAAAAAACTTCAAGTCCAGACTACAAAAAGAGACTGCAGAGCTGCAATTCATTTGCAAATTTGATACTATCAATCAAGGACTGAACAAAGATTACGAGTGGCTAGCTAACTACAAAAGCAGCTTCTCTTCTCTCACTGTTCACACCTCCAATTCAGCTGCTAGAGGAACATCTCACCCTCCCTGATTAGAGATAACAAGCTGGTTCAGCCTCATTGGACTAACCCTGTTATCTCCCACCTGGTTCTTGCCTACCTATTTATACCTGCCCCTGGATACTTCCACTGCATGCATCCGACGAAGTGGGTACTAGCCCACGAAAGCTTATGCTCTAAAACTTTAGTTAGTCTTTAAGGTGCCACAGGACTCTTTGTCACTTCTGCAATTCCAGACTAACACGGCTACCCCTCTGATTCTAGGGAGCAGACAGAGTCTCTACGCTCACAGCCCCAGGAAGTATTATGGCACTGGGACTCCCCTTTTTATGGGCTATCAGCAATTTGCATAGTCTCCCCCTATGACTGTAAACTCATCCAGGTAGGAACAGTATCTGACCTCATCTCTTTCCCAAGCTTTCTTGGTGGTGAATCTAAGAAAGTCACCATGAAGCAGTGAAAACAAAGTCTGACTGTCTGGCCCCTCTATTATCTATTTCCCTTACAAAGAAGAATCACAGCAGTTTCATGCCTTCCACACCCACTCTAGAGGGCAGGATTTGTTCCACCGTGGAAATGTATCCTCTTGGGGTGAACCAAGAGAAGAAAGATCCCACAAGCTCACCCGGGATAGGTCAGACAAAGGCACTTGAGTGAACACAATAAACTCTAACTAATTTTGCCCCCACTTTTTAAAAGTCATTAGTAGCTTACATTTCCAAAGCACCTGTCACCATAATATCTAAGCATGAATATTTTCTCAAGCAACATGAGGCTGAAAAGAGGGACACATTTTACGGCAATATCTTGTCAGGTCTCAAAGTCAGTTTTAAACAAACACTTATAGTTGTGAATGTGAGGAGTCCATATGCCTTTGGGCACTGGGGCAAAAAGCTTTTACTGAGAAAGTGTGAATATACTCAGATCCAGTGAATGCAAAAAATATTTTTATATTAACACCATTTTTGTACACTGATCAAGAGCTGTTCAGGCAGGGCCTTGTCTCAACAATTTTTCTGGATCTTTTAACCTCTATTGATGCTGTAGTAATCATAGTATAGTATAGTACAGAATCGTAGAATAGTATGACTGGAAGGGACCTCAAGAAGTCTTCTAGTCCAGTACCCTGCACACAAAGCAGGCCTAAGTATTATCTGGACCATCCCTGACAGCTGTTTGTCTAACCTCCTCTTAAAAATCTCCAGTGATGGAGATTCTACCACCTACCTTGGTAATTTATTCCACTGCTTAACCACCCTGACAGTTAGCTGCAATTTAAGCCCATTGGTTCTTGCCCTAGCCTCAGAGGTTTAGGAGAACATTTTTTCTCCTTCCTCCTTGTAACAACCTTTTAGGTACTTGAAAACTGTTATCATGTCCCCCCTCAGTCTTCTCTTCTCCAGACTAAACAAAGCCAATGTTTTCAATCTTCCATCATAGGTCATATTTTCTGGACCTTTAATCATTTTTGTTGCTCTTCTCTGGTCTTTCTTCAATTTGGCAACATCTTTTCTGAAATGGGGCGTCCAGAGCTGGATACAATACTCTAGTTGAGGTCTAATCAGCACAGAGAAGAGCGGAAAAATTACTTGTGTCTTGCTTACACCACTTCTGCAAATGAAGACCAGAATGATATTTGCTTTTTTTGCAACAGTGTTACACTGTTGACTCATATTTAGCTTTCGATCCACTATGACTCCCAGATCCCTTTCTGCAGTACTCCTTCCTAGGCAGTCATTTTCCATCTTGTACAGGGGTGGGCAAATGTTTTGGCCCGAGAGCCACACTGGGCTTCAAAATTGTGCAAAGGGCTGGGTAGGGAAGGCCCTGCCCCCTATCCGACCCACCACCTGACTACCCCCCTCAGCACCCCTACCCATCCAACCCCCCCCTTCCTTGTCCCCTGATCACCCCCTCCAGAGATTCCCCCACTCTAATTGCCTCCCAGGACCCCACCCTCTATCTAGCCCCCCTGCTATCTGTTCCCTGACTGCCCCCTCCCGAGACCCCCCCCACCCTAACCACCCCCCCCCGCCTCCACAAACTAAGCCCCCCCCCCAACTGGCTTACCTGCTCAGCTGGGTGCGATGCCTGCAGCTCACAGCGCTCCACCTGACCCTGCGTCTTGCCGCGCTTGGCCCGGCCCTGTGGCTGGGAGTGCAGGGCCCGCGCGGCTTGCCACGCTCAGCCCCGCATCCCGGGCCAGGAACGCGGGGCCGTGGGACTTGCCACGCTTGGCCTGGGGCCAGGAAGGCGGGGCTACTGGCCCCAGCCCCACCCCCCCTGCCCAAGCTTGCAGGCCAGATAAAAATGGCCGGTGGGCCACACGTGGCCTGCGGGCCATAGTTTGCCCACGTCTGATCTTGTATGTGTGCAACTGATTGTTCCTTTGTATGTGGAGTACGTTGCATTTGTCCTTCTTTAATTTCATCCTATTTACTTCAGACCATTTCTCCAGTTTTTCCAGATCATTTTGAATGTTAATCCTATCCTCCAAAGCCTACCCTGTCCTTGGTCTTCCTCTTGCTTCTAATGTGTTTGTAGAATGTTTTCTTGTTACCCTTTATGTCTCTAGTTAGTATAATCTTGTTGTGTGCCTTGGCCCTTCTAATTTTGCCTCTACATACTTGTGTTATTTGTTTATATTCATTCTTTGTAATTTGACCTATTTTCTGGAATTCTTTTTTGAATTTGACCTATTTTTTTGGAATTCTTTTTTGAATTTCAGATCATTGAAGATGTCCTGGCTAAGCCAGGTGGCCTCTTGCCATACTTCCTATGCAAACTACACAGTGGCATAGTTTGCTCTTTTGCCCTTAATAAATTCTCCTTGAAAAACTGTGAATACTCTTGTTTTTCCCCTTAAACTTGTGTCTCAAGGGATTTTACCTACCAACACCCTGAGTTTGCTAAAGTCTGACTTTCTGAAGTCCATTTTCTTTGTTGTGCTGTTTTCCCTCCTATCATTCCTTAGAATCATAGAATTTATCATATCGTAATCACTTTCACCCAAGCTGCCTTCCACTTTTAAAGTCTCAACCAGTTCCTCCCTTTTTGTCAAAATTAAATCTCGACCAGCCTCTCCCCTAGTGGCTTTCTCCACCTTCTGAAATATAATTGTTTCTCCAATACATTCCATGTGCTGGGCCCAGGAAGGTGGTGTAAGGAAGCCTGACCTCCCCCAAACTCCTCCTGCACTGCTGCTCTTCTAGAAGCTACCAGCCTGATGCTTTGACGGTAGCATGGGCCCAACCTTAGAACATTTGTGTTCAGTTGCTACTTTGGCAGACTGCCAACATTTTCCTGAGCCATGCAAGTGAAATGGTAAACATTGATTTTCAGTGTTTGTATGTCAGTAAAACTCGAGCAGAATTCATAGAACAGAGAAAAAGGCACTTCTCTAACTCAAGGCCTATTGACAACAACAGCGGTCTTAAAGATTATCCAAAAGATCACAAGATTTTTTTATATTGGACAGTGTTAGGCAACCTAAATAAACAGGGTAGCTACCTGCTCCCCTTATAATTAAATGAATGTCTATTATAATGGCTTGTATTAGAAAGATAGGCTGCATTTACTTCTTTGAGGGGGTCAACAAGCATGTGGACAAAAATGATCTAATGGAAATAGTGTACTTAGACTTCCAGAAACCCTTTGACAAAGTCCCTTACTGAAGGCTCTTAAGCAAAGTAAGCTGTTATGGGATAAGCGGGAAGGTCCTCCTGTGGATCAGTAACTGGTTAAAAGATAGGAAACAAAGAGTAGGAATAAATGGTCAGTTTTCAAAATGGAGAGAGGTTAATAGTGGTATCTCCCAGGGGTCTGTACTGGGACCAGTACTGTTCAACATATTCATAAATGATCTGGAAAAAGGGGTGAACAGTGAGGTGGCAAAATTTGGAGATGATACAAAACTACTCAAGAACGTTAAGTCTAAAGCAGATTGTGAAGAGCTACAAAGGGATCTCACAAAATTGAGAGACTGAACAACAAAATGGCAGATGAAATTCAATGTTGATACATGCAAAGTAAAGCACATTGGAAAACATAATCCCAACTATACATACAAAATAATGGGGGCTAAAGTATCTGTTATCCATCAAGAAAGAGATCTTGGAGTCATCATGGATAATTCTCTAAGAACATTCATTCAATGTGCAGCGGCAGTAAAAAAAAGCAAACAGAATGTTGGGAATCATTAGAAAAGAGAGAGATAATATTGCCTCTATATAGATCCATAGTATGCCCACATCTTGAATACTTGTGCAGATCTGGTCACTCCATTTCAAAAAAGATATATTGGAATTGGCAAAGGTTCAGAAAAGGGCAACAAAAATGATTAGGGGTATGGAACATCTTTCATATGAAGAAAGATTAATGACTGGGACTTTTCAGCTTGGAAGAGATGACTTGGGAGGGATATGATAGGGGGGATATAAAATCATGACAGGTATGGAGAAAGTAAATAGGGAAGTGTTACTTACTCCTTCGCATAACACAAGAACTAGGGGGGTCACAAAATGAAATTAATAGACCGCAGGTTTAAAACAAACAAAAGGAAGTATTTCTTTACACAATGCACAGTCAACCTGTGGACCTCTTTTCCAAAGGATGTCGTGAAGGCCAAGACTATAACAGGGTTCAAAAAAGAAGTAGATAAGTTCGTGGAGAATAGGTCTATCAATGGCTATTAGCCAGGATGGTCAAGGATTCAAAACCATGCTCCAAAATTTACCTAGCTCTGTTTGCCAGAAGCAGGGAATAGGTGACAGGAAGTTGATCACTTGATGATTACCTGTTCTGTTCATTCCATCTGAAGCACCCAGCATTGACCACTGTTGGAAGACAGGATACTGGGCTAGATGGACCTTTGGTCTGACCCAGCATGACCATTCTTTTGGTCTTCCTGTTAATGCTACCATATTAGCATTAAGATGGAATGGGGAAGTCACTTCTGGTCCAGTTAAAGTCAATAGGAGTTTTACTGTTGACTTCAATGTGAAAAAGGTTGGGAGCCCTGATCATCTTGGATATCTGGTTTCCCCGTATGAATCAGGATATTAAATGTACAGTGGGAAAGGCTGAATGTCTGCTGTGAATATTCCCAGAAAAGAGATCCTCATCCTCACCAATTGCCACACATTCTCTCTCAACTTGATGAGGAAACATCCTTTCAAAATAAATTATTTTTCATACTTGATTCATCTTTGGGGATTGCCAGATATAGGTCTTTCTTTCCTCAACAGACAACCAAAAAGTTCAGAGAAGAGACCTTCCACATGACTCTTCTGCAAAAGATTTGGATTTTCCAAATGGCAGCTTACAGTTACATGTTTCTTCCTTTTTCAGTCAGTCAGTACTGCAAAAATAATAGCAGAGAAAACAAGAGATTATGTTAATAGTTCCCAAAAGACTAAAAAGACACAATAGATGAAGATGACAACAGATTTTCTTATGAAGCCAAGAAGAGGAATTTAGGAGAAAAACATTTGTAACATTCCCATTTATAAAGATATATTGGAAAGTTTGTGATCAAATAATTCTCTTTGAATTTCTGGCAAAATTAATCAAGGCATCTAGCATAGAACATCTTTGATACAGGTTATATGGAATTTGCCTTGTGGAATTGGCTCAGAAGTTTAAAATCCTTTTAAGAAAACACATCTACATATCTACTTTTTCTTGTAAGATTTTAAAAAAAACAGACTGATGTTCTTCAACCATCCAAGAACATCTGTATAATCAGCATTGACATTTTCCTTTCTGTGATAGATTTATTAGAACCTTGCTTTTATTGACCACTTTACAGTTTAACCAAATCCATAAATATCACTCTCAATGACCAATATTTGCTGGTCTCCAACAGGTTTCACCACATAAGCAAACGCACAGGGCTGTATTTCTGCTAAGACAATGATGGGACCAACTCTATCTGCTCCCTTATTTGGGATGTTGCTAACATATAACGTGAGTTTTAATATTGAACACAACAGCATCTCCTTGTGATTTCTCCCTAAGAAACTAACTTCACTCCTATGTTTCACATGGGCCTCAAGGGCTTCTTTTTAACTCAGATTGATGAGCCATGTCAGAAGGAAAGCCCTAAAGGACACAAAATCCTGTTGCCTAGCCAAAAAAAAAAAAAAATGTAAAACAGTCTTCATGAGAAAATGATGTCTAATTGTAAGACACTATGTTGTAACTGAGATATTGTTCTATATGGACTAATGGCATTTTGCAATTGGCCCTAAAATTATTGATAAAAAGCTGATTACTACTAAGAATGCCATTGATTCATTTGTGTATTCACATACACACAATATATATATTAAAATAAAGACAGGATCCAGTTACTGAGAGCTGAAACTAGACAAATTCAAAATAGAAATAGGGCACATTTAATTTAATTTATTTATTTATACATACATACAATGAGGGTAAATAATCATTGGAACAATTTCCCTAATGATGTGGTGGGTTCTTCATCACCTAACATCTTTAAATCAAGATGGGATATTAAAATACCTTACAGCTCAACCAGAAGATATGGGTTTGATGCAGGAATATCTTGGTGGAATTCTATGGTCTATATTACACAGCATGTCAGGCTAGATGATAAGAATGATCCCGCCTTTCCTTAAAAAAAAACTATGAATATTTTCTGTAACCCCGGTAATGAATCTGGGAACCCCCCTGGCAATTTTTTTTTTTTTTATAATTCTTCTGTTTGTCTGTGTGTGTCACTAGAAAGAACTAGTTGCAGACAATAATGGTGTATCGAAAGCAGGGAATTACTATTTGGAACAAAGCTTGTTTCTAAAAAGCATGGCATATAGGTCTATGTTCTTTGGAAACACAGAAGTTGTTCCCTATGACACATACTGTTTTCTGAAAAATTACAGAAGACTGACTCATGCAAGTTTATATTGTGCTCCATTTAAATACTATTTTTTTGGTTAAGTGGTAGCTATTTCAGTGGCTACCTTTTGGTTTGATGGTTTGTTTTTTTACAGGGTAAGGAGAGTTTACCCAAATTATAAGCCACTGCCAGTATTGCCTGAGGGAAAATGTCATCTTGACATTGATTTCTTTAGGGAATGAATCATGCAGCCATATAACCTAGCAGCACTGTCTGTCTAGATTTGTTTTTTGTTTCTGTTAATACAAAGTTTGTCACTTGAAAAAATGTGTGATGTCTGGTCTTATGTGTATTTATAGTTTATCCCATGTTTACTAACAATTCTACTATGTGTGTCATTCATGTCTGGCATACGCATCATCAATAGTTCCATTTCAATACAGAAGCCCATAATTTCATTTTATGTTTTGTCCATATGCATCATTTTTGTGACTGCACTTTGTCTGTGATGAAGTATTATAAGAATGCATGCTTAATGATAGAAACCATGATGTATTCCATATATAGTACTGTATAGTTATTGTAAACTGGTGTTTGACACACATTTATGATTTAGATCACTAATGGTTGTCTGTATCACTGATATGACCCACTCAATCACTTTGTAAAAAACCAATGACACACTCCTTTACAGATTCCATTTAGCTCAGCTAATTCAAAGAACATCAGAAAAACCAAATCTTTAATCAGGACTAATTCACATTCTAAATGGTGAATAGGATATAAAGGATTTCTTGAGGCCAGAATTTGCTACCTTGAAATACCACTTAGGTAGGTATTACTCTTAGGAGTAAGAGTTGTAGAATCGGGTCAGCAGTAAACTCAGCATAACATATGTTTCTAGTCCATTTTTTAATCCTTTGCCATTGACTAATAGATGAATTGCGTCTTCTCATTTATCTTTTATTTCTTTTAGATCAGATGGTTTCGTTTCCCTTCTTTGTTCTTATTTGTTTTTTTTTGTTCACTATATAGAGCGTGCTTGGTGCTGTACAGACATATAGGAGGTCAGCACGTGTTTGCATTCTCAGTTTAGGACTCTATTCAGCCAATCACATCTCTTAAAGCTCATGATCCCATGACTTTCTCTGGTGCTGGGGTGGCGTAGATTGTCAAGACACACCATCTCCACATCTGTGTATTCTAAAGACCTCAGAAGGAGTCAGCCCAGGGTGGTGCTGAGGGCACATTGACACCCACATGCAGGGAAAGTCTCTCAGGGATAAATGACTCATTCCACATCCTCCGTAAACTGAAACACATGTTCTCTGTAAATCTTTTTTAGTTTCACTCATTCCTTAGCTTTGAAATCTAAACTAAGGAGTATAAAGAAATTGTTGTTATAAAGAAGAGACTGATTGCAGCAGAGGAGCTGGCACTAGCAGCATTAAGCAGGGTGCTAATCTAAGTCCCTCTTCAGTGTTCATCTGTGCCCTGGTGAAACTGGCTTACCACTTATGTGAGTAGGCACTACGCCATCCTACCGCATGGGTATTAGAATGGGTAGCCAAGCGATCGTGTGCATACATTGACTGTGGGCATCAAGGGCAGGATTCCAAGCCCAGGAATGTGGACATAGCTGCATGTCTTGCTCATGTGGACATATTCAGTAGCTAATGAGCCATGTCAACAACACAGAGATGGATTCACTGAGAGATCAGCAAAACTGCCTCCACCGTTGTGCAAAGTGAGTTTTTTGCACCTCAGGGACTGGAAAGTGTGTTGCACAAGGACTGGAGAGGACAGGGAGATCAACAGTCAGAGATTTCATGCTATTACTTTACACATTTTGTCACGTTCAGCCTCTGTGAATCATCATCATTCTTTGTGTGGGAAATAAGCATTTAAAAGGGAATATACCAGGTATTTGATGCAGCATTGTGTGTGTGTTTTTATGTCACATACCTGTTATGTGCTGTGGATGAGAACTGGTTAATTAGAAATGGTCTGTCATCGAGAACCGAGACCCTGGGAAGAATTCAGATCCTAATCTAGCTCTGAACTATGCAGCTCATGCCACGTTTTAGTTACTACCCAGGGCTTCAGGCCTCTCCACTGGAAACAAGGAATTAAAATATATCTAAGTTAGGATAAAAACACTTTAGCAGTGTTTTGGATTATGCAACATTGGTCAGAAATGTACAATTCCTAATGTACTGTCCTTGGAGTGTTCCATGTTCTGGACCTTGAGCTGAAAAAGAGTGTAGTTCATATTAGTAAAACATTGTTCCAGCTGGATTGAGATAAGAAACATTTGAAGAAATTAAGATGTTGGTTAAGATTTTACCTACGCTATCTCTCTCTGGAACTAATTTAATGTTATTTCTAAATATAAATTCCATTACCCATCAGCTTGGAATTTCAGTGATTAAACAATGCCAAAGGGCAAAATCTGGAGATGGTTGAAATACATCTGTGACTTATGAACATTTCTTTATACCCAGGACTAAATCTGTAAGTGCAGGCAGTGGATTAATAGTCGTGCAAAGCACCTAAATGTATGTCTTTTGAAACATGAGGGGGAAATAGCTTGTAGTTTTGGTTATCCTATCCCAAGAACATATTCTGAAAACACCCGCCATTTGCTTCACACTGGTACATTCCAGTGGCAAAATTACTAATCAGAAATACTTTAATGAGCCCTGGAGATAAAATTTATTTCTGTCACAGATGGCTGGACAATGTCTAGAGAGGTGTTAACTCCTCCAGAAGCAGAGAAATCACTTCATACTGGTACTGAATTGTACACAGATGTGTTATGTAAGGTGACATTATAACAAATCCATGTAGTACAAAAAACGATTGTATAAATGAGACCCACACATGAAACTGGGACTAGCACCTGGTCTTTCAGATCCAAAAATCATAGGCCTCTACCACTTAAAACAAAGGAGAATTGTATCTACTAGGAGTAGTAAGTCCCATTGCCTCTGTGTGCCAGCCACTAGATGGCTGTATAAGACTCTCATAAAACACACACAGAGCTGTAAGGGGGCTTGTGTTACAGAGCCAATATATTATACAGTAACCCCCATGCTCCACAATGCTGTGACCTAAGAAAGGGAAGAAGCCTTCTGCTAGGACACAGACTGTGCTAGACATGCTGGAGTTGGAGCTGTGTTAGCCAGAAGTCCGTTTAAACAAATAGTTTACCAGCAGGATACCAACACAGTGTTCTAGTCTAGGCCATATTTTGCCAAACTGTGCTACAGAATGTGCTCTAAACCTTCAAGCTTTCTCTAGTTCCCACTGGGTCCTGCCCCTGCTTTCTACTTCCCCACCCCAACAATGGGGTGCTCTCTTTCCTTCCCACCCAAGTCCCCTTGATTTCCCCCCACCCCTTCTTAATTTGCAGGCCAAAAGTTACTGAAGCAGCTAGAGTGAGTTCAGAAAGTACCCTGGACTGCCAGCTGCCTCCTCTCTCCTCTGCCTGTTCTACCCTGCACCACTTTATCAACTGTTTTGAGATTTGCAGATGTAAAGTTCTAGAGCGGCGGTTCTCAAACTTGCTGCGGCCTGACCCATTTTTCCTTTCTTACAGAGCTCCGCGAACCCTGGTATGTCCGCCGAAAAGCTGCCGAATGAATTACTTCCTCATTCGGCGGCTTTTCAGCGGACATGCCGAATGCTCCTGAGTGTACACTGAAAGCGAAAGTAATAACTTCGGTAGCGCTTGCCATGTCCACCAAAAAGCCGCCGAACGAGGAAGTAATTCATTCGGCGGCTTTTCAACGGTGCCAGCATATTGCGACCTCCCCCCAGAAGCGGACAGTGTCCCCTCGGGGGTCATGACCCCTGGTTTGAGAACCACTCTTCTAGAGAAGTGCTAAGAAAGCACTTCAGCACAGACTGTTGTTGGAAAGTGCCTAGCACAGTTTTGATTGGTTAAGGTATAGTTAAGCAGGACTCAAGTTTCACTATATAAACTGGGGTCTAAGAAGGAGACTAGCAGAAGGAACAGAGTAAGAAGAAGGAAAGACCTGGAAGAAGAAGAAGAACTCACCTCCAAGGCACAGCCTTAAATCAGAGCTGCTAAGAATCTTCCACACAACCGTGACATGCAGCAACCAGAATACAGATGAGAATGACCTTGCGTGGCCAACAGGGAAAGTCCACCTGTCTGATCAGGAATGGGGAGCATAGTATTGTATGCTTAGCATATGTATTTTGCTTGGTAATTGTTAATAAATAGAGGGAAAGTATATTCCTCTGTAAGGCTCTTTCACTGGCAAAAGGTCATGCCAACCAGCAAAGAGTACGCCCTGAGCCCTAGGAACTGGGTAAGGGATGAGTGGGTACTTAAATTAACCAGATTATGCACTGAGCCCTGGGAGCTGGTGACCTAAAGCCCTGGCAATTGGGAAAGGGTGCGGGTGTCTAAATCAAGGATTACGCCTTGACCCCTAGGAACTGTGTGTGTGTAACGGAGAATTTGGGTGGGTAACAAGTTTGGGTGACATCATACACTAAATAGTGAAAAAAGAAATAAATAACTAAGCAAGTGTTTGTGTGCGTGTGTTATGTTCCCACACACACTAGATAAAATTGGTGTTACTCTTAATTACTCTTGCTGGAAGGTTGCAGTGTAACACTTCTTTATTTCTTAGAATTCAGAACAATAACCCACAATAACCCAAAACAGAAAGCACAACCCACTCCACCTGATTTTAGCCTGGCTCTCTGATCACTGACTCTCTTAGGCCCACATCCCTTGCTTCCTTACAAAAAGCCCTCTAGTCTGCAAGCAGGACCAGAAATACCCCCTGAGCGTTTAAAGTGATAGCTTACAATTTTAACACGGTTTATAACACACCACCATGTATTTGGTTGCAACATTTAAAACAAAGGGGAATAGGCAGAATTATGAAATGCAGCCCAGAGCAGAGAACCAGAATAAGGTCTGCTATAAATGGATGGCTGTTTCCAACTATAAAAGTTTTGAGCGTTCTACCCTCCAATTGTTTTGTTCCTTGTATTTCAAGATGGGTCTCAAACCAGATCTAGGGATCTGAACGTGTGGGGAAGCTCAGATTCAGGTCTGTATTCTGCATCTGGCCCCTGTGCTGACAATGTGAAACACCTTGGTGATGGTCAAATTGCAGATCTGGATCCTAATCCTGTGACTTGGGGCCCATTATTAGATTTTTGAAGGGAAACAGATATGTGAAGTAAAAAAAAAAGAAGACATCTGAGATAGGGCTCCTCTCTCAAATGTAAACGGAGTTACATTTGTGTCATGAAGCAGTGGGCTCAGTTTTCTAAGGGAGGCATGGTTCCCAGAAGGAATTACATAAATATTTATGAAAATGAAGCAGGAAATATTTTCCCAGGGTAGAACACTGATTCAGTGCTCCATCAGGTCAGCAAGAGCTGGAGGCTGTTTTGTAAGTCATTTGCTGGAACTGAATCACTGCCTGCTTATTTGCTGGGCTCTGTTCTGACCCAGGAGCAGGCTGCACTCTGACTAACACAAATTATGAAACAATCGCAGCTTTTCCCTTTTTATATATTCATAGCTAACAGAACTTGGAATTCCTTTCTTTTTTTAAACAACCCCAATGTTTTGCAGTATCCATATGTGTTTCCATGGAAAACCATAATGGTGACAATAGTTAATATCAGGCCTTTCATGGAGTTTAATGAGAGTATTATTGTAGGCAAGCGTCATTTTCAGTAACAGGAAAAACTTGAAGTGCTCTGTGGCCAATTACGCGATCTGACAATAGTGATAAAATTAACCTAGAGTTGTCCCTGTCAATGTGGTGTGATTCCTGGGAGATGTGAATAATCGCAAACAGGGCCTGGCGCTGCATATTTTATACACCTCACTGAAGCGGTCTTTCAGGAAGAACAGACCATATATTATCTTCAGGCCACGCATTTGAAGAGGTAATAAATGTAGGCTTTGATCTTGCAAATCCTTGCATGCCGCATAACCAGGGACACAAGGCCATGATGTCCCAGTGCAAGTGTGAGCAGAGGCTACACATAGCTTGGATATGCTTGAACAATGCAACATAAGCAGAACCCCCAAACAACCCACGAGACCAGAATGGATGTTAGGCTATTGTCACCAAGCCTACTGTGTTATGTGTAACCGCATCACTAGCATGTTGGAAGTTATGTAAGACTGTTGCAAACTATCTTAAAAATCTCTATTTAATTGGCTGTGCAGGCAACAAGACTTTGGAAGAATTCCTGTCATTAGCTGTAAAGTGCAGTTCTTTTTGGAAGCTGTTTGCCGACGTTCAGAAAGCTTTGCTTGCTGCCCGAGTCTCTGCCTGGAATAATATAGTGTAGAGCTGCTGTTCACAGACTACAGCCACAGAAAGCAAATGTTACAAAATATGACAAGGTGTCAGAACGCAAAGGGTCAGATTTTAAATGAGAATTAGGCACCTAAATCCCAATCTAGGCCTAAAAGCTTTAAAATACATTCCTCCTGCCCTGTCCCTCGTGTGCCATATTATACTATTCTATTCCCCCTCTATTCTTTTCTTCTCTAATCAGTTCTAAGCTTTGACAGTACTGGAATTAACTCAATATCACTGATGTAACTGGCATGGCAGGCTGGACAGTCTTGACCTCAGATACTGTGGTAGTAGGGGGCCATATAAATACCATCGGCAGACATTTTGCCTTTGAACGCCTGCAGATCCCGGTAGTTGGTCATTAGAGGTATAGGGAAGCTCCCTGAATTATTGAAGTCTTGGGCTAGAGCTGCTGCAGGTGGCCCGTGAGCACTGCACTCTGAGCCTTACCTGTGGTCTAGGCAGGATGTGTAAACAGTTGAGTCCAGTCACAGTATGTGGGACTGTGTTAATCCGTCAAGTTGACACTAATTTCTGGCCACCTATTGGTAAACTTTACAGCTACCTGAAAGTTGTTGTTTGTACTGTATGTGGTACATTGACTTTTGATGGTTAACATCGGAGGGATATTAAAGTAAAGGTAACACTCAGTTCCTGAGAGAAAAGCTTAGATTCTAAAAAGGTAACATGCAACATAATGGTGACTTGTGTACAGCTGATGGCAAATATACTGAACACTTCATGATTTTCTTTTAACTATTCTCAGGGGTTTCTGGTAAAACATTCTTGCTGCAGGAAACACAAACACTGGTTTGTTAGTTTTTTTCTTGCCTACAGACATCTCTCTCAACCTGATTCAGTGAGAATTAAACTGCACAATGGCCGATGTACCTCTTTACAGCTCAGTCACCACTGAATTCTCTGAGCAAATGTTTGCCTGCATCACTTCTCCATTCACTGTTTACTGCTGAGGAATATCAAACAGTTGCTGGAAGATTTCTCAGTACTTCGGAGCAGATTCTGCCATTCACTAACTACACTAACTTCCTGCTCCTACATCATGGGTGTCTTGTGCTTAAATGGACTTTATGCTCCCAAAATGGAAATGAAGTGTCAAGAAAAGGGAAAGGATAAATAACACAAATTTACAACTTACGAAGTGATAGGCACAATTCACAATGCAAATCACACACAGTCAAGTTTATTCCAGGGGCAACTCCATCCACCCACAAACCCAATTCTTATTCTGCCTGCATCCCCCTCTAGCTGTGATGTATTTGTTTCCATGCCCTTTGCATGCTGTTTCAGACAAGGATCTGTCTTCTTATTGTAACCCTTCTGCCTATCAGAGTTGGCAGCAACAAGGGCCAGGTTCAGTATTTAGGGATTCTGTTCCAATAACACAATGCAAAACTGGCTTGAGCCCCCACCCAGTGACCTGGGACAAATACATACCACCCCAAGCCCTGGTACCTCTAAAAGGCAATACTTCCCCTCTCGCTAGCACAGAGTCTGAGTATAGCAAAAGCCTTTTAAGAACAGAGAGAAACTATGCGGCATTATGTTGGAGAAACACCACAAACAGGATTCATAACACCAACCATGAGCGAAAAGACCCACCCCAAGCAAATTGGGCCATGTCCTTTCCTTTGGTTCTTGAGTCCAGCAACGCAAAAGTCACCCAAAGTCCCAAAAGTCCAACAACCCCAGTGTTTCTGTCCTTGGTCAGTACAGTCCCATAATTCAGAAGTTCATCTGCAGAGTTTTACCCCCCTTCCCAACCTGTGTGGAAATGAGGGGATGGGAGGACAAAGGGGCACCTTATGTGCTCTGATGGCCAACTGCCCCACCTCTCTGTGGGTTTCTGCTGCAGTCTTTACCACCAGCTGCTCCTCTCCAGTAGACATCCTGTGAGTTATTCCTCTCTGCTACCTACTCACCAATATATCTTTACCCCATCCCCTACTACTTAACACAGTACTTAGTGATTTCAGCTCATAGTACGGGAGCCTCAGTGCTAGTGCACCATTGGCCCAAAGTAAATTCAGCTCAGCAATCTGTAACCAGACTCCTGATAAAATAAAAATTAGCTCTACTATTACACTGCAGAAAGAGTACACTTAACATTTGGAGATCTCAGAAGATCATCTATACTACTAAGTACAAGTACCTCTCCCCAGCCTGTCTTAATTCACTGGGTTTTGGAACCCATGTCCCTTGCCTAGCTAGTGCTACTTAGTTGATGGTGAGTCCATCCATCATAAAAGGCCAAGTACAGTTCCACTGTCCTTGATTCCCATAATCAGGTTAACATTTTATTCTTCCTGCCCCAATAACAGAGAAACTGGGGATCCCACAGCAGCCCAAGTGACCATTTGGGCTGCTATGGGCTCATGCTAGGTGGGATGGGTGTGCCTATGCAAACGAGATCAGTCCCTGACATTCTTTTCCACTACTCACCACCAGATGTCAGGATAGAGCTCATCCTGACTCTGCTTACATCATATTTCTGAAAAGTACAGTGCATGGCACAATAATAGAGAGAGACAGTGTTTTGAAACAGCATGGCAACCTGTGATAAGACTGGATAGCAGAGGTGAAATCTTCACCCTGCTGAATCAGTGGGAATTTTCCAATGTGGCCAAGATTCCCCTCATGCTCTCCCCAACCTCCTCAGGCTTGAGAGCAAAGGTGTCCAGCCATCAAAAAAGAACAGGTGCCTTGTGTAACTGCACACTTCTGTATGGGTACACTTGTTGCTCTGTTATCTGTCAAAAGCCTGCAGGGCTATAAAATTAATTTCTCTCTAAATAATGAGGAAAGCATCTGAAAAGCCATTTCTCCTCTTTAATATGCTTTTGCTTAGGATGGGCACAAACAAACGTGTGTGTAGCCGCTGCCAGCAATGAATTACTCAGCTCCAACAAATTAGCCCCCATTCCAGAGCAGCTCTCCCCTTATTGAGCTAAGTCACCCAGGATGTAAAGGGACAAAAGTTAGTAGAGTCCCACCAGAGATTAATATGAGCATCCATCTGCCTTTTCTCCCTACCTGCCATGATTCATTGACATTGTTACTATGTTTTTATCTAATTAAGAGCTGGAGCGTGCCTTTTCCAGGCAGGGTTGCTCTGGGGAAAGGTGCAGCAAGATCACACAGTAAACAGAGGCCCTCGGAAGAATTCTTGTGATGGCCAGAATTCCTCTGTGTTTGAGCTTTAAACCCACAAACTCATAGCAAACTCGGAGAAGCATGTCATACAAATCAAATCCAGCACTAATTGAAAACCCATTTTGCAGTGCAGCTGAGAAAACAAAGCCTGAATGGGCATGGAGCCTGAATGACTCCATTGCCTGTAGAAATCATCTCTCCTGGCTGGTAATGGGATGCATGGACTAAAGGTGAGGTGGAGAATTTTGCACTGCTATTGCTCAAACTTTACCTATTCTGTGGTTTCAGTCCTCAGGGTTATCCTTCTGGATCTTGTCTGTCAACAAAGCCAGGGAAGCCACAGAGTAACCACGGCAACAGTCTACAGGCCATAATAGTAGCCATGACCTATGTATTCTGGCTGGCAGATCATCTTGGTTCATAGGCCCACTGCTCACACCCATTTCTCACCCTTTCTTCTCAGCCCTCCACCATGCTTCATGGAGCCACCAGAGAACTCTGCAGCATGGCATGCAGGACGTGTAAAGTCCCATTCTATGACTTCTCCTTCAAGCAGAGCTGCAAGCGTTCAATTGCTATTGGGAGTTTTGGCGGACTCTTGTTGGCATGTGTCTCTTACCTGTTAGAATGAGACTAAATTAATTTCCTTATGTAATAACACAGTACAAGCCTCTTATAATTAATTGACATTCATTTGGATAGAAAATCAAAGTCTTTCTCTTCTGAATGGAGTGTTGGGTTTCCCCATTATAAGTATAAAAAGAAAAGGTTCACAAAAACAGAGATAGCCTCATATAGCCAAGACATTTCCTCTGGCCAATGCAGCTAAATATTTCACAACTAAAAGATAAATTGGAATAAACAGCTGTCACTGTTAAATAAATATTCTGGACAATGTATCATCTGTGCAGGATACAAAAACCTAACCATCCGTGACCTCCTTTTCCCCCACTTTATTTAGCTTTTTTTTTAGTGTAAGCTTCCAAGTCTTTGCTCTGCCTCATTTAGTGAAACATTTATTTTAGAGTCAACTCGCATTTTTCAAGACTGGAATAACGAAAGGCATTTCCTGGGGAACTGCAAGGATGAGCAGCATGAAAGAACAACAGTGGAGGACATGTGGAACTTTAGTAGTGCTCTTCATTTTTCAAGTTCAGATTTTTGGTTTTGATGTTGACAATCAGCCTGCAACAGACGTCTGCTCGACACACACCATTTTACCTGGACCAAAAGGTGAGGAATACCAAACTGCTAGTTAATACCAAAGCTGAGCAGAGTGGAAATTCTGAGTCATAAACGGATTTGTGGTGTGGGATGTGCATCACGGGTGGGCTGGAGATGAAGGATCTGAAGAACTGCAGACCTAGCCAAATGAAATTTGTAAGGGAAGGAGAAAGAAGGGCTGCAGTGAGGAGACATGAGAATTGAGGAATTTTTTTAGAAAGTTACTGAAGTCTGGAATCAACTCCTGCACTTTCATATAAAGTGTTTTCAAACTGGGTATGTGTACCCTTCGGGGTACACGAGCTCTTGTCTGGGGTATGATGGAAAAATTCTGTAATGGCAGACAACACATTTTATTTAGTAAGACTTGGCAATCTAATCAATGCTTAATCTCCTTTCAATTAAAATTGTAGCCACTGTGTAACTCACAGTCAGAGATATTTCAAACTGTGGAACACGCCCCCATAGAGGGAGCAGAGGAATGTTTGGAGGGGGGCTCTGACCAGCCCTGCATGGCAAGGCTCAGAGAGGGAGCACCACTGCCACCCCCTGACTCACCTCAGCAGGCCACCCAGCCTTTCTGGGTGGGAGACTGGGAGGGAGGTGGAACCATAAATTGTAATGCACACAGGGGGCTCAGCTCAAAAAGTTCAAACTCAAGTCTGCTAATATAAATTAAATATCTTGTCCACATTGTTTCAGCTAAATTAGATTGCTCCAGTTCAACATAAGTGTTCCCAGGCAGTTGATAAACAAAATAATAACACTGGGACTCCCTTGAAAGCAAGAGCCGGCTGATGGTTGCGCTAGTTGTTTCTACACTTAGAGGGAGAGTACCATCATTGTTTATAAATGCCTAATTATAGATGGTGATCACTGCAGTACATATCAGACTTGATCTAGGAGCTCCTGTTGAAATCAATAGGGGCCTCACCATTGACTTCTGTGGGATCTCGATCAGCTCTTTAGCATATCGTTCTTTCACCTCCAAGACACTTTACAAATATCTGAGGCCAAATTCTATGCATCAGCTTACGCAACTGAACCCATGTAACCTAACTGAAGTCAGTGGAATTGCCTGGGGTGTAAATCAGCCAAGAAATCAGTTATGTTAGTCCATAACAAAGAGATCTATCTTGCAGTGGCAGTTCTAAAACATTTATTCCAGGCCATGGCTACTGAAGCTCAGACTACTGCTTCCTTGTTAGTAATTCATTATATTTCTCCATAGGCTACAGAAGAGGGGAACAAATGCAAATGATTTATAGTTTAAACAGAAAAGAGACTTTATCAACACAAAAACACTGCTGCAGACTCATTTGTTTTTATGATGGATTATTCAAATGAATGTTGTTTAAAGTACCATTTTTAATCATCAGATACATTTCTTTAAGATTGAATCCGAAGTTTAACCTTTGCCGGGGCAGTATAAACTCAGGGAGACATAATGAAACCAGAGGGAGTGGTACAAGTTTGTTTAGTTACTGTCTGAATAATGGAAGCACACACACTTGGGAGAGGGAGTTTGGCTGACAATAAACTTTGCAATTAAAATATGCCTGAGTTGGCTATGTCTACCCTAGAGACCTTACAGCAGCACAGCTGTACTGATGCAGGTCTACAACATAATTAAACCATCTCCAATGAGTGGCAGTAGCTGTATCAGCCGGACACACCTAGGGAGGTGGTGGAATCTCCTTCCTTAGAGGTTTTTAAGGTCAGGCTTGACAAAGCCCTGGCTGGGATGATTTAGTTGGGGATTGGTCCTGCTTTGAGCAGGGGGTTGGACTAGATGACCTCCTGAGGTCCCTTCCAACCCTGATATTCCATGATTCTATGACAAGTTCTCCTGCCAACATAGTGTTGTGCACACTACCACTTATGCTAATATGTCTCTCCGGGATGTGGGGTTTTTTAGGCTTTGCTGACATAAGTGCTGGGTAGACATGGCTTAGTGACACCACGTCATGAATAGAGCTAGAATATAAGTCCAGGTCTCAGACTTGTTCTTTTGGTCTCATCCAGCAGGGCTAGGACTACGCACACATTGTAACTCAAGCCTGGTAATGAGCGAATCCAGCAATTGTGATGTTCGGTGTCTGTTGCTTCTTGGCCTTAATAATGGCTTGGCATGATGATACCAGGGACGGGGAAAAACAAAAGGAGTTTATTGAGGGGATGCTTAATGCTCCTCAGAGCTAAAATATTACTATTTCCAAAGGACCGAATGGCTTAAGACGAGTAATTGGATATGGAGTTCATCGCCTTTAAGTCACTGCTTCAAATCTCCTGTCAAACAGGTGACAAGTGACCATCTGACAGCATTCTACACTCTATGGGAGATGAATCTGTGGCCTCACTCCAGTTCCTAGTGGGCAAGAGCCCATGTTAGAAAAGCCACAGCTGGCTTTTACTGGCATGACAGCCTCATCTGCAGTCCAAGTAAGAATCTAAAGACTGAATAGAACAATGTCTGAACTACCCCCTTCCCTGTAGAGAAGTCTCTCAAGGTCAGGGATGAGGCACATTGGCCAAAGAGGGCATGAGAAAGTTTGCAATACTGATGCCCACACTGTACCTGTCCTGTGATTAGAGGGCTCCAGACACGAGGTGTTCTAACTGTTAACAGCACTAAATCCACCAACAAAACTTTCCTACTGTATTCTAACTGTAGTATCTCAAATGAAGGCTTCTATTGCTTCTAGAACCGTCATTATTTTTCTTTTAAAAATGCTGTATCTGTGGTGCAGACTGTTTTCCAGTCTTCAGAAAATAGGCAACTCTCCAGCGTCTTAGTCAGTTTGCCCACATTTAATCGCTCTACCATCTTTCCTCTGCTAGAGGCAGGCATGATAGCATCATTTATTCTGCTGAGAGATCACACAATATGCTGGCAATCACTTTGTAGCTGTGCCATTTACTGGCTTTGTGCCTCTCCTGTGACATCATCTACCTTCGCCATAAGAGACCTATAGGTGCAGTGGGTACCTCAGACTCTATGGCTCCACATTAAATTGAAGTTGTACTTTGCTCTTGCATTACTTTAAAGTCCACATTTCTTACAGGAAATAGCAGCAAGAACTTACATTTTCCCACGTGCTCTGTGTGGAAACCATCTTTATTCAAAAAGGGCCAGTTGTCACCCAAAAATCATTTGCTCAAAACATTGGTAACTTTTTTTTACACTCATAACAAGAGATGTCATATTAATTACTTAGGTAGCACAAGGGGATACGAGTAATGGGATGAAAATAAGTGAATATTTTAGGCTGAATATCAGAGAAAAATCTTCATGACAGAGCGGTATTAGGCTCACAGGGAAGTGACACAAAACGGGGCCTTGAAAAGTTAACTGGACAAATGCTAGACAATGTTCTGAGGGAATGATTCTGCCCTGGGCAGTAGGGATGAACTAGGGGGCCTAATAAATCTTTACCATCTTTAATTTCTATGGTAAAGCCCTAGAAGTTAAAACAATGAGGAGTCCTTGTGGCACCTAAGAGACTTATATATTTATTTGGACATAAGCTTTTGTGGGCTAACACCCACTTTATCAGATGCACTTAGACATTAGTACCTATTAGAACTGTTTGTTATTAATAACTTAATAGACGTTAAAACCTGACCTCTAGTGGTCATGAATGATATTTACAATGCATGTTTTAACCACTGACTTTAGTATTCCTATTTGTTTTCTCCATCTTTCTGTTCACACACCATTTTTTCTACTGTTGGTGCAGACAGACTGGTTATAATTTTTAAAAGCACTATATGAACACACGACCAACTTTTGCATGCATGCTAACACACACGAAGAAGCAGGCAAACTTCAACTGGTTTCCAGTTCCCTCTCCAATCTAAAACTCAGCTCAAGTTTGCAAAGAAGACTACTAATCCATTTGGTTAACTTGGGCCTAATGTTACTGCAGTCTGGTCCCACCTTTCTGAGAAGGTTTCATCTCTGACAAATTCTAATAGGATTCTATTCAATTAATTTGGAATATGCCTATAGAATGTCATCAAGATTGATGGCCTCTCTATAGACTCTGTAAATTCTCCAATAAAATTTAACAGCAGATTATAACTTGACTACAGAATTCTGTATTTTGAGCCAAAATTTCTATAAGATTTTGAAAATTTAGGTCAACAAAGTGATTAGTGATTTTGGATGCCTGACTTGGGACACATTAAAGGATCTGATTTTTAGAAGGGCTGAGCAAACACTCTGAAAATCAGGTTAAGGTGCCACAAATTGAACCTCCCCAAAATTTCAACATCCAACATCACTAGTCAGTTTTGAAAATTTAGGCTATTATTATTCAGGATTAAAAATTATAAAACAAGGGCCAATTCCTGGATTGGTCTGATCCCCTGAAGGGGGAAGACTACCCTGACTACACACATAGTAGGCAACTTAAGTGAAAAAGTCCTTGGGAAGAAAACCTGGGACACTGCGTATAGTCCCAGACAGAAACAATTCAAACCCTGCTGACTCTCACTTAGTTTCACTGAAGCCATCAGCCCAAAGCAAAGCCCAATGGATACAAACCCATACAAAAAGAAGCCAGGATAAAATTTGCACAAACCTCTGATTTAAACAACCCAAGTTTCATCCAGTTAGAGCAATGAGCCTCTGAACTGGACATTGTGATCAGTACTGTTATTAGTGGAATGTGGTTTCCAGATTGATGTGGTTGTTTATGCATCCTCAGTAAAAATTACGCAGAAGAAAAAAGTGTTGCATGAGTACAGTATACAGAGATGTTCCTTAAAGCACATTACAGCCAGTGTGCACCAGATCACTTTATTACTCCCCTGACATCTCTATCTGATGACATAAAGTAACTTACATTTCCCAGACAGCATCTGTATTAATCAAATCTAAACCACTATGACACATTGAGCCAAAAAAATTCCACAGGAACTTTCTGGGATGGCTTCTGCTGCTTCTTTCTTTCACAATAGCCTCACATCATCACCAAGGGACATTTAGGAAACTTTAAGCCTCCCTCAGTTTTCACAATCCTGACCTCTCTTGGTTCACTTGTGTCCAATGGTTCCTTCAATGTTCCCTCCCCTCTCCTACTCTCCTTGGCAGTCTCACAAATTTCCATCCTTAGCCTCTTCCTCTTCTCCCTGTACACTCTCTTTAAGGGTGATGCCATCCTTTCATACAGATTTAGCTGCCATCTCTGAACTGAGGCCCCATAAATCTCGCTCCCCATTTCTGGGATGTCTCACTATATCCAGTCCCATATCTCCGTCTGGAGATCACACCATCAACTTAAACCTAACATGACCAAAACTGAAATGACCTTTCTTTGAAACCCTCCTCTCCATTCCCCTCATTCTCTGTCACTGTTAAACGCATCAGGATACCAGGGGGAATCTTGGACTCCTTCCTTTCTCATGCCTCTCGCATCCAAATCCTCTCTCTTCTTCCTCAAAGACCTGACCTTTTCTTTCTGTCCAGACCATTAGAACTCTCACCCAGGCCCTTATACTCTCCCATCTTGATGACTGTAAGCCAGGGGTGGGCAAACTACGGCCCGCAGGCCACTTGTGGCCCGCAAGCCGTTTTTATCCGGCCCGCGAGCTCCTGCCGGGGAAGCGGGAGCAGTGGTCCCGCTCTCTTGGGCGGGGCGCTATGAGAGTGCCCCAGAGAGTGGGGCCGGCTGCTGGCCGGGCGCGCCGCCCGGGACAGCGGACCCGCAGCCGGCCGGGCGCACCACTCTGAGAACGGGGCTGGCGCACCCCAAACAGTGGGCCTGCTGACGGCCGGGCGCGTCGCCCTGAGAGCGGGCCCGGCGCGCTGCCCAGGTCCCCGCGGGAGCCCGGGTGCGCTGCTCAGAGCCCGGAACAGCGGGCTCGCAGCCGGCCGGGCACACCATCCTGAGAGCGGGCCCGGCGTGCCGCCCGGGACAGCGGGCCCGCGGCAAGCCGGGCGCGTCGCCCTGAGAACAGGGCTGCCGCGCCGCCCAGGACAGCACCGCGCCTCGAGCTCCTGGCCCGGGGTGCCGGGCCGACCGTGGCAAGCCGTGGGGCCCGCGCTCCCGAGCCAGGGACGGGGCCGAGCAAGGCAGACTGCGGTGCCCCGTGCTCCCAGCCCGGGAGCCGGGTGGAGCGCTGCGAGCCGCGGAGTCCGCGCCCGGCTCAGAAGGTAAGCAGTGTGGGGGGGTGTTTAGGGTCGGTGTGCGGGGATGGTTATGGTAAATGGGGGAGCTTAGGTGGGGGTTAGGGTAGGTGAGGGGGCTTTGGTGTGGGAGTGCTTAGGGTAGGTGGGGGGGGTGGTTAGGGTGGGGGAAGGGACAGTCAGGGAACAGAGAGCAGGGGGGCTAGATAGGGGATGGTGTCCTGGGGGGGCAGTTAGAGTGTGGGGGGGTCTCTGGAGGGTGTTTTCAGGGGACAAGGAAGGGGGGGTTGGATGGGTCAGGGGCTCTGAGGGGGGCGGTCCGGGGGGTGGGAAGTGGGTGGGGGTCGGATAGGGGGCAGGGCCTTTGGCCCTCCGCACAATTTTGAACCCTAGTGTGGCCCTTGGGCCAAAAAGTTTGCTCATCCCTGCTGTAAGCTTTCCTCTGTATCTTCTGACCCCCACAGTGCCTTCCCCAGTCCTTATAAAATTATGCCACTAAGATCATATTTTGTGCCAATATGATTACAACAACTCCTCTTTGAACCTCCTACTAGTACCCCTTTTCCAGCACATCAGGTGCAAGTTTCATCTCCTGGCCTTCATGACCTTATTTCTACTACTTACACAGCTTTGTCTCTTATCACCTCAGTAGGACACCAGCAGGCCTGGTTTCTGACAGAGACTGAGACTTTCCAGATGCAGAATTGTGTAAACACAATTACTTAGGATGAAATGGGCAGCAGTACTAGAGACCACCATAAACTGTTCACTACTCTTCCTGTACAGAAACACATAACAATACAGACATGCTATAGTGAAGCGAAGACTCACTGGTGCGGCACCTCCTGCTGGTCATTTGGGAATTAGCTCTTTTCCAGCGTATAGATCACCCTTTGCATGCCAATGTCTCACCTGCCACTGGCTCTATGTCCCTCCCGGACCCTGGTGCCCTTTGCCTCAGGGTTCTGCCCCCAACCGTAACCCACAGTTTGGATCTCCTCTCCCAGGGGAACCCCCAAACCTGTAAGCCCTCCTTGCCTCAGTGGCTACTGCCAGTTGTCATCCAGCCCCCACTCACTGGGGCAGACTGCAGTGTAATGGCCAATCATCACTGGTAAGGGGGTTAGACCTGCTGCGTCTGCCTATTCCCGGGCTGCACCTCTGCAGCCTCAGTACCTCTTTAGGCCTTGACCAGGCTGGAGCTTCCCAGCTGCTCTTGACCTTTTTCCCAACACTGCCTGCTTTAGATACCTTGCTCTCCAGCAGCTAGGCCCTCTTCCTCCAGGGCTGGAGAGAGATTCCTTCAACTCCTGGCCCCCAGCCCTCTTATCAGGGCCAGCTGGGCCCTGACTGAGCTGGCCACAGCTGTAGCTGCTTCTCCAATCAGCCTAGCTTGGCTGCTTTTAACCCCTATTCTCCAGAAGTGGGGCAGCCACCCCCATTATACCTGCCTAGGTATCATATTTCTAAAGCATCTTGTCACCTGGCATTTGGGCAAAAACTAACTAATGTCAATATTTTAATGCATCAAATCATTTTTAAATAATATGTTGCATTTCTCTAGAGCTTTTCATTAGAGGATCGCTAAACATTTTACAAAGTTAAAGATTATCAGCATTGTACACCCAGGGTAGCTGGAGCAGTAAGGGCCAAATTCAGAATTCGATGACTATCCCACTGCAAATGAGAAAAGAATCTGGTCAGGAGAGTTGACCAAGATCAAATAGTGATTCAGGATAAAATGAGAAATAAAATACAGATCTTTTGACTTACAGTGTATGTCTACACTGCCAGGTCTCTGGGCTTGTGAATTTAGTGTTTCCAAGCCCATGTGTGAGCGTCCACCCTGCATTGTCACCATAGGTTTACAGTTACTGGACCTTGGTCTCACAGCTGTGCTAATGCATCCATACTGCACTAAGCAGACTTTTGAACTCAGGTCTGTGGCTTGAGCTGTGTCCATACTGCAAAATGTCAGGGCTTGGTCCCAAGGCACAGAGCAACATGAGCTCTGACCCAGCCCCCTAGCAGGGTCCTAGGACCCAGGTCCTGAGTGCTTGCTGACCTGATGCAGACTATTTGTTTGTGGACAGAAGAGGGGGTTGGGCTAAAACCCAAGTCAGAGCATGGAGTTCCTGGGCAGTACCCCTAGTGTCACTCTATAAGCACTGGGGGCCTAATTTTTCAGAAGTGCACTGCACAGCTGCTAATGACTCCTTTTGAAGGTGGAGGTGCTTAGTATTTCTGCAGACCTGGCCCTAGAGCATGCCAGCTCCCTAAGGTCTCAATCCAAGTCCCGTAAAGTCCCTGGGAGTCTTTCCAGGAACTTCAAAGGGAGTTGGATTGGGCCCAGGATGAGAATCGGGACTGGAATGAAACCTGAAGCAGGATACAGGGAGTTTCCCCGTAGCAACATTTGTTTGTTTGTTTTTTAAAAAAGTTTTCCTTTAATTATTCAGACAAATGTTGCTTGTACTCTCTGACACGGGTCAGTGCTTCAAAGTAACATTTACTGTGGTCTCCGGTACAGCTGTCCGTCTCGCAGCCTTACTAACTGAGCTTACACAATTCTCTTTCTGGAAAATCTCAAACTCTGTCAGAAACCAGACCTGCCACTCTCCACTTTTCCTGCTGAATCTATAAACGACCTTACCACATCCCATAGGCTGTCCTGACCCATAGCCAGTGTTCCCTGTCAGCGCCTCATATGTTTGAGCTAAATAATCCTATAATTTCAAAAGTTACTTTCATCCAATTTCTTATGCACTAGGAATGTTGAGAGCTCTCTTTCTCTCTGCCATACACCACATGTAGTATATGTGCACTCTTTTTACAGAATATCTACCTGAGCGTGGCAATATAGATCAACTTAAAAGCACGAATGGCCTGGTTCTCTTATCACTTACACTGGTTTTACATCAGTGTAACAACATTAGTTTGACTCCTCGTGCAGACCAGTGTAAATCATGAGTCCATGGAGTAACATCATGAGGGCAGAGACAGGAGAATTAGGCCAAGAGTTACACGTGTGTAAAACACATGTAAATAGAAGGAGAATTAGGCCCAATGTGTAAATGTTTTTCTATTATTTACCAAAAAAGTCCCACTCAGCGGCCCAGGTTCTCAGCATAGCTCTCTTAAAGTCAATTAGCCAAGGATCTGGCCTATGGATCTTCATGGAAATCAGGAACGAAGTTGGCCAGGAATTTTTCACTGGAAAATACCAATTTATTAAAACAGGTTTCTCCAGGTGGAACCAAACAGCCAGAGATGGGAATAACCCAGTTAAAGCCCTCACTTGGCATATGGGAGACCGAGCACCTGATTAGAAGCCAGATCTTTATCCTGGGTCTCCCACATTGCAGGTAACTGCCCCATCCACAGGACTATTGAGGCAATCTCTCCTGTTGGACCTGCGCCAGTCGTATAGAGAATTAAATATTTGGGGGAGTGGAGAGGAAGAGAGACAAAAGTGATACCTACACTATAGCCCAGGGGCTCAGACTCTCCTCTAGGCTGTGGGAAACCCAGGTTCCAGTCTCTACAACCCCATATGATGTAATCATGCATTCAAAATAAACAGCTCCAACCTGTGAAAAATAGATGGTATATGCTGGTGGCTAGCCTACCTGGGATGGAAGTAGGGACTTGAAGTGAGTTATTGGCTATTCAAGAAATGGAGGGGGGCTACTCTAGAAATAGAGGGGGCATTTCTCTTTTTGTGTGCAATGGAGGGTTGTTGTTTTTTGCGGGAGGAGGGTGTTCTCACCTCCTCAAACGCATTTCCTGCTGTGCCAGTTTCATCCTGATGTGGATCAAACAAAAAAAAACTTTCAGAAACTTTAAAATTCTTTGCAAACTAGGATGATTGTTTTCCAGCCCGTCCTAATCAGCAGTAACTCTACTGACGTCAAAGGATATACACTAGGAGTTCTTTAAACTTTGAATAGGTACAACTGGGCATCTATCTACTAATTGGGAATGGGATAGTAGAGAGAGAAGAACAATAAAATGATATTTTCCTTTTCTTTTTAACTGTTATTTCTATATTGGCAGTACCCCTTTAAATTCCTAGGGGCAAGGACACAGTCTTCTTTTTCTGTAAAGCGACATGTACACTGATGGTGCTGTACAAAGAAAAACAGTAGGATGTTCTGATCCCAGTCCAGAGTTGTGGTTCAAGCCCCTCTTTGATGTGAACATAAATATAATTTTCAATGTACAGGCTGAAATAAGGTGAGTGGACAAAAAGTTGCAGGTGGCCTGTACATATTAAATTACAAGAGATGACAAGGGATTTGCTCAAAGAAATACATCCATCCTAGTCCTTGCAACACAGTAGGAAACCACAAGAGGGCAGGATCACTTAAGACATCACATTTCAAAAGGAAACCTGCACAATACTTTCAAAAGAGGAGTGGGGACAGGATGCGGGGGAGAGGGGAATAAACTTATAACTCTGCTAGATAATAAAAATCATGAACTGACTAGATACACTGGATTTATGGCTTAGTAAAACAATCTGTAATCCACTAAGTCCCTTGTTTTGGCCTATGATTGCAGAGCCTTTTTTTCTCCTGCTGATAATAGCTCACCTTAATTGATCAATCTCTTAGAGTGGATATGGCAAACCCCATCTTTTCATGTTCGCTGTATATGTATATATACATCTGATGAAGTGGGTTATAGCCCACGAAAGCTTATGCCCAAATAAATTTGTTAGTCTCTAAGGTGCCACAAGTACTCCTTGTTCTTTCTACATTGAATGGTCCCTTATAACATGTGCTAATTACTTATTATGCTAAACAATCTGTTCAACCTTGTGTTTTGCTGTGATGCTGGGAGTTTCTTTCCCAGACCTGAGGAAGAGCTCTGTGTGGCTCAAAAACTTGTCTCTTTCTCTCTTCAACAGAAGTTGGTCCAATAAAAGATATTACTTCACCATGCTTGTCCTTACGTCCTCATCCAGGCCTTCTTGCTTCACAATAGCCCATCTATGAGTAAATTAATGAGGAGAATGGTATGGAAAGTAATCAGAATTAACATTCAACCATTATAATCTCAAAGCTCTTTACGAAGGCAAGCAAGTATCATTTCCCCCATTTTCTAGAGTGGGAAACTGAGGCACAGTTTAGTGAACTGATTCACCTCAAGTCATACAATGAGTTGCTAGTCAGGTGCCCCATACACCAGATCACAGTTAAACCATTGATAGCCCAGAACTCTGAATGCATGCTGCTCATTAGGTACCCTGGCAGAAGGAATCATTGCAGCTTCTGTCACTCTTTGAGGGGACTGGGGGAAAGTACCTGACAGTGACATGCATTCTATGGAGCAGCAACCATCTTCTAGTGCAGTGGGCCCTGATGCTTAATTGATGGCCCCTAGACACTGCTACAGTACAAATAATGCCAACATTCCCACTAACTCCAGGGCTGGACCCAAAGGCTGATCTGGATCTCTAAAGGGCCGAACTTCCCGACATGTATCTGTACTGGCTTTATGAAGCACCTTTGCAGAATCATTGCAGAGATCTTCAAGATAACGGTCCTTCAATAGTCCCTTATTTGCTAATTGAAGGCCATGGCGTTTCTGTATTTGTTTTGTCACAACCGGCTTTAAAAATCCAAAACAAAATGTTTATGTAAATGAGCATAATCCCCACCATGGCAGGCTCTTGTGCACAGCCACCCATTGGGATTTGTCTTTATTCTGCTACCTAAGCAATTAATTAACTTAAACAAATCCATGGGCACAGAATGTACTCACTGACTGCATTCACTGACAGTTTAGCACGTTCTTCAGCCATATTTCCCTCCAGGCTGTTTGTCCCTAGGAGTTCCTGTCCCGCCCTCTAGCAGATGTTCTTGCTTTAATCTCAGCCTGACACTCAACCATTTATTTTCCTCATTTTGAGCTAATGAGTCCTGGTCTGACTGTCAGCGTAAGTCACCAGAGTCCCAAAGCTTGACATCCACCCTGTTAAAGCTGGTCTCAACTGCATATCACTAGTTTATTCACAGAATCAAATCTAAAAGCCTGCCTCACATAAAGAAAGTGCAAACTTCATTTCTCTTTTGGCACCATCAGGTGCAGTTTGGAAACAAATGATGTGAGATCAGAGCAGGGCCCAGCTTCTCATTTTGTCTCCCATATTTTCATTTGGCTCACTTGCTGTTTGTATTATTGACCTCCCTATCATTAACAGGGCACTCTCCATTTTTTTTCTATTTGCTGCACTATGTAGCTGTGTACGTCAGAGGAGAAGTTTTTGGTTGTTGTTTTAGTTTGTGAGATTTGGGGTTGTTGGTTTTTTTTTTGCTGCTCCAAACTGAGCCTCAGGAGATCTGGGTTCAAGGCCTACTTCTACCCCAGACTTTCTGTGTGACCTTGAGCAACTCAATTATCCAGTGCCTCTGGTTTCCATCTGTAAAATAGAATTATTTCTGCCACCATTTGTCTGTCTTGTCCACTTAGAGTGTAAATGCTTTCCTGCCAGGCTGTCTCTTACTACTGTATGTCCAGCATCTTGTGTGCAATGGGGCGTTGGTCTTACTTGCGATACCTATGTGCTATGGAAGTAAAGTTCAAGGAACTTACTGCTGTGGACTTTCCCTGCAGGCAAATTTCAGAGTCACGTGTGGGAGTGTTTGCAAAACACACATTTTATATTCAGACGCATATACAACACCTGCCAAGGGCTTATGGGTTGACTTGCTGAGATCTATGGTTTGCTCCATTCCAATTTCTACAGCTATTGATCTATCTACCCTAAGGTTTTATACGGCTGTCCATCACCACCGTATCTGAATGCCTTCCACATAAAATCACTACAAACAGCAAAGGCCCTAATGCACTCTGTAGTATTTCTCCCTTTTTGGAGTCACAGCTCTGCTTGAGATAGGCCTTTATTTTGTTTTTTGTGTGGTGAGGGTTTAGGGGCAGAAGGGAATGTCAATGTCATTGTTTTGGTGGGAAGGTTTTGTCATAGCAGAATGTATTGCAGCATTTCCTGAAGCCGATCAGATACTGGCTGAACCTGCTCTCCTCTGAAGTTTGTCCCATATATACCCACTCTACCTTCAGAATGACAACGAAAGAAGCCAGTAGCGTCAGCCAGAGAAACACGTGGTAATGTTTATTGGACTGTGTGAGCTGGAGCATGATGTTTTGTTTATGGTTTTTAAGGGGATGACGGTGAAAAAGGAGATCAAGGGGAGGTCGGAAAACACGGAAAAGTTGGTCCCAAGGGACCAAAAGGTAAGTGTGGTAGTTTTGACAGTATTCATATAGGGATATTAATACAAATAAAGCAGAACAATATGTCAATTGCTAGTAATGATAATGCTTAATATCTTGGACTAATGTTGTACCAAGAGATCTCATAATATTTTCTAAACATGAATTGACTAAGGCTAACAACATGCCAGAATTACTATTAATATGGGTATTACTATTACTGTTATATACCATAAGAAAGTCACAACTCATGATTGACTGCAAACAGTCGTGTGACAGGCCAATACGTTTCTATTGCTGACTTATTTCTATTGCTGCAGTTCATCATGATTGAGGTGTGTGGAAGATTGTCAGCCGATCAGATCATGGTTAGTTCATCAAAAATAACCCGGGCCCTAATTTCATCTTCTCTTCAGAATGTGAACGAGAGGAAAAACTGCAACATGTGTGAAATGATATGGCTATAATGAAGGGATTTCCAGATAGCTCTGACTGGGAACATTCAAAGCCACATGTAACAATCCATAGCCTGACTTCATATTTCAACATACATCAAAGTTTTATTGTCCCTTGAGTCAAATAGCGCCTTAGGTGAAACCTCGGCTAAAAGTTACCTCTAGGTCAATAAATTTATCACAACAGAAGCCAATATCTGTGGAATTTTCAAATTTACAGATGAGCAAACTGATGCAGAGAGGCCCAGATCTCAACAGAATTTTGGCTGCTCCCTTCCACTGAAATCAATGGGAGGTAGGAGCCTAAATATCTTTAAGGATCTGGGCCAGAGAGATGAGGTGAATTACCTACAGTCGAACAGCAAGTCACTGTCTAAACTGGGACTCGAGCCAAGGACTCTCAGCATTCTGCTCTACTGAACATGTCCCCTCCATGGATAACGAACAGTACAACGGCATTCTGTGGCAGAGAAAAGTGCTGCTGATTACAGAGTTCAGAGGAAAGCTTATTTGGGTGTCCCACCTCATCGCTTAACCAGCTGTTTTTGCAATACTGATGCATGCACATGTCCATTCGCC
Organism: Dermatemys mawii; assembly: GCA_007922305.1. NCBI lineage: Eukaryota > Metazoa > Chordata > Testudines > Dermatemydidae > Dermatemys > Dermatemys mawii. The sequence goes on along the minus strand of ML677365.1, from coordinate 3,252,812 downwards.
CATTTGGCAATGGGCTAAGTATTTCAGGATGCTGATCTGCAGCATTTTTTAATATTTTATAGCTAGAATATTTTTAAAAATTCTATTTGCGAGCTGTTATAATTAATACAGCTTCTAATTCTGTATATACGTGGGCTACATAGGACCATGCATGACATTGCTTCAAATCATAAAATAGTGACTGGAGCAGATCAGAAGGAAAGGGATCAGTTAGCAAGTGTGTTTATTAAATGTTTTTGTGGCATTAAAGTCCTATGTGCAGATGGAGAGCCCTCAAAACTAGGAGCTCATAATTTAGCCAGCCAATTTACAACATAAAACAATGGCAAGTATAAAGGTGTGTATTACCATCAGACTCTGTGCACCAGAAAAAATCCTGTAGTGACATGCAGAAAAAAACACTGGGCCACATTTGGAAATCCTGACTTTTACCACAAGGACTTCAGTATTTGGTCCAGTAAAAGAAATCAAAGAAATACTTGACAGGGGTTCTCAAACTTCATTGCACTGTGACCCCCTTCTGACAAAAAATACTATATGACCCCAGGAGAGGGGACCAAAGCCTGAGCCCACCTGAGGCCTGTCACACCCCAGACAGAGGGACCGAACCCAAAGCCGGAGGCCTTTAGGCCCAGGCACAGGGCCACTAACTTTAGCCTTGTTGCCCAGGGCTGAAGCCCTTGGGCTTTGGCCCCAGGCTCTGGAGCTCAAGCTTCAGCTTTGGCCCCAGGCTGCAGCAAGTCTAACGCCAGCCCTGGTGACCCCATTAAAATGGGGTCATGACACACTTTGGGGTCCCGACCCACCATTTGAGAACCACGGAGCTATTGGCTAGGGATTAGCTGTGTAGCATAATTAATAAATGAATAACTAAAATGGCTTGTAATCTGTATTTTCAGTATAAAGGACGATGCATCTGGGCATGTGAATTGAGAGTTTTAATAGAACAACAAGTTCTGAAATGTCGTGCTGTTTATTCCATAGCACAGGAGGTCAGAACCATCCATTAGCTGCCGTCCTAATACCTCCAGAGACATAGGCCTTGCAGTGCTGAGCAGACTAATCCCTAAATACATTTAACATTCTGGGCCAGGGAGACTGAGCAGGAGGGGAAAAGATAGGAGACCCTCTGCGTACGATCAATGGGAATCTTGTTCAAATCTTTTTTTGCCAGCATGGAAGTTACATTTCTGATGCCTGCTAAGAACTTGTCAATTACTGAGATTGTCAAGAAGGATAGAGAGCCCAATTTTTGGCTAACACACTGGGGACCTCAAGAGCTAAGAGCATGAGCTGCTATGGAGCTACAGAGCCAAAGCTCTCTAAGGGGGGATGTCACAGACTCAAATCCCCTCTGCATCAGCCCAGAAGGGGACCGGTAACGCACATTGTTTGACTGCACTTGCACACCTTAAAAAAGTAACAAATCATCTAAAGAATTAAACAGTGTCCTGCGAATGGGTGAAACCATTCACCTTCTTTTCATTGCTTTCCTTTTCAGGGAACAAAGGAGCAGTGGGGGATAGTGGGGATCAGGGAATGATTGGGAAAATTGGCCCAATCGGTGGAAAAGGTAATTAATGTGTTTCATATTCCTTTTGTGTGAAGGTACATATTCAATTATGACATGATTTGTATGTTTTTAAGAATTACAGCTATTAAGTAAAAATAATTCAAATTCAAATAATGTCTGATTTATGTTCTCCAAATATATTCACACAAGCTAATTGTGATACACTCTGATGTGTGTATGTTCTAGCTATGCCAAGAAAGCTGATCTCTTTTAGATTACAAAAGAAAAAGCACAGAGTGAAATCCTGGCTCCAATATGGCAAAACTCCCATCGACTCCAATGAGGGCAGGATTTTACCCATTTGCTTTCAAAGCTGAGGATCATGAGTCGTTATTCTGCTGCTTATTATTCATGCCTAATGTCTGGACCTGGCTAACTACCCAGGTGTGCAATGGGCAAGCTCCTTGCAGGAGACTTAAATTTTAGGACCCATGTTCTGACACGAATTACTTGGTCTGAGAGCCTGTCCCTTGTATATCAAGGCAGAATATACCTACACCTGTCTGACCTGGCAGAAGAGGCCCTCCGTTTTCCTAGTTGCTTCAGTAGAAGCCTAGCTGGGGAAGAATGTTATTTCTGTCACACACATACAATTACAAGTTACTGTATAAATACATCAAATAAATATACGTGTGCCCTCTTTATTCATATTGTTTGGTTTAATTTCCACTTAGGCAGGAGGGAAAGGAACGACACTTTTATTACCCTGGGTTACAGTGGAATGGAAATTTGATACAGCTACATGACTGTCTGATGTGCTCAGAGGTTTAATTTTTACTATGGCTTGTAACAACCAATCATAAAGCGCAACGCCTGTGTACTCAGCTTTATTAATGTGTGGTTCCTGAGCACTAGCAGTGTTTGTGTTTGTTTTTAAGACAAAAGAATACCAACACCTTTGATTAAATAGTCTGAAAGGACTATGTGGACTTTGCAAGCAAATAAGAAAAAAAGGCGAGTCTAACTTTTGGCTTTGAGTTACTGAGTCTCAGCTTACAGCCTTTTCTAACATCAGTTCCTATTGGCTTCAGTGGGAGACATGGCTGAATCAAGATAGCTGCACAAAGGGAATGGAGAGCTGCTTTAGACCTCTGCTGGGGATTCTTCTGACACAGGGGGGAATACCCAGTTGGGATAAAGCTCCAGCCTGCTCCCAAGAGTAGGGGCAGGCTGGAGATGAGTAGACGATGGAGTGGTCCCTAGCTGACTGCTGTAGCCCATGTAATTGAGAACAGCCGGCCCTTGGGCTCCCAGACAAGATTAAGGGAGCAGAAATGTAGCTTTGATCTCCCCATCCCATTGCTTCAGTGGAATTACTCCAGATTTATACCGCATTTGCTGAGTTTGACCCCAACGGACAGATTTTCAAAGATATTTAGCCACCTAAAGATGCCAGTTGGCATCTAGTCAGATTTTCAAAAGCACCTAAACATGTAAGGTGCCTAACTCCCATTAATTTCAATAACTTGCTACGGTGCTTTTAAAAATCCCACTGAATGCCTACTTACATCCTTAACTATGTACATACCTTTGAAAATCTGACCCTAACTTTTTAACTCAATCCAACTCTTTGTCTAGCATAGTGACTATTACATTTACACCACCTCTGATGGTGAAGAAAGAATTATACAATCGGTTTGAAAGAAAATGAGGAAACAAAAAATAAAAAATGTCTTTCTGTTTCCAGAAGCAAAGGTCATTCAAGCTAGATGGAAGAAATTGCTGCTGGTATTAGGGTTCAGTTTATGGCTTAAGGTGTTCCAGGTGTTTCCTGTCACAAAACTGAGGTTATATCCAGACCAAGAGACGAATGTATTTTATCATGCTAACTTACTACGGTATATGTCTATGATGAGGGTGGACGGTGGGAAAGAATTTTTGGTGTCCCAGGTTAAAAGTAGAAAAGGCACCCGAGAATTGTGGTACCCAAAATCACTAGTCACTTTTTGAAAATGTTGGCCAATGTCTATTATTGATTTTCACGAGATAAGAAGTCAGTAGTGTTATTGTGTATTTACACTGATGTAATTTTGGGCTTCTACACGGAATGTTACTGTGAGAATCTACAGAACACCGGAAGTCATTGAGTGCAGCTTAGTGTACTATGCTTTCAAGTAGTAATAATCAGTCACACTCGGGACTTTCACTGCAGTGCTGCTGTGTCCACACAGGGGTGTTGATGTACAGCAAGCTGGTGCACTGCCAGTTTGCTCCCGGGCTTGTCTAAGAGCACTAATTGGCCCATAGAATTTAGCTTTTACTAGATATGTTAATATTCTTCAGTATATGAACAGAAGACCCAAACCCATTCATGGTTTAACACTATAGAAGCATTAGGTGCTTTAATGACATTTTCCAGAATTTCCATCTCTCTATACAAAAGGGAGTCAGTTATCTTTAATTAAAATGGGCATTAGTTCCTGATATCTTCTGAAAAAATTCAGCTATATGAAGGAAAAGAAATAATGTAAAAATATATGGTGTGAAACTACAAGATAGAATTAATATTAAGCAGGGTTTGATCTCTAAACCAAAGGTGCTATTTAATCTACCAGAGAGAGCAGAAATGAATTTTAAATAAAGTCAGGCAGTTTTCTGATTCAAATAATTATGACTGACTTTGAAATAAAGCTGCTCACTCTTTTTGTATTAGTATAATTATATATACTATATATATAATATATATATAATATATATATATATATATACAAAAATATAATAGTATAATAATAATTAGTATAATCTTTTTGTATTAGTACATCCGCTTAGATATGGATCCGATGAATGATTTTCAAAATATGAGAAACAATCCAGATAAAAAATGGTACATTTCTGTGGATTTATTTTGAAATAAAATGAGGTCCCCTACCTACCTCAGCTAGAAAGCTGTGTGCATTGCTTAATGCATCCATGGAAATGTACTGGGTTTTGTCAAGCCAGCCTTATCCTGTATCTTAATTTTATATGATGTAATCCAGTGCAATATGGACTCCATCCTGCAAGATGCTGATAGAATTCCCACTGACTTGCTGAGGGCTTTCAGCATCTCATGATCCAGCTATATAAAGGACATTGTGCAACTCCTACTCAAATTGAGTGGGTACCAGGCACCAGCCACCCACAAGAAGCCTGAGCTATCAATGAGTCAGCTATTAAAACTGTCTCCTTCTTTTCATTCACCAGAATTAATCATGGCTTGTTTGATTTGGCACGTCTGCTAGAACAGCACATCTGTGTCCTTTTGCCAAATGCACACAGCTAATACATTACTAAATACATTTCCAACTTGTTTTTCAAATATGCTCTCGGGAGATGTGTCCTCTCTGAGATATGAGAACATATTTTTTTTTCTTCCTTCAGGTGACAAAGGAGTCAAAGGTTTATCTGGGGTGTCTGGAGGGAAGGGAAAAGCAGGTACAGTATGTTGGTTACCACTACATTTCCTGAGTTGTATCTTTTTTCTAAGGATGGTTGAACCTCCTGAGGTGCTGGGGTTTCCTGACGTTTTGTAAGTTTGGGGTTTCACAGAAAAATTGAGATCCATGAAATGTTTTTCACCCTTCATTTAAACCCTGTCTTTTTTAATCAAGATTAAAAAAAAATGGATTTCCAACTAAATGTCAGCTTAGGCTGTGCAAACCATAAAGATTCTTGTGAGAAATTAACTGCATCCCTCTTCTTCCTGGGAGTAGCAGAAGAATGATATAAAATACATATTACCCCAGAGGTCACATTTTATCAGGCCCAAACACAACCCAAACCTCAATGGTTTCAAGTTGTGATGGTTCTTAATTATTTTTACTACACCATAAGTGCACAAGACAATTTATTGACACAGTCCTCCCTCCCCCTCCCCCAAAAAACTTTCCAGTTTAAGGGCATCATGCTCTTTTCTATGTCCCTGGTAGAGAAGAGTCTATGCCTGAAAGGGGTGTGTGTTCCATGAGTGTAGCATGCTCATCCATTTCTCTGACCTAATAGAAGTTCCCCACCCCAACTCTCTGAAGCAAGAGTAGAGTGGGCTGGAAAGCCCGCTGGTCTCCTCTGAATATCCTCAACCCACAAGGGACGCCAGTGGCATTAATAGATCCCAAGGCTATGTTAACTTGCCCTGCTTTGACTTCTCTGCCATAAGGTGATAAAATTATAGGGACACTGTGATAGGTGAAGTCCCAGCCAGTGGATCATAGGATAGATACGAGGGGCAGAGGATATGGTGATTTAGGGGGTGACACCTCCTACATCTAGGATGGGCCTCCCCTACCTTAGGAAAGAATTGTTCTTTTTCAGGATCAGAGATATCTAAGTGGATGAGAAAAATCTAAACCAAAACATCGATGAAAAGTTACAGTCCCATGTTAAGGAGGCACAGTCCATCTCCCAGTTAGGTCAATCAGAGTATTATCATCAGTGAGTGCAGCACTGAGGATAAAGAGATGCTAGCTTGCCATAAATCAGAAGTAAGTCTTCTAGAAGGTCTGAGAGCAGATTGATGGGTCAGGCAGTACCATGCAGACCCCACCCCGCATTCCCAGCTGGTGAATTAGGTGTTTTCTGTGTTGTATCAGGCACGGTCTGTGACTGTGGCAGATACCGCAAAGTTGTTGGACAACTGGATATTAACGTTGCTCGACTCAAAACATCCATGAAATTTGTCAAAAATGGTAAGCTTCATCATCATTTATTATACAGTTTTCATTTGGTTCCCACCTTTTTATTAATTATTATTGTTGTTATATTAAGCCCAGAGGCCAGGGCCCCTTGTGTTAGGCACAGTGGAAATGTATATAGAGAGGCAGTCCCGGCCTCAGAGAGCTTCCTCTATAACTGAAGTGAATGTGGTGATCTCGTCTAGTTGCCCCAGCTTGTTTGTTCATCTGGCAGGACATGATCTGAGAACCATGGCTGCAGAGAGGCCCAGAACTGAAATGTCTGAGGAGCACTATGCCTTGTCCTCACTTATATAAGACGCATGCCACTCTCATTAATATTGTTCCCCGTTCAAGCCTTCATCATTATCACCAGAAACTTAGTTGTGGGAAACCCATTTCCCCGCTTTATGGGCTATTTCCACTGTTGTTCTGTTTAAGGAAAGACTCTGGGTACACTTTGAGAGACCATTAATAGGATGTTTGTTTTTCTTTCTAAAGTAATAGCAGGAATCAGGGAAACAGATGAGAAATTCTATTACATTGTCCAAGAAGAAAAGAGCTACAAAGAGGCCATGACCCACTGCAGGATCAGAGGGGGGATGCTGGCAATGCCGAAGGATGAGACAACCAATGCCCTGCTTGCTGACTACATCTCCAACAGTGGCCTCTTCCGTGTGTTCATTGGGGTGAACGATATGGAAAAGGAAGGGCAGTTCATGTATGCAGACAATACCCCACTGCAGAATTACAGCAACTGGAAGGAAGGGGAGCCAAAGGACGCGTCTGTGCATGAGGACTGTGTGGAAATGCTCAGCACAGGCGAGTGGAATGATTCAGAGTGCCATCTGGCTATCTACTTTGTCTGTGAATTCAAGAAGAAAAAATAAAATGCCAGAGTGCTTGCCAGGCAGCTTCTGGACCTACAATAATCCCTCCTGATTTATCCATTAGAGGTGATGAGCTGGGCAGGGTTAAGCGGGATAGGGCCTGATGCTGCACTCACATACACTGATGTAAAGCAGGAGTGACTAAGCTTAAGTCAGTGGAGTTACACTGGTGCACGTGGAGTCAGAATCAGGCCTGCAGAGAGCTTCCTAGCTTCCCAACTCATGGGGAATCTCAATGATTTTTATTTAGGGTTTAAAGTTCTTGGGCTGAATTTAGAACCAGCATGTGAGTCTGACTCCACTGATGGAGTGACAGTATGTGAATAATGGGGAATGAAACTGGCTGAACAGCTTATTGAAACGTTGCACAAACTCCACCGAGGGAGAGAATGTGGCTTTTAGCCACACCAGCACTGCATTGGGGGTGGTACACAACCACACTGCTCCACAGGCAGCACTGAGGTGGTAGACAGCACCAGGGAGGCACAATATTTTCTGCAGCTCCTTGGTTGTGTTAGGACAGGGGTGGGCAAACAACGGCTCGCGGGCCACATGTGGCCCACTGGCCATTTCTATCCGGCCCGCGAGCTCGGGCCTGAGGAGTGGTGCAAGTGGCCCTGCGCTCCCGGCGCGGGGTGCCAGGCTGAACACGGCAAGCCATGGGGCCCTTCGCTCCTGAGCCTGGGGCCGGGCTGAGCGCGGCAAGCCATGGGGCCCTTCGCTCCCGAGCTGGGCGCTGGGCTGAACACGGTGAGCCACCAGGCCCCACGCCCGGGTGAGCATGGTAAGCAAGTTGGTGTGGGGCTTAGGTGGTGGAGTCCCAGGGGGGTGGTGGTTAGGGTTGGTGGGGGGCCTCAGGAGGGGGCAGTCAGGGAACAAAGAGCAGGGGGGCTAGATGGGGGCGGGATGCTGGGGGGGGCATTTAGAGTGGGAAGGTCTCCGGAGGGGGCGATCAAGGGACAAGGTACGGGGGAGGGTTGGATGGGTCAGGAGTTCTGAGGGGGCTTTTAGGGGAGAGTCAAGGGGCGGGAAGTGGGTCGGGGTCAGATAGGGGGCAGGGCCAGGCTGTTTAGGGAGGCATAGCCTTCCCTACCCAGCCTTCCACACAATTTTGAACCCCAGTGCAGCCCTCAGGCCAAAAAGTTTGCCCACCCCTGTGTTAGGGAGTGGAGGGGTACTGTGCAACGTCCCTTTAAAAGCTGCAAAAAACCACTTCTACTGCTCCCATGGTAGCTGGATGGATACAGAATCATAGAATATCAGGGTTGGAAGGGACCTCAGGAGGTCATCTAGTCCAACCTCCTGCTCAAAGCAGGACCAACCCCAACTAAATCATCCCAGCCAGGGCTTTGTCAAGCCTGACCTTAAAAACCTCTAAGGAAGAAGATTCCACCACCTTCCTAGGTAACCCGTGCCAGTGCTTCACCACCCTCCTAGTGAAAACATTTTTCCTAATATCCAACCTAGACCTCCCTCACTGCAACTTGAGACCATTACTTCTTGTTCTGTCATATACTGGCTGGAATGGAGCATTATTCCACCTGCTCCCCATCTCTCCCTGCCCAGTTGTTCTGAAGAAGGGGTTACTGGGCCTGGGACTCCAGGGGATGCTGGCCTACTGCACTGTTCAGCTTTATTTCTCCAGGGATTGGCTGGCTGTGGGTTTTGTTTGTTTAGTTCTGGGGTTGGATTTTTTTTCCTCAGATGCCTGGGGGATGAGAGGTGAGCACCAAAAATGTTTTCTGCCCTGGTCAGCTTACTGTCTAGGGCTGCTCCTGCTTGCATGAGCAAGTGGTCAGAAATTAAAGTGAAGGCTGTGCTATCAGATCTCAGCTATTTATTATTCTACTTCAGCATTTTCCTAAGAGGCCAGATTTTGATACTTTTGCTGGTGCTTCCTCCCTGAGTATTCCTTGCGAAATCATTGGGGCTGCTGTAGGACTCTCTGTAGGAAGTACTCCAAGATCATTTGGATATCTGGCTTGATTTTAACCCAGATTCTAAAGGTATGTAGGATATAATATTTTAAAAAGTGATTTAGGTGCTTAGGAGTCTAAGACCAGGGCTACACTACCATGGTAAATTGACCTACACTATGCTATGAGTTGACGTATCTTAGGTCTAGTTACTGCGGAGTCTACACCGCAGGGGGTCGACAGGAAAAATTCTCCCGTCGACTTACCTTATCTACTCGTTGGGGGTAGAGTACAGGGATCGACTGGAGAGTGATCTGCTGCCGATTTGGCAGGTCTTCACTAGACCTGCCAAATCGACCGCCAGTGGATCGATCTCAGAGTGACGATCCTGGCTGTAGTGTAGACCTGCCCTTAGGGCGTATCTACACATAAACTACTACAGTGACACCACTGCACTGCTGTAGCACTTCAATGAAGACAGTACCTATGCTGCTGACAGGGCTTCTCCCACTGGCATAGGCAATCCACCTCCCCACGGGGCGGTAGCTAGGTTGACAGGATAATTCTCCTGTCAACCTAGTGCTGGTCTACACTGGTCAGTTTAACAACACTCAGGGATGTGGATTTTTCACATCCTGAGACACAGCTATACCCAGGTAAATTCCTAGTGTGGACCAGGCCTCAGTGTCACTGAAAGTCAATAGGACTTAGGAGCCCAGGTCACTTTAGAAAATGGGACTTAGCCATCTAAGTCATTTAGGCCTTGCAACACGGAGCAGAGCAACATAGAAATAGCTTTAGAAATCTGGGCCTTTGACTTAAGGCCAGACCCTGAGCTGGGGGTGGGGCATATGAAGTGGAGGAAAGTGAGACAAAAAGAAATGGTTTGTTGTAGAGTCAAAGTATGATGCATGAGAGACCTCACTTGATTTACAGCAATTGCATTTGAGTACCTCATTCAAATACATGGTCAAATCAAAACAATGGTAAGAAATCTGAACAAGTGCTCTTTGACTAGCGATAAATTAAAGTAATCCAGGAGCATACTCAGAGCTTGGGGAAAAAAGCATTAAGACAGCCTTCAGTTGCATGGCCAAGGATACAAAAAAAAAAGAAGTGAGTCAAGAACTAATTTGTGGGTATCTTCTGTCCTGAAAGAGTGCAATATCATTTGCTAGTATTGGCTGATTACACTGAAATCATTGTTAAATACACTTCTTTCCTCCTGTTCCAAGGCAATAACATTGGTGTAATCTTTTCCTTTATAGAAAAAAAGAATTAAATGTAAAGATATCCTACCTCTGCATTCATGCAACATTATGGTTAAGACTTGGTTGCTAACTTTTTATTAAAGATAAAAAAATTGTATTGCCCTAAATTTTGGTTAATGTATTAAAAGAAAGGTTGACAAGATAAAAAGTAGGTGAAAACAATGGAGTTGAGACTCAGAGTGTTTTAGTTACAGTACAGTGGGACCACCTAAAATGTTCTTTCTAGTCCTAAAGATATTCATGATTTCACAGATATTCCCTAATTTTGGGAAGTAGATATTTAGAACAACCACTAGAACTGGAAATGTCTCTAAAACCAGAGTGAACATTAAGTGTACCTACTGTACATTTTTACATACATGGTCTACAATGTATATATAGTAAAACTTATATCCGAGATCTTTTTATTAAAATCATTTTAGACTGTTTGGCCCATCTTTCATCAAACAGTTCAGCCATTAATCTCATACAGGCAGTAAATCATTCCCTTTCCCTTAATTCTTTTATTCTGTTCGACCACATGTTGACAGTTGGTATTTGATTTTGCAGCCATAGTGATGAAATACATATCTTGGCCACAGTCAAAAGACTTCTAAATGGGTATCTGTATTTGTTTAATTTCAAATAAGATCTTAAAGGTACACAAGGCAGAAAACACAACCATTATAACAACCACATGAAATGTACTAAGACAACTAACAACACTATGTTCAGTAATAAAAATAGCACCTATGCACTGAGGGAAGTAGACAAGTTACATTTGCTTTGGAAAGCCTTGGTCTGGATTTTCTGGTTTGTATGTGCTGAACATTTGCATTTTATTCATATTTAGAGAGATCAAGAATGTAGTGAAAGAAGGAATGAGCATGATCAAATGAGAGGCATAATGTTTGTTGCTTTCTGTTTGCACGGGAAGTGAGAACAAAATCTTGTAAAGGTATTTTGAACTCTTCCTGTTTAATCACTGCATACTGTGTGCCTGACTCTGCAGTCATTTCACCCCACCCTCGTCAGAGTTTCTCCAGGTTGATATTTCAATATACTGAGACAACATTTCACTCTAATTTGTATTAGAAGGGTGGGGCTGATAACGTGTATGGTCCTGTCTTACAGACAACAGAGGCAACCCAGGAGAATAGTAAAGCAAACTAAAGAGAAACCACAATGAGGATTTGGTGGGTTGAGGAGAACATGCATATTCTTAGGCTCTGAGTCAGCAAAGCGCTTGTACAGTGCTCAACTGTAAGTGTGTGTTAAAGTCCCATTGAAGTCATGTGTGTAAGTGTTTTGCTAAACAGGTGGATTTAAGCATGTGCTTAAAACAGTCCAGTGCTATTTATTTTTTTGATCTTATTATTTCAAGTGTAGAATGATCAAATACTATTTAAAGTAGACAGCAATTAAATAAATGTATCCTTTAAGGTTTCAGAAGTCATGAATCCTGTTGCAACTATTTCCTTTCATTACACAATCGAAACCTATTTTATCTTATCTACAATTCACCAGTGAGTTGTCCTTTATTGCCTTGCGTATTTCCCAGCGTCATGAAAGCTTTACAACTAAGTTATTAATTTGAGTTACTTACATAGCACCAGAGGACTGCACACTAGAGCTTTACAACACATGCAAGTGTTATGGGGGCACTACACTTCACCAAGCTGCTTACCATCCAGATCGGATAAATATAAACCAAACAACTAAAAGGATAAAGCATGAGACGGAGAGCAGACTGAGTCATGGTTGATCAACAATGGAGGATTAAGCAAAAAGCTGTGAGTCTTGAGGAATTTGGTTGTGGAGTTGGAGGAAGCTCAGCACAGTCATACATGGAACAACTTCCCTCTTCTATTGAGTCAACGTCAAGGTCTCACTCTTTATCCTGAAATCACTCAATAATCTTGACCTGTCATAGAAAGAAGATGGCCAAAAGTGCTGTGCTTAAGACCATGGTTGACAACTCAGCCCCTCTGATGCAATGGAACTTTCTACACTAAGGGTAAAGCTCACCTGTGCAGGAGACTGCTTTCCTAGGGACCAGTCCAGGACTGTGAACTAAGCTCCCAGAGGAATGAAAGACCATCACAGCCCTCACCATCTTCTACTACAAGTGCAAAGTGCAGTTTTTTGGCTTGCCTTCTTCAATATCAACAGAGCAATATGAACATTTAATAAACAAACAAAAAAACCCCAAAACAATACCCCACCTAAATGAAACACTTCACTGAACACAATTATCCTCGTGGGGAGATATGAGAGAGACTATGAAACACACATGACTGCTGTTAGTCATATAATGCATCACTCAAAGGCAATCAAATATTAGGCACTGTGGGTGGTATAAGAATCTATATAGAATAGAATAAAAAAATGTGAAAAAAGGCTGGAGCTAAGAGTGGGGGGAAAGGCAATTAAGGAAGGAAAACTATGCAGAGCCCCATAATTTGTTTCATTTATGCATAATTTGTGTTTGGCTAAAGCTACGGTGACCAGACAGCAAATGTGAAAAATTGGGACGGGGGTAATAGGAGCCTATATAAGAAAAAGACCCAAAAATCTGGACTGTCTCTATAAAATCGGGACATCTGGTCACCCTAGCTAAAGCATATCTTCCAGAAAAGCATCCAGTTTTGATCTGAAGACATCAAAAGATGGAAAATTCACTACTTTCCTTGGTGGTTTGGTCTAGTGGCTAATCACCCTCGCTGTTACGAAACTTGTGCCTGATATAGATTTCAGCCATTCCTACTTGTTCTGCTTTTCTCCACTAAATTAAAAGAAACCATTAGTATCTAGTATTTCTCCCATTGAAGGTACTAGTACACTTTAATCAAGTTACCTCTCAGTCTATTTTTGATAAAATAAATAGATTGAGCTCTTTAATGAGACAAAATTGGTAAGATAATATCTTTTATTGGGCCAATGTCTGTTGGTGGAAGAGACAAGCTTTTAGATTAAAGCTAATGTTAAATATATATATATATATATATATATATATATATATATATAATACATAGGTTAGGAAAAGAGTGTCTGTACCTCTGGGTATAATTCTTAGGTTATCCACAAATACAAAGTTTGTTTTTAAAAGCCATATGACACACAGAGTACATGATCAGCAATAACTCAAATGTAGCTGAATAGATTTAACAATACAGTTTAGAGATTAGAATCCGAATACTTGGGTACATCACTTATGAAAAGTTGTACAGAGATTTGGTTGTGGAAAGCAAAATATATTAATGAGTGGAGATTGTCCCTCACTAGTTGAGAATTAGGGTGCTTGTCCATTTAGAAAATACAGTCTATGAGGAAAGTATGTGTTACTGTGTAGCTACACGCCCCATTTGAGAGCTTGGCAGTTGCAACACAACACCATCCAAGGTCAACTGGCCAGAGCTATCCCGCCACCCATAGGGAAGGTTGCCATAAACTCAGCCATCCCCAGAACCAACAGGCAACTGTGACCGAACATCATCATCACCAAAGAGGATCGGAAGAAGATTACCATAGTGGATGTCACAGTGCCTCTAGAGAACAGGACCCCAATCTTTCACAATCCCTGAAAGGTAGAGAAATATTCCCATCTGGTCAAAACCTTGAGAGCTAAAGGTTATCAGGTCCAGACACATGCACTGATCATGGGAGCCTTAGGAGAATGGGACCCCAGTAACAAGCGAGTGCTGAGAGAATGCAGAATTGGTCAAAGCTACTGTTAGCTCATGTGGCAACTCAGAGTGTCAGATGCCATCAGGTGGCCGAGGGACATCTTCATACAACACATCACTGGACATTGGCAATACCAGGTGCGATGAGCTGGAGTGCCGATGAGAAGTGCAGTCAGGAAAGTAACAAATACACAGAACTCTTCTTCAGGTCTGCAAAAAGGTACTCAGAACATTAAAGCAACAAACAAAGTGGAACAAATTGTTTAGGAGAAATAGTTAACACATATTCTTATGGAGCATTCAAGGTGAAGTGGGAGTTAGTGGGTTACAAATTGTGATAAACCATAAATCCAGTACCTTTATTAAGACCATGATTTTTAGTGCCTAGCAAAGTTATTAATTTAAGTTCTCAGGCTCATCTTTTGAAGGTGTTGTGTAAACTTCCTTTGAGAACGAGGACTGAGATATCAGATATGGAGTAATCGTTTCATGAAAAGTGTCCACCCACATTTGATATGGGTTTTTTTTTCTTTTATCATTTTCCTGTGAGAATTCATTCATGAGAGTAATGATTCTATTGTTTCACCCACATAGTTTTTAGTGGGGCATTTAGTGCACAGGATAAGATAAGATAAGATGACATGTTGATCTTGAAAGGTGGATTGTGTGGGTATTTATCATTGTAGCAATGGGGATATGTCTGCAAGTTTTGCATCTGTTGTTGTGGCAGGGTCTGGTGTTTCTTTGAGTTGGTGAATCCTGCTCTGTGGGGAGCTTGCTTCTGATGATGAGCTTGGCTAGGTTGTGGAGTTGTTTGAAGGCCAGAAGAGAGGGACTGGGAAAGATTTTTTTCAGGGTGTGGTCCACTGTGCTCTTTAAGCTCAGTGTAAGGCATTTTCTCCAGACCTTGAATCATTTTTTGTCTCTCTTTTCTGGACCTTCGCCAATTTTCAACATCCTTGTTTAAATGTTGGCACCAGAACTGGATGCAATATCCCAGTATCAGTCTCACCAATGCCATACACAGAGGTAAAATCACCTCCCTATTCCTACTCATTACCCCGCATTTATACATCCAAGGATATTAGCCCTTTTGGCCACAACTCTGCATAGGAGATTATGCTCAGATGCTGTGCACTATGACCCCTCATGTTTTTTCAGAGTCATTGAGTTTCAGGATACAGTCCCCATACTATAGGTATGGACTACATTCCTTTTACCTGCATGTACAACTTTGCATTTGACTGTATTAAAACACATCTTGTTTGACAGGGTGAACGTTACTAAAAATGATACAGATCATGCTGCATGACTGCTCTTCCAATCCTTGTGTCATCCACAAATTTTATCAGCAGGACTTCAAGATCATTGATGAAAATATTAAATACATCAGTCCAAGTTCCAATCCTAGGTGTGCCCCACAAAGGACACCCCCATTCAATGATTTTCGACTGACAATTACATTTTGAGATCTGTGAGTTAGCCAGTTCTTAATTAATTGAACATGTGTTCTATTGATATTGTATAGTACTAATTTTTAAATCAGAATGTTGTACTAAATAAAGAGTAGCCAGGGCCAATCGGGGTGGGGGAGGAGGGAAGGAGGGCAGGAGGGCCATTTGTCCTGGGCCTCAAGCTCAAAGGAGGCCTCAAATTTAGATACTTGTTAATGTTTTGGCATTTGATAAGTTTCACGACTTGTTTTTATGCGCATTCCTATAAGACCAAAATGTGACACACTTCCTCAGCTTAGAGCTGTAAATCTAAGCAAATAAGAGATGTGATTTGGTAAAAGACATAATTTTTTTGTTAACTGATACAAATTTTGTCATATTAAAGAGTTAAAAATATTTATAAATATTAATAAAAATAAATCGGTTCTGATGGCACAAGATTAGACCGTGATGAACGTGTCCTCTCAGATCAGCTAATTATATAAACAAACCATGACTAGTGGCTGGTGCTGCATCAAGTGTGTGTTGAAAGGTAGAGAACTGTTACATTTTAGTATCTTTATAGTTTTACCTCTAGTTGACCAAGGAATTATTTCTGTGTGAGAATTCCCCATTATTATCTTCATATGGTAGCTAAAAGAGGTGATTGGTTGGTTGATTGAGCCCTAGCTTGGTAGTTTGGCCATCATCACAGGCTTTCATAGTCTGTAGGCCCAGATTCAAGGTGAACATTTTTGAGGACAATCTTGTACAGTGAGTTTCGTGAGGATACACGTTTGAAATTTTTGGACATTATCCGTCTGTCTGTATTCCTGTCTCTGTTTACTAATATATATAGATAGATAGATAGATAGATATAGATATAGTCATCCCTTTATACTTTGCATACTTAAGTTTTGATTTAGTGATAAGGATAATAAACTGTCTGACTGTTTTATTTTGGGTTCTTAAATGCTGAAAAGATTTAAAACAATGGAATACTAATTGTGTACCATTCAACATTTGTGTACATGTTTACAGTAGAAGACTTCAAGTGTAGCTAAGTACTTATTTACAGCAGAATATTTCAAGTGTGGATAGGCGACATATTAAGAAAATAGATCACTATGAAGAGAAGACAGGAAGTGGTGCAAGCAAGAGACAGCGAAAACAACTGAGGGAAGCAGCAGCTAAGAGCTCAAAGTCAATAACTTCATTTCCCAAACCACTGGAAAACACACCTGACCCAACAAACAATGCTACAGATAATGGGTTTCTTTGGCAGTTCAACAGACTGAGTAATGAAGATCGACTTTCTGCAGCTGAACAATTTCAGCAACAGTACAACAAAGAAATCTCAAAAGATCTCAGTGACGAGGTCATCGTCCTCAAACAAATGAATTCCACACACTTTAAATTGGATTGCAAGCCAAAAGAATTGCATTAAGAAAAACTCAAACTTGGAGCCTCTGGGGTGTTTCCTAATTTCACAATTGCATTGCATATTTTTATCAGTTTGCCTGCATCAGTGGCTTCAGGTGAGTGCACCTTCAACGTGTTGAAGCAGGCAAAAAACCATCACCATTCAACTATGGGACAAGAGCATTTCAGTGGGCTCACCATGCTTAATATCAGCTGTGACATTGCACAAAAGCTTGCTTTTTCCTCAATAATTAGTGCATTTGCACAGAAAAAGGCTAGAAAAGCATTAAATAAAAAAATATTAAAATTATGTCTCACTCTTTTTTTTTGGTGCCTTATTTTGTTTTCATGTGTCATCATTTTTTTTTTTTATTATGGTGAGGGGCCTCAAAAGCTGGGAGTGGATTTTGAGAGGGCCTGAGAGTAACAGTAAAAATATTAGTGTACCCCAGACCAAGATAATTTTTTAAATGGCATCTTCTATTTTTCTGAGCCACATGCATTGCTACGCTTCTCATTAGATCGTCTTAAGACTGACCTGGAATGTCTGGTTCTGTGGCCAGAGCAATAGCAGTACGCACTGCCATGAACATAATTCAATCTTGATCCTACCCCATTTCATATTCCAGGATAGTAGAGATGAAAGCGACGGTGAGGCTTCTTTTAGCTTGGGGATAAAGAAATAAGGTGGGTGGACGGGGCGGCGGCTTTCATTCATGCTTTAGTGAGTTCAGTTTATTCTTGTTGACCACCATATTCTTTGTTGACCGTCATAGCTTAATTCAGATGAGATGCAATATCCAATGTTCAGTGAATTCTCACTTTTTACATAGTTTTCCAGACTGCGTTATCTGAGTCACGAGTTCTCTTGCCTAAGGTCAGGCAGTAAATTTAGCCCAGGGTTATAAATTAGGTTTCTTTTGCTTGCATCCAACAAAGTGGGTATTAGCCCATGAAAGCTTATGCTCTAATACTTTAGTTAGTCTTTAAGGTGCCACAAGACTCTTTGTCACTTCTAGATTTCTTTGCCACTCGTATTGGCTGGGCCAAATGGTTTTATGCTAGGTTATATAAATAACCTATTCAATTCTTTTTATAACATATTCAATTCTTTTCAGGTAGAGGATGTGACTATATGGAGAAGGGTATGAGAGCACTCAAATAGTTGCCTTTAGCAATTTACACATTAAACATATGAACATTAATTGCAGGATAAGCAAACAAACCTATTAAATAACAGCAATACAGGATGACTTTTTTGCTATCATGTACAATTAATGGACAAAATGTTCAGGATATTAGTCTGTCCCCCATTGATTTTGTACCCAGAATAATTTGTGGATGAAACTAGAACTATCTAAATGTGTTAGTAGGTGAGCACAGGAATTATTAGACACCTAAATGACAACCATAATTATGTGCAGGAACATAATGGAGGCCATTGTATACAAATATTGCCTTATATATTTACATAGAAAGTCAGGCTACCCTGTTCATGAGTATTTATTTAAGGTCCAGTCCTGAGCCCCTTCCTCAGAAAGGACTCAAGTGAAGTGTGGAATTTTGCTCTGGATCAGACCTGAAACGAGGGGTGATAATTTCGTATTAGCTTATGGAAAAAGTTGGAAAACATCAATTGTTTCCTATCTTCAGAATCCTTTACAAAGAATTCTAAGGACAGCCACCCTGTTGCTTAGGCTACTCATGTATGAAAGCACCATTACCAGCACCTGACATGGAAGCACACGCAGGGAGAGGGAAGAGAGGAACAGAAGAGATGAAAGGGGACATTAAAGGAATAATAAAAGTACAGTGTGAATGAGGCTTTCCTAAAAGGAACTTAACACTTTTTGCATTCAAGACACTTAAAATACATTACATATTTTCCTAATTTTTTCCACATAGGCAATTGATGTGGTTGCTATTAGTTTGTTATGTATTGTAGCTAGAAGGGGAAATGGTCCCTGAAATCTTGAATGCATGTGGGGAAGCACTGTTAAGACAATCTCATTGTTAAAATGAGATCCATTATAAAAAAAATTTAAGAGAAGCACAGCCTTTTCTCTCCAGCAATTCCTTACATATTATATGTAGTTTTTACTTCCCTGTACCAGGAGACAGGCTATCAAAAATCCAGACTAACTGGTTTAGGTTTTGTGAAAGGAACAAGAAAAAAAAAATCAAACCTGTTTGCTTTTGAATTAACATGTACCTGATCAAATACCTCCACTTACCAATTTCTCAGTGACTGAAGAAATCAGCAGAGAGAGAGAGAAAAACATTGTGTAAGGAGCTGGGATCGGCTAAGAGCTTTATAACCTCATAGCAGTGATGCTTTAGATCGGCTTGAGCAAGCATTTTCACTGCAAATTCCTGTTTTCAGTTGTTCATAAATGTTTCAGTAAACTGAATTCTGAGCTGAAGCTTCTGGGGCATTTTCTCCCAAGTTGAATCATTTACACAGGTGGAATAATTGCAGGTTTGCCATAACTTAGGGTCATCATTTTGCCATATTTCAGGTATCTAATAGTGAGAGAACAGCATTTTTTCATATTTTATTTAACTTTCAGAGATTTTCTGCATTTGGAAAAGGCAAAAATAGCATTTTGTTACCATCTGAAGCTTGCCATGTACTTAAGGCCTGTTTTTCAGAGCCTCTGAACCCCTGACATCCCCTCTGAAAATCAGGCTGCAATCACAGAAGCATACACTGGAATGGACCTCAAGAGATCATCATGTTTGGGATGTTTGTCAAACCTGTTCTTAAAAACCTCCCGTGACAGAGGTTCCAAAACCTCCATAGGCAATTTTCTCCAGGGCTTGAATACCAATCAGGAAGTTCTTCCTAATGTCCAACTTAAACCTACTTTGCTGCATTTTAAGTCCATTGCTTCTTGTCCTATCCTCAGAGGTTAACGAGGACAATGTTTCACCCTCCCTCTTGTAACTTTTTAAGTACTTGAAAACTGTTATTGTTAGGATTGCCAACTTCCCAATTTCTTAAAACTGGACACTACAACCTTCACTGTGCTCACTTGCCCTCCACCTCATCCCCGCTTGCTTGCTCCCCCATCCTCCCGAAACTCACCTGGCCCCTGCAGAGGTGGGCTGGGAGCTGAAGCAGAGCCTGTCCAGAGATGCAGGTAGGAGTCAGCCCTGACTGAGAAGGGGCTGGTGCGGGTTGATGAGCTAGTGCCCCTGGTCCCCACACACTGGGCCAAGCTAGTGGTGGCATTTGTAGGCAGCGATCATGGGAGGGGAGATGGGGAGTGTTGTCAGTTTTTCTATCTGGGCGAGCTGGGCTGGGGAAAATGCCCTTCCTTACCTGCGCTGTGCATGCAAGCTGGATGCCAGGCTCTGCGATGCCCTGAGATTTAAAGGTGCTGGTCCCCCACCCTCCCAGGCTGGGCCAAACTCATCTGACTGGCACAGGGAGGGAGGTGAAGTGGGAGCTGGTGCTGTAGAGTCACCTCTGCCCTGGGGAGAAGCGTCCGACCCACATGGGATCCCTGTCTCGGGTTGCGGCTCTGGTGTGTGACTCGGAGCCCCTGGAGTGCCTTCCCACAAACATTAGTGTTTCTGCATTTGGGGATGGGGCAGAGCTGGTGAGCAGAGATGAGGATGGAAAAGAGGACGCGATCCAAACACAATCCTGCGGTGTAGATTGGCATCCATCTGCCTCACAGCCATGCTACCCCCAGCTCTCTGCAAGTGTGCCGTTGTGGTCACATATGCTACAGTGGGAGATGCCTGACCCCCCACCCCTGTGGGCAGTAATTTTTGTATCCAGTCAGTACTGCTGACTGGAGACTACATGTCTCCTTTAAACTGAACTTTCTGATTGAAAACCGGACACTCGGCAACCCTAGTTATCATTTCCCTCCTCAGTCTTCTCTTCTCCAGATGAAACAAATGGAGTATATTCAGGTAATGGGGTACACTGGCCCTTTAAGAGTAGGAGGTGGCCAGAACACCCACTTCCAGGAAGCTGGAATGAACAAAGGCCCAGGAAATGGAACAGTCCTGGGGAATATGTAGTTGGTTTGGAGAAAAACCTAGGGCACATACCCTTTAAAGGCTGGGACTAGGAGCCTTAGGATCAGGAGGGACAGAGCTACCCTCTCTTCCAGTCAATCAAGAAGATCTCTCTAGAGGGGAAGTACAGTAACTCCTTGCTTAACGTTGTAGTTATGTTCCTGAAAAATGCGACTTTAAGTTAAATGATGAGAAGCGAATCCAATTTCCCCATAAGAATTTATATATATATATACACACACACACACACACAGAGTATAAATTTTAAACAAACAATTTAATACTGTAAACAGCAATGATGATTGTGAAGCTTGGTTGAGGTGGTGAAGTAAGAGGGTGGTAGAAGGTGGGATATTTCCCAGGGAATGCCTTACTGCTAAAAGATGAACTAGCACTCGGCTGAGCCCTCAAGGCTTGTTAATGTAGCCTCACACTCTACAAGGCAGCATGAATAGAGGGAGGGGAGACAGCATGACAGAGACACACACCCAGTGTGGGAGAGAGAGATGCACATTGCCCTTTTGGTATGCTGACACCATTCTAAGTACATTGCCTTTTTAAGTAGATCAGCAAGTTGAGATAGCAGTTGCTGTGAGCAAGCTCCCTCTGTCCTGAGCCCTATTCCCTTCCCCGCCCCTCACAAAGACTCTGGAGATGGGGTAAGCTTGGGGCAGGAGTGGAGTGAGGGGGACACCCTGACATTAGCTCCTTTCTTCCCCCAGTCCCCGAACACACACAGCCTGCTTGGCAGCTGCCGCACAGGGAACATAGGGGAGCTGATAGGGGGCTGCCAGTCCACCCTGGTTCCAAGCCCCTACTAGCTAGCCGCAATGGGCTGCTCTTCCTGCAAGCGGTGGACAAAGCATGCGGCAACCAAACAATGTTATAAGGGAGCATTGTACAACTTTAAATGAGCATGTTCTCAAATTGATCAGCAACATAACGATAACTGGGATGTTACTGTATATAGCCAGGCTTCTCCCTCAGAAAAACAAAAGAGGTGATGCTGGTAGTAGAAGGAAGCTAGAGCCAGAAGGCTGAGTGCCAGACAGAAATAGATAGGAGAGGTGACACTATAAAGAACAGACGATGGCTCTGTGGGTGGCAGAAGAGCCAGAGATCAGAGTGAACTGTTAGGATGCAATGCTGAACTTTGTGTGTGAGTCATTAAGGACTACGCGGGACATTGCAGTCATTAAACCAGCCACAAGTGAAGGGTTGTTCTACCCATGGGAGACTGTATAGCACTCAGAAGGAGCCCTGAAGATAGAGAAGAGAGGGAGGGTGCTGCAGAGGGAATGAGCACTTTCTTGTGGCCAGAGGTAAGTGGCAACCCTATATAAAAGCCAATCTTTTATCAGATGTCTGGAAAGGTTTGCATTAGAAATAAAAGTTCATGTGCTGTATGTGACTTTCCACTCACAGCCCATTCCTGCAAGGGTGTGAGCACACAGAGGGAGTTCATCCATTCAGAAGACATGGATACAACTTGCAGGATCAGATGTTAAATTTTCAGCTATCTTCCAAAGTTGTAGTACTTGCGCATGAGTCTATCTGGAGTCTCACACAATGAACCCAATTTTATGCTGTTTTACATTCTGTGTGACTCTGCTGGAATCACTGGGGTTGTCTGAGGATGTAAGTCACTGGCCAATAGAATCAGTTCCAAGGGTTAATTCCACTGTGTGATTTCATCCATGCAAGAATATTCAAATAATCCCTTTGGGTGGGCAACTGATTACTTTCATGCTGGAATAAATCCAATTTATTTTCTTTTTAATCTTATCATTTTATAAAAAACAAGCATTCAGAGAAAAAATGACATTAAATGCAACATGATGGTGTTTTTTGTGTTTACACAAAAAATCAAGGAATTCAAAATTATCATTCATAGAGTGCAGTGATTTTGCAAATCAGCTAGGATGTAGCAGGATGTATGTGTGCAGTGAGACTGAGTTACCAGTCCTGGCCTGGTAACACACAGTCTCATTGCATACATACATTATGGAATAATTTCAGTAACACAAAATACTACAGATGCGTGAAGGAGGACGTTTTACAGTAACTCCTAGAAATACAATGTACCTTTGTATTTCCTGCCTCTTGCATCTGTAAATGTTTAGTGATAATGTTGCATTAACATCAACATCATGTTTTCTTTTTAATGAATTAAATACCACACAATAAGGAAAGATTGTGTGTCTCTGGAGACACAAGAGAGCTGAAGTACACCAGTGAATCTGGTTCTATTTGCTTTTTGGATTGGATTCACCACTGTGTTACTCCATTTAACACAGTTCAGCAACTGAGAGGAATTGCACTGGCATAAAACTAGAATGATGCAGTGGTGAATAAAACCCAAAGAACCCATTAGGCTAGATATACTGGGAGACTCCAGCTGTTTTGTGGCACAAAGCAGCTATAATCCAAGTTTAACCATCCAGTTAAACTGGATTTATGACTGCTTTGTGCAACCAGAGCAGCACAAAACAGCTGGAATGTACTGCTGAATCTTCTCATCACATTTTGTTTTTAAATTAAAACTATTGGCCTTATCCCACAAACTCCACTGACAATGAGTGATACCTGAAATCAATAGGGTTGGGCTCTGATGTTCCTAGTAAACTGTAAGTAACCACACACACACACACACACGCGCGCGCATGCATAACATGATGTTTAATTTAATTATGTTTGTAATTATCATTATTATTTACCAGTCTACAAAAAAGATAGATAATCAGATAACTTGTTATCACTTTAAACTTGGCAATTTTTCTATATAGACTCATTCCTTTACACAAAACTACTTACTAGCTATTTTAAAACCCTGAAGACCATCTGTAGATTGGCATACCTGTAACTTTCCCCTCCTTGTTTTTTCCATCCTGGACTCATTGCACATTAAATTGAGCAATCTCATTATGTTGCTTGATTATTCTTTGTCTTTTATTGGATTTTTAGCCAGGTCCCTGCTGAATTAAACAAATAGTCTAAAAAAAGTAAACAAACTACAATAAAAATATAATTACTTCATATTAATAGACAGTTCATCAGAACATTAGATACAGGTTCCTGTCCAGAGTGGAGTGGAAGAATTACCTCTTCTGTCTTTCTTACAACACTCCTGTTAATACATCCCAGAATGATGTTTGCCTTTTTTGTAACTGTATTATATTGTTGAATGACATTTAGTATGTGACCTACTATAATCCCCCCAACCCTTTGCTGCAGTGTTCTTTCCTAGGATTCCCATTTTGTATTTATACAGTTAATTGTTCCTTCCTAAATGTAGTACTTTGCATTTGTCCTGTTGAATTTCATCCTATGTATTTCAGACCATTTCTCCAGCTTGTCGGTTCTAATTCTGTCCTCCTACAAGGACCGGAAAGGTACCTTAAAAAGCCAGCTGATGATCACCTTGATGTAAGAGGAATCCCTGGATGGTATAGCACTACTATAGCCAATTAGTCTTGTAGCTCCTGGCATAGGAAGCCTGTCAGTGGGAAGGGGACATGGCCAGATTGTATCTGCTCTCCAGTGATCACTAGTTGGTTTTTAGCAGCCCAGTGGCTGCTTTCAGTTGTTCGGGGAACTGAACTGGCCCCCCAGCCAGCCCCAGAACCAGTAGAGAACAAAAGGTGATGTATGGCTTTTACTCCACCCCTCTCTATAAGTCCTGTGCCAAGCACTGTTCAGCTGGATCAGGCCCATGAACTTCAACAGTAGTACTCTGTTTTATTCAGACAGTGCAAGGGGGTTAGAATAAAACCAAATGCCCGGCTACGTGTGTATTAAAATAAAGCTAGCATCATTGCCCCTTAGAAAAATCCCAATGACCTGGTATTTGCACACTGTAATCCAGGATGTCTGTTAATCAAAACAAGATATTGGTACAGTCACCATTGGATTGGCATTTAATTTACAACCCATCAAGAGTTCAGAAAAAGGATCTTTAATATCTTTTATGCATTTTAGATCATTCATGATTTAAATGCATGTTTCAGGCCAGATTTCAGTTTGTGTTAACTGGCATAGTTCCATTGTAGTGAACGAAGCTGGGCCAACGTATACCAGCTGGAGAACTGGATCTTCATGTTCAGTTGAGTGACAACAATGGTAATTGAAAGAATAATTTAAAAATCTGAAACAGAATTTGTTGTGTTTACATGGTACATTTGCTTTCTACCTATGTCTCTTTTCCACTGTGAAACAATTAGATTTTATGGTAGGCTAAAGAGACTGCTAGAAAACCTTCCTGACTCATTTTATTCGGAGAAGAAAATATGGCCCATAGTGTACCTCTGTAAAGGGTTCTCTTAAATATCTAATAGAAATAGAAAATAAAGAAGAGTGTCAATTAAAAGGCCTTCTTCAGGATAAGGTTATGCAAAAGACACAGAGCTTGCTTCTGATTTCACATCAGTTTACACTGATTTAGTGGAGCTACCCCTGATTTTTTATTGGTGTGGCATAAGAATCATGCCCACAGTTATCAGACACATGCTAAATAAATTGAAGTATTAAAAAAAAAAATTTTGTTTGCTGTGGTCTTGTATTTTTATAATAATTGGATTAAGACGGACAATGAAAAATTCTGGAAAGCTAAAAATGTGAAGGGCTTTTTGTGACCTCTCTGTAGAAAATGAAAGTAACCAGGAAAGAGAAGTGGATTCTAGAGTAGTAAAATGACTCACTGAACTATGATCTGTTTGTTTTAATCAAGTTGCATGTGTACAGGTCTAACTGTGGGCAAATATGGCCGGCGTCTGACCCATAGCTGTGGCCACGTAGGTGCCTATTTCTGCTTTAGTGTGTGTTTTGTTTTTTAATTATTTTCCTGCCCAATCCATGATGGTCTTACTTTCTAGATTTTGAAACAGGCGTCAGAAGAGATTAGATAGCTATACGTACATTTCAGGGGTGCAGGGAGATTTAGAGAACATGTGTAAACTCTTTGGAACGTGAAGCGTGATATATAAAAGTTGATATTATTACTGCCTGTGATTAGTGTTATATTTTTTAAAAAAATCTTCAGCTGCAATTTCAGCATCATCACAGTATATCCAATTCACTGAACATATAATAAGATTCACTGCAGATTCACTGAACATATAATAAGATATGCTATCTTATCTTGTTACAGTGGGAACTATCTCATGACAGTCATATTCACCAATGAGATAACACTCATTACATTTGACCCGATCATTAAGTACTGCTATGGTTTGCGGTTAGAGCTGCAATATTTTGTGGCAAGCACAGCACTGGAGCATGGAGCCAGAGCTTTATGACTTTTAGGTTAGGTAATGCCATAGTTTAGGTGTATGGGCCAGCCACTCAAATTGCTAGACAGTTGTCTGCGAGGGCCACATGACTGGGATACCAAACAGTGCCAGATAAAGAGCAAAGCCATTGATCACAGGTAGTGATCAATGGCTCCATGTCTAGTTGGCAGTTGGTATCAAGTGGAGTGCCCCAAGGGTCAGTCCTGGGGCCGGTTTATTCAATATCTTTATAAATGATCTGGAGCACGGGTAGGCAACCTATAGCACGGGTGCTGAAGGCAGCACACGAGCTGATTTTCAGTGGCACTCGCACTCCTGGGTCCTGGCGGCTCTGCTTTTTAACTTATTTTTAAATGAAGCTTCTTAAACATTTTAAAAATCTTATTTACTTTACATACAACAATAGTTAAGTTCTATATTATAGACTTACAGAAAGAGACCTTCTAAAAACATTAAAATGTATTACTGGTGCACGGAACTTTAAGTTAGAGTGAATAAATGAAGATTCGGCACACCATGTCAGAAAAGTTGCTGACCCCTGATCTGGAGGATTATGTGGACTGCACCCTCGGCATGTTTGCAGATGACACTAAACTGGGAGGAGTGGTAGATACGCTGGAGGGTAGGGACAGGATACAGAGGGAGCTAGACAAATTAGAGGACTGGGCCAAAAGAAATCTGATGAGGTTCAACAAGGACAAGTGCAGAGTCCTGCACTTAGGACAGAAGAATCCCATGCACCGCTACAGACTAGGGACTGAATGGCTAGGCAGCAGTTCTGCAGAAAAGGACCTAGGGGTTACAGTGGATGAGAAGCTGGATACGAGTCAACAGTGTGCCCTTGTTGCCAAGAAGGCTAACAGCATTTTGGGCTGTATAAGTAGGGGCATTGCTAGAAGATTGAGGGACGTGATCATTCCCCTCTATTCAACATTGGTGAGGCCTCATCTGCAGTACTGTGTCCAGTTTTGGGGCCCACACTACAAGGAGGATGTGGAAAAATTGGAAAGTGTCCAGTGGAGGGCAACAAAAATGATTAGGGGCCTGGAGCACATGACTTATGAGGAGAGGCTGAGAGAACTGGGATTGTTTAGTCTACACAAGAGAAAACTGAAGGGAGATTTGATAGCTGCTTTCAACTACCTGAAAGGGGGTTCCAGAGAGGATGGATCTAGAGTGTTCTCAGTGGTAGCAGATGACAGAACAAGGAGTAATGGTCTCAAGTTGCAGTGGGGAAGGTTTAGGTTGGATATTAGGAAAAACTTTTTTCACTAGGAGGGTGGTAAAGCACTGGAATGGGTTACCTAGGGAGGTGGCGGAATCTCCTTCATTAGAGGTTTTTAAGGTCAGGCTTGACAAATCCATGGCTGGGATGATTTAGTTGGGGACTGGTCCTGTTTTGAGCAGAGGGTTGGACTAGATGATCTCCCGAGGTCTCTTCCAACCCTGATATTTTCTATGATTCAAACAGCTTACAATGGTAAAATGAGGCACAACAGGAAAAAATCCAGCAGCAAGACACACAACATCCTTTTGGTGGGGGGGAGCTGGACAGGATTTTACATAAACTACATGACTGCCCACCCCTGGACAGTCCTTCAGTGAGATGTGGACTCTCTACTCAGACCCTACGCCATCAGCACTCCCAGCTATCTCCGTGACACCACTGATTTCCTAAGAAAACTACAATACATTGGTGATCTCCCAGAAAACACCATCCTAGCCACCATGGATGTACAGGCTCTCTACACAAACATCCCACACAGAGATGGAATACAAACTGTCAGGAACAGTATCCCAGATGACGCCACAGTACAACTGGTTGCTGGGCTCTGTGACTTTATCCTCACTCACAATTATTTCAAATTTGGTGACAATATATACCTCCAGACCAGTGGCACCGCTATGTGCATCTGCATGGCCCCACAATATGCCAACATCTTTATGGCTGACCTGGAACAACGCTTCCTCAGCTCTCGCCCACTCATGCCCCTTCTCTACCTATGCTACTTTGATGACATCTTCATCATCTGGACCCATGGGAAAGAAACTCTGGAAGAATTCCACCATGATTTTAACAGCTTCCACCCCACCATCAACCTCAGCCTGGACCAGTCTACACAAGAGGTCCACTTCCTGGACACCACGGTACAAATAAGTAACGGTCACATAAACACCACCCTATACTGAAAAGCTACCAACCGCTTTGCCTAGCTTCATGCCGCCAGCTTCCATCCCGGACACACTACACACTCCATTGTCTACAGCCAAGCACTGAGGTACAACCGCATTTGCTCCAACCCCTCAGACAGAGACCAACACCTACAAGATCTTCACCAAGCATTCTTAAAACTGCAATAACCGCATGAGGAAGTAAGGAAATAGATAAACAGGGCCAGACGTGTACTCAGAAGCCTTCTGCTTCAAGATAAACCCAAGAAAGAAACCAACAGACCACCACTGGCGATCACCTACAGTCCTCAGTTAAAACCTCTCCAACACATCATCAGTGATCTACAACCCATCCTGGACAATGATCCCTCACTTTCACAGGCCTTGGGAGGCAGGCCAGTCCTCGCCCACAGACAACCTGCCAACCTGAAGCAGATTCTCACCAGCAACCACACACTGCACCATAGCAACTCTAACTCAGGAACCAATCCATGCAACAAACCTCAGTGCCAACTCTGCCCACATATCTACACCAGCGACACCATCACAGGACCTAACCAGATCAGCCACACCATCATGGGTTCATTCACCTGCACTTCTACCAATATAATATATGCCACCATGTGCCAGCAATGCCCCTCTGCTATGTACATCTGCCAAACTGGACAATCCCTACATAAAAGGATAAATGGACACAAATCAGATATTAGGAATGGCAATATACAAAAGCCTGTAGGAGAACACTTCAACCTGCCTGGACATACAATGGCAGACCTAAAGACAGCCATCCTCCAGCAAAAAAACTTCAAGACCAGACTTCAAAGAGAAACTGCTGTGCTCCAGTTCATCTGGAAATTCGACACTATCAGGTCTGGACTTAATATTGACTGTGAATGGCTCGCCAATTACAAAAGCAGTTTCTCCTCTCTGGGTGTTCACACCTTCAGATCACCTGCTGGAAGTGGGCCTCACCCCCCCCTCCCCCACCGATTGAATTTACCTGGCTTTCTTGCCTGCTGTTTATACCTGCCTCTGAAGATTTCCACAACATCCATCTGATGAAGTGGATCTTAGCCCATGAAAGCTCATGATCCCTAAAATCTGTTAGTCTATAAGGTGCTACAAGTCTCTTCGTCGCTTGTGCAGATCCAGACTAACACGGCTACCCCTCTGTCTCTGATTCTAGTAAAGCAATGACTCACCAGGACTTAACTTTCAAAGAAAAATTATAGCCAAAGAATGACCAATAAAACCTAACACAAAATAATAATGTAAAACCACAGTTTCAGAAGTGTCATAAGCTGTATATGCCCCAATTCTGACATACACAAATTCAATGGGAGTTCTGGGTCTCTCTGTGACAGGGTGGGATATGCTGTACCAGACTGTAGACTCAGTTTTGTGTGGTGTAATGAACACATCTAAACTTGACTAAGGCATCTTATCATATAACACTGCAGATAGTGCCTGCTCAGGAAAGTTGCTTGATACCTCACTGAAGGATGATCTGGTCTACACAACACAGGTAGGTCAATGTAAGCTGCCTTGCATCAACCAACTGTGGAAGTGTCTTCCAGCCTGAAATGCTGACAACCATCCAACTCCTAATGAAAACAAACTAATAAAGAGGACATTTCAGGACTTTTTTTTGGTCAAAAATCTATAACTCTGGAATGTGCTTAAGAATTAAGGGATTGTGGTTATAAAATTCCTTTGCTAAACCTATAGGTGCTTTCCTGCTACACTGTTCCTGAAGGGGTTAAATTAGAAGGACAGAGC
This sequence comes from Dermatemys mawii, assembly GCA_007922305.1. NCBI lineage: Eukaryota > Metazoa > Chordata > Testudines > Dermatemydidae > Dermatemys > Dermatemys mawii. The sequence goes on along the minus strand of ML677365.1, from coordinate 3,222,719 downwards.
ACCCCATTGCCTATGTAAGGCACTTGAGGGTCTGTATGAAAGCAACTAGAGGGCTCAAGAAGTCTTAGGCATTGGTTTGGGGCTCTAGGGCTGCTGGACTGTGGAGTCTCATGTCTCAATGAAGGGCTCAGACAAGGAATCTGAGCTTGGGAATGTGCCCACTAGACCTAGAATTAGAAACAGTGACTAGCCTGAGGTTGGTTTAGAACAATGGTTCTCAACCAGGGGCACAGGTACCCTTAGTGGGACACAGAGATTTTCCATGGGGTACATCAACTCATCAAGATATTTGCCTAGTTTTAGAACAGCCTCCAAAAGTCACTAGCAAAGTCAGGACAAACTGAAATTTCATACAATGACTTGTTTATACTGCTTCATATAACTGAAATGCAAGTACAATATTTATATTCCACTTGATTTATTTTATAATGATATGGTAACAATGAGAAAATAAGCAATTTTTTAATAATAGTGCATTGTGACTCGTCTGTGGTTTAAGGCTGATTTTGTAGGCAAGTCATTTTTAAGTGATCCCAAATTATTTTTTAAAATCTCATGATTATAAACCAATCTCATGATTTCGGTGGTCTGACTGCAGGAGGGATCTGGCCCTGGGTTCAGATTGCAAAAAACCCATGGACTAGGGGAGTGGGGGCCTGCAGGAGGGGCTCTGGCCCTGAGTGCAGGTTAGGAACACCCCAGGGGCCAGTGGGCTATGAGTGGGGCGGTGTCTCCTGCTGACTGAGCCAAGGGATTGAAGGAGGGGGTCTGGCCATGGCTTGGAAACACCCCAGGGACTGGGTACCTGCAGGAGACAAGGCTGGTCCTGAGCTGGAAACACCCCCGTGGACGGGGGGCTAGGCTGGGGGGCGGTCTGCCCCTGTGTTGGGGACGTCCCAGGGGCCGAGTCTGGGCTCATCGCCAGGAGAGGGGGCTGCTGCTGTCTGAAGCCCCCGGAGCAGGCGAACCGGGGCTGCAGTTTCCAGGCGCGGCGGCGGCCCCTCGAGCCGGGGACTGGGCGACGCCCGGCGCGGGGGCTGGCCCTGCGCTCGGGGTGTTGCACACACGCTTCCTGCACCTGCTCTGGGCGCAGCCGCCCCGCGACCTGCGGCCGCGTCAGGGCACAGCCGGGCTCGCCTCGCTCCGCGGCAGCATGTCGGCCAGGGGGGGCCCCATGCCGCCGCCCCCCAACCCCGCCGCCTACTTCCCCGCGCCCAGGATCACGCTGCCCGTCGGCGTGGACATCCTGCGCACCTACTCGGGAGCCTTCATCTGCCTGGAGATCGTGAGTGTCCCGGGCCGGGGGCTGCTCGGGGAGGGCAACGCCGCCGCCGCCGCCGCCGCCGCTTCTGGGCACGGGCTCCCCGCTCCGGTCCCCTCTTCTCCTTCCCCCCATTACCGCCCCCCCCCCCTTTCCTTCCTTCACTCGCTCCTGCCTTGAGTACCAGCCCCCCTCCCCCAGCAAACCCCCTTCTCCCGAGCACACCCTCTGACCCTTCCTCCTCCCCCCCACCACACACCTCCGTGCCCGGCACTTGTTGCGCTCAGCCGCGAGGATGTGAAATGCCCGAAGCAGCTGGGCCAGTGTCGTGCATACAGGACCGGGGGGCGGGGGGACACACCTGCCTGACCCCCGCGCGCGGGAGCCCAGGCTGCTGTGAACAGGCGGCCCCGCAGCCCGGCCACCGCCCCCCGCGCTGCTAACCTGCCATTTTGTAGGTGGGGAAGGTGCAGCGGGTGGTGGCAGACTCCGGGTTCTCCTGCCAGGAACCTTCCCCGAAGGAGGATCCGGGCGCACTGGACTGCAAGGGGCGGGCAGGCGGGGGGTAGGGAGAACAGTCAGCCGGGGGTATGAAGGTGTGTGGGGGTGGAGGCATCCTGAAGCCTTTCCCCAGGCCTCCATTTTGCCTAATCCCTTGTTTTCCCATCTCAAAGCTTCCCCAGAAGGGGGATCCTGTGCAAAATACAACTGTGCTGAAGTAACACCGGAGGTGTTTGTTCTCCTGATTTCCACTCGGATCTGTGTGTTTCATAGCTGTATCCTGCCTCCTGTTGGTTTTATTTACAGGGCAGTGGCCACTGTGTATGTATTTTACCCTGTTTTATTTTAATCAGGACAGGCTTGATCCTCCACACGTGTAGATCAGATTCAGAAGTGCAAGGAAGTACAAATACACAGTGTGTTTGGTTTTGGGATCCCTCAAACTCTAGCATGCATGCTTAACCTTACTGCCATGACCAGTCCCATTGATGTCAATGGGACTACTCATGTTCTTCGGGTTAGGACCAGGGTAAGAGTTTGCAGGATCAGCATCATGATTACTGACAGGTTAGAGGTGAAATGCTGGCCTCATTGAAGTCAATGACAAGCTTCCACTGATTTCAATCAGTCCAGAATTTCACCCAGAACATCTTTCTTCTTACAGTCACAGATTTGCATACTGACCTGGGCCCGAATCTTTCAAATAGATCCCTATAGGCATGCCTTCCCCTCCACCTGGGACCCTGCCTTTTTTCAAAATGGCCTGCACACTGCTCCAAGGATCTGCTCATGTGGATCCAGTTGCAGGACTGGACCCTGGTTCAGCAGTGACCAAAAATTAACTGCTTGATAGATTTGCCAGCTTATGTAACAGGTGCTGATGTTCTCAGTTTAGTCTTGATGTTTCTCTGTTACTGGTCCTGCCCATCATCATAGTGAATGTTTAAATTAGTAATCTTGCTGCCAGTCTGAGCAGTGGGATTTTACAGAAAAGATTGTGCAGTTACTACCCATTAAATGTCTGTTCTCTGAATAATGTTCTGAGCCCCCAGTGCTATAAAGATGGAGAAAACCTGTCTCCACACAACAACTAAAACCTGAAGAGAAACCCTTGAAAATAACTTGAAGGCTGATAATACTAATCCATAGGAATGCTGAATGCAGGCTGCCAGTGCACTTTTACATCATCAGCCTCATTTTGTCCATATATGGATGCATGTTATACTGAAGAAGGCCTACTTACTCCAACTTCAGGCAGCTGCTTCTGAAAATTGAGTCTGAGGTCCTAGATTCAGAAGAAACTAGGCAGGCATTATTTTGAAGTTGTACTTCTCACAGTCTGAAAATTGTATCTTCAACTTTATACTCTAAGAGCTGGAAGGGTTGAACTGAAAATGATAACTCTATATACATTTGAGCAGTGCTCCGTTAATAAATGAGTTCTATTTCAATCAACTTAAAGCTTTCTGTATTAAAAGAATACATTTCAGTAAGCAAGTATCACTCTTATACAGATCCATGTTTATGACTGAAGTCATTAATTGAGAACATCAGTTTGCTGCAACTTAAATTTGTAGGACTAAATTCTGCTCCCAGTTATATAGATCTTAATATGAAAAGAATTTGGCTTATATATTTCATTTATCTGACTTCTGTGACTTAACAGCCTGCTATAGTTATGCTAGTTTTTTATATTTTACTTTCATTTGTTGCTTTTTACTCTTTTGGGTATAAACAATAAACGGGTTTATACATTTATAATTATCTCATATCTGTATCTGCTGGGAGCTAACAAAATCATATATGGGTATAAGATTTAGATTTCAGTCTCATTTACATCCTTGGCATACCAGTTGCAACAGATATAGATTTATTTATTTATATTTTAGGATAAATGCATTTTGATAATATTTTCACTTGTCCTGTGTTTCCTTCAAAATCAGATTTCAGGTGAAACTTCAGAAACACTTAAGTGATTTAGGAGTTTAAATCCCAGTTTCAAAAAGGATTTACAAGCTTGTGTCATCACTGACTTTCAGTTACTGAGCCTTTTAAGTAGCTAAGTCACTTTTCAAAAGGGGATTTTTTTGAATATTTTACCGCAGTGCCAAAAACTGCACCTGAAAGCTTTAAAAAATAAATAAATTAACTGGTAGTTCAAGTCTGGAGGGGCTGGACAAGATTCAGCTTTAAGCCTTTATTTCATCATGGTTTTGTGTTTTTCTGCAGCTGTTTGGAGCACTCGTCTGGATTTTGATATCTGCCACCAGAGTTCCACTGCCTCTGCTGCAGGGATGGGTGATGTTTGTGTCAGTGACTGCTTGTTTTTTGTCCATCCTCTTCCTGAGCGTGTTCCTTTTTAGTTATACACACAGAGTTTCCGTGGACTGGAACCAGATGGTAAGGTTTTTTTTTTCCCTTGTGGGCATGATTTTATGAGAAAAACAAATTGATCATAAAACTCTTAAGGTCTGATCCAAAGCCCATTCAAGTTAGTGAAGAAACTCTAAATAATTTTGATGAACTTTGGATCAGGTCCTTAAAAGTTATGCTAGTGTTTGGTGCCTGGCTTTCACATCATGAATGGCCAAAGCATGGCCTGCAGCACAAATATAGCTGAGTTCTCCAGAGACTCTTGTGTGCCCTTTTCTTTTAATTTAATGATGCAGCTTGTGGAACTACAGGTTCCAGCATGCAGTGCTCAGTATTCATTCAATCAGATGGCAAGATTCTGCTCATGTTATGATGAAGCTTTACATGCTGAAACCAGTAGTCCTCACAAGCTGTATATCCATATTAAAAAAAAAAAAATAGACAGCTGTAATTTGATGCATTTTATGCAAGTTACATGTCTATCTCAAACTATTAGGTAAGTTACCAAGTGCATTCCTTAATGACTTATAGTTTGCACTTTCCTGTGTTATTACGTAAAAATGTGTTCTTGTGAGGTGTATGCTCAGAATGGGGAGTTTCAAACAGCCTAAAAGTGGTGAAATGCAATAGTCTTTCACTTCTATTTTATAGTATTGTGAGGTTTTTTGCGTGAGCAATAAAAGGGAGAGAAAATATACAAAGAATCAGACCTTCTAGCAATCGTAATGGTATTAAAATGCAGTTACGCCTAATTGCTCAGCACCTTCCTTAAATAACCTTTCTTCTGTGTGGCTCATTTTTATTACTGGCAATCATACTGCTTTTATCCAAATTTGTATGTTTCAGTATAAACATCCATGGTTGTGCATCCCTTGATATCCAAGTAACTGTGGTGAAAGTCCCTAGATCTGCACGAATCTTGAATCAAAGGTCATAAAACTTCAGAAGTTTGGGGTTTGAAGGATTAAACTTGTGTAATGAGTCCATTAGCAGTGATACTCTGGATTCTGTCCAAACAGACTTTAGCACCAATGTTTCACTATCCATACAAAGTTCAACTTCAGCTCTTAAATGGAATTAAACCACAAATCAGGTTCAGCTTGTTAATGACTTTTTAATGCTTTATTCACGAAGTAAAAGTCATGATCCAGGGATTGTGAGCTGGGTGTTGGGGAAACTGCAGGGAATTTAACAGAGGGTTGTTAGTGTTGTTGAATGGCAGTCACATCAGTTAGTATGCAGGAAAGCACATAAAGCATGTGCATTACTTTTAAGCAAGTGAATAGTGTCATTGCTTTAAAGTTCTGCACATAATTAAGTGCTTTGCTGGACTGGAGCCATAGTGCTTTTTTGCATGTTCAAAGTACTACACAAACATTCATCCTATAACTCTCCTTGTAAGTATGCATTATACATTATTGATTTTGCCCTATCAAATGTTTGTTGTTGGCTATTTTTATATCTGGTAGGATAGGAAATTTTGACATCTCTCTGTGATAAACTGAGTGCTGCTGCTGGAACCACCCTTATGTGAGAAAGATAATAATGAGTGTACATCATCTGTGAAAGCCATGCCTATGATGTTTGCCTGTGATTTTGTTAAAAATTTCCCGTGACTAACAGATCAAAGAAATGGGATATGAACCTTTTATACCTAGTTCACTGGCTCAAAATCCAGTCAAGATCACTAAACACCGAAAGATAATTACAATTTCACCACAGTTCAGCATAGTACCTGCTGGACTTAAATTTATATGTCCTATAGTATGCTGAATCTAGATTTTTTTCAGCAAGATACCATGACTTCTACATTGAAATCTATTGCAAACGGCAAATTCTGTGGCTGACCTTAAAAAAACATAATTTTTTCAGACTAGTTATATAAACTCATGTTTTTATTTAAAAATAAAAAAATAGTATACCATGTTGCTGTTTGTTCTGAGACTTAAATTGGAAAGTGTTTTAAAAAAAGATTTTTGTATTATTCCTTATGCTGCAGAAACTAAAATTTGGCATGGTATTCAGAATGGCTAATTAAGGCTAGTGGTTTGAAAAGACCAAAAATGGAAAAAGTCCAGGCACATTATTTTAATTATTGTTTGTCATGGAAAATTATAAGAAGAGTCTAGTATCTTTTATTTTAAAATAAAAATGGTTTAAAACCATTTAAACTTCCAAAACTCCACTCTGCTGGATGCAAATTAGTAGTGCTTTTAGGGTAGGATTCTGCCAACCTTATTCTGAGCAGTACCTTACTTCCTGCTTAGCCCTATTCAATCTAGTGTGATTGCTCATGGGAGTAAGACACTAACTAAGCATGAGTAAGGAAGTTGTGTTGCTCTCAGTGGTTCTCAAGTTTTTGTACTGGTGACTCCGTTCACATAACAAGCCTCTGAGTGTGACTCTCCTTATAAGTTAAACACACTTTTTTATATATCGAACACCATTATAAATGCTGGAGGCATAGCAGGGTTTGGGATGGAGTCTGACAGCTCGCAACCCTTCATGTAATAACCTTGCAACCCCCTGAGGAGTCCCGACCCCCAGTTTGAGATCCCTTACTCTATACTGAACCAGATGATATGACAAAGACCATAGACTTTATTCTCTACTGCCCTACATATTGTGTAGTCATTTACATCTGCACAAACTAGGTGTAACCTACCATTTCATTCTGATCTGGTGGTATTTTACACATACTTTGCACGAGATTTAAGTGATTATGCAAGTGTAAGGCAGTGGAGAATTGGGCACCATGCTTTTTTATTTAAAAACCCTAACAGTAAACAGTTAGATTTTGGATCACAGACGTCATGTCCCAGATAGAACTTTAATATTGATACATACCTTCACTGTAACTATTGCCTTGGAAGTTAGAATGTTTGGCATCTGGATGGAGGAAATGACAGGTTCTCTTTTGATAATATCTGTTCTGAATACAACTAGGACTAAGCTACTCGCAGAACAGCATCAGAGGGGTAACCGTGTTAGTCTGTATCCACAAAAACAATGAGGAGTCTGATTGCACCTTAAAGACTAACAGATTTATTTGGGCATCATGGAACAGGGATTATAAATTCTAATTCTATAGTATAAGACAATATAGTCATGTAATGTTTAAGAAAAGTTTTGCAAATGAGTTCCAATAGTTCATGGATTAGGGACCCAGTCTTATGGAATTCCAGAGGCCTCCATGTAGATTATGTAGGTTAATCTTTCTAGCTATCCAATGAAACTCAGTGCTCAGCCTCGAAGATACCATCAGAGATGCTTAGTTTTGCAGTTCTCAAACGGTGGATTTGTGTCTCCAGAGATAACATGCTTGTTAACAGCAAAAATGTTTTCAAATAAATAATATATAGAGGTGAGAAATAACAAACCTCATCCCTCTTGTCCCTCTGCAAATTTGTGTACACAGAGTTAATCCTTTACCTCTCTCTAAAAGTGCAAAGTTTCAAAAAGTTCAATGAATAGAAGATTGTTGAGGTTCAAATAGATCTGGACAAGGAGACAAAGTGTGAAGATAAATGTGAGAAGAGAGGGACAGGCAGTAGAAACAAAATGAAACTTTGAGCAGCATATTCCAGAAGTCTTGAGGTCTTTCTAGATGTAGCCTTCATTGATTTGAGATCTACCGTACCGTTCTCTCACTAGAAGGGAAATATATAAAAAAGTGTTTTTAATTTATAAAACTCAAACACAAAACTCTTCTCTGCTTGTTTTATTAAAATATTAAATATTTGCTGTTGAAGACAAAAACCCAAAATACATAACGTTGTTGTTTTAGTTAAATAAAACAATTTAAATGTCTTTCTGGTGATGTTCTCCTCCTAATACAGCATGGCAAGAAAATCCTCCAAATATTAACGATTAACCTGTTGAATTGGAGATAGTTCACCTCCCAATTACGTCATAAATATCTGCTTCATTTACCTTTGGTAAATGACATAACCAAACAATCATACATTTTCTGCTATAGCTGTAAAACTAATCTGAAGTTTTCAAAATAAATCACTTTAAAAATGTATTGTTTTTAATCTTCTAAAAATGAAATCTACGTCTATCTCTGAGTTGTGAAGAGTATGTATTAAGGTTATAACAACCAACAAGAATGCACTTTTATGTAGAAATCCATGATTAAATTGAGTCTTCCTGACTAATGATTTAAATAATGATTTAAATCAAATCCACCCTGCTTTTGTACACCGTGTGTTTTACAGAATAGAAATATTTTAGGGAGGTTTTAAAAGCTTTATTGTATCCCTGAGCCTGGAAAGTCAGATTCTTAGTGCCTGTACAGGACTCAGGAGAGAGAAATTAAAACTAACACTTAAAACACCTCTTTAAATGAATGTAATAGCAAATGTTTGTATATACAAATGTGCACAATATCGTGTGTGAGAGAGAAGAGTAATAGGATGCGGTATGCATAATACTACTTTGAAATAGTGGTTCTTGTTGCTTTTTTAGTGACAAAGTTGCTGGGTTATTATAGCCATTATTGCAAATGTGCCTTAAAACATGGCAACATAATTGCTGACCTAGATCACTTAAGAGGTCAAGCTATATTTATTTTAAAGCTGTGGGTTTTGTTGTTGTGTTGTTTTTATAGTATTGCACAGTAACATAACTGAGTTGTATCACTTGTATACTTTTTTAGGATATAAAGATTAAAAAGTTTCTTACTAGGGTGTGTTTTACTGTAATACGATTACATTCTGGAGCCATTAATTTTTGATGAATGATCTGAACATCTTCTATGTGTCACCTCTAAGCTTGTTTTTTGTCTGCATTTTGTTTCCACTGAAACTCAGAGATTGATTGGATATGTGCATTCTTCCTAACCAGTTACAACATAAACTAATTCTGTCATTTTCTTTTCAGGATTTTCTTTTCCATGCAGCTACTTTTGTCTTTTATTTTGGAGCCTTTTTATTGCAAGCAGCAACAACATCTCTGCATAATTATCGACTTCCGTCAAATGCCACTAGGTTGCTAAGTGATCAAGACTATAACATAAGCATAGCAGCCTCAGTAAGTATTTCATAGATATATATCAAGAGATGGAAGTCTATTTTAGCCCTTTTTAGCTACCCAACCAATCTAATGGCTAACTAGAATGTAAACTTTTCGGGGAAGGGACTGTCTGTGTTTGTGTGTTACACAGTACTGAACATTCACATACTGATAAGTTATTTTTTTAATTTCTCCCGCGCCCGAATAAGTTGTTGCTGTGTGGTAGGTATTTGCTCTACTACAGAATAATGTTCTTTATATATGATCATAAGGGAACATTTAGAGTGAGGCATACTAGTCGGTGGAAGTGAAGGCTCAATTATTGTTTTCCTTTGCATCTGAATGATGCTGCCTCTTCTCTAGATGTGTGCCAGTGGCTTTAGCACAAGTGATTGGAAGTACTGTTCTTAGTTTTTACTCCTTCTAACAGTGACTTGTTTAGATCATGGGATCATAGACATTTATTTAAGTTTATTAAAAATCTCTCGGTCCATCACAAAAAATAAAATAACAATACAAAAATGATAAAGGACTGCTCAACCCACCTAGACATAAATATCTAACAGCTGATATGAAGATAAAACAACTTGCTCCAGTGCTCAGCCCATCCTCTCTGAAAGACCAAACATTTTACGGATGAGCTTTGCAGCTTGACGAATGCAGGCTGCAGTTGGTCTAGATGTGAAGAATTAGTTTCAAAGCTCACTGAGATCCTCTGCAAGCAGCATCCTCCCAGTTACAACAAGGCAGCTCCAGCTGATCCTAGCTGTGGCAGTATGGTGTGGGAATAGAGATTAACCATATCCCAAATTGGTCAGCTTCCTGAATTCTGTCCAGAAACTTATGAGGAGCCAGTGTATCTCTTAGAGCACTGCTGTAATGCTTGTCTGATGTAAAGTTCCACTTAATATGCAGAATTCCTGCCTTTCTCATAGTTCTACTGAGCTGTAGTGTGTTGGGGGGGGGGTCTTGTGAAGCTCCCCATTGACCTGATCTAGGCTGTAGATGGGATTAGCTCCAATCTCTAGGCCCCTCACAGAGCTGATGGGATGTGGGGAAGAAGAGCTCTGACATGTAGCTCCTTCACAACTGTTCCCCAAGTGTCTTAATTAAACTTAGTATGTATGAAAATAATTATCATCTTGTCACATTCATTTTTGCTGCCATTAACCAAGAAAATGTTAAATAAGGACTGCAAAGAGAAAACAAAAATTAAAGCCCTGCTAAATATCTGATGTCAAGACAATGACCTTCCAGCTGTTTATATTCTAGATGAAAGCGTGTGTGTAGGTTCTTTTTAAAAAAGTAATAGTCCCAGTAATTATTAGCATCTGTCTTCCAAACATTCATTATCTCACTCAAAGCATGTGTAGTATAGGTAGGATGTAATAATGTAATAATCTAAGTGACTCCAAGTAGAGAGAGGGAGAGGCAGGTCTCCATTGTTCTGACCTGGAACACATCAGAAAGTATTTCAGTTTGATAAATACATCCATTTCTAGTTTCCATCCTCCCTATGTCTTCACAGATGCATTCATAGAGTCATCTAGTATAACTTCTAGGATGAACACAAACATGGATTTCACCTTACAATTCCTGCAGCATAACTTGTAATTAAGCTAAAACATATCTTTCGGAAAGACATCTGGTCCTTATTTAAAGACCGTAAGTGATAGAAACTTTACAGTATCCCTTGGTAACTTATTCCAGTGGCTGATTATCTTCAATGATCCAAAAAAAATTGTGCCCATTTCCTCATTTCTACAAGTAAATAATAAATGTTGATAGCGTACTGTTTTAGTGGTAGCTTTCGCCTCAGTTTATGTTTGCTGGAGGCAGATACATTAATTTGGAGATGAATGAAATTAAATACTAATAAAAACAAAAGCCAAATGACTGTGTTCATCCTTGACAATGAGAAGAAACTTAATTACAAAGTATGAAAATAAATATTTAAGAGGGTGGCACCAGGACCTAGGTAAAAGACTTACTTTAGTTACAAAGTAGAAAAGTGATATCAGGATTTGATACTTTTGACAAAATGTTGTCAAAGCAGTAGCACATATGTTCTCAACCTGAGGGTCAGAGGATCACAACCAATTTTTATTGTGGTTTTCTGGGTAACTGGGGGGAAATTCTGAAGATTCATTGTAAAATGTGGTTATGGGAAAAGTTGAGGAGCACTTCAGTAATAGAAATCTCATGTGATTCATCTCATTTTGTTCTGCAGATTTTTGCCTTTGCAACAACTGTTTGTTATGGTTGTAGCACAGCCCTGGCTTTAAGAAGATGGAAACTATAGCACTCAAAGAGGTTAATGGTTCAGCATTCTAGTTTAGTTTGTGTAATTGTGTATAAGATCAAATTAAATGCCACTTGTCTTTCAAAGTATAATGGAATTCCAAAAGGCTTTTATGTATAAACTCAATTTTAAAAATGTTAAAAATGAAGATAAGCTCATATCAGAATTACTTTAATTGAAAAAAATCTGTGATTGTATTTTTTTTACTTTTATTATATGCTGATTAGAAGCATTATTCTACTATCTATATAGTGTTATACAGTTTAGTGAGAAATAGATGCATCATTAGCAGACAACTGAATTTTGGTGCTAAATAATTAGGAGGGAGGAAGTGGAAGGTAAACAAATGTGTTATATGCACAGGCAGCTAAAAGCTACAAGTTGCATTGCCTATGGTTTATTATTAAAAGCCCCACTCCTGCAATAAGCTCCAAGTAGGCAGAATCCTTGGATCTCTACACAGATTCAAGCATTTGCCATTTAGTGCTCCGTGCAGGATGAGGGCCTAGCTTGACTTTTGGTGAGATTGCCTTAATATTTTTAAAAGCAAAACTTAAAGAAAAACTGTTTTAGTTTCCTTCCAGTACAACCTTGTGAAATACTTTATAGCCATTTCTGGCAGGGATGATCTGATCTTTTCTATAGTGTGTTATATTCCTTAGTAAATACAAATTGTTTAGTACTATTGGTCTATAGTTTCCTATATTCACAGATTTAGTTCTGTCTGGTGTATTTATATTGCAAAATATAAACAGTGCATTTGTGTTGTATATCAGTGGTATGTTGTGGTTTTAAACAAAGTATTTGCACTGTTTCACCTTATTGTGGGTACAGTTTTTACTTCATGTGCTGCATTTATGTTGTTTACTGTCTGAGTCAATATTGTTTGAACGGGGTATTACAGAATGTTGAATTCTCTCTTATACCATTGTTTAGTAGTTATTGGTAAATATTTACTTTTAAGGGTGACCTTTCTCAGAAGAGTATAGTAAGAAACAGTACTTTACACATTATTGCTAAAAGAAAAAAAAGATTGTTAAAGCCTATTCATCAAATGATGCAGCCAAAATCATTTCCTGCTCAGTCTATTTTGTTTAAAATAATAGTTTAAAATGCGCAAATAAAGGTGTACAACTTGCAATGTAAAGTGGCATGTCTTTTACTAAATCACTTTTATAGCATCCACACATGTGCTGGGTCCTTCATAGAAAACCCTTGAGATCAGTCCCTGCTCCAAAGAGCCTACAATGCAAATGATGGGTATGCTAGACAAGTGAAGATGTGCAATAATATATACCAGAAAAAAGAGGGGTGAGGAAGGGCATGAGTCACAGATATCTTATTAAATAGTTATTCAGTTTAGACTTCTATATATTGGTCTTCATGGTTCCAGTAGGACTTTTTTATTGTAAAAACATTAATTTTTAAGTAATACTGCAAAAGTATTTTTTTAATCTAGAACCTAGAAATCTCTTCTCTTGGTCATTTCCTAAGAAAATGAGTTTATTACCTTATAAGGCTGTTTAAAGTTTATCCATAAAAATATGTCCGTGTTTGCTCTCATCCTTACAAATACAGATTTTGACAAATCAGTTATGCCTCCTAAGATGAGGTGTTTGTTAGAGCAGGAAATAAAATTACACCTCTCAGAATATGGCCATTTTCTTGTTCTTGCATCTGACATCATGCTCAAATCTCCACTAGCATTAAGAAAAGTTCTTCAATATTTGGAGGTTGTCTCCTCTATTAGTATTTTATATAGAACCATACGTGTTCTACACACAAGCACTTGCTATCCTGAAAGATGCCTCAAATGACATGTCTAATAATCCTGAGACATTGCTTAAAGCATCTGACTCTTCTGAACTTTCCTGGAGACGTGGGATATACGAATTCCTTGTATTTGGGAGTTGAGATCTCAGGGCCATGATCTGCTTACATGTTCTTATTTAGTTTGTATAAAAGTGAAGAGATTGGATCATATACTTGGATAGACCATCTTGAAAAGCTTGGTATGGAGATGAGCACTGAACTGTAGTGGATGCACTGAAACTCTGGCTTCCTCCACTCCAACTCTGTTGAGTCCTGATGTTCAGAAATGGTCAAAGGGCATGGTGGTGTGACTTCCCCTCTGATATTTTTCCTCTTCTTTGGGGCTGTCACCAATCCCCACAAGGTCAGTTCCCCAATAAGATCCATCCAAATCCTTCTGACCTCTCTCCAACTTGGGTAAGTCAAGTATAGTAACTCCACTGAAGAAAGTGAAGTTCTGTTGTGGTAAAACTGTTGTAACTGGCAGAAGAATCAGAGCCAGTCCTTCTAAAAAGCTTCATAATGTCTTCACTGCCACATTTAAAGGAAAGTGAAATAAAAGTCAATGCTGGGGAATCTCACTGCCAACATCTCCCTTTTGCTTCAGAAAGCACATGGAAACTCATTCATACATTCCACTTCCTCCAATTATGACATTTGCATTACCATGCCTGTCAAGTGTTTAAGTCTGAGCCTAAATAACAGTAACATGTTCCTGAGTTTGGTCTCATCTCTACTAGCTTTTACAGCTGGCTTTAAAAAAAGGCTAAAATATGCTTCAAACTCACTTTTAACACCATTTGCTTCTATGGTTGATCATACACCATGTGTTGGGGTTTTGAATATCATCCTAATACTATTCATTCCCTTTAACGCTGACTGGTCAAAATGTGGTAAATCCCCATTTGCCCCTTTTAGTGTGATTTCAGAACTTGGTTGTAGTGAGCCCTCTGGATTCTGTTTAATTAGTAATGAGCTAAGAATGTTTAATAGCTTGAGAGAAAAGGTGAGTGAGATATCTTTTATTACACTAACTTCTGTTAGTCAGAGAGACAAGTTCTGTGTATGCTTGAAAGCTTGTGTTTCTCACCAACAGAAGTTGGTCCAATAAAAGATTTTACCTCATCCACCTTATCTCTCTAATATCTTGGGACCAACATATCTACAACTACAGTGCCCAAATATAAAAGCTTGAGGGGCAAGCTGGGAAGAGTGAGTGCTGTTGGCTGTTTTTCTTTTATCTTGCAAGAGACACCAGAATTTCAAAGGGATTTCATATAAATGTTGATTAAAAGCTCAGATGTTTTTACAATGTCTTTTGTGTGACTCATCATGGTGTAACATCTCTTACCTAGTAAAACTGAGAATAAAGACAGTGGTAACAAAACAAAAAATGCACCAACATGGTTGCTACCCTCTGGAACATTATTTACTTTTCTGTTAACAGTGATTCCAGGCAGCCATTATCACCACAGCTTGTTCAAAGCACCTCTAATTTCCACAGAGCTAAGTCAACAGGTACTTTACCAACTGGCTTTCACTTTGAAGTATTATTCTATCCTGCTGCTACTCTTTCTGTAAATTTAAATATGGCATCATAATCCAGTAATGACAGACTTCATTGCTATCCCTCTATATCCTTTAACTACACGAGGGATAAACACCATTCCCCTAAAAAGTATCTGCAAATTATGACACTCAGCTTTCTGACCCAAGCAAGTCAGAAAAGGGAAGAGTTTTAATGGGGAGAAATTGTGAATTTAGGTAAAAAACACCAATGAAGTGGTGTTACTTTTCAAAAGTGTTATGAAATCTACATGACTGTTTTCCCCCAATAGGCTAAGTCTCTCTTCATTTATTTATCCAAGGCACTTTTGACCCTCCAACTACTATAATACCAAGCACCTCAGTCTTCACATACCTCTGTGGAGTAGGGCAGTGTTATTATTCCCATTCTGCAGAAGAGTAACTGAGGCACAGAGACAGCAACTTGCCCAAAGTCGCACAGGAAGTCGGGTGGTGGAGCAAGGAATTGAACTCAGGTGACCTGAGGCCCAAATTAGCTAGTACCCTAACCACTGCATTATCCTTCCACTTAGGGCTTGTCTACACTGGCAAGTTTTGTTAATGAAACTAATGTCAATGAGGAAAAATCAACAAAAGCAAAGTCGCCAAAGCGTGTTTACATTTGCCCCCTCTGTGGACAGATCCTGTCCACATTCGGGGCACCTTTGTCAACAGCGAGAGCAATGGACTGTGGGTATGTATCCCACAGTGCCTGGAAACACCATCCTTCGCTAGGAGTTATGTGAATGTGGAAACAGAGCACGGCACATCCTGGGATGTGCAAAATGTACTGCCATGCACCGCTTTGTTTCCCACCCCGCCAGTGCTTCCTGGCTTCCTTTCGTGCTGTTTTTCCAACTCATTCTTTTGTAGTGCGCGCCAGCATCTGCAGTGAGAGAGGAGGGATCCGACTCTTCTCTCCTATGCACTGTGAGCTGTTGTGAGGACATTGCACATGGCAGCACAGTTACTCGCAAAGTTAACAGAAGATGAATCGCAGGCACCCGAGTGTGATATAGACAGCAGCAACTTATCAGTGCTTTGTGCATTCACAGAGCAACTGCATAGGGTAGGCTGTTGCTTTTGGGCTAGGGAAAAAAGCACTGATTGGTGGGATCTCATTGTCATGCAGGTGGGGGATGATGACCAGTGGGTACAGAACTTTAGGATGCGTAAAGCAACTTTCATGGAGCTATGTGCTGAGCTGTCCATCGACCTATGGTGCAAAGACTTGGGACTGAGAGCTGCCCTTTCGGTGGAGAAACATGTTGCAATTGCTGTGATGCCAGACTGCTACCGGTCAGTCGCAAATCAATTTGGAGTAGGTAAGTCCACTGTTGGGGCTGTATTACTCCAAGTGTAGCAGGGCAATAAATCACATCCTGCTGCATAGGACCGTAACTCTGGGAAATGTGCATGAAATTGTGGATGGTTTTGTAGAGATGGGTTTCCCTAACTTTGGTGGGGTGATTGATGGCAAACACATTCCAGTTTTAGCTCCAGAGTACCTTGCCTCCGAATACACAGTAGGAAGGGATTCTTCTCCATGGTGTTGCAGGCGCTTGTGGATCACCGAGGGTGTTTCACAGATGTCGGTGCAGGCTGGTCTGGAAAGGCGCGTGATGTACACATCTTCAAAAAGCTCCGGGCGGGGCCTTTCTTTCCAGACCACAAGTTCACAGTGAGAGATTGGGAAATGTCCACTATAATGCCGGGAGACCCGGCTTACCCCTTACAGCCCTGACTCATGAAATCTTATACAGGGCACCGGGGCAACAGCAAGGAGCATTTTAACAACAGGCTGAGCAGGTGCCGCAGGAGGGTTGAATGTGTCTTTGGCTGTTTGAAAGCTCACTGGAGATGTCTCAATGGCAGGCTAGACCAGGGGTTCTCAAACGGGGGGTCATAACTCCCTCAAGGGGTCATGAGGTTATTACACCCCAAATACAGCGCTTATAATGGTGTTAAATATATTAAAAGTGTTTTTAATTTAAAATGGGGGATTGCTCGCAGAGACTTGCTATGTGAAAGGAGTCACGTGCAAAAGTTTGAGAACTGGGCTAGACCTTACCGAGGATAATATTCCCATGGTCATAGCTGTGTGCTGCACTTTGCATAATCTGTGTGAATCTAAGAGTGGAACATTTGCTCAGGTGTGGAGCACTGAGGCAGAGGACTTGGCTGCACACAGTTTGAACAGCCAGAACCTAGGACTGTCAGAGGAGCCCAGAGGGCTGCTATTAACATCAGAGAGGCTTTGAGGAGCCACTTTGACAACGAGGGGCAGTAACACCTCTGCTTTGGAGTTGCTTCCCTGGTGCACCCATGTACAATTGTGGGACCCAAGACCCATGCAGCACAATGCTTTAGAAGCCTGTTCCCGAGACAGAATTGATTGCTTTTGTAGAACACAGAATACAAGTGCTCTACCATTAAATACCTTAGCCTTTATTTATTGTTTAAAAGGGTAAAACCTCACAACTGTGTGTAGCTCCAGCTATCTTTGTGCAAGCTGTGAGAGTGGGTGGAGTGATAGAAACTCAGGAGTGCTGTGAAGTGAAAAGGAATGTGTAGGCATAGAGGGGGATGGGGTTGGCAAAGAATTGTACATGGGCATGTGCTGCAGTGCAGTATCAAAGACTTCAGCATCACCGTCTGCTCCTCCATAACTTTTATTATCTGCTCTGTCACTTGCCTAGCAAAAGCAGCATTCTCTTTTCTGTCCTGCCTTTCAGCTTCCCAGCACTCCTTGTGTTCTCTGGTCTGTCTCATCGCGCTGCAGCACCTCACGGAATATGTCTTCTTTGCTGCGCCTAGGATTTTTTCTTATCTGCCTAAGCCAATCCACGCAAGTGCATGGCGTGTTCTTCAAGGTCTGTACTAAACCGAAGAGGGATTGTTACATTCCAGCAAATGATTGAAACATTTTAGTTAAAAGGGTCTTTTGCTAGTAATCATTTTCTCTCTGAGAGACTCTAGGCAGGCACGCAGCTCCGCAAGCACCCCAGTCATGGTGAGTGTCGGGAGTGGGGGGAAGGCGGTTGTGCATATGGACAAAAAGACCGTGGCTTGCAGTGCAGCTTTGTAGGGAACACATTCTAAAATTATCCCACACTTTTTCCACAGGCGGCCAACCTGCTGGGTGACATCTCGCTGCTGCGGGTGACCAGAGAAACCAGGGCACAGCTGCTGAATGCTTGCGGCTTTCACCCCCGTCTATATGCAGCTCAGCTGTGTGCCGCTTTGGTCCCACCTCCAGTGACTGCTAAATGGCATAGTACACTTTCCTACAATGGGGGAACTCACAAGGCTGCAATCCCTTGGAATCTGTGGTAAAGGATTAACAAGTACCTCTTGGAAACTTTCCAGAGTCTCTCTCTGGAGGATTCCCTGCAGGTCTCAATGTCCATCAACACCTTGCTCGGCCATGCAGATTAGCCACACAGGGCAGTGTCCAGGTCACAGAAAAAACACTACCTGCCTCCCACTTTTCAATTCCCTACACAAGCCACAGCAACTTATCTACATCCTGCTCCCCATTGAGCACTTCTGGAGTGGAGGAAAGTTCCTGGCTGCCTGCCCCACTGGGCGACCCCTGCTGGCAGCATCACGTCCTCTTCTAGCTCAATTTCTTCATCCAGAATTTCAGCCTGCAGGTTACCCCCTCTTTCTGCTGCCTCCGAAGTATCCATGGGGCTATCGGCAATGGAGGTGTGGTCACCACCAGGGATAGCGTTCAGCTTCTTATAGGAGTGGCAGGTCTTAGGTGCACCACTGGAGCGATGGTTCACCTCCTGCACCTTGTGGTATGCCTGCCCCCGCGCCTTTATCTTCACTTTGCACTGCTGTGTGTTCTGATCATAGTCCTTTTCGCACAAGCCTTGAGAAATTTGCCCATATGTGTCCCGATTCCAACGGGTCACTCACAGCTGCAACTGAACAGACTCCTCTCCCCATATACCGATCAGATCAAACAACAAAGCTGTTGTCCAAGCAGGAGAGCGTTTGGTGCGACAGCCAGTCATGCTGACCTGGAAAGCCACCTGTGAAGCTGCTCTGGGAAGCCAGCAAGCAGGAAATGAGATTTAAAATTCCCGGGGCTTGCAAGGTGGAAGGGCAAGTTGGCTGCAGGGCAGTGGAGTTCAAACCACTGACTAGAGTGGCAGCATGGGAATTGTGGGATACTTTCTGGAGGCCAATAAAATTGAAAAAAACCCACTGGTATCTACACTGCATGTTTGTCAACAATAAAGGGAGGGGAAAAGAAGTCTCTTGCAGGGGTGGAAGATTTGTCACCAAAACTAGGCAAGTTTTTTTTCCAAAAGTCATGTTGCAGTGTGTATGCTATTGCTATTTTGTCACCAAAAGCCAGATTTTTGTCTACAAAACTTGCCAGTGTAGACAAGCCCTTAGTGTGTCTCAGCTTTCCTCCTCAATCTCTAGCAATGCTGCTTTTCCTTAGCCATAGCAGGATTGCTGCTGACAATAAATCCAGTCAGGCTATGAGCTGGAGAACCTGTTTATGAAGGATTATGAAGCAGAGGGAGACTCAAGTTGCAAAACTGAGATTCACACATCAAACGATCCAGTTTAAGGATGTTCAGATCCAGGGGTTGGCTCAGTCCACTATAAATATAGGGGCCAGATTCAGATTTGGGTCCAAAGCCCAACGATTCTACCAAAGTTCAAAAGAGTCATTGATTCTGGCCATCTCATCTGCCTCCCACTTTCAAAGAGGCTTGATGAACTGCAAGCAACCTCTGGAAGAATCTCACTCTGCTCTGGTTCTTTGTGACTCATTCTCTGTGCAGAGGCTGCCCTGCCAGGGTACAGCCCCTTTCAGTTCAGTTTAACAGAAACCAGATGCAGTCTCAGACAAGAACCTTGTCAAACTCCCTTTTCAAGGAACGAAAGCAGTCGGCTCAGGTGAGCAATAGGCACACTTTAATCCTCTCCTTGCTGCAGAGTAATTGTGATTGCTGACCTTGAAAAAATTATGTGCGTAGTTGTCTGATCCAGTCACAGCTCATTAATGTTCTCAATAAACTATGGCCTGCAGTGGAATGCATGTGGTCAGTCCAGTCAATGGGTCTCCCTTGGGGCACAGGGGTTCTTTTGCCCACATCTTATTGCAGGATCAAGCCCTGTATGTTGTGCTTTTTCTGCTGCCCATGTGCTTTTTTTAACAGCTGACACTTTGTAGCTATCTGATTACATGATAAGAAAATTCTGTCTGCCCTGCACGCAAATGGTTGGGTTGTAAGAACATAAGAACAGCCCTACTGAGTCAGACCAAAGGTCCATTAAGCCTAGTATCCTGTCCTCTGACAGTAGCCAATGGCAGGTGCTCCAAAGGGAATGAACAGACAGGTTATCATCAAATGATCCATGCCCTGTCGTCAAGTCCCAGCTTCTTGCAAACAGAGGCTAAGGACACCATTCCTGTCCATCCTGGCCAATAGACATTGATGGACCTATCTTCCATGAATCTATCTAGCTCCCTTTTGAACTCTGTTATAGTATTGGCCTTCATAACACCCTCTGGCAAGGAGTTCCAGAGGTTGACAGTGCGTTGCATGAAAAAATACTTTGCGTTTGTTTTAAACTTGCTACCTATTAATTTCATTTGGTGGTCCCTTGTTCTTGTATTGTAAGCACTGTCCTCTCTAAGCTGTGTGCGTGTGCGCACGCACGCAGATCCTAAACCCCGTGCACACGGCGAAACACTGTGCGCACAAAAATTTGCACAGAAGCACAAACATTTGCACAGAAGAATTTTTTTGCACACACAGCCTGTCAAAAATTAGAGGGAACTTTGATTGTCAGAAGGAGTAAATGACACTTCCTTATTTACTTTCTCCATACCACACATGATGTTATAGATTTTCATCATATCCCCCCTTAGTCATCTCTTTTCCAAGCTGAAAAGTCCCAGTCTTATTAATTTCTCCTCATACTGAAGCCGTTCTATACTCCTAATAATTTTGTTGTCCTTTTCTGAACCTTTTACAATTCCAATATATCTTTTTTGCGATGGGGAGACCATATCTGCATGCAGTATTCAAGGTGTGGGTGTATCATGGATTTATACAGAGGCAACGTGATATTTTCTGTCTTATTATCTATCGCTTTCTTGATGATTCCCAATCTTCTGTTCGCTTCTTTGACTGCCGCTACACGCTGAGTGGATGAGTTCAGAGAACTATCCACAATGACTCCAAGATCTCTTTCTTGAGTGGTGATAGCTAATTTAGATCCCATCATTGTATATGTATAGCTAGGATTATGTTTTTCAGTGCGCATTACTTTGCATTTATCAACATGAAATCTGCCATTTTGTTGTCCAGTCACCCAGTTTTGTGAAATCCTTTTGCAGCTCCTCACAGTCTGCCTGGGACTTAACTAGCTTGAGTAGTTTTGTATCATCTGCAAATGTTGCCACCTCACTGTTTACGCCTTTCTCCAGATCATTTATGAACATGTTAAATAGGACTGGTCCCAGTACAGATTCCTGGGGGACACCACTATATACCTCTCTCCATTTTGAAAACTGATCATTTATTCCTACCCTTTATTTCCATCTTTCAACCAGTTACCAATGCATGAGAGAACCTTCCCTCTTATCCCATCACTGCTTATTTTGCTTGAAAGCCTTTGGTGAGGGACCTTGTCAAGGCTTTCTGAAAATCTAAATATACTATATCCACTGGATCTCCTTTGTCTGCATGCTTGTTGAACCCCTCATAGAATTCTAGTAGATTGGTGTACATTACTTTGTTATGGATATTGTTTTAGGTCAGTGATACTCAGACTTCAGTGGAGCAGGAGCCAAACTAGAGTTCAATATTACCCAAAAGAGCCACAGTAGTGTGAATTCATTGTTTCATTTACTATTTATAATTATTATTGTCATAACAAAGTGACTGACCAAGTATTCTACAATTGGTTAATATCAGAGTAAAAGCATCCTGATTAAGAATTAAATTACACAGTGTTTTAATAGCATGTGATGCAAAGAACCACAAGAGACACATTAAAAGGCCACTTGGAAGGCTATGTGAGTGACTGTTAGGTTCAATAAACTTTATAAGCAAAGTTAATGAGGTGAGTTGCTTTTATAAATCCTTTGCTATGGTTTTGTCTGTATGAAGGTAACACCCATTGTGCTCTCTTGCGCTGGAATTACTTTTTGAAGTGGAAAAGGCAATTGAGCATTAATGGTATTTTGGATCTCATAGAAACCAATATTTTTCATGAGAGTGTATTGTGTGGGTGTGGTATCATGGGAATGGCACACCTCATGGAAATCACAGATAGGTATTAGCTGGTTCCACCAAAATAACATATACTGGGAAACAGTCTAAATGGAGGACTTTTACAGATCTGGAAAGCAGTATCAGGGCCTTCATACTTGGTCCAAAGGAAAACAGAGGCCTCAGACTAAGGGCCAGTTTCTCAGGAGGAGTAAATTAGTTGATTTACAGCAGCTGAAAATGTGCCCCTTAATTTCTTTTCTTTTTTTTCTTTTTCTTTTAAAAGGGCCATGTATAAGCTGACAGATACATTTAACTTATGTACTTGGGGCCAAATTTTGATCTTAGTTACTTAAACGCAGCTTCAATTGACTTCCAATTAACTTCAATGGGACTTTCACTAATGCAGGTGAGGATAGAATTTGCCCTCAACATTCCCACTAAATAAAGTAGCCTTTTGAAGCAAGCAGAGACAATTTAGTCACGGTCTCTTTCTTAAATTCCCCGGTTCTGAAGTCAGGTCATTACATGAGAATCTCAGCAGTCATTAAATGCAGTTTCAAGCCCTCATGGCTGTGGACAAATGTATGAAAATATGCAGGCTCAAAGACCAGATGGCAAATACAAAAAAAACAATTTTTATTATTTTTTAAATCACATGATTTAAAGCTCACCTCGTGATTCTGGGGGGACCTGGCTCATAAGCACTGAATTCTTGGAGTTGACAATACTGAAAAGTGCCACTAGAAAAAGAGTCATTGCAAGCTACTGAACCTAAACTTAACTGGGCTACAAAGAATGACTCCTTCTAGGATTTTTATATGGAACTAGGTTCTTCTTCTCAGTGGTGTAATGACAATGATGCAAGTTCTAGTCGCAACAGGGCCCATGAGATTAAAGGGGCCCAACTCCCTGGGACAGGGAGGTGGCTGGGATTGGGGAATGACCCCAGACATGAGCAACTGCAAAGGACAAAAGGAGAAGGTGTGTGCGTGCAGGGAAGGGGTGGAGGGAAGGGATTGCATCACTGGAGGCTGTGAAGGGCTGGGGCGACATGGAAACAGGAGACACACACCTTCCCCTACAAAGATGGAGAGCAAGGCCAAAAAAATGTCTGCTTTGCATGGAGTGGGAAAATTAGGGAGGGTTAGGGAAGGGAGAGCTGGGGGGAGGGGAGTCAGAACATATCTGGGTGGAGCTGGGGGGCTGGATGACCGGGATCGGAGCTGTTGAGGGTGAGAGAAGGGATTGGAACAGAGTTTGGGGTGTCAGGAGCAGAGCTCAGGGGCATGGGAGAGTTTGAAGTGGAGTTGTAGGGAACAAAGGATCAGGGAAGTGAGGGTCAGGAGGGGAGCTAAAAGGACCTGGAGGGGTGATTAGATTGGGGAGCTGAAAGAGTCTGGAGTGGGAGGAGGGTTGAGAGAGAGTGAGGGTGGGGCTCTATCAGAACTGGAGGGGAGCTAGGGAGCTAAGAATCCATAGGGGAGCTGTGAAAGAGATGGAGGGAAGCCAGGCAGGAGCTATGAATACTTGATTGAGGCTATGGAGGAACGAGACAGACCTGGGTGAGAAGCTAGGCAGGATCTGAAGATCTGGACTGGGGCTGTAGAGAAGCTGGAGAGGGCCAGTTTTGGTATCAGGAAGGGGGCCCCTAATATATTCTTGCACAAGAGCCCTCTGGGGCCTTGTTATTCTACTGATTCTTCTGAAGATGACTGGCACACACCAGACTCCAGAGCAGTCAACTAAATGACTCTAAATTAAGGTACTTTAGGGCCTCAGTAGGAATTAAGGCTGTCAAGTGATTAAAAAATATAATTGTGATTAATCACATGATTAATTGCAATGTTAAACAATAGAATGCCATTTATTTAAATATTTTGGGATGTTTTCTATATTTTCAAATATATTGATTTCAGTTACAACACAATACTTTGTGTACAGTGCTCACTATATATTTATTTTTATTACAAATATTTGCACTAGAAAAAACAAAAGAAGTAGTATTTTTCTATTCCCCCATTGCAAGTACAATAGTGCAATCTCTTGATCATGAAAGTGACTTACAAATATAGATTTTTTTGTTATATAACTGCATTCAAAAACAATGTACAGCTTTAGAGCCTACATGTCCACTCAGTCGTACTTCAGCCTATCACTCAGACAAACAAGTTTGTTTACATTTGCAGAAGATAATGCTGCCCACTTCTTGTTTACAATGTCACCTGAAAGTGAGAACAAGTGTTCGCATGGCACTGATGTAGCCGGCGTTGCAAGATATTTATGTGCTAAAGATTCATATGTCCCTTCATGCTTTAACCACCTTTCTAGAGTACATACATCCATGCTGATGACGGGTTCTGCTCGATAATCATCCAAAGCAGAGCGGACCGACAAGTTCATTTTCATTGTCTGAGTCAGATGCCACCAGCAGAAGATTGTTTTTTGGTGGTTTGGGTTCTGTAGTTTCCACATATGAGTGTTGCTCTTTTAAGAATCCTTAAAGCATGCCTCATACTTCATCACGCTCAGATTTTGGATGGTACTTTGGATTCTTAACCTTGGGTTGACTGCTGTAGCTATGTTTAGAAATCTCACATTGGTATCTTCTTTGTGTTTTGTCACACCTCCTGTGAAAGTGTTCTTAAAATGAACGTGTGCTGGGTCATCAGCAGAGACTGTTTTAACATGAAATGTATGGCAGAATGCAGGTCAAGCAAAACAGGAGACATACAATTCTCCAAAGAGTTCAGTCACAAATTTAATGAACACATTTTTTAATGAGCATCATCAGCATGGAAGCACGTCCTCTGGAATGGTGGCTGAAACACGAAGGGGCATACAAATGTTTAGCATATGCAACCCTTCTGCCCATCAGAATTGGCAGCAACAAGGGCCGGGTTCAGTATCCAGGGGTTCCATTCCAATAACACAATACAAAACCGGCTCGAGCACCGACCCCGTGACCTGGGACAACTATATACCTCCCCTCTGGGCGTCTCTAAGAGACAATACTTCCTCTCTCACAAGCACAGAGTCTGAGTGAACCAAAAGCCTTTTAATAACAGAGAGAAACAATGTGGCATTATATTGGGGAAACACCACAAACAGGATTAATAAAACAAACCATGAACCAGAAGCTCCCCCCACTCCCAGCAAACAGGCTGTGTCCTTCCCTTTGGCTCTTGAGTTCCACAACCTCAAAAATCACCCAATAGTCCCAAAAGTCCAACAGCCCAAGAGTCTCTGTTCCTGGTCAGTGCAGAGTTCAAAAGTCAACCTGCAGAGTCTTATCTCCCAGCCTGGGTGGAAATGGAGGGCAGGTTAAGGGGCACCTTACGTGGTCCGCGGCCGACTGCGCTGCCTCTCCGTGGGGTTCTGCTGCAGCCCTCACCATAAGCCGCTCTACTCCGCCGGCCGTCCCACGAACTGCTCTGCTCTGGCAGTTGCTCTGCCAGCTGCTCCACTCTGCCAGCCGCTCTGCCAGCAGCTGGGCTCTGCTCTACAGGCTGCTCTGCCAGCAGCTCGACTCTGCTCTGCCAGCAGACACAGAACTGCTCTGCTGTGCCAGCCACTCTGCCAGCAGCAAGAACTGCTTCTCTGGTCGCCCTGCCAGCCGACACCCGAACTGCTCTGCTGCGCCAGCCACTCTGCCAGCAGCATAAACTGCACCCAGGAACTGCTCGTCTGAGTCTGCTGCTCCGCTCTGCCAGCCACACAAACTGCTTGGCACCACCAACTGCTCAGCAATATGGTTTTAGGCCCCCCTACTTAACACAGTGCTCAGTGATTTCTGCTTTTAGGGTGGGGGCTTACTGCAGGTGCACCACTGGACCCAAAGGGAATTCAGCTCAGCAGGCTGAATCTAGACTCCTAATGGAATCAAAAATTAGCTCTGACATTCCACAGTGGAGAGAGGCAAGGTGAAATAGGCCTGTAGGGCCCTTAGCCAAGGCCCTCCCCAAAAAATATAGGGACTTTGTCATGGCCTCTCTCAAATTCAGTGAGTTTTGAACACCTGTCCCTTGCCCAGTGAGTGCTACCTAGATGATGGTGAGTCCCTCCCTCATAACAAACAAATACATAACAAGTACATGTCCACAGTCCTTGATTCAGACAATCAGGGTGACAGCACTTTATCATTTCTGCCCCAAACACAGCAGCCAAAGTGACCATTTAGGCTGCTGTGAGCTCAGGCTAGGCGTGGTGGGTGTGCCTATGCAAATGAAAAGCTTTTCCACAATTCACCGCAATTCCCGCAATTCACCACCAGATGTCAGGGTAGAGCTCATTCTGACACTGCTTACATATATCAGGCATGTAAATATCTTGCAACACCAGCTACAAAAGTGCCATGTGAATGCTGATTCTCACTTTCAGGTGACATTGTAAATAAGAAGCAGGCAGTCGTATCTTCCATAAATGTAAAAAAACTTGTTTATCTTAGCGATTGGCTGAACAAGAAGTAGGACTGAGTGGACTTGTAGGCTCTAAAGTTTTGCATTTTTTTTTTTTAGTGCATTATCTAACAAAAAAATCTATATTTGTAAGTTACACTTTCATGATAAAGAGATTGCACTATGGTACCTGTGAGGTGAATTAAAATATATTATTTATTTTGTGTATCATTTTTACATTTCAATTACTGCAAATATTTGTAATCAAAAATATAAAGTGAGCACTGTACACTTTCTATTCTGTGTTGTAATAGAAATCAATATATCTGAAAATGTAGAAAAACATCCAAAAGTGTTTTATAAATTTCAATTTTTATTCTATTGTTTAATAGTGCAATTAATCATGATCAATTTTTGAGTGCATCACGAGTTAACTGCAATTGACAGTCCTAGAAGGTATAGGAACAGGACCAACCAGATATTTTCTCCAGAAACAGCTATCTGCATAGGTCCCACAAATAAAACTGTAATGCATTTTGGTATAAAATGTATACAAGAATATTGTGAAATCCACTTTTAGATTTATAAGTGTCTCCCATATATGACATTATTTTTTAAAAGTAGACAAGATATAGTATTGACCGGTGTAAAATCCCACATATTCTCCCTCTGGTTAATTTTAGCCATACAGCACTACCTCCTTTGGCAAAAGCCTGAGAAAATATTTCACAATTACTCCATGCCTCTAATATCAATGGATTCATTCTTTGTTCTTCATTCATCTGGAAAAGCCAAATATCCTCCATTCAATTTTAGGGGATGTTACCAGAAGTGCCCTAGCTGATCAGTTGTTGGCAGAAGTATACAAAGAAGGTATTCTTAGGCAGTCAAGAAAGAACCAAACCAAATAATGTAGCAATATATAAGGGTGTAGGTATCATTGTAGCTGATCAAGCACAGGGTGCCGCACCCCTCCTGCTGGATGCCTCAGGAATTAGCTCTTTCAGGCTCAGACACCCTCTGCTGGCTGGTGTCTCACCTGCCTCAGGCCCCCATGTCCCTCCCAGACCCTGGTGCCGTTTATCTCAGGGTTCTGCCTCAGCAGAACCCTCTCACTTTGTGTCTCCCCTCCCAGGGGAATCCCCAACCCTCTATCCCCACCTTGCCTCAGTGGCCAGTCGTCATCTAGCCCCCTCTCACTGGGGCAAACTGCAGTCTGTAATGGCCACTCACCATGGGCAAAGCGGTTGGACCAGCTAACTGCCTTTCCCCACAGCTCCAGTACCTCCCTAGGCCTTAACCAAGGCCTTGGCTTGGGGAGTTGCCAGGCTAGAGCTCCCCAGCTCCTCTTGCCCTTCCCCAGCCCTGCTCTTCCTCAGGTACCATGTGCTCCCAGGCAGCTAGGCCCTTCTCCCTCCAAAGCTGGAGAAAGACTGAACCAGCTCCTCCCTTAGCTCTTTTATCAAGGCCTGGTGTGACCACAGCTGCGGCTGCTTCCCCAGTCAGCGTACCCTTTCTCCCAGGAGTAGGATGACTGCCCCACTACACACATACAGTGAAAGCCAGCAGTGATTTATGTTGCTATATAATTCTATGAGTTTAGGATACCACATTCTGGACTGTGATAACTATATATGCTCCACTGACAGAGTAAAATGGGCATAAATGGATTTCTCATTAATAGACTAGTACTTTTCACTAGGGAAAAAAGTGTATTTTGATTCATACTATAATGGTATCAGTAAAAAGAGTGAATTTTCCAATTTCCTCTCCCCCTTCATAATTGTATTTAAGTCCAAAAAAGTAGGAAGAAAGTAGTGTGAAAGTAGTTTGTATAACTGAGACAAGGTAGATGAGATAATATATTTTAGGAGTTTATCCAATAAAATTTATTACCTCACCCATGTTGTCTCTTTAATATTCTGGGACCAACATGGCTACAACACAGCAAAGTATAGAACTGAAAAAGTGCAGAGCAGATCAATTAAGATCAGTAGGTGGCGCTCTAACCATACATAGCATTTCCTGCCTGCAATTATGTAGATGTATGGTGTTTTTTTTTTTATAATGTCATACTTCTTTGTTTGTTTGTTGCCTTATTTGTTTGTGGGGTTTTTGTTCTATCCTAGGGTTATAAATTAGGAATTTGAAAGTGGACTGAAGATTTCAGCTACATAAGTTCAGTCACACTATGTTCAGCAAACTTGTGGCTTTTTCCAAACAATGAAGGTCCTAAAGTTGATTGTTTTTTGCTATAGACTGACCTACACACTTCGTTGTTATATCACCAAGATGACTAATATATTCCTCAAATTTGTCCTCACCCACAGAATTTTTTAAATGAATTTAGCCAAATTCATTATTTTCAGGTTGTGCACAAATTGTATTTCCTAGCCTAAACAGAACATATACCTTCTTGAATTGATAAGTCTGAATAACAGCTCCGGCTGTTGGTTCTGCAAACAGCAGTGAAAAAATAGATAAGGGACAAGGGTCCTAGGGGGCAGTCAGGGGGACAGGGAGCAGGGGGGAAGGTTGGATAGGCATGGGATTCCCAGGGGGCCTGTCAAGGTGTGGGCATGTGGATGGGGTCAGGGAAGTCAGAGGACAGGGAGCAGGTGGTGTCCCGGGGGCGGTGGTTAGGGGCAGGGATTCCCAGGAGAGGGCAGTCAGGGGACAAGGAATAGGGTGGGTTGGAAGGGTTGGAGTTCTGATGGGGGTGGGAAGTGGGAGAGGGCAGGGGCCAGGCTGTTTGGGGAGGCACAGCCCAATGTTTTGCACCTTAATGTGGCCTGCCAGCAAAAACATTTGCCCACCCCTGTTCTAGGTGATGCCAGGTAAGTCACTTAAACCAAATTTTTCACAAGTGGTTAATTAACTGCATCTTCTTCACTTTCTCTGTGCTCCACATGAGACAGTTAAGGCTGTCTTTTCAGGAATTTGTAAGCTATTTAGGTAAAAGTCAGACATACACCCCCAATAATTGGTGCAAACCTTACCTCAGCCCACTCCTTTAGATGCTGCTACCAATAACAAATATCACTTCCATTACATCAAAGTTGCAATCAGTTTGTCATCATTCAGATATTTAATTCACCACAAAAAAGTCATTGGGCGGGTCAATTTAATAATTGACGTAGTCAAAAAGCTGGTTTATTAGACAAGTGATATATACTTAGACACTGAAAAGCACCTAGAAGCCAAATGCTACCTGTTTATTTCCAGTTGTATACATTTTAAAAGCTTCTGTGTCAGAACAGGCTAAAGTAGGGAAAGAACAAGTTAAAAATTACTTGGACAAATCAGATGTCTTCGAGTCACCATGGCCTCATGAAATGCATCCTAGAATACTCAAGATGCTGACTGAGAAGATATCTGGGCCATTAGTGATTATCTTTGAAACGTCATGGAAGATGGAGAGATTCCAGACCACTGGAAAAGGGCAAATGTGCCAATCTATAAAAAGAGAAATAAGGACAACCCAGGGAATTACAGATCAGTCAGCTTAACATCTGTACCCAGAAAGATAATGGAGCAAATAATTAAGCAATCAGTTTTCAAATACCTAGAAGACAATAAGATTATATGTAACAGTCAGCATGGATTTGTCAAAAGCAAAGCATGTCAAACCAACCTGATAGCTTTTTCTGACAGGGTAACAAGCCTTGTGGATGGGGGGAAGCGGTAGATGTGGTATATCTTGATTTTAGTAGAGCTTTCAGTACTGTCTCACATGACCTTCTCCTAAACAAACTAGGGAAATGCAACCTAAATGGAGCTACTATAAGGTGGGTGCAAAACTGATTGGAAAACTATTCCCAGAGAGTAGTTATCAGTGTTTCATAGTCATGCTGGAAGGACATAATGAGTGGAGTCCCACAGGGATCAGTTCTGGGTCAGGTTCTGTTCAATATCTTCATCAGTGATTTAGATAATGGCATACAGAGTACACTTATAAAGTTTGCGGATGATACCAAGCTGGGAGGGGTGGCTAGTGCTTTGGACGATAGGATTAAAATTCAAAATGATCTGGACAAACTGGAGAAATGGTAAATAGGATGAAATTCAATAAAGACAAATGCAAAGTACTCCACTTAGGAAAGAACAATCAGTTGCACATATACAAAATGAGAAATGACTGCCTAGGAAGGAATACTGAGGAAAGAGATCTGGGGATCATAGTGGATCACAAGCTAAATATGAGTCAACAGTGTAATGCTGTTGCAAAAAAAGCAAATATCTTTCTGAAATGTATTAGCAGGAGTGTTGTAAGCAAGACACAAGAAGTAATTCTGCTCTACTCCATGCTGATTAGGCCTCACCTGGAGTATTGTGTCCAATTCTGGGTGCCACATTTCAGGAAGGATGAGGACAAGGTGTGGATGTAGATAAGGTGGATAGAAAGCTGGCTAGATTGCCGGGCTTAATAGGTAGTGATCTATGGTTCAATGTCTAGCTGGCAGCCCTTATCAAGCAGAGTGTCCTAGGGGTCAGTCCTGGGTCTGGTTTTGTTCAACATCTTTATTAATGATCTGGATGATGGGATGGATTGCACAATCAGCAAGTTCACAGATGACACTAAGTTGTGGGGAGAGGTAGATACACTGGAGGGAGGGATAGGATCCAGAATCACCTCGACAAATTGGAGGATTGGGCCAAAAGAAATCTGTTGAGGTTCAACAAGGACAAGTGCAGAGTCCTGCACTTAGGAAGGAAGAATCCCATTCACTGCTACAGGCTAGGACCGACTGGCTAGGCAGCAGTTCTGCAGAAAAGGACCTGAGGATTACAGTGAATGAGAAGCTGGATATGAGTCAGCATTGTCCCCTTGTTGCCAAGAAGGCCAATGGCATATTGGGTTGTATTAGTGGAAGCATTGCCAGCAGATCGAGGGAAGTGATTGTTCCCCTCTATTCAGCACTGGTGAGGTCACATCTGGAGTATTGCATCCAGTTTTGGTCCCCCCACTACAGAAGGGATGTGGAAAAATTGGAGAGAGTGGAGGGCAATGAAAATGATTAGGGGACTGGGGCACATGACTCACAAGGAGAGGCTGAGGGAACTGGGCTTTCTTAGTCTGCAGAAGAGAAGAGTGAGAGGGGATTTGATAGCAGCCTTCAACTACCTGAAGGGGGCTTCCAAAGAGGATGGAGGTAGGGTGTCTCGGTGCTGGCAGATGACAGAACAAGAAGCAGTGGTCTCAAATTGCAGCGCAGGAGGTCTAGGTTGGATATTAGGAAACACCATTTCATTAGGAGGGTGGTGAAGCACTGGAATAGGTTACCTAGGGAGGTGGTGAAATCTCCATCCTTAGAGATTTTTAAGGTCAGGCTTGACAAAGTCTTGGCTGGATGACTTATTTGGCGTTGGTCCTGCTTTGAGCAGGAGGTTGGACTAGGTGACCTCCTGAGGTCTCTTCCAACCCTAATCTATGATTCTATGACAAATTGGAGAGAGTTCAGACAAGAGAGATAAAAATTATTAAAGCTCTAGAAAACATGAACTATGAGGAAAGATTGAAAAAATTGGGTTTGTTTAATCTGGAAAAGAGAAGACTGAGAGAGGACATGATGACAGTTTTCAAGTATATAAAAGGTTGTTACAAGGAGGAGGAAGAAAAATTGTTTTTTTTTAACCTCTGAGTATAGGACAAGAAGCAATTGGCTTAAATTGCAGCAAGGGAGGTTTAGATTGGACATTAGGAATAACTTCCTGTCAGGGTGGTTAAGCACTGGGTGGTTAAGAATAAATTTCCTGAGGAGGTTTTGGAATCTCCATCACTGGAGATTTTTAAGAGCAGGTTAGACAAACACCTGTCAGTTATGGTCTAGCTAATATAGTCCTACCATGAGCACAGGGGACTGGACTAGATGACCTCTCGAGGTCCCTTCCAGTTCTATGATTCTATAACCTTGAAAGACTCTAGGGAAAAGAAGGTGGCAGTCAATAACATATCCTGGCCAGGATGTTCAACTAACATAAACCTAGTCCGTCAGCCTATCCCATTTAGGTTAGTTCTACTTGCTTGGCCCCAGTTTGACTGAGAGCTTCATGAGCCTGAGGTATCAGTGGCACAACAAAGAGCCTGTGTTTTCTGGAAAATGAAATCAAGATGATTTACTGAATTGACCAGTGTGCCCCCTCTCCATTCTCCGCCACTCTCATGGAAGCATGCCTTAACTTCGTCAAATCCACAAAAACAAAACATGTTCAAAATACAAAGGATAAAATAAAGGATAAAACAAAACAAGCATGTGCAAGATGTGAGATTATGCCATCCCCTAGGCAATAGAAAGTGGGAAAGCTAGGAAAAGACATAACAAATACTTACCAGCAAGGAAAAGAATGAAGCAGCTGCCAGTTCCAAAATGGCCATTTCAGGGCACTGCTCAGTTGGCTCTGCCAAACTGAAAGGACCAGCTTCAGGCTAGCATCCTGGGGAAAAAGTTCTGAGAGAATTAAGATGGAATTAAGATGTCCTTAGTAACGGTACTGTGCTTATTATTGCCATTAGGTTTGCCAATTTCTGATTGCAGAAAACCGAACACCCTGGCCCTGGCCTCTACCCTGCCCATTCCCTCATGTCCTGCCCCTGCTCTGAGGCCCCACCCCTGCTCACTTCACCACCATGCCTTTCCTCCATCACTCACTCTCCCCAACCCTTGCTCACTCACTCATTTTCACCAGGCTGGGGTAGGGGGTTGGGGTGTGGGAGAGAGTGAGGACCCCAACTGAGGATGTGGGCTCCAGGGTGGAGCCGGGGATGAGGTGTTTGGGGTGCAGGAAAGGGCTCCAGGCTGGGGGCAAGGACTTCAGAGTGTGGAACTCTTCACTTAGTCAATTCCAGTCTACACCTATGGGACCCCTCATCCCAGTTCAAATCTCCTTCCCCAGTCAGTCCCAGTCTCCTCTCCAGACTCCACATCCTAATCCCAGTCTTCTCCTAATCCCTATCCCAGACTCAGTCTCTCTAAGGCCTCCTTGTCTCCGTCTGCTTGCCTAGTCAGTCCAAGTCCCCACCCTCACACCTATGCCCCTCATCCAGTCTCAGTCTTTTCCCTGCCCTGCTCTCTCTCCCATTCACCCCACTGGCTCCTTGTCCCATTCTTTCCCCCAACCCCTCATGTGATCTCAGTTTTTATCCCCTCCTCCATTATCCCTCCCATTCTCCTTACCCAGCCACTCCCAGTCTTCCTAGCTTCCAGTCTGGCTCCTTCTCCCATCTACTGCCTCCTCCAACCTTTGTCCTCCATATTTGAGTCAGGCAGCTTCCTCCTCCAAGCTGATGGTGTGCCAGAAACACTGAGATCACAGGAGAGTCACTCTCCTAGCTTGCAGGTCCAGTGCCTGATGCCACAACCACCTGCAGCAGGTGCATGGAGGAAATGCAGGGAAAGTCCTACTAAGCCTCTGAATCTCCAGGCTTGAACTGTCAGTACAGATGGAATCCTGTGAGAAATCAGCTGCCAAACTCTAAGAAGTCTCTACTGAGCATGTGCAAATGCAGATTTTTCAAAAGGTTATAAATTGGCCAAATTTGGGCAGCTTTTCTCAGAAATAGCAAAATCTACATGCCTGACACAAAGGCCAGCTCTGTCCAAATTTCAAGCCCTTCCTCCAAAGCATGGAGACATTAGAACTTCTCAGTAAAATGGCTGTAAGTGTTGTTGTTTTTTAACATGGACAAAACAATGACTTTTTCCCTTATCTCCTTCCCAGAAATGACTTAATCATTTTTTCTGAAACGTTCCAAAATTATTCTGCCTAAAGCAGACAACCAACATGGGAAATTCCAGTCTGAATGGTTAAAGTTGGCAAAGTTTCATAAGCAACTGAAAAGAGGCTCTTATCCTGGGAAGTGTTGGGCAACCCTAATAACAGGCAGGGCTACCAGTACCCTCCGATAACAACATCTTTAAATCTTTGAATTTTTGAACGGGCAAAATCTAGGTGGGCCCCAGATTCTAATCTGTAGAAACACCACTGAAATCATGCTTTTTACAGTAACATATACATGCCAGTAAGGACAAATTTTGTCTTCAGTTATAGTCTTCATGGTTTTCCACTGAGGGGAGAGACGGATTTGACTCTGAGACTCCATGACTGGTAGAAGTGTCAGCTATTGCTTTAGAATTCCTACTATCCACTGTAAAGGGAGGGTAAAAAGAGGGATGAAATGAACACTCAGTCCAAAATTGGGTTGTTGAGAACAAATTAATCAAGGAACCAAAGGCCACGAAG
This sequence comes from Dermatemys mawii, assembly GCA_007922305.1. Lineage (NCBI taxonomy): Eukaryota > Metazoa > Chordata > Testudines > Dermatemydidae > Dermatemys > Dermatemys mawii. The sequence continues at coordinate 3,187,997 of ML677365.1, read as the reverse complement.
AGAAGAAATTCTTTAATTGCTTGTACATAATGCCAAGGAGCCTGGGTAGGAAAGGACAATATCCTCACTGAAGCCACCCACAGGTTTTCTTTCATTCTTTTCCTTTACACTTTTCTTTAACCTCCTTTGTTGACGTGGACTGTTTTGTTTGTTTCTCCAGGGACACTGAGAGGGAAAAAAATGGTCAGAAGGCTTCGGCCGCAAGGCAGAGCACTGGCCCCACCAGACAGATACACCTTGGCAGTTGGACCTTCATGTTTGCACTCGACATGTAGCTACTAAAGGGGATGCTCTGCCACGGACAGCTTTGGGACAGGATTGTTAAAATCAGTGGTTATAACCTATTTAGGAAGGATCAAGTGGGCAAAAGAGAAGTGGGAGGGAGACTTTATGTAAAAAAACGGCATTACCTGTTTCCCAGTCACTGATAAGTCAGAAGAAAATGACTCTGAATGCTTATGGATCAATGTGCAAACAGATGAAGCACTGGAAGAGGCATTAATTGGTGTCTGCTACAGACTACCAAATCACACCAGGGAATAGGATGACTGGCATCTATCTATCTATAATATAGGAAAAACAGCTGTGTGGTCATGGGGGACTTACTTCAGTTTGATGTCTCTTGCTGCCAGTATTAAAATAGCCTTGGAATTTCTGAATATGATAGCTGACAATTATATATATATATATGTATGTATGTATACACTTGGTGCATTAAAGGGTCAGTTTCACAAAGCTGAAAACAATTATGAGTCAAATCCACTGGGAGGAAGAATTCAAAAAGAAAAATGTAAATGATAACTGGGAATTATTACATAATGTTTTACTAGATTCTACAAACCCACAGCTGAGAGAGAAGGCTGTTCTGGCTAAAAAAACCCCAACAACCTGGCTTAGAGGGAAAGTAAAGGGGCAGGCATAATTTAAAAAAACAAATGAAAGAAATGAATATGTCAGAAGTTAGGAACTGTAGAAAATTGATAAGGGAAGCAAAGGAATGTAAGGGTCCTCAGAGAGTCTTAGAGCCTGCACTCTGGCCCCACAGCCCCAGCCCTAACCCCACAAGCCTGAGTCATTTGAGTTTGGCCAGTTATTGCCATGCCATGGGTCTTTTATCACAGTGTAGATGTATCCTAAGGTTCTGATGTTCTGTTCCATTGATTTCTGTAGGAGTTCTGTGCTTAACAAACTTGTAGGATCAAGCCCTCAAAGTATGGTCAGATTCAGAACACTGACTGAAAATGGCATGCTTACTGCCATATTTATTGTCTCCAATGATTTCCCAATCATTTCTGCTCAATTTAAAAAGCAAAAGATAAGTCCTCGTTCTCCATGGCCTTGCACCTTGTGTACTTATTTGCACCTCTGTAAAGTTACCACAGTACAATGATACCACTTTGCATCCCCTTTGTATAGGTGTAAATGGGTACATAAAGTGTAAGACCATGAAGGATCATGTCCATGGTTCTTCTATTTGTCTGCAAGTTCAGAAAACTCAATCTAGCTAGGTCTGTTTTTTTTTTTTTTCCTTTTTCCACATCAAGACCACCACTGACATGTTCTATTGGCAAAATTCTATCCTCAGGTATGCCTGGACACCTCATTGATTTCAATAAGGTGCACATGATTAACTGATTGGCTTATAATAAGAACCTAGATTATGATTTTCAATATTAACTAGTGATTTTGGGTGCATCACTTGAAGCATCCAAATGGAAACATCATAAAGGGTCATCAATTTCAATAAATGCTGAGCATCCTCTTCCCTGCTCCCACCAAGGAAACTAGAGTTCTTTCAGTATTTCAAGTTGGGCACTGATTATGCACAGGATGGGGTGCTGGAACAATTCGTATAGTGGGGGTGCTGAGAGCCATTGAGCCAAACTGGAAACCCTGTATACAATGGAAACCACTTCAATCCACGGAGTGCAGCAGCACCCCCTAGCACTGCTAGTTCGAGCACCTCAGGCACAGGAAGAATAGATACTGATCCATTCTCTCTTTAAGTATGTAGACTGTACAGGGCTAACAGGAGCAAAAAGCAGGAAAAGCTTATTTTGTCAGTATCAGCCCATACAGTTCTGAATGTACACAGAGACGAGACCTCGTGGATAAGAAAGCACCCCCATTACACAGTTACTTTCAGGGTAGAGCTACACTTTTACCTCTCTGTGTCTCCGTTTCTTTGAACTGAAACAATACTTACCTACCTCACTGTGCATTTTCAGACCAAATATTCTAATAGATGTAAAATGTCAGATTCTTGGATTGCTATAGAAATACAAAGCAGTATTATTATGAATGAAAAGCACACATGCTTTTTATGCAAAATAAAGACAGATTTCATTCCCACTGTTTCCACTGGGCAGAGTGAACCAAGATCTGTCCTGATGATGTGGTCTCAGGTGGGTCCAGTTCCGTTGGCCATTTAAGAGGTCCCCGCCCTGGCTACTCCTCCTATGGCCAAAATGCTGATGTACATCCTGCTCTGGGCTTCTGGACCTGCACTACATACAGTTCCTGGAGTGAGCTGGCAATTGTCAAAAGGGCAGAGAGTTCTGAAGCAACACATCCAGTGAAGTAAAAAAAAAATGGAATTAAAATATTTCCTATCTTTAGAATTTGAAAAATATTGACTGTTCCAAAGGTTAGAATATTATAGTGTGCTGTCTGTGGCTTGCTCCACAGCTCTGTCCAAGTTTTCCCTTTGATGTTTTGCCCATAGTATAATAAACTTCACCAAAGAAAAGAAAAACAGCTCGTCTCCTTGAGAGCAAAGAACAAAGTGACTGGAAACATGGATTGAAACTGTAGCCTGGTTTCTGCAGCAGCAGAGTTTCTCACATCAAATGTCATAAAGGGATACCACAAACAAAAACAAAACAAGAGAAAGCTGCATCAGATGATGGCCTATTCTGTTTGGTAGCTGGATTGTTCGGAGCTGGTGGGAAATTACATATATGACCTGCTCTTCATAGTTATGTATCTTAGTTGTTTTTCTGTTCAGGCTTCAGCTCCCAGCAGTATAGGCTTAAAAGTTCTGGTCAGAGGACTTTTCTCACAAAAAAAGACCGCTTTAGAGCCCGTTGACATAAATGGCAAAATTTCCAATGGCTCTTAAAAAAGAGAGCAACAGCCTTCTATATAGTCATCCTCGTCATTCTCTACATCAGTTTCTGTTTGTGGATTTTTTCCTCTCTGTGGTAATTTCTGTGTGCGTTAGTTCATAAAGGGGCTTCTTTGTGATATGTCTTCTTATATGGTTATGGAATCGTGGATTTAAGCTAAGTGCCAAACGCTTAAAGAAGTTGAACACTGATAATTCCCAACAGGAAAAGAAAATAAGTTGGATGGGCACGCTCACCTCTTACATCACTCTGCCTCATGTTATTGCCCTGCTTTCATGGGCGTTTGTGAGACTTGTAATAATAAAACAGGCTGCAGTAGATCCTCTCAATTTTGCACTTGTGCAAATCCTTTCTACTGATGATGAACAGGAAGCATTAAACACATAAGAAAAGCTGTACGCTTCAGCAGTATTACACACTACCACTGGGCAGTGTTACATTTTGGGCATAATTTTCAAAAGCACCTAAGACCCTTTCACTTATCAAGGGATTGAGGATCCTAAGTCACTTAGGCACTTTTGACAATTTGGCCTGTCATTTTTGACATAACAGATTTGGTCCATTAATATCAAGATGTTAGGGTAGAGACCACAATCACATTTCTGCCAGCGATCAGGCACTTGTCTGCTATGCAGCTGCAGTGAAAGTTACACCACTCAGCATGGTGGATAAATGATTCAGTCTTCTATTGCCCTTGTGACCTTGTGAGGCACCTTACTGCCACTTGCGCTTAGCATGAGGAAACCTTGTCTGTACCTGCTGGGCGGTCAGCTCCCTGATGCTTCCAGCCACAGGCTGTACGAGGGCTCCCCTCTCAGCTCATGTGGGCTGTGCTGTCCCTCATGATGGTGAGCTATAGTGCACTCCAACCTTCAGTTCCTCTGAGCACCCACTGTGGGGGCCACCCCTTATCCACTGGACACTCACTGAATACCAGACCCACTCTTCCCAAAGGAATAGTGCACTGCAGCTTACCTGTTACACTTTAGTACACAGCTCCACTTAATGCACAGCACTTAGATTTATTTATAAAGAAAGCAAATGTGTTAATTCAACAAAGAACAGAGATTTATATGATAGCAAACAGGACCATTGGAGACAAAGGATTATATATCAAATAAAACCATAACATACATTCTAGAGCCTAAACTCAACTCACAAGAGGCCCTCTTGTCTAAGAAGGTACTGCTTACCCCAAGGGCCTTTTAGTATTTGTTTCCCAGGCTGGCTGAGATCCCTCTTTCATGAGGTCAAACCCCCTGGCACCTTGACTGAAGGATGTCTGGGTGTCTTTCCACACCCCTAGCTATGTCAGCTCAAATCTTTAATCTTTACCTGAAAAGAGGGTTCCCTCACCTTCTGCTGTTTACCTCTTTCTGTTAATTTTCCTTCTGAAGTTCCTGCAACATCTTCAGTAATATTTGACTCAGTATGCTAATAGCCATCGTAAGACACACAATACACAATGGCTAGCCAGTGAAATAAGTGTCTCCCATGATCTGTCTGGTGGAACCTGACTTAAGGCATGTTACCTCTGCCTTTAACTACAAGGTCTAAGGACCATAATTTCCAATATAGATATATATTACCCAAAGCACTGCATTACATTTTGCAAAAATTATGGTGATCAGTATTACACAGGCTCTCAGCAGAAACTTTACATAGGATCATAGAATTGGAATGGACCTCAAGAGGTCATCTAGTCTAGTCCCCTGCCCTCATGGCAGGACTAAGTATTAGCTGGACCAGGGGTAGGCAACTTATGGCACGGGTGCTGAAGGCAGCATGCGAGCTGATTTTCAGTGGCACTCACACTGCCTGGGTCCTGGCCCCCAGTCTGGGGAGCTCTGCATTCTAATTTAATTTTAAATGAAATTCTTAAACATTTTTAAAACCTTATTTACTTTACATACAACAATAGTTTATTTATATATTAAAAGACTTATAGAAAGAGACCTAAAATGTTAAAATATATTACTGGCATGTGAAACCTTAAATTAGAATGAATAAATGAAGACTCGGTACACCATTTCTGAAAGATTGCTGACCCCTGAGCTAGACTATCCCTGACAAGTGTTTGTCTAACCTGCTCTTAAAAATCTCCCTAAGCAATGTATTCCAGTGATTAACTACTTGACACTCATCGGTGAACTATAATGTAAATACCAGATCATGGGGATCTCTGTAACCTTTATGCTTCCCTGTTCCCTCTGCCAATTCTCATCAAGAGGTCCTTGGGTCACACGGGACAGAAAGGAAGCAGGAGAAACCCAGAGATGAGCTGCCAGTGGAAGTGGATCAAGCCTGAAATAGATTTGGAATCAGTTAGAGGGGAAAGAACAGCTGTGAAATGGAGTGGCATACTACAAAGCAATATGAGCCAGAAGGCCAGCCTGGGGCAGAGAGCTGGCTTTTGAGGAGGTAGCCAATCTTGTAGCAGAGCAGCAGATGAACAAAATTACCAGTTCAAAGGTGGGATGCTCACACCACCATACTGCCTTTGCAGGCAACAAGTTTCCAAAGGAATGACTTATTCCAGTTGCCCAGCAAGGTCAATACAGCAGACACAAGACAAATAGTGTAGGTACTGTACATGTAGTGTATCGCCATCTGGGGGTAAGAGAAATGAAGTCCCTTGAAATGCCACATTCACATGAGAATACCTTAGATACCCCGCATTGTACATCTGTTTTGCCTGCATGCACTGTGAGATAAGGGCCTAATCTCCTCCTCCCTAGCTCCACAATCTATTGTAACAGAATTGTAGCACTGGATGGGTCTGTGCTTATGGCACTTCTCCAGATAGCCCCTGAAGGGTGTGGCTACTGTGGGACAGGAAAGAGCCCTGGCATGGCAGGAACTGTGAGAGGAAGTTGAAGAGGGCGTGTTTCTTGCCTGGGAGAGAGGGACATTTTTTTTGTACCAGCGGCAGGAGAGGAGCGGCTTCTCTCCCCTCCTCCAGTAATAAACTAATGTGCTCATGCCAAGGTCTCTGCCTACATGTGCTAACCCACCAATCAGTAGATTACAAAGTCACATAGCAATAGCAAGTGGAGTGTTTCCTTTTATTGCCTCATAAGCTCATCCCTAGGGTTCAAGCCATGTCGCTGGGCAGGAGCAGGGCTGGGGCTATAGGTTCTCTGCAGCTTCATTTCCCTCCCCATCCTCTCACAGATCTGGTCCTTTTATGGATAATTCAATATTGACCCTAACACTGGTCCTTCTGAGGTCCTTATGTAAGGAAAAATTTGCTCTGTAGGATGAAACTCTGAGCCTTACGGAAGATTTTCTTAATGTTTTTCCAATGTTTTGTTAGGGAGCAATCAGAGCTGCAGAACCACATTATCAGTACATGCTGGCTGCTTTTCACCATTCGGGTAACGCAAAGCAGGTATAAGGCCAGTTTAACCAGACAGTTAAAGCCCGGTCTATCCCCATGGTGTGGCAGAGAGCGGAGGATTATTTGAGGATATCCTTTCAGAGTTTGTCCCTGATTTTTTTTTCCCATTGGAGCGGGGCTGGATGGGTGGGTGGACAGGCAGGCTTCCCTGCAGAGTGTGTCATTGGGCCAACGAACACATCTATCAGGTTCCCTGGGGACCAGTGCAGATCAGAGGGAGGCCAGGCACCCCCAGAGAGCCCACACACTTTGTGATGGCTCTGAGCCACCTGGCAGCACTAATGAACCAGAATGCTAGAAACCTAGTGTCATCTGTCTGGTAAAAGGCCTTTAGTTATTGCCTGGTCAGAGTGACCAGTAATCTTTGTATGCCTCTAGGGATAAAGATTAAAGCTAGAACAGAGCCCTAGCTTTCCAGTGGTGCAGAGCAATTTATTTGTATTCAGTGAACTTAAATGAGATCAGACCTTAAAAAGCAAATAATTCTCATCACCGTGTTACTTCCTCACAACTTGCTGTAACGGTGACCTGCTTGTAGTGGCTTTTGTTTCCTGGGGTAGCATCTGTGGTGTGTACTAGCTGAAACTTGGGATTCCAGATTTCAAATGCCCTCATTATCCCCATTTTATGGATGGATAAATTGAAGCACAAAGTTTAAGTGACTTACAGAGTCAGTGGCATGAATAAAAGAACCCAGGAATCCAGATCCCCCATTACCTGTGCTAACTTCATTCAGTACAAAATTTCATTTGTCTGGCACCAAATGCATTGATTTGAGCTTTATTTATTTAAATTACATTTAATGCCCTGTGCATCTGGAATGACCAGAAGATGTTTGAATCCTTGATGCTCATGTACATTGTGTGCCCCAATACAAACAATAGAATTTACTGGGAGCTGGGGAATCCTGGCGCTCAGTACCATGGCACTATGTGCAGTTTAAACTGTACAGAAAGCCCCAGGATTGTGGTTAAAGAGCTGAGTAAAAATCAGCTCTGCTATCAGGGTGTGAAATTTCAACCATCAAAGTGTATACAGACATAAATTGCACACCACTGTCAAACCATTTTTCTACATGCTCCCTGCTGAGCACAGACATTGGGATTCGAACTAACAGGTCTGCATCCAAGTCTAAATAAAACAGTGTGCTGATTCCGGTGTTATCCTGTTCCTAAAAGGATTGTAATGAAATCACCTTCAGTGTCACAATACCTTACTATTAGGCACAGGCTTTACAGCTGACAAGCCCTGAGATTTATATTGGCCCTAAACTAGCACATCAAAATAGGGTTACTAGAACTGACTCAGTTCTGTAGAGACACCTCTGACACCCAACTGTTGCTTTTAGTCCATTTCTCTGTTATGATTTATGTTGAGTTGTCAGAGTGCACAGAACACAAAGGAAGATACTGACTCTGCTCCCAAGGTCTCTACTGTCTTCTGTATACAGAGAAGCCATGCAGTGTAGGCACGAAGTGCTGAATGACCATGGTGCTCTTATCTTAAAGTGGTGCATGCAGAATTTAGTTTACATAGTCTCTGTCATTTGAAACAGCAACATTGTTTTCTGGCCAAATCCTGGCCCAATCATGTTCTCCAGCACTGAGCCAGCCAGAACTCCACAACCAAGCCTAGTTCCACAGCCCTCTCAGGATCAGCTGTACAGCAACTATGTGGCTACCAAATTCTTCCCTCTGCCCAAGGATGACAAAGATGATGGCTCCATCCCCAGAGGTCCTTGAAGGTGATGCTCAGGCTTTGACCCTGAATGTAGGAAGGGAACAGGGGCAGGTCTCTGTGTGAGAGGGAGCAAGGACCTTAAAGGGACATTGTACTCCTTATTAAACACTAATATGCTGCCAGCTGAGAAGATAGACCATACCCATTAGGGTGAAGTTCCTTTCCATGTGGCAACATAAACTGTATAAGCTCCCATCCACCCACAAAGGTGCCTTGCATAGTTATTTACTTGTATGGCCTCTGCATGGGGAAAGGAAAGGGAAGGAAATGACTGAGGGTTGAATAGGGATGCCTGAGTGTAGAAAGTCTCATCTGCATTAGCCTACTCCACCTGGTGACTTTATTTGGCCCTGTAAGTGAAGCAGACATGGAATCCCTCTACATTCCCTCTGCACCAGCCTCACTGTCCTTGAGATAGGTTGGGCCAGAGGCGAGATGGTATTAATTAATATATAGGGCTAGCACACTCCTGCTTCCTGCCTAAGGGAGGGTCAGGACTGGGCCCTATGTAAGCAACAACATATGACAGGGAGTGCAGTTATGAAATAACTTCTTGCCTGATACATAATGGGGTACAAAGCTTGAAAGCCAAGTGTCTCCACATGATAGTCAATATTGCAGTTATATTGTAATTGATATCTATGGAGTTTATTATTCCTCTAAGGGCTTGTCTACACTTACTTTGTAACAAGTTGGGGTGTAAATCTACCCTTCACTTACTTGCATTACATTAATTGTCTGCGTGGACTCTGCTGTCTCACACTGAATGTTCCCTAGTGTGCTTTGATCTACCCTGCTTTGAAATGGGAATAGATCAAAGTGCGCTACAGCACTTCTAGTGCACAGCAGCAGGGCTCACATGGACAGTTTTACACCCCTTTTGCTATGAACTCAAAGTTCATGTAGACAAGCCTTTAGAGGATGCCCTTGTTGTATCTTAGAGTGAAGAAGAGAGTCTGAGGAAGAAGCTCCAAGGTGGATGGTTTCTCTCTCAGTCCCTCCAGTGAGCTCTATGACCCAGAACCTAACTCCTGCATCATGTCATCAAGAGACCCCATTAATCTACCCAGGTAAGCTCAGCCCTGTCATATGATTTATTGCCTTGGGAAATCGTCATCATCGGCTGCAGCTTTATTATATAAAGGAGATTGATTGCTCCTTCTGCTGAGTCTGAAAGAAAGTTCATGGCAGACCCATTGGCCTTAATAAGATCTGTGATTGTCTCTGGATCTAAGATCCACCAGCTGGCAGCCATTAGCACCTTTCAGTATAATAGCTCTATGCTTAGCAGCTTCCCAACTTTGGACACCTCAATGGGAATTGGACATCTGAAAATCCCAGGACCAGATCATTCAGATCTTCCTACTTTTGAAAATCTTGGCCTTGATGCTAAACTAAACTAAAGCCAACTCAAAATTATAAAACTCCCATTCAATAACATAATGGATCCACCACTGAACAAGCTTGCCGGATGATAATTGGAAAGGAAGTAAACCCAAATCAGACTTACTGTCAGCCAGTATTAGCCCCATCATCTCCCCGAGTAACTATGCGAAACGGTGAGCTTTACAGATCACTGTGGGCTGCTCAGGACTGGAAGAACACATCTCTTCTGTTTAATCTTGCCTAAAACACTATTGGCTGAAACTAGAAAAGAACAATAGGTCTCAGAAGCGTGACCTAGCAGTGCTACGTTCCTTACAGCCAGATAGGTGGAAAACAGAGAGGCCCTTGGTTGGAGGAGGAAGAAGAGGAATAGACAAGCCTGGAAGGTGGCAATGAGAGGGAAGAGTGGTAACTGATGGAGCCTACTGGGAATAGAAGAGAAAACAGAATCACCACAAACTGGTTTGAGAAAGATGAGACTGTAAGGCTGCTGAGTTTTTATTGGTAGGGCTTGAAGGCTTTTAAAGAGCGCATCAGACTCTGAAGTTTCGAGTTGTTCCATAGACACAGAGACCATCACATGTCACTTGGGCTAACAGTTTTGGCTCAAAGGTGATAATTGCTGCCACTTCCTGAAAAAAGGGGAATTCTGACAAGACAGGCAGCTTTTGTAAACCATGGGCCAAGTGAAAGGCCTTTTGAGCTATATCCTCATTAATATTCCATAACAGTAACAAAGCTTCTAGCCCATTTACCAATACTTGTGGGAGGTCTGTACACATTTAATTACTGTTGCTTTGATTACTCTTTCTCCATTTTTCCTGTAATAAATCTGCTTTTAATTTAAATATCCTGTGGGGTTAGTGAAGACAAGGGCTGCTGGTTATTCCTAATGACAAGAACTTATCTTCCAATCTCAAGGTAGGGAAATATAAGAGACCTAGCCCAGACTCAGACTCAGTTATGGCAGGGGAACTACAGGCCACATCTCCAGCTGGTGCTCTGAGGGACTGGGACCAGGCAAGTACAAAAGCAGGGTAATACCTACAAATTCTCCCCCTTCCTGCGCCTCCTCCTGCAGCTTTGGTACCGGTTTACATTATTGCAATTTGTGTGAGTGTGTATGATATATAATTATTTATGGAAGTATAGCCAAACAAATCTACCTAATACATTGAAAGGCCTATTTCTGTGCTACTTTTTGTGCAACCCAACCACCTACAAGTCAATGGAATTAGTCAGAACAGATTTTAACCATAGGTGTTTGTTTTGGTTTGTACAACAGCTTGGACTAAATTCAGAGGTGGCATAAGTTGTGGAATAAATTACATATCAATAAGTCAATGCACGTTATTTAAGTTCTTCCTGTCCTGTTTCTTAAAGCTGCTGACACCACCCCATCAGTTGCTTTTCTGCCTCAAACCCATCCTTCCAGTTTATGTAGTAAATTACACCAGTTTATACTGGTTTAGGACAATTTACTCATGTGCAATTTCATGTCATTGCATATGAAATTGTATGACCAGGTTTGACTGTGACTGCTGAACAGGTTCTCAGGGTTGAATGGAAAGAGCATGAAACAAGTTCTTTCATAGCTCAGGACATTTTATGAATTCAAAATATATATGCAGGAGCAGGCCTCTCTCAAGCAGGAATCCATGTATGGTATTCCCTGCTACAGGTTTTCTACCAGCAATCCCACTGGTTGCTTTAGGACCCATTGCAAGTCCCATTCATTTCAGCTGTCTCATCTTTGATAGATTGCTTTTTTGCAGGGGACTGAGGCCCTCCATTTGTTTTCCTATCCTCTAACTTGGTAATTTATCCTTTTTGGAGGGAGGAGGGATGTAGCCATCTGGCTGGTGTTGATGCTACTTGGCTGTGAATTGGATTTGACTACTTGGCTTTTCACTCGTTTTAAACCTGTAATATTATTTCTCTTTACTATAAAGCGTTCAAATGACTTGAGTCGAGTGCCTTAAACATGGATTAAATTAATACATAAAAATACTGGGCCAAATTCTCTGTGGACATAACTCCATTAAAATCAGTACGGTTATGGCAAAAGAGATTTTTGGGCCACTGTCTTCACACAGGGCCTGAACAAAAGTCCACTGAAGACAACAGTAGTCTTCCCATTGACTATAAAGAACTTTGGATCAAGTACATAGTGCGTACAGTGTATCTTTGTCCCATAAATAACTCATAGAATGTTCTCCTACACCTTACCTTGAGGAGAGTGTACTGCAAGTTTTACACACAAAAAGGATCATGCTAGCGTTAGTACTGACCTGGCTAAGAATAAAAGTAATGATTGAGAGGCCATACCCTGTACCTGCTCCAATACTGCATTCTGCATCAAAGGCCCAAACTGGAAGGAATGAAGGGAGTTCACTATTACTTTTTCTAAGAAAATGCATTTTTTATTAAAAGCAGAAGGTGAGTTAATGGCACCTTCCTCTTAAAATCAGCTTAAATTTTAGCATCAATAATAGAAATGTGTGTTTTGGTCCAGGGTATGTCTAGCGCCTCTCCCACCTTTTTTAATGTCCATAAATAAAAAGTTCAAGGTCAATTAATTATGAGTGATGAATGTTCTGCTTTCCAATTGCTTCCGTTTCACAGGGTGTTTAAGTTTCCATTGTATGTTCCTATGTATTTCCACATTCGGGTAAGATATATTTTGTCTGAATTAAGTCTTAACCTTATTTATTTGGGAAGAACAGAAGTTCCACAGAATAATTGAGTATGTCATTGTTTTTAAAAATTGATTTTTCTTTAAAATAGCTAACACGTCCTATTATTTTTTTTCCATTTTGAAAGAATAAGGGCACCAGAGTTTCTGAGGTTTCTGTAAAGGCTAGATCAGTGTGAGTTCCACACACAAAGGCCTTGTAGATCGAGCCATATAGCTTATTAATAAAAGACATTTTGGTGTAAGCTTGAGCCTGTATCTGACTAGACAGATCCCTGCTGCCATCCATGGCTCCATTGACTTCAATGGGACTCCAACCAGGTCCCAAAGTCTGCCTGCACATAACAGAGCATGGGATGGGGGCCTTGATTATCCAGAGGTTTAACTTTGGCCCCAGCTGTAGAGAAGTAACTATTGATCAAACAGTGTATCTAAAACAGAGAAAGTTTGGCAAATGAGTCTCTCCCCTTCAGAAACTTTGAAAACTGTAGCATCAACCATTGTGAAACAGGAAAAAAATAGGATGTATCTCATTGAAGGGAGTCCTACTCAAGAAAAATGAGGAAAGAAAACCACATACTAATTTTTCTGGGGAACGTTGTTTTCTCTTCAAATTAAACATTTTCTACCCTACATAGAGCATGAGCCATGGTTTACAGCAAATACAATATATGTTACTAAACTATGGAACTATGGAAACAGGTCAAAACGTGGGAATTCTCTGCACAAAGCCCTTGCAGGATTGGGCCCTAATAAATGAAGAGCTGAACTTTTCCCTACCTATTTTCTAAAAACTCCTGCAATCCTCCACAGTGAGCCCTTTATCAGTAATTTGTTTTAAACGTTTGCTGTTATTTTGTTACTGGCTCAAATAAATTCCTCTGCTCCGTCTTATCATTTTATTCAAACTGTGCAAAGGACAGTTCATTAATCATCTTTCCTTACCTACTGTTTATTCATCTCTTCACTCGCCATGTAACTCAGATACATATAGCACTTTATCCTGGCCTGTGGGCAGTACACAAATTCCAAACTACATGCCACGGGCTTGATCCACGCAAATGTGTGCAGAGAGAGAAGAATTAGACCAAGCATATGTGCTCACTCCCATGATGATTCAGCCCTGAGACAGGACAAATGGTAGTCATACCACCAACCATTCCTGGGTTCTGACAAACAACGCTTTTGATTAATGGCCAGGTCTGCAAAAGAGACCCACTGGGGGAAAACTGCCATAGGGATGTACTTAATCAGTGTGTCATTCAGGTTCTCTGGCCACAATTTTTCTGGTGGAGGAGAATGGAATTGATATGGGATCCACTCATAAATTAATAAATAAATCAGCAGGTGCAGTTTTTTCCTGGGGGGCATGAAAGTGAAAGTGACATGACAGTGGCATGCTGTTAACATTTTAACAACAGAATTCTCATGAACTTAATCTACCCTGGAATGCCCCAGGGGAGTGTGGGCTTGTAGGAAGGGCTGCTGAAAGATTAAGAGATCTATTCACTTTTACATTCAACCCCAACATTTTCTCATTGTTGTTACCAAGAAGGAGGTGGCATTAACTGGCAAACTATGAAAGGCACTTCATAGATTCATAAATCCTAAAGCCAGCAGAGACCATTGTGATCTTCTACTCTAATCTCCTGTATAACACAGGCCATAGAACTTCCCCCAAAATAATTTCTGGAGCAGATCTGTCAGAAAAACATCTCATTTTGATTTAATAATAGCCAGTGATGGTCAAAGGTGTATGCCTTATTTCCAGTCTGAATTTGTCTAGTTTCAACTTCCAGCTATGGAATGTCTGAAGTGGATCTCACTCAATCTCTCCTTTACAGGTTGGATAAATAATTAGGGAGGTGTTGGAGTGGCGCATTCAACCCTGAGTCTCCCACCTCCAGGGTCAGGGAGCATAGGCTACAGAGTCATTCTCGTGACTCAACTTGACACTCTCTCTCTCTCTCTCTCTCTCTCTCTCTTCCTTCCGCACAGATGACCCCAAGTATTTATCCATAGTGCAACAGCTTAAACAAGAGACTGAGGGAGTACACACATCATATATTGCATAGACATTGGTTGGAGCATTCACCTCAGATCCCTGTTCAAATCTCTCCTCCCTGTTAGGGGGAGCTTGAGCTGGGAGTCTGACACATGCTAGGAAAGTACCCTAATCATTGGGCTAAAAGTTATGAGGGAGGGCCGCTGCCCACACACACTTCTTGCTAAAATAGCTCAGCCTCACCATGCCTACCTCTTTTTCTGCATCCAGAGCTAAGTGCCTTAAGTGCCTGAGTTGTTCTCTGCTTTTTACATCCCTGCCCTTGTACCCAACTAAGCCCCCTATTATGAACTGGGTACCCTGAATTCATAACAGCTTTGAATAATTTACCTCACAGAAGCATGTCACCTATAACTCCAGTGTGAATTGTATGGCATTCAGGTGTAAACAAGTGGCAGGAAGACATAGGTGCCGACTTCGTGAGTGCTCCCAGACTAGAGCATCCACAGAAAAAAATAATGGGTGCCCAGCAGTCCCAACCTGATCAGCTCCTCCCGCCTGCCGTTGTTCAGCTCCTTCAGCAGCATGCAAGACATGCTGGGGGGAGGAGTGAGGGCAGCGTACTCGGGGGGGGGGGGGGGGGGTAGGGGGGGGGGGGGGGGCTGGAAGAGGCAGGGAAGGGGTGCAGCCTTGGGGGAAGGGATGGAGTGGGGGCAGGGCCTGGGCAGAGCAGAGATTGAGCACCCCCTGGCACATTAGCAAATTGGCGCCTTTGCAGGAAGAGGTACCCAGATAATGGCCATTTAAGTATCTAGATGGATTCATAGATTTAAAAGGCCAGAAGGGACCATTATGATCATCTAGTCTGACTTTCTACATAGTACAGGCCATAGAATTCCTCCAAGAGGTTTCTGTATCAAGCCTGTCACTTCTGGTTGAGCTAGAGTATGTCTTTTAGACCTGGTCTACGCTAGCGGGGAGGGTTGACCTAAGACACGCAACTTCAGCTACATGAATAGCACAGTTGAAGTCGATGCATCTTAGGTCGACTTACCTGCCGTCCTCACTGCAGCAGCAGTCGACAGCAGGCTCCCCTGTCAACTCTGCCTTGCGCCTTTTGGCGAGCTGGAGTTCCGGAGTCGACTCTGGGGGTGGATTTAGTGCGTCTTGATGAGACGCAATAAATCGGTCCCCAATAGATCGAGCTCTGCCCGCCGATCCAGCAGGCAGTGTAGACATGGCCTTAGAATCTTGGGTCTCTAGATCGATAGTTAAATTCTGCAGGTTTTCCTCCTACTGAGTAGTTCTTAGTCATTCTTGACTTCAGTGGGACTACTCAAGTGAGTAGTCAGTGTGAGAAAGGGTTGAAGGACAAGGTCCTAGGTGAATTGGTGATAAATCTGTGTGCACAGGAGCATACACAGTCTCCTGTCTATACTAAAATGTGCGGTTTTCACTGATAAACTAACATGAAGCAGTTGTTACATAAATTACATCCATGAAAATGACAGAACAAACTAGAGGGGGAATGAAATAGTGGTGTCTCAAGTCAGATCTAGAAAGTTCAATTAAATCCTGGATCAGATCAGAAATTAAACAGACTTGGTAAGCTGTTCTCTTTTGGGCACTAAAAATATATCCTCCCCTTTGCTTTCTCTACCATGTGGAAGTGTACAAAAATGTTCAGATCTGGAGCCAGAGCTGGATCTAGTTTCAGAGACATCTTCAGTGCTACTCCAGCTCTTGCTATCCCACTCCAGTTCTTCTTCAAGGATGAATTTCACCACTGTGCAGGGGGGCACCAGATCCAGCACAAACTCTATGTACCTGTTAAATCCCATGGAAGCCTTCAAGATAGAGCTTAAATGGTATGTAAACCTTCCACTGACCCTTTACAATGGAGTGAATTACATCATAGTACCCTACTGCCTGCTCTTTTGTTCTCTGGGTAACTCCTGATCTCTTTAAACATTCCCCACCACCTTGGGCCTTCGCTTTTGTTCCTGGTGTTATTCCTTCAGTTCTCGCCGATGACTTCTGACTCCTCCTGCTGCTTTCCTGTTCTCTGTAGTGCTGCCCTAGCTCTCACATCTTTCCCTGTCGTCTCAGCTGCTCCAAGAGAAGAAGGAAAAATGATTATCTGTGACGCGCAGCTTAATTTGTTTATCATTCATTTCCTTTCACACATTTTACCTGATGTGTTGAGAAATGAGTCTACTGCGCGCGCACACACACACACACACAGAGTTTGAATCAGTCCTGATGAGCTCGCTCACTCACACACACACACACACACACACACAAAGTTTGAATCAGTCCTGATGAGCTCCATCTCCTTTTCCCCTATTAGGAAAAAATATGGGTTGGAGCTAGAGTTATGGTGTTAAGAATGTGACTTGTATAAGACAAAAATAGCTCTGTCAGTTACAATTCAAGCCATCAAGATCTAGCATTATTGCAGTCTGTAGGTAAATTCCATAATAAACATTTTAAATTAATTTGGATATGCAGCTAGACATAAATTTACACATATCTATTTTTATGGACAGGGATATTGATCTTGGCAAGGCAATAAATTCCAGTAATATCTGTCCTCAGAATAAAGCCAAGACACTTCCAGCCCATTTTTTCTTTGGCTTTAATTTTTTTTTGCCAAAACCATCAATTTGTTGGCTACATAATTCTGCTTTATATTTAACAAGAGTAGTAAAAAGCTTTTATAGAGGAGACGGCCAGAGTGACATTTGCCTATAAATCACAGTGATTTTTACTGCCACAAGATTCTGGGGCTCAGCTTCAAATTCCACTGTGTTTTAAACTGCGTGGACTCAACTACATTCTTTGTGAATGAGAAAGATGTTTCCTTTTTCACAATGAGCAACTCCACATTCCATTCAGTCTCCAAGAGATAATAATATCCAAAGAAAAGGAGAAGTTTTCCAAGCTGATATAGCAGCCATGGGAAAACAGGTTCAGTGCGGGTGACACTTTGTACCACAGGCCCTTACAACTCAGAAAGCAGCGAGTGCCATATTACTGCAAAAAACCAGCTACGGGCTGAAAAGCCCTGCCCTTGCCCCGCCCCCATCTGCTTCTCCCCACCCCACCACTTGGCTTGCCCCACCCCTACTCACCCCCCTCAGGCCGCACAGTGAGCCTGTGCCGGCCACATGTTGTGCAGGCCTGTTGTACCACATAATTCTTTGTATAAACATACACTATGCAGGCACGGTGAATGCTGGATAGGAACCTCACCCTCTGGTGTTTCCTACAAGATTGCCGTTACTTGGTGTGGATTCCCCTTTGGCAACAGATAGAACGAATAGCTTGAAAATGGGGTGCATCAGAACAGAATTATAATCAGGGCAACATTATTATTTGAGGCAATTTCATTCAGCTATTACACTGGAATCCAGAACCATAACATATGCCTAAGTCTTCCAGTACTTTCATCTTTCATTAAGAATTGGGAAATACCTGTACTCGCCTCCCAGCACCCAAGAAAAACAGAAAAAACACCAAAGAGTGTTCAAATTAAAATCCTAACCTGTTTTGGTGCTAACAAATTACAAAACATTAGGCATTTATTTCCCAACTAGGGCTGACATTTCTGTTTTCTACTCCCTTCACTCTTCTGGGTTGAGAATTCCCATCACTAAACTCAGAAGTGTTGTAGATGGAGGAGGATTAATATGCAGATCTGGATCTAGATTAATTTAAGGTGAAGTCCCAGCCACAAGGCCAAACCAAACCATGGCTCAGGATCTGGTTCAGCAATGCCAAAAATCTCACAAACTGGTGTCTTGTGGTTGCACCCACATCTGAAACAGACCTAGAAAGCACCCTTGTTAAAGTATCAGCTGGAGTCAGTGGATTCAGACCGCTGTCATGTGACCTTTCTCCTGGGAGCTGACTCCTGGCTACAAAGGTTAATGCCCTTGGGGCCACAAAATAATATCAATCTCCAGCCAATTCATGAGAGGTCATCACTAGTCCCTTGATACTTGTTTTTCTTAAGGCCCCAGATTCTGGAGTCATGGTTACAAGAGAATCACAGCTTTCATTGTTTAAAAAGTAACTTTCTAGCCCTCAAGATTGCAGTGAAAGTCTTGAAAGCTTGATCCCTAAGAACTCATGCACCAAAGGACAAATAAAAATACATGTCATGATACGGGGAGGCAGGGCTTGACTCATGACTTTTCAACACAAGGGGATTGCCATACTGAGTCTCCTGTCGGGAGTCCTGTATGTTACATCTCTGTTACAAAAGAAAACTTCCCCATTGTAAAACTGCCTATAAAATATCAGTGGAGGGCAGTAATTCTCTGCAGCAGGACTATGCGAAAAAGCACAGTACCCTTGCCTCCATCACTTCAATGCTACACCTGCAGTGAACGGTATGTGTCTAGTAACCAAATTGCAAAGCTGTATAAATAGCACTCCATCATTCAGCTTCAACAGCCAGCCTCAAATGAAAAAAATCCACAATGAACATTCTGATGTTCCCCTGTTGTTAATACAGAGTTCAGTATAGATAAGCATCCAAAAGTTGAGAGAGATCTCTGGCCTGTCCAAACCTATGGAATCACTCTATTTCCACACCGTCCTCTTCCCTAATGGCTGAAATTCGATGGCCTGTGCCATGCAGTAGGCTGGCCAGATGAAACCTATGGGTTACACCAGGATCCCTTACTCATATTCAGTAACTCCTTACACATAGAGTAATCCCACTGCACTCAGTTGGAGTAAATGTGGACTACGGTGCTGTTCAGTGCATGTAAGGGGCTCACAGTCTGGTCCTATGAATGTACCAAAAGCTGTGCAAGATCTTCTCCCCTAACAGGCTTCGGGTGATAGCCTGGTCACTCTGAAATCACTGTCAAAGTTCCCACTGACTTGAAAGAGGCCAAGATTTAACCCTTCATCTCCCCTTTCTGACATTGCGATCATGAGGGGAGGAGCACTGGTCTGTCATACTCACTGGAACTTTGATGGCTGACAAGCCTGCTCCCTGCTCTGGTGCATCTTGGGGGTATATTTCCTCCTTCTCACGCAGGCCAGTGAAAACAAATCAAAATGGTTTCTGCTGATCCTCCTAAGCACATGCAGCAATGCTCAGCCATCAGGGAGACTGAAGAAATATAGCGTGATTTCACCGATGCAATGAAATTCAAAAATTCAGCAGAAAAGTTCACCACCACCAACAAAAACCCTTTAAAAAACACTTGTACTGAAATTTTCCCTGATATCCAGATAGTCAGATACAAAATTGTGCCATGACGTCATTGAAATGTTCAAATTTTGGAAGCACAGCACTCTTAAAAAGGAGCAAATCTGGCTGATGTTTCCATTTGGTAACAGCGCTGTTGTTAATGGAGATTGGCGAATAACTGATTTTTCAGTTTGGTGTCAGTATGAAAAATTCAGAAAATAATTTGGTTTGGGTCAAACTAAATTTGAATTTTTGGTGAATTGAAGAAATCCATTTGGGGTCTAGAATCAGAGGGGTAGCCGTGTTAGTCTGGAATTGCAGAAGTGACAAAGAGTCCTGTGGCACCTTAAAGACTAACTAAAGTATTAGAGCATAAGCTTTCGTGGGCTAATACCCACTTCGTCGGATGCATGCAGTGGAAGTATCCAGGGGCAGGTATAAATAGGTAGGCAAGAACCAGGTTAAAGATAACAAGGTGAGTCCAATGAGGCTGAACCAGCTGTTATCTCTAATCAGGGAGGGTGAGGTGTTCCTCTAGCAGCTGAACTGGAGGTGTGAACAGTGAGAGAAGAGAAACTGCTCTTGTAGTTAGCTAGCCATTCAATATCTCTATTCAGACCCAAATTGATTGTGTCAAATTTGGGGTCTGTCCAGAGCAGAGATGCAAACATGGATCTTGCTCATTCCAGGTGAGTGCTCTGACCACCGAGAGAAGATAATGGGGGAGGAGGGCGGACAGACAATTGCACCACTACCATCACCTCCACTCCACTCACCATTTTGTGAATGGCCTAATGATACATGTCAAAAATAGCTTCAGAGGAACTGACACTGCATTTTTTAACAAATAAACTATTTGTCCCAAAAAAAAATTTGCCCAATTTTAGTTGTTAAAGTTACTTTCGCTGCTTTCTATTCTGCCATCCGCAGAGAGTTCTGATGAAACATTTCCTGCTCAAGCCAATTTTCTTTGTTTTCTCTCCCTGTAAATTTAGTGCTAGTGAAAGATATCAGATTGGACCAACCTTGCACAGTTAATTCTGATTTTTACCTGCAGAATACATAGGCTTGGCAGAATTTGATTTTTATTTCAATAGATAACAGTGTTTATTTTTAATTTTTAAGAATTTAAAGTTCTGCAGTGTTGCAAAATTATGGGGAGTCAGATAATTATTTAATGACAATAGTCACTGAGAATCGAAAATTAAAGCTTTGTACTCATAAAACACAAATTGTCAACATCATATATCAAAATATGCAATATGTATATATCCTTAAATCAAATTCTAATAAGTCCTTACACAACAGTTTTCTTACCTTGCCTATCTGTTAATTTTGATTATTATTGATGGAAATATTCTTTTGGTGGTTTGTGTGCATGGTGAGATTGACATTTATCAATATTTACAGAAAAAATCTAACCTTCCAAACCTAAGAAGAAGTCCTTTAGTTTTCCCTCTCAAAGTAAGCTTCCTCTCCCTGCCTAGCCAATCAAGCTTTGTTAATGCTCCATTTCCCTTTTCTAATGTTAGCTATTTCAGAGCAGAAGTTTGGAGGATGAAGATAGGTCCCATTCTGACAAAGAGGCTACGGTTTTCATTAAAGCTCACGAGGAGCAGGGTGCTGTTCAGGATTATGGACAAATAGGGAACCAAAACAGGTCATAAAAAGGCAAGAAAGGCTGCCTTCTACAGTCAGACAAAGCAAGATGTAAGGATCTTGAACACAGAATATAGAGAGCCATCTATTCATGTCAAGCTGGTGTGCCCAGTGTAATACGTAGACATAGATCTGGCAGGCAAAGACTGTTTCTCTGCCAAGTTCTTTTCGGCGTTTTTTTGGGCTATTCTAGGCACACAGTTACGCCAAATACATTTGGGTAAGACGACGGGCATAGTGGAATGTCCGTGTTTTTACTTTGAAAGGGAGCATGCCAACTGAGTGCCCAAGTACCATGATGATGGTTTAGAAATTTATGTAGTGATAACAATGAAGTAATTATAAAAGAACATAAGTGTTTGAGTGTCTTTTCACAGAATTTCCCCCCATACATGGGTAATTTCTCATCCTTTAATATCTGTGCTAAGCATCCTAAGGTAACCACACTATACCTGAATTAAGAGTCTGGGGTCAGATAAACACATAGGGCTCGTCTACAGTGGGGGTCTACAGAGAGCTGGAATTCCGGAGTCGATGAGGGCACCACTGGAGATCGATTTATCGCATCTTAACGAGATGCGATAAATTGATCGCCAAAAGATCGATTGCTACCCGCCGATCCGGCAGGTACTGAAGACACCCTCAGATTGGTCAGTGATTTGACTGAATGGACAGAGAACCAGGTGTGGCATTTTGTGGTACCATTGCAGAAAGGCATCCACATGGCTTGGAGTTACCATGTAGCTCTGAAAAATTTCCAGTCAGAATTACCCAGTCTGGATATAGTTGGGGATGAGAGGTACAAGGACAGCATCAGCTTACACCAAGAAATCCTAACTGTTCAAGGTAGCTTTACTATCCTCTGGACCCATCTGGAGTCTGATACGTACCATGGGAGGTTCAATAGAAGCAGTGGGAAAGGAACTTGTGTGATGCCAAGATTGGACGCAGCTCATAGACTGAGCTATTTCTTAGGTATTGAAATACATTGTCAATATCCATTTATCACCTTTTCCCCTGAAAGAGAAACTTAAGAGGGTAGGTAAATAGTTATACACTTAGCCCTTTAAAAATTTAGCCCTAGGGACAAAGTCCATTCTTTATGTCCAGTGTTACCCGAAACTGGGCCAGCTAGTAAGCTTAGGGACGACGAATGACCCACCAGAATTTGGCAGAAAGCAGCATATTTACTATACTGATAGCTAAGCTCAAAAGAAGGGTGGAGGGCACACTCACACTCTCACATTCCCAGGCCAGGCACAGCACTGGAGATGTCAGGATCCTTCAAGGTAAGTGTCCCACAGAGCAGGGATGGATGATGCGATGAAGGTAAGTCTTCCCGAGGCACAATGGAATGCAACGCAACAAACCACTAGCCTGGTGAAGGGCCTTCACGGGAGGTACAAGCTTGTGAGTGCACAGCTGAGCACATGGCCCCTTCCCCTTTTAAGGACCTGCTCCTCATGACCTGCAACTAGAGATGACTTGGCCGCATCTGGTTGGTTACACGTCACCTTGGGCAGAGTCCATGCAGTGTCCATGCATTCGGTGTGTGAGTGCAGCCTAATTAGAATCCCAGACACCTTGTTTACCTTAGAGCTCTTCTGATCTTCCAGCTGTTTAAGCAGCCCATTTATCCCACTAGCATTCCAGGGGGTGGGGGGAGGGAAGCCACTTCACAGGTATTCAAAGAGGTAGAGGAGACAAAACGGGGAGTGGGTGTAACAGACCTTTTGAGTAACAAGTTATACACGGAGGGGACAGATAGCTCAGTGCTTGGAGCACTGGTCTCCCAAACCCAGCATTGTTAGCTCAATCCTTGAGGGTGCCCTACAGGGATGGGGCAAAAATCTGTTGGTTGATTTAATTGCAGATCAGTCCTGCATTGAGCAGTGGAGTTGGACTACATGAGGTCCCTTCCAACCCTGATATTCTATGATACAGATCACTACTTCTCCTACAACATCCAGTTGATTCCTTGTCCTTGCTGCTGAAACTGTCAATAAGTGTGCTATTTATTAGGTGTAGTAGACAAGAGCATGAGAACTGGACAACCACATTTCTATGTCATTAATGAGAACAGTCATTACACATAATCATTTCAGAGTCTGAACTATGGTCATTACTGGCCTGGGATGGATTTAAATGTGTGATTAAGAAGCAATGAGTTTACCATTCTCCACTGAGTGATGCAGTCTCCACATCCAATTACAGTTTTATATGCACAGTATTTAACATTCCTCACTTTGTCAGAAAGCACATGAAAGAAATTCTTTAGCTAATTTTAAAAAGATGAATGCACAAAGTTCTGATTACAAAGGGACATCCTGATGCCAAAAAATGCACCCAAAGTATTACACTTCTCTGAATAATATTTCCTCACAATTCAGGCCTCTGTTTCCATGTCACTAAAATGGCAAAAAGAGAAATATTTGCAAGCTGTTTTGATTTTCTTGAATAAGCCATTAAGCAACAATAAAAAGACCGTGTTATAGTTGATGTGCCGTAATGGAATGAGTTTGTCTCTCTCTCCAAATTAGTAGAGGTATTCTGCAAGTCAGAATCTTGAGAAAAAATGTTATATCCAGAGCCAGAAAAAAGTCTTGCAAAAATGTATAAATAATCTCTGTTTCATTTTAGCTCAAAATTTATTCCTTTGGGTTTTTTTTCAATCCTTTAATCAATCAAAAACGGGGGAGGGAGGAGGGCAAAACTTAAACTAACATAGATTAATCACACACTTCACAAAATTTGTTGCATTTACTTTTTTTTTATGTCTTGCACAGACTGTCAAAAAAATCTATATGGAAAAAAATATAACTTGCCTTTAAGCATATTATGAGCATGATTCTGCAAGCTGCTGAGCACACCTACATCCCTTTGAACTTCAGCAAGAGCTGAGGACATTCAGCACATTGGAAGAGATGCCCAATGTGACTTTATGCTGTACATAACTTATTCTCCATCTGTTTATGGATTATGAATTACTGCATTTCTGGAGACTATATATTCAAAAATGATTTACAAATACAAGACCCAAGGACCAATTGTGCAAACTTTGGATGCAAACCTGTTAAACACTGACTTTCCCATTTACTTACTATATTTTCACTAAAAAATATATTGGAATGAATTAAATGTATGCCAAGGTCAAATTTCTGGCCTCTGTTAAACACCAGTGCAAGATGAGTATGGATATAACTGTGTGCAATAGCTTTAATCTGCTGATCTTGGGGTTCTATAATCAAGTGGCAAGAAATTGTTTTTGGGTAGCCAACTATGCAACCTTAAACAGTATGCCTCTCCAAACAACGCAGTTTCAAAAAATATTTCTCAGGAAAAAATATCTCCTACTCACATTTGTCAGGGAAATCTGCTAGAGCTGTATTAGCAATAGCCTTGCTTTAAAGCATACTTGTTGCAAGGACAGTGTCAACTAGGCAAGGCCATAGAATTATCATGTATCTAAATCAGGAAAAAAACCATATCAGTCTTTAGGCCTTCAAATAAAGCTAGACAGCAAATTCCAGCTGAGAAATCAACCTTAAGATGTCAAGGCAACATTTGTTAAAAAAAATATTATTAGTTAATTAGTGGGGGGCGGGGAACGGGGGTGTGCTGTACTGTGTTCAGAGCTGAAGAAACAGAGAAAAAGTGCAAAGTCCTGCACTTAGGATGGAAGAATCCCATGCACTGCTACAGGCTGGGGACTGACTGGCTAAGTGGCATTTCTGGAGAAAAGGACCTGGGAATTACAGTGGTTGAGAAGGTGGATATGAATCAACAGTGTGCCCTTGTTGCCAAATAGGCTAATGGCATATTGGGCTGCACTAGTAGGAGCATTGCCAGCAGAATGAGGGAAGTGATTATTCCCCTCTATTCAACACTAGTGAGGCCACATCTGGAGTACTGCACCCAGTTTTGGGGCCCTCACTACAGAGAGGATGTGAACAACTTGGAGAGAGTCAAGCGGAGGGCAACAAAATTGATTAGGGGACTGGGGCATATGATTTATGAGGAGAGGCTGAGGAAACTGAGTTTATTTAGTCTGCAGAAGAGAAGAGCGGGGGGGAGGGGGTGAGAAGATCTGATAGCAGCCTTCAACTACCTGAAGGAGAGTTCCAAAGAGGATGGAGCTTGGCTGTTCTCAGTGGTGACAGATGACAGAACAAGGCGCAATGGTCTCAAGTTTCAGTAGGGGAGGTCTAGGCTGGATATTAGGAAACACTCTTTCACTATGAGGGTGGAGAAGCACTGGAATGGGTTACCTAGGCAGGTGGTGGAAACTCCATCCTTAGAGGTTTTTAAGGCCCAGTTTAACAAAGCCCTGGCTGGGATGATTTAGTTGGGGCTGGTCCTGCTTTGAACAAGTGGTTGGACTAGATGACTCCTGAGGTCTCTTCCAACCCTAATCTGCTATGATTCTAAGATGATCCCTCTCCAGCAATCCCACAGTCCTCACCCCTCCACCCCCACCCCCTTTCCACACACCCTCTCTGCCCACAAACTACCTCCCACAGCCTGCACCCAAGCCCTTCGTATGCCCTCCCAGAGCCTGCACCCAATCTCCCTCCCAGAGCCTGCACCCCAGACCCCCTCCGCCACCCAAACTCCCTCCCAGAGCCTTAGGCAGGTGGAGGTGGAGTTTGGGGGTTGGGGGCGGGTTCCTAGGCACCACCAAAATGTCTACAAACCTGCCACCCCAGCCGCTATCTGGGTTTTAAGCCCTGTTATGTCTGGTGATGGAGAAAGGTAGAATAAAATGTAGTAGATTTTGATATGAAAGAATGAAGGAAGGAAGTATAGGTGACTAAAAAGGGGGTATTTTTGAAAGTATTTTGAAAGTTTATAATAAGTGATGGTCCCGGGGAAGGGGAGGAGGAAAGGAGGGCACAAGGTGAAAGTTTCGCCTAGGGTGCAAAATATTCTTGCACTGGCCCTGGGCATTCATGGTGAGCTCTGTTCACTACAGGGGACAAGATGACTCACCACAATGATTTTCCATTGAAAATAAACAAACAACAGACACAACAAATTGCACCAGAATGGAAGAAAATGGATTTGTCTTAAAGTAGGAAACGGTTAAACATACGACAGAGAGAGAGGAAGGTGTTTTGAATTACATATCTTGGGAGGCCCCAGAGTCCTACTGAGACCAATTAATAATATTCCCCATCACAATGTAAAAATACTTCTTACTTTGGTAAATTAACCTTGCTAGTGCTCATGGATTTGCCAGCACCATTCAAAAAGAGAACTGTGTCTCTGTAATTGGTGATATGCTGCTTCTGCGTATTCAGCTCCCAAGCCCAATTAACATTTTTGCTTTCATATTCTGTTGCAAACTAGCATCTAATTTTCGGTCCAACATCATCTCTGAGCATCTTTCAGCATTATTGTGTTTCCCAAGTTTTTCTTCCCATTAGTTTCAGGTTTCTTTTTGCTAGTATTACCCCTAGCAATTATATCTCTCATCTTCTGTGGCTCTCGAAGGGCTTTATAATGATGAGTGTTCTAGTTTTTACAGATGGGGCAACCCAGGTGCCAAGAGCTTAGGTGACTTGCCCAAGGTCACAGAGCAAGTCAGTGTGAAAGACAGGGATGCATCCTTGAGCTCCTGACTACTATACACTGGATCTTGCTCCCTTATATGGTTTAAGAGAGAGAGCCTAATCCCAACCCCACTGGAGTTGATGGGTGTCTTTCCATTGACTTCAATGGGCCTTGGATCAGATCCATAATACATCTATGAAAGAAGGGGCAAGATCACACTAAAGGGAAATAATTTTTAAACAGAAAGCTGATATTTCTAAATTGCCCATGATTAAAATGTCAGCAAAGAGGTGATAAAAAGAGATGAGGTTCTAAATATGAAATAAATCAAATAGTAAGGTGATGAAATCCTGAGGAGGGAAATGGGGAGGGACAAGTGAAACTAACATAGTTATTAAGAAAAAACAATGAGAAGTCCTTCTGGCACCTTAGAGACTAACACATTTATTTGGGCATAAGCTTTCGTGGGTTAGAACCCACTTCATCAGATGCATGGAGTGGAAAATACAGTAGGCAGGTATAAATATACAGCACAGTTGAGAGCCATGCTTCCAAATAACACCAGCAGAGCATATTCCATCTACAGCAGGATCTGTCCACATAAATTGAACTCTTGGTGAACAAGGTTAATTCCCTCTCCTTCACTCTGTTCTTCTCCATTCATTTTTTTTCTCCTCTCTTCTTTTTCCTTTCTCCTCCTTTATATCCCCTTCTTCATTTTCATTTCCCCTCACTCTGTTACCCTGTTCTGAGACCATGTCTCTTACTCTCTTGTCTTCACTTCCTCCTCCTTTTTAACAATAGTTTTACAGCTCACTTACCATGACCATGGATGAGCAAACTATAGTAAGCCACAGGTAGAACTATTTCTGGATGTGCCTTCTGAAGCCAGTACTGCTCCCACTGAAATCAGTGACAGAAATTTCATTGACAGTGTGTACAGGGTTGGCTCCTGCGAGATTAAGTGTGTATCTGGAGAGACTGGGAAGGGTACCACAGAGCCTACTACAACATCCAGCCCAGTGTTGTTGGCCACGGTCTTGTCCTTTGTCATGTCATGGATTTATCAGGTAATCTAAATCTGAAGAAACCTTTGCTGAACACATCTGATTGCCTGTCTGCACCACTTCATTACTATTTTAAGGGCATAATTTGATTGTTGCAAAGATCTTGTGCTAATCCTATGCACAGGGGTGAATTTTACCTTGAAGGGAAAAGATGCTAATCTATTTTAACATCACTAAAAGTGGTAAGAGAAGAATCTAAAATACAGCATATGTAAGAGTGCACCTTGAAATACAGCAGGCTTGAAATAAACAAATCAGAACTAGAATTCTACCTTCTCTAACATTTTATCTTGGTCATGTGGTGTAAACCCATGTTTTACTGGCAGCGAAGCAGATTATCATGCAAAAACATATCATCCCTTCACTGTATCCTGTTTCAAACTAGACTGGCAGCTTTGTTTCTTCTTGCACTGTTTTATTCCTCGCATTTTATATGCTTCTCTAATTAGTAATCAGGGTTGGTTGGCCCCAGACTCCAGCCCTTACAGGGCAAGCCACCCTGTTCCAGGCAGGGCCTGTCTTTTGTTCAAGGTTTGTACAGTGCCTAGCACAAAGGGGTCCTGGTCCATGACTAGGGCCCTAGACACTGAAGTAACAAATAAATAATAATTTTATATCCAGCAAGGAAGAAAATTACTTCTGTAAAAGGCTTTCTTGGTTACCAAATTAGCTTTGAGTTTAAAAGCTCGATATGATGGAGTCTCAGATTTGACCATGAACGCTGCTTGTTTTGGTACAGGAAGACGGTAAGCAAAGTTAATAGTGTACCTTCAATTGTGTAAATAATTAACAGAAAACTTGCTTTACATTTTTATAGAACAGTTTGTCTCTGTTTCCCTCCCTGCCTCTTTTCCCTTCTCATTCATTTCCTGCTCTCCATTCTTTGGTTCCATTTTATACATTTTTTCCTCTTTCCTTGGCAAAGCAAAAAAGCTTGTGACCTAAAGAATTTACAACGTACTTCTGTAGCCATGGATTTCACATACCCGGCCTGGTGTCTGTACTGTACTTCAGCTGAAAGGCTACACCAAAGCGAATATTTATGGAAATTGTTAGGAACTAATAGAACTTTACAGTCATTTATAATTGCCTGGCATTTGTACTGAAGAATGAAGGGATGTCAGTTTGCATGACATGCTGACTGCATTTGCCAGTCTTTTTCACGCCTCCATGAGCTGCTGCATAGATTCAAGAGGAGAAAAATAGAATGAAGGAATGGATGATAGACAAATGCTGCTCTTCTAATAATTCTGCTTGCTCTCTCTTGCTCTCCTGTTACTTTTCCTTTTTTTCCCTCCCCTTCTTAGTTTATCTTAGATCCGAAGTCAAGTTTTGTATTAGTGGTAAATAATTTGAATAAAGGAGGATTATTTTAATTTAATGAATACATTGATGTGTTATTTATTTGCAAGGGTGCTGGAGCAATTTGTGTAGTGGGGGTGCTGAGAGCCATGAAACCAAACTGCTGTAAACCCTGTATAGGATGGAAACCATTTCATGCCAGGGATTGGGCCAGTAACCCCAGCAGCCCTAGTTCCAGCATCTATGCTTCTTTACCCAGGTTTTCAGTCTGCTTTACCATAAAGGAATTGAGTTTCTAAAATCCAAGTATGCTGCATTTAGAGAACATTGAAGCCACCGTACAGTCAGTTGTCATACAGCTAAAATACAAGCCCATGAACAGGACACTTCTTCATGTGCTGAAGTCTAAGGCTACATTGTACTTGCACCTCTGTAGTGCTTCTGTGTAGACACTCATTAGCACGACGGGAGGGGTTCTACCATCTAGAGTGACCAGCTAGCACATGTGAAAAATCAGGGTGGGTGGGGGTAATAGGTGCCTATATAAGACAAAGCCCCCAATACTGGGACTGTCCCTATAAAATCAGGACATCTGGTCACCTGTGCCCATCACTGTAGTTAATCCACCTCCCGAGAGGCAGTCACTAGGCTAATGAAAGAAGTTTTCCATCAACCTAGCGCTGTCTTCAGCGGGGGTTAGGTCAGCTTAACTACGTTGCTCAGTGATATGGATTTTTCACATCTCTGAATAAACTAGCTGGGTTGACCTAACTCTTTAGTGTGGACCTGGCCTAAGTATCAATGGCTGGTGCAGCATGCTCTCTACCTCGGATTAGCTAGATCTCTCCCATTTGGTTACCTACTTCTCCATATGTTGTGAACTGCCAAAACACTTTGTTTTGCATGAAGTTTGTCCTTTTCATGCTGCTGGACCCAGTTCCAATATGCTGAGCGCCTTTAATTCACTGAAGTCATTTAGAGCTTAGGACACTCAGCATCCTCCATCACTGGGTCTTCACTTCCAGACTCCCATAATAGTCAGCAAAATCATTTTTATATGTATGATCTGCTGCCTGCAGCAGACCTGTGATTCTCTTTCAGCCAAACTGGGCGTGTAATGGATGGAACTAGCAAGCAAACAGCAGTTAGTTATGAAGGACGCAGTTCTCCATTCCTGAATTTTGTGTAGCAATATCTACCGGTACAACGGTGTGCACAAAGTGGGTGTGTAACCCTTCGGCCAGGTGGAGCCAGCAGCAACCAGGGCCGGGTTCAATAACTAGGGGTTCTTTTCCATTGATACAACACAGAACTGGCTTGAGCTCCCACCCAGTAACCTGGACCATTTACTTCCCCACTCGCAAGCACAGAGTCTGAGTGTAAAAAAGAAACTTTGAACTAAAGGAGAGAAGTAACTCGGTGTGAATTTGGGGAAACACCTCAAACAGGGTTCATAAACATAAACCATGAGGTAAAGACCCACCCCTAGGCTGGGCAGTGTCCTTTTCCCCTCAGGTTCTTAAGTCCAGCAACCCAAAAGTCCCTTTTACGTGCCCGACCCTTCTCTGCGCCCAACTTGCAGTTGTTGTCCTTGGTCAGTGCAGACCCAGAGCTCACCTCCCATTCTGGATGGGGTAAAGAGGTACCTTGCTCACTCCACTGCTTGGGCACTCGCTCGCTGCCCCTCTCTGCCAGCCACTCTGCTGGACAATCACCAGCTGCTCCTGCAGGCTGGCTGCTCACTGCTTCCACTGGCCGCCTGCTCACCACTCTCGCCACCTCCTGGCTGCTCATTATACCTCTCTGCCATTGCCATGCTGGCTGCCTTCTTACCACTCTCTCTGTGCCTCTCCACCAGCTACCCTGCTAGCTTCTCGTTGTGCCACTCCTTATGTTTCAGGAGAGATGCTGTGGAGAAGCACTGACCTGAAGAGGACACATCTCTGGGGATAAGTCATGCTTCAGTTTCCCTGGCAATTCAGTCCTGGACCTCTGCTGAGCTGAACAGAAGATATCCTTTATGATGGCAGTTTGTGATGTGAATACACTAGTGCTTTCTAGGAGCTGGGTTGAGACTATTAACCTAATCTCATAAAGGGTGATACAGAGACAGTCACATTATTTAGTAAATAATTGTATACAACTAATTCATCCTTTTTTCTGTTTACAAATTATCTACAAAGTGGTTATCATTTTATGCAAACAAAACCTTTTCGGTTTACTCATAATCTGATCCCAGACTAGACACTACTGGATTGTTCACCTGAGACACGTGGTACTGTTTCTATTCTTAGCTGTTTGCCAATTATCCATGGATGTTTGCAACTGTTCAGATCTATAACTGGAGTGATAAAGGGCTTTTCGAAGTGGCAGTCAGAGCAATGCTGGTGCAAATACTCATGAATATCCATACACATGCTAGTACTAATTCATGATGCGTGTGCCTTCTGTAAATATGTGAAAAATTAGTCCAAATGCTCAGGAATAAGCAAATAAAAGGAATTGTAAATACCAGCAAAGCAAATCAGTATATTTCATTTGCCATAATATTCATGAATGTTTTTTGTTCTGTTTCTCTAGCTGTATAGACCAGGCATAGGGCACCAAACGAATCACATGGGAACAACTTGGGAAGATTTGATTGTGACAAAGCAGGGAATTGTGAGGTAGAGAAGGAGTCCATTAATACTTGCTTAGCAACCATTTACTTTAACTCATAGTTTCCAGGATGACCATTGTATAATACCAGTGGGTTAACATTACCTTTCTAATATGACCTGGGTTCTAGAAAGGTTGGGCAAACCTGTGGCAGGCAGAGGAAAACGTGTGATGAGACAGTGATAAATCTGGTTCCAGTCACCTTTGCTAAACATAAATATATGTCACAGTTCTGAGGTCATCCTGCTTCAAACACAACAGTCAAGTACATGTGTGTGCATGCATGTGCACAAACGCACAGTAATTAGTATTTAGCACTTCGTATATTGAGCTCTTTGCAGTGTTGTGACTTGAAGTTTGAAGCATTGTTACCTAGCTATTCTTCAAGCCACCTCTGAAGCTGAGTTTATAAACTAGCCAATTGGATTGGAATTTTCCCTAGTTACTGTACTTTAGTTTTTACAGCTGCTCCCTGACTGCAAAGGCCATGACTGATTTCTCACATTGTTCTGTATGTAATAGACAGCTGTCAGGGAAAGAGGCAAAGACACAATAGAATAAAATTCACACACAATAGAATAAAATTCTTTTTTTGTGAATAAAAATTATGTAGAGCCTTTGCTTTTCCTGTGTTATTGACTAAGTGACTTCGAGGCAGTAATTAGCATTCCGAATTGGGAAACGAGTTAAAAAAAACAGTTGAAAGAAATAAAACTAACCCTAAAACTATCATTAAAAAATAAACTTTTTGATTAGTTGTAAACAAAAGATTAATCCACTGTAGAGTAGCCCATGGCCTGCAGAATGCTTATGATACAATCCTAATCAATTTAAATGATTTAAAGACAGAGATTTTAACCAGTCGCTCTGAAGTGCCCGAGATGCATTTCCTTTCTGATAAAACAAAGAGTCTTGTAGCACCTTATAGACTAACAGATCTTAGGAATTATAAGCTTTCTGATGAGTCCTTCATTTGCATTACGCAAGGTTTCTTTCCCAACTGGAGGTTATTTAGATATACAAGGCAAAATAATAACAACATACAGATAAGTGAAAACTATATATGCAAAATTTCATTAATTTTTATGAAGTTTAAACACCAAAACACATTCACATATATTTATTATATATTTATCTTTTGGTTCCTCCCTCCCCCTTCATTTGTTAAACTTTTGAATACTTTATTTTTACTGCATTTGTAGCCTGTTTCACGACTTTGAGGCACAATTTGCATTCATGATATCCCTGTCATATAAGACAATAAATTTGCAGGCTAGGATCTGTAAATCTGTATTTATTCATGTCATATATAAGCAAATAAAAAATTCAATACCTCTAAGTTTCTATAAACTTTCTAATTACAAGACTAACTAAAATGTTCTAACATCAAGACATTGACTTGTGCACCAACACTGGGTGGACCAGTGTTAAATAGTATTACAGTAGGTGATAGCCTTAGAATGTTGATCCTAGTCCTTTAGTTCAAAACAGACAGTTTTAGGGAGACCAAAAGTCTATTTTCCACACTCTTAGAAAGTCATCAAACATTACGTTTTAAACCTGGCAAAAGAAGTAATGGTGTTTCTTTTATATTGTTGCTTAGATAGACAATTGAGAGATATCTCTGGTATCTCATTAAATATGTCCTTTATTAGTCACTGCTTATACTCTTCAAGTCTTAAAACACAAGTACCCTTTCACAATTACACAATAAAACAAGGTTCACAACATCGCAGCAAGGCTCTCACTTCACTTCAGTTCATTCTTACTGATTGGCGTCTCTCCGCCCCTTATATACCCGCAATGGCATGGCTGACAACATTCTGGGAAGTTTGAAGAAAATGTAGTTTTCAGAAAGTCTGGAAGGTTCCATGAGATTCTAAAAGATTCAGAACATTCTAGGAGCTTAGTGAAAAATGAATCCACATACGGAATGCCAGAAACATATTACTTCAAACATTCTATTTTCCCTTTTGGTGCTAACAACAAAAACAGCTTCCCAAGCTCAGCACCCCGAGGCAGTCGCCTGGGTCTCTTGTCCCTAAATCAGACCAGGGCCACAGTCACTTTAGACTTTTGCTCAGCTCTTTACTTCATACACCTTAGAGAAGGTCAGTTGTATTTGTGTTTGACCCTTAAAGAAGTTGTATATTCTTTAAATTCACTTTCCTGTTTTACAATGAAGCCCTTCATATAGATGTCTAAACTCCAAAATCCTTTGCTTCTCTGGATGGCCTGAAATCCATTCCAGACATAATCAAGGGATCTTCATAAAGCTGATAAATGCCTTCCCATAAGATTAGCCTTTATAGTAGGCTCTTCTAATACAAAGTAACTCTTGGAAAAGTCTGACCGGACTGCGATCTAATAAGGCTGTCCTTAATGTATATAAGACCTGTGCCAATGCTCATTGGGAGTCTTTCTGTCAACTTCATTGGCTTCACTGGATTTTAAATCAATACATTAATAAAAAATTATGTCTTCTACTGAAATGCAATTGCCTCTGGGGTGGAAGATGAAAGTTATTCAGCATTAACATGAGCTGTAGAAAAACTATTGAGGACAGGTATTTAAGAAAACATACTATATTCAATAGGGGTTTGGGTACACAGGTTATAGCTTCTTATGTTGGCATCCATCCAGGAGACTGGGACTAGGATTCTTGAGCACCAGAGTGGTCAGTAGCATCATTTTCCATCTCTTCCAAAAAAGCTGCATATCCAGCAGCACACTGCTGGGACATTGAGTCTAAACTAACACAAACAAAAGTGCTTCCTACTAAAACATCCACCGTACTCCCAACAGCACTGTTTTCTTCAGAGACCACTTATCCAAGCTCCAACCCATCTTGACACTGCGTATGTTGTAAAATATTACAACAGCACACTTCTCTATGGCTGCCGACAACATGTAATTGCTTTTCCACTGCTAAATATATGCACCCCTCTCTGAGGTTGTTCATTAATAAAGATAAACAGAGAACGCTGTAATCAGTGTATATCTCCTGCTAACTCGCCCTGTCTCTCCATGCTCTCTTTATATAACTCTGCCTGCTTCTACCCTGTATTAGGGTAAATTGCTGGTAGCTCAATAAATGAGAGGGTGGGGGAGGAGGTGGAAAAGAAGACAAGATAAAACACATTCTCAGAGAAGGAAGAAGGCTAGTTTGGTGTTATGGATTAGGGGAGCCTTTACTCGATAAATAAACTTCCATAAGTAGAATGTGCTTGTCAGTATTGCTTTATTATTCCAACTGAAAGTGAACGATAGAAAATGTGACCAGAGTTATCTTATAGGAGCAGAAAAGTGTACAGATGCATAGATTTTAAGGCCAGAAAGGAACCATTATGTCCACCTAGGCTGACCCCCTGTATAACACAGGCCTCTGAATATCACCACGTGGTTCCTCCATCAAACCTGTAACATGTGACTGAGCCAGAGCACGACTTTTGGAAAGACATCCACATGCATTGGAGCCAGGTGGCTAACAGAAAATCTTTCTTCTGCAGTGATGTGGAGTCAGGGGACTTGGTGAAGAAGACGACCTCTAGCTGGGCTGTGACTAAAATTAGAGCCGAGAGGCCAAGGCCCAGGACTGGCAATCAGAAGAGCTGCCGTTTTCTATTCCTGGCTTTGTGACCATGAGCAAGTCTCTTCACCTCTCTGTGCCTCTGTTTCCCCAGCTATAAATAGAGATAATCAAGGTTTCATTTATTATCCCATTTTACAGAGTGGGAGACTGAGACCCAGTTGGGGCCTGTCTACATTACAGGATTGTAGTGCATTTGTAAGCTTCTGACCCTCACGTGTTGTTCAGAGCCTATGGATAACACAGCTCCTAAGCATCTGCTTGTTCTTTGCTTAGCCCCTGTGTAACAGCAGGGCTAGATGGCCTTTTCCCGAGCAGGTACTTGGTACTAGGAATCTGAAAAGGCTCTCAAGAACTAATTTTTTAAACTAATTGTTATCAATGAACTGGAAGAAAATGTAAAATCACTGCTAATAAAATTTGTGGGTGACAAAATACTGGCAGAGTGATAAATAATGATGACAACAGGGCAGTCATACAGAGTAATCTGGATCACTTGGAATGCTGGACCCATTCAAACAAAACCAGTTTTAACAAAGCCAAATGCAAGGTCATCTACCTAGCAACAAAGCACACAGGCCACACCTATGGAATGGGGACCTGTATCCAGGAAAGCAGTGACTCTGAGAAGGATGGGTCATACTGGGTAAGCCGCTCAATATGAGCCCCCAGTGTGATGCTGTGGTAAGCAGGGTTGAAGCCCTCATTAGACGTAAGAAGAGAGAAGTGAGTAGGGTAGGAAGGTGATTCAGCATCAGTGAGACTGATATTGAAATACTGCATCCAGTTTTGGTGTCCACATTTCAAAAAGTGGAGAAAGGGCAGCAAAGAGCCATAAAACGTTTCGAGGGCTGGAGAAAAACGCCTTCTTGTGAGCTATTGAAAGAGCTCAATCTGTTTAGCTTATAAAAAAGGTTGAGTGGTGACTTCATTGAAGTGTTGTAGTGCCTTCATGGAGACAAAATATCGGGTACATAAAGGGCTTGTTAATCTCACTGAGAAAGGCATAACAAGCCCTAGTGGCTGGAAGGTGAAAACAGACAAATTCATATTAGAAATAAGGCACAAATATTTAACAGTGAAGATGAATCACCATTGGAACATTCTATCAAGGGAAGTAGTGGATTCTCCATCACTTGTCTTCTAATGAAGACTAGGTGCCTTTCTAGTATGTGCTTTGGTCAAAAACTAGCTATTGTGATATACAGGATGCCTGTAATAGGCAAGAGGTCAGCTTAGATGCCCTAATGGTCCCCTCTTGCCTAAAGTCTACTATGAAAAACTGACTGTGGCATAGGGAGCAGCCTCTGATGCTTTACTGTGTAGGTGGCTTGATCCTTGACTCAACAGCTGAGCGCGGTGAGCTAAAGGAAGCAACTCAAACATCCAAAGAAGCTGGCCGGGGCAGGACATCAGCCTTGCAGAGGAGGGGTGGGTGTGACAGTGACATCACAAAGACTCATTGCAGGACTCCGCCTATTCAGCAAAGGTGGTGAGGAGGCAGTGACCTCACAGAGAGACCCTGATATAAGCCAGAAAGGACAGAGGGGCAGGGCAGAGGCAATTTCAGAGACCCATGTGGCTTTGCTGCAGCAAGTCTTCTTCTCAGAGTCTCTCCTGGAGGACTGAGAGGGAATGAAGGTTCACATACACGAGGATGAGGAGGAACCTCTTCAGAGTTTTCTCCTTTCCCACTACTGATTTTGTAGTCCCTGTTTAGAAGGTAAACACCTCAGAGAGGTTCGGAAACTGTTCAGTCTGATCCACCAGGTGCTGGCTGAATTCTAGGCATAGAAATTAAGGTGGAAGAATTTGATTTCCTACCTAGGACTATGTCCCTTAGAATTGCTAGGGACATGGAGGTTTCTCCTTTTTCTTCTTTCCTTCCCTCCTTTCTCTTCTTCTCTTGCTTCTTTTTTCCCTTTACCCTGCTTCCCTCCCTACACCAAGAGGTTTGTGCTGGGGAGTGGGAGCTTCTCTCATTGTGGGAGGCCCTCACAGAGAGGTGGGGCTCAAATAGTGCTCTGAGAGTGATCCCCTTTGGTGGTGATCTGGACCATCCTTTGGAACCCCTCAGCCTCCCGCCTCTAAGAGGCTCGATGCTGACAGGCTGAGCAGCAGGCTATTGACAGGGAGGACTCTGGTCCTTTTGTTCTCTTTTAAGACCAAGCAAATAAGTCATAACTAATCATGTATTTGATTAATCTTGCTGCTTCTCTCCAGTAATTGTCTCTGTGCAGTTCATGATTCTCTCTAAAGTTCTGGTTTTTCTAAAATACTTGCTGAATAATGACTATGAACAGCTGTTGGTTTGTACCTCATTTGAGAGCACTTTATTCTGATTAGTCTGTGTATCCATAGGGGCTGGCCAGGGGCAGGACATCAGCCTTGCAGGGGAGGGGTGGGTGTGACAGTGACATCACAAAGACTCATTGCAAGACCTCCACCTATTTGGCAAAGGTGGTGGGGAGGCAGTGACCTCACAGAGAGACCCTGATATAAGCCAGAAAGGACAGAGAGGCAGGGCAGAGGCAACCTCAGAGACCTCTGCGGCTCTGTTGCAGCAAGTCTTCTCCTTGAGGACTGAGAGAAAATTAGGATTCACAAATGCGAGCATGACGATGAACTTCTTTGGAGTTTTCTCCTTTTCTACTGCTGATTTTGCTAGAAAATGAATGTCCCTGTTTAGAAGGTAAGAGCCTCAGTGAGGTTAGGAGCGTGTTCAGTCTGATCTGACTGGTGCTGGCTGAATTCTAGGCACAGAAAACACTAGGTTAAGATGGCAGAATTTGATTTCCTACCTAAGACTTTGTCCCATAGAATTACAGGGGACACTGGGGTTTGTCCTTTTTGGTTTCCCTTTTCCTCTTTCCCTCCTTCCTTTCTCTTCTTCTCTTGTTTCTTTCCCTGCTTCCTTCTCTCCACCACACAGGTGAGTGTGTGGGGAGGGGGTTGCTCTTATTGCAGCAGGCCCCCACAAAATGGTGGGGATGGAATAGTGCTCTGAGAGTGATCCACTCTGTGGTGACCTGGGCCATCCTTTGGGACATCTAGTGAGAGACCCCTCAGCCTCCCACCTCTCAGAGTCTCAAGGCTGATTGGCCAGGCTGGAGGCTATTGGCAGGGAGGAGAACTTTCCCCAGTTTCCTTAACTCTGACCCATTGATCTCCCTTCCTTGGCAGTCTCTGCACAAGGTCCTGGCAGACCTCCTGGATGCCATGCTGGGAAACCCTCTGGCAGAGTCCCCAGACACAGACAGGCTCTAATACATTTTGGAGGTGAGCACAATGAGGAGGGGAAGGGGGCAATTTTATCTTAGCACTGGGGAGGACTGGAAAGGGGAGACTGGATGATCCATTTTCTAATCTGTCCCCCTAGCCTGCACCTCAGTGGGCCATCTTTGGTCAGGGAAGTCAGTGCAATGCTATGTTAGACCCTTCCTCCTTCAGGGACAGGGGAAGGAGTTGGGACTTCAAGCCAGGGCTCTGTCTGGTTCTGTTGAGCAGTAACCATAGGGCCTCTGGATTGCTTGGGGAGTGAGAGCCTCAAACACTCCCTCTTCCCCCCCCCCCCCCCGGCCACACACACACACACACACACACATACACACACACATTAGATCCAGGAATCAGTCCTCAGGAAGAGTCATTGGCTCCCTCCTAAAGAACCAAGAGGATCCCCAGGGAATCAGCCCTTCTCTCCTATGGGCACTGAAATTCTAGATGGGGATTGTCTTCACAGTCATTCCCTTCATCCAACAAGGATTTTACAGCCGGGGAGCAGCAACTGGAAGGATAAAAGGACTGGGAGCAGAAAGGCAGGGCAGCTAAGGAGGTGTGAGAAGGCAGGACAAAGGAAATCCTGTCAGCAGACTGCTAGAGAGCCTCCCAGGGACATCACCCCAGGAAGGGGTGAATAGGCCAATAGAATGAAGAGCCTACAGAGGCCTGAGGGAAGGTAGGAAGCAGCTCAGGGCACTGTCCGAGTCAACAAGCCCTGACCTTCCTTGTCTAACTTGAGGGCCCTGAGCTGGAATCTGGTTGGGGGGCAGGCCTGGGTTCCCCTACTAATCCCCCTGATGGCCCTGGGAACAGAAAGGACATCCCTTGCACTGACATACCACCTCACAAAGCCAGGCAGCACAGAATAGGGAGAAATAGCAGAGAACGAGAGACTTACCTCTAGAGATCCTGAATAAGGATGCAGCAGTAGTCTGGCAGAAAGGCAGGACAGCTAAAGAGGTGTGAGGGGGCAGGACAAAAGAAATCCTGTCAGCAGACTGCTAGAGAGCCACCCAGGGACATCACCCCAGGCCTGAGAGGAGGGGCTAGCCTTTCCCTAAGACTACCGAATCCTTTGATCTAACTTCTGGAGGATCACGGGTGACGCATTTGACTGCCCACTGGAGCGGGAAGGCCCAGGCTCCCGTACTAACCACACATTGTACGGAGGAGACATAGACTCTTTTTCTGCTCTTGGAGAGGATAGAGATGTTATAAGCCATGAGCCAAAGGTGTGCCACTCACAGGCAACCACAGGTGGGTTGAAGAGTCTTTCTTTTGTGGAGACATTGGACTGTATACATTTTGTTGTACTCTGTTAACCTGGAACTCAACTGGTGAATGGGCTGGAGGGCCAAGGCTTCAGATCCCCATCATTAGGGGGGGATTCGCAGTCCATTTTGGTCAATTTCACAGTCACAGGAATTTTAAAATAATACATTTCACGATTTCAGCATTTAAATCTAAAATTTCACAGTGTTGTAACTCTCTGGGTCCTGACCCAGAAAGGTGTGGTGGGGGGATCACAAGGTTATTGTAGGGGGTGTTGTGGTCCTACTACCCTTACTTCTGTGCTGCCGCTGGCAGCAGGGCTGCCTTCAGAGCTGGACAGCTTACGTGGGGCAGCTGCTGGCTGGGAGCCCAGCTCTGAAGGCAGATCTGCCACCAGCAGCACAGAAATAAAGATGTGGTGGTATGAGATTACCACCCTTACTTCTGCGCTGCTGCCTACAGAGCTGGGCCTTCAGTAAGCAGCTGCCACTCTCCAGCCACCCAGCTCTGAAGCCAACAGCACAGAAATAAGGATGGCATGGTATGGTATTGCCATCCTTACTTCTGCGCTGCTGATGACAGGGCACTGCCTTCAGAGCTGGGGGTCAAGTCAACAGCCGCCACTCTCTGGCCACCCAGCTCTGAAGGCAGCACAGGAGTAAGAGTGGCAATACTGTGATCCCTCTAAAATAAACTTGCAACCTCGCTGCAACTCCCTTTGGGTCAGGTCCCCCAGTTTAAGAAATGCTGATCGCCACCCCTCTTCCCCCGCCCCCCGTGAAATCTTTATAGCATGGTATAGTATTGCCACTCTTCCTTCTGCACCACTGCTGGTGATGGCTCTGCCCTCCAAGCTTGGTGGCCAGAGACTAGCGACCACTGGCCAGGTGTCCAGTTCGGACAGCCGTGCCGCTGCCAGCAGCAGTGCAGAAGGAAGGGTGGCATGGTATGGTATTGCCACTCTTCCTTCTGCGCCGCTGCTGATGGCAGCGCTGCCTTCCAAGCTGGATGGCCAGAGAGCACAGATACCCAGCTCAGAAGGCAATGCTGACACCCGCAGCAGCGCAGAAGGAAATATGGTATG
Organism: Dermatemys mawii; assembly: GCA_007922305.1. Taxonomy (NCBI): domain Eukaryota; kingdom Metazoa; phylum Chordata; order Testudines; family Dermatemydidae; genus Dermatemys; species Dermatemys mawii. The sequence continues at coordinate 3,146,965 of ML677365.1, read as the reverse complement.
GTATTGCCACTCTTCTTTCTGCGCTGCTGCTGGTGGCAGTACCACCTTTCAAGCTGCACGGTGGAGAGCAGCTGCTGCTCTCCAGCTGCCCAGCTCTGAAGGTAAGGAAAGCTCATGGACATTTTTTTTTTTTCAGATTTCCAAAATCTTCCCAGCAGGAGATCAAAGAACCAAAAAAGAAGTCATGTACAGGAAAACCCAGATGTATGGTGACCCTACTCACAACCCCCCTACATTTTGCACAACTTCCATGAATGTGGTCCTAGATTCTCAGGAAAGTTTTTCATATTTCAAATATCTGCCCGATGGAGATCGAAAGACTAAAAGAAGAGGTCACATCCAGGAACACCCAAATAGTACCCCATCAAAACATCAGTGCCCCTCACATTAAGTGTCCAGCTATTTGTTTGTAACAGTTGTGTATAAAGCCAATGTTATGATTATTGCCTCCGTTGAAAAGGCTTCCAGCTCCTCAAACTGTATCCTATTGTCTATGTCTTATTTCAGAATACATGTATAAGCCAGGTCTGAATAGATGCTTCCCTGACAGCTAGCTGGGAAAGGAAGAGAATACAGATGTGTTTATGTAAATAGTTTCTCCTGCTCTAATTACACATTCATCATGTATAGCTGTGTCAAAGGATCAACTCTGGCTGGTGCTGGGTACAAATGATTTTAGTGCTGAATGCAGGGGGAGTGAAATATGCTTACCAATGTTGTAATTATTGTAGGAATACAGGAGAGCAAGACTGTGCTTAACCTATCCCAAATGAGGGGGGCACCCTCAGCGGAAAGAATCTCATTAAAGGGGGGCTTGAATGGCAGAGTGTTGTGAAGTGACTTGATTTCTGTTTGGGAGATTGTATAGTTTAATCTGTCTTTAGTAGACCTACTTAACCTGTTCTTCTCTATGCTTTAAAAAATAGAGTTAAATAAGTTTTATTAGGAGTCTCTTTTGTTGTTTTAATTACTCAATTAAAGCTGAAACCAGTTTTGGTAGAACTGTATTTCTGCTTTATCTACTAAGAGCTACACTCACTGAGAACAAAAAGTTAGGTGGTCTGGGACTGTTTCTACCCAGCCTACAAAAGAGCTGAAAATCACTGAGACTGATATGTGGAGATCACAGCAGAGAGGCAGAAGGTAACTGATTGTCAGCTGGCACAGGAGCAGCTAGCAGGGTTGTGGTAGAGAGGTGTGATGAGCAGCCAGCAGGGTGGTGTTAGAGAGGTACAGCAAGACCAGGTGGCTGATGAGCAGCTAGCGGAGTGAGTAAGATGCCTCTTTACCCCCTCCACCGGCAGGGAGGGGAGGAGGTGAACTCTGCAGATGCCCCTCTGAACTCCGGGTCTGCACTGACCAAGGACAGAGACTGGAGTGGAGTGCAGAGAAAGGTCAGACACGTGAAAAGGACTTTTGGGTTGCTGGACTTAAGAAACTGATGGGAAAAGGACACTGTCCAACCTACTTGCAGGTGGGTCTTTACCTCATGGTTTATGTTTATGAACCCTGTTTGCGATGTTTCCCCAAAGTAACTCTGAGTTACTTCCCTCCTTTTATTAAAAGTTTCTTTTTTACACTCAGACTCTGTACTTGCAAGTGGGGAAGTATTGCCTCTCAGAGGCCACCAGGGGTGCTGTGTAATTTCCCCAGACTACTAGGTGGGGGCTGAAGCCGGTTTTGTGGTGTATCAGTGGAAAGGAACCCCTAGATATTGAACCCAGCCCTGGTTGCTGCTGGGTCCACCTGACAGAAGGGTTACACAAGTTTCTTAAATGCCAATGTATTTATTCCTGAAGGTCGTTGCTTTACACTTTTTGAGAGGCTTCACAATTTTTAATGCAGGGATAATGGTTATATGTTTCATTTAGTGCTCCTACGAGTCTGTACAGTAGTTTACTATCACTTGGGGGCAGGGGGTTGATCACAGCCTGAAATATTTTCAGAGGGGGCTTTGATGAAGCTCATGTAATACTTAGAGATGGATGAAAAACAGAATTTCACCAAAAAATTGTCAAATTTTCAAAAGTCTCCCCCCCTAATTATTAAATCTATTAGAGTAGCACCTTGAGGCCTTGTGCAGGGTCAAAGGCCCATTCTTGGGGCTGACAGCCCAAGAGTTTGGGACAAACTCCTGCAAGATCTAAGAACTAGCATAGAGCTCATCACTTTCTCCTGGGGCACTTCTTCCCTTTACTAACCCTCATAATTTTTTTTAAAGTCCTCTGCAGTTTGCCTGCAGGGATGAAGAAAGAACAGTATGTGTCACATGGTAGTCTTGCTGCTGAATGCACTATGGGAAAGTGCTTAGATACCATGGTGATGGGACTAGTTTATCAGCTGAAACAGAACAGAAAACAGGAATCCAGATGCTGAGCCCAAATAAGCAACAAAGTAACTTTAATTTGATAAATGGATAAACATTAGGCTTCTCACGGATCTCCAGGGGCCTTTCCAGGGCTTATCCAAGGAGTGCTGCTGTTGCCAACTCTCATGATTTTGTCATGAGTCTCACACTAATCGTTTTGCTTAAAGCCCCAGCTCCTGGAGTCAAGTGAATATGTGATGATTTCAGTCTTCATTCTTAAAGAAAAAGTAACTTTCTTGCTCTGGCAGCTGGGGAGAAAGCTTCAGGATGTGACCCCCGGTGCACCCTCATAACTCAAAAAGAAAAAGGCAAATAAAAAACACCAAATCTATTATTTTGTATATAATCTCATGATTGTAAAGCCAATCAGGATTTTTGAACATTTGGGGTTGGAAATACTGTGGGCCATACATGCCACCGAACATTAATTCCTGCACTGATGCTCTCCCTGCTACTGCAGCAAATAGTCTAGGCTCAGAGAAACAATAGCGCTGATCCTCTCCAAGGACCCAGCCATTAACCTTTTGGGCTAATAGCAAATTGCTTTTTCCTTACTGAGAACTTTAGAAGCACCCAGGTACCGATGTGATGTGTGCACACACAAAGTGCAGAAAGGTGAGGACGGTCCTGAAGGGACTTCTGTTCTTTGTACCACCATCCCCATCTGCTTCATGCCTGAGCTCTGCACTTGCCAAGGCGATCAGCATTTTTTGTTTTGCTTTCTGAAACTGGTTGAAGGGAAAAGTATTCCCTTCTCCAACAGACTGAGTTCTGGCCGGAGTGGGGAGGCAGGTAGTCACTAAATCCCTGGTCTGGCTAGTAGGCACCTACTTCCAGGTTTTCTGGGCATTAACCCCTCAACAGGGGGCAGAGTGCAGACACAGTGTCCGGGGAGGAGCACCCTGTCCTCCTAAACGACTTCTCTCTCCCTTGTCCGTTCTCCCTCCAGCCCATCCCTGCTCGTCCAGCTCAAGGAGCGCGTTCCCACGCCCCGGACAGCAGCTCCCCCGTCCCACCGCTGTCCCCGCACACGCTCCGCTCGCGACCCCTGGCCCCTGTTCAGCCGAAGGCCCGAGTCAGATGGCGGGGGAGTGGGGGCAGAACGGGCCACTCCACCTGGGATTGGTTCCCTCCCTGCTCCCCGCCCCCGGGCTACCCAATGGGAGGACGGGGTTTCAGAGGCGCTCTATATAACCGGCTCCGAAGCGCTACACGCAGCGAGGCGAACGGAGCCGGGTGGGACTCGCAGGAGGATGAGGCTGACGCGTGGCCGCGACTGGAGGCGGCACCTGCCCAGCCTGGGGCTTCTGCTGCTGCTGCTGCTGTGCAAGGCAAGGGCCGGGCGCGGGGGCCGGAGCTGCGGCGCCCCGTGGCTGGGCGCGGCTGGCAGCGGGCCGGGGCGGGGGCCGCGGTGTGCCCGCTGACTCGCTCTGTCTGTCTGCCCCGCAGGTGAGTGGCCAGCCGCCGCCGTGCCCCCCGCAGTGTGGCGGCCGCCCGTGCCCCGCAGAGCCGCCCAGCTGCGCCCCGGGAGTGCCGGCCGTGCTGGACGGCTGCGCCTGCTGCCTGACGTGCGCCCGGCAGCGCGGGGAGAGCTGCTCCGAGCGGCAGCCCTGCGACCCGGGCCGCGGCCTCTACTGCGCCCGCAGCTCCGGGGCCGCACGGGGCATCTGCATGGGTAAGTGCGGCTGCGGAGCCTGAGACCGGGTCTGGGGCTCGCCTGGGAGCATCGCAGCCAGCGCGGCCGCTCCCGGGGCCGGCCTCGGCTGGGCGAGGGACATTCGCTCCCAGCTGGGCTCTGCCCGGGGTACCTCCTGGAGGCAGAGCCAGGCACCCTTCCCCAATCCCCACACACAGATCGTGGGCCTCTAGAGATGAGCGTGACTGTCCCTAACCTAGAGTATGTCACGGTAGGGTGACCAGATGTCCCGATTTTATAGGGCCAGTGCTGGTTTTGGGGTCTTTTTCTTATGTAGGCTCCTATTACCCCCCCCCCCACCCCAGTCCTGGTTTTTCACATTTGCTGTCTAGTCACCCTAAGTTAGGGAGATGCTGAGGCACCAAGGAAATCTGTTGGCTTCCTCCTCAGCTAGGGCTAGGTCTCTCACTTTCCTCATTCCTGTGATTTACATTTCTGTTTGCTAGCCATGTGAGCTACCATGGCACTGCCTACTTTCGATCATTGCTTGGACACCTCTGCCTCAGGGCTTCCTCTTTCTCTTCGTCTCCGGATTTCACCACCAAAGCGCTGGGGTAGCAGACAAAGGGAGCTCCGCTAAAGTGTAAATGAGGAGGAATCTTCACCTCAGAACTGCAGTGTCTCAGACCATCACTGTGTTATTGTAGAATAGAGCACGTGATTGTTCTTTTAATGACTGGAGCAAATAGCGCTGGCCCGTGTAGGGTCTTAGCTTTGTATGTAACTCTTGTGCTTTTCCCTCTTTACACCAGTGCTTGAAGGAGACAACTGTGTGTTTGATGGGGTTATTTATCAGAGTGGGGAGACATTCCAGCCCAGCTGTAAATACCAGTGTGCCTGCAGAGATGGACAGATCGGCTGTGTGCCCCGCTGCAACCTTGACCTACTGCTCCCTGGTCCTGATTGTCCTTTCCCAAGGAAAACTGAAGTCCCAGGAGAGTGCTGTGAGAAGTGGACTTGTGACCCTAGAGAGAAAGTGACTTTGGACAGTTTTGCTATGGCTGGTGAGCTGTTCAGACTAGTTATTGCAGTCAAATTAACTCTGTAATGATTTTGTATTGGAAATGCCCACTTGGTTTTCAAAATCAGATCTCCACTTCTAGTTCTTCTATAAGAAATGTGTATAGAATATTCATTAAAGCCATCACTAGTGACTATACAGAAAATAGGAATAAAAGTGGAATTGCAAAAGGCACTTGAAACAATTGCATAACCATTTTAAAATGTAATTAGCCTCTTAAAACCAGGACCTGATCCTGCAATCCTACCAGGAACAGTCATATGCAATCACTAGTCCCATAAGCGCTACACCTGGTAGTGTGTAAAGAGATGGGGCCGGCCTGATAAATGATTTTACTATGGTCGTGCCTAAGGGTCAACCAAGAAGGGATCCTCGCTGTGCAAAGAGTAGCAAATGGTACCTGCCCTGACAAGCTTGCTATCTAAATAGACATGGCAGAAGCAGGGTGGGGAAAGAGTAGAACACAAGCCTCGTGAAGGATGGGACGGTGGCAAACTTCATGTGAGTTCTGATTCTTTTTGGATGGGGGGTTAGATAGGAAGGGATATCCTGAAAAGAAAGGGGATGAGGAGTAGCTGTGGAGTGAAGAGATTAGGAAGGAAAGGGTTGGTGCAAACAACTGATCAGCACAGGGCAGAGGGAATCTGGTCAAAACCCTAGAAAGGTCTCCAAGGACCAAAGGTCTCTGCTTTGACTGTATCCACTCCAACTTGCAGGAGACGTTGGATGGCTTTCTCTCTGCAGTCTCCTCCCAAAGCCACCTGGGGGGAGAAACAGGGAGGGGGCACCAACCACCTGAGTCTATTGCTCCCAGATCTATAGTCTTGCAGGTTTCTCTACAAGACTAAGTAACATCAGATACTACAGAAGTCACCTTGTCTATACTAGGTGCTATTACTAAAACTTCTGTCCATTGCTAGTGGTAACAGTGGTGGAAGATGTGGTATAGACATAGTGGTTAAAATGTCACCAACTTCCAGCACCTTTGTATGTTTGAGCTCCATAGCTACAGCTGTTAACAGCAGCAGGCAACATTAGGAGAAACTACTAGTGCAGCTACAGTCAGTTGATGACTCAGAAAGAACTGTCCCATTCCAAATGATCTCATTCCTCTTGTTGTCACTTGGCCTGGCAGGGAAAATGGGGAAGTCTTCAGCTCAGTTCTCAAGGAACCTGATGAGCCTTTTTAGAAAAATCCAGTACCATTTGGATTTTTTTTTTAAAGCAGCTGCCATGTAACATCCCCCTGCCCTTTCTGGAATTATGAATAGTTATTTCCTTTTTAAAACTGTTAAATGTATTAGTTCTTCATAAGGTAAACCTGCAAATCCAGTGGTAAAAGGTCAGAGTTGGGGCCACTGCATACTGCTTTTCAATGTGGCCTTGATCCAGTCACTTAAGGCTGCTGAACATCCGCTCGCACATTTGAAAAAGGAAACCATATTTACTGGTTCTTGCCTGGCAGGAATATTGAGTTCTAGTTACAGTTTAGAGCATGCTCTGAAATATCTGATGAAAGGTACCACATGATATAAATACAATATTGCCACCCTCATCCTACAATTACTCCTTATTGTTTGCTTTTTGTTGATGACAAGTTGATTCCTGGACATTGTCAATATTGGTCCTGGCCTCCTCCCTCGCACCCCTTTTTTGCAACTGGAAATATCACTTAGCATACCTCCAGTTTTTTGAAGCCTTACTTTGCAAGAAGATAGTGGAATAGCTTCTAGCAAGAGTTGTAGCAATGATGTAGCCTGGGAATCAAGCCAAGCCCTCTTGACTAGCTCAGGAAATGTGTTCCAAGGTCATTTAGACTCTCAGTGGTTCTCTCCTACACCAAGTAACCAAAAAGCTGGTAATAGTTGTTTTGCAGCTTAACACATACTGTACACATGGTAGTACAGTGTCATAACAATTAGTCTCTCTGGGGGATAGCTTAGTGGTTTGAGTGTTGGCCTGCTAAACCCAAGATGGTGAGTTCAATCCTTGAAGGATCTAGAGCAAAAAAAAATCTGTTGGATGATTTAGTTGTGGGGAATTGGTCCTGCTTGGTGGGACTAAATGACCTCCTGAGGCCTATGATTGTAAGTACTTTCACTGACATCACTCTTTCATTAATAATTGACAAGATGGCTTTATTCCCATAGCCATAAAATCATCTAACTTACTTTCATTGCTGTTTACTACAGTTCAATAAGACATAAGGATTGTTTTGAAATTATATTTCATACCTAAATTTTTGGTGACTAATCTGACACAAAAAAGACACCGCATGTGTAAATGACTGTTTGTTTTACAAGACTTGCAGATCAGCAATAAAATACTCCTCACAACTAGCCGGGATGGTACAGTTGTCAGACTGGGCATGGAGCCTGAACTACTTTCTCCTCTGGTTTAGGGTTGGGATGCATGGAAAGGGCTAGTGTACATATATATCTTTACTCCTGACTTCACTAAGTAGAACCCATTTTGTTGAGAGAGGACTTCAGTCTCCAGGGCTGTCAAGTAAGCACTGTTCAGACACCTAACACATCTCTAGTACTAAAAAGCACTCCAGTAATGCACTTTAAAGTTGCTAAGTCCTATTTCAAAGTCATAAGTTTAAAGAATAGATTTGTCTCGGATTGTTCATTATTAATGAACTAGGTGGAGTTCAAATGGACTCTTAAAGGTTTTTAAAGACAGACCTGACAAAGCCCTGGCTGGGATGATTTAGTTGGGGTTGGTCCTGCTTTGATCAGGTGGTTGGATTAGATGACCACCTGAGGTCCCTTCCAACCCTGATATTCTATTCTTACAGAAATCCAATATTTTTATTGTAATGGAGTATTTGGGGTTTTTTATTTGTAGCATATAGAAAAGAATCAACTCTTGGTGTTGACGTCTCTGATTCAAGTTTAAACTGTATTGAGCAGACAACGGAATGGAGTTCATGTTCCAAAAGCTGTGGAATGGGCTTTTCCACCCGCATTACAAACAGGAATCCTCAGTGTGAGATGGTGAAGCAGACACGACTCTGTACGGTGCGACCTTGTGAGAGCGAACAACTGATTGATAAGGTATGAACCAAGCACTTGCTAGAGTGAATTCTTTGTTGTCCTACCTCCTCCTCCTTGTCAAATACAAAATATAATGCTGGCATTTCAAGTGCGTTAAACAGACACACGAACAAGCAACAGTTTGCTTTTTCCAATGCATTATGGAAGTTTTATTTGTAGGGAGGTGCTGTCAATTAACTATGTTCTGGCATCTGTATGTTTCATAGGATTTATTACAGGTAGTAACCATTTTAGTTTCTAAACTTCCTGGTGCAACTTTACTGACTTCAGAAGTGTTACAAAAGGTTTAATTGGGCCAAGGGTTTTGGATTTTTCTTGGTACATTTAATTGTCAACAACGGGACTTACCGCGGAGTAAATAGAGGTGGTTTACCAGAGACTTGTGCAATACATGAATTAAGGAGCCTGGGTCAAATCTCACATAAGAACATGACATAAGAATGGCCATACTGGGTCAGAGCAAAGGGTCCATCAAACCCAGTATCCTGTCCTCTGACAGTGGCCAATGGCAAGTGCCCCAAAGGGAGTGAACAGAGGTTTTCATCAAGTGATCCATGCCGGGTCACCCAATCTCAGCATCTGGCAAACTGAGACTAAGCCACCACTCCTGCCCATCCTGGCTAAGCACCATTGATGGCCCTATCTTCCATGAATCTATCTAGCTCCCTTTTGAACCCGGTTACAGTATTGGCCTTCACCACACCCTCTGGCAAGTGAGTGAGAATAGTAATTGTGGCCAATGGATAGGGGGTGGGGGAAGAGAAAAATGGGCACCCCTGCTGTGCCTGCCCAGCGACCCCACTTCCCGGCAGGAGCAGGTTGGGGCAGGGGGGATAGGCCCCAGTTTGCTCTGGCCCATGGCCCCACAAAATCCTCATCTGCCTCTGATGGTAATATGTCCATTGATGTGACTGGAGTCTGACTGCTGTCGCAGCAGTGAAGACACAGGAAACAGGCCCAAGGTTTCCAAACCCCATAGTACAGCGGCATGTTTCTAACTTTCGTCTGTTTTCAGTCAGTTGTTCATATACTAAGCTGCCTGTGGGACACGCATTTTAATGACACTTCATGTCTTTTCTCAGAAAGGGAAAAAGTGTGTCCGAACAAAGAAGTCCTTGAAAGCTATTCACTATGCGTACAAGAACTGCACAAGCATACAGACCTATAAACCCCGCTATTGTGGGCTCTGCACGGATGGACGATGCTGCACTCCACACAACACCAAGACAATCCAGATTGAGTTCCAGTGTCCCCAGAGCAAAGTGATCAAACCAGTGATGCTGATCACTACCTGTGTCTGTCATAACAACTGTCCCCAGGACAATGTTTTCTTCCAACTGTTAGAGCCAATGTTCAGTGGAGTAAAAATATGAAATGCTTAAATCAGATTTTTTTTTTAAAAAAACTTACTGTTTGAACGGTTTATGTGAAACTTAACCCACGATCAGATGAATGTAATATATGTAGTCTCTAAACTTATAATTTCTTCCTGTAGTCAAACAACTCATCCTATACTTTAGGAGATAAAAGTGTTTCACTAACTTGGAAAAAGTTCAGTGTTGTGGAATATAGTTTCATCTTTAATGTGAAAATAATAAGCAATTTCTCTCCTCCTTGGGAAATGTTGCCATTAACCTCAGTGGCAACCAGATCAGTGCCCTTTATCATGAATTTATTAAATCTTCTTCCTTTTAATTTATGTAAAATATCCATGTTCTTGTCCTCTCAATTTGCATAACGTACTAGCTCTGTTTCTACATAATAGTTCATTACAATAGGAACAATTTGATGATTGTCAAACCCTATTGAAAAGACCATTGTATTTTTGAGGCCATGGGCAGGTGAAAGGTGTCATCTAACTTTTTACTGAGAATTAAGTGCCACATGTGGCCCCAAGAATTCCAGAGAAGAGGTATAAGACACAAGGCAGAAGAGAAAAACTTAATGGCTTCACAAGGAGCCCAATCCAAATCCTATCGAAGTTGATCATCTAATAATACCTAGTTCTTACAGCCCTTTTCAAAGGAGGGCTGCTATTCTTATCCCTGTCTTACAGATGGGGAAACTGAGCCACAAGACAGTGGAGTGACTTGCCCAAGTTCACCTAGTGGTCAAGCCAGCAATAAAGCCATGTCTGAATCACTATCCAGTTGCGTAGCAATTAGGCAACACTGCCTCCCAAGTGTTATTACTATGTTGGTCTATGAAAGTAAAAGGCTTGTAAATTACTTTAAAGTATTGTTACTCTTTCCATAAAATGGAATACAATATATGTAAATAGAAACTGTATATAGTGTAATGTTTCTGTAAATGTCTAAGCATTGAGTAAATAAAACTTGAGCTGAACCTCTTAGTTATTTTTGTTACTACCAAACTTTCAAAAAAGAAAGCAAAAAGTTAGTTAAAATCAGACCCCATGCTTGTGAGGTGCTTGGTACACCTCCAAGTTCTAAGTCTCTACTGCCGAAGTGAGGTCATACAAATTCTGCAACGGGTTCCTAGAACAGAAAGGGGAGAGGTTTAGAACGTACACACCTGCCAGACCCACCTCTTCAGCACTTAACTGACATTGGGAAGAGATTGTGCAGCAAAGAAGTGATGGGCTTAGAAATATTGTGCCCTATGGGTTTTGGTGGCTTTTCTTAATCTGTGATAGTTGTTTAACAGGTTAATTTCCAGCACTGACTATGGCACATAGTTGTAAGATACTACAGTTTTCTCCTATAATTAGGAAATAACTCTTCCATTGGGCAAGTGTTGTCTTGTAATAGCAACCACTCTATAAATAGACTGCAATGGTAATTACCTCTTAAAGAAACCTGGTATAAGGCCTACAGAACCCAAAAACGGACTAGGCCCCCACAGGGCAGACTACTGTACAAACATTGTCACCCAAGGAACTTACAAGAGGGGGACTGCATTCATATGCATTTACATTATTTTGAATAGATTGTGTCACATTTGGTTTTTGGTCATGCAAGCTTTACAATGTGGAGGATATAAATTCAATATTAAAGCATGGTACCTCATCCACCCACTCCTCTAATAGACCGATGACATCTGGCTGGTACTGAAATCCTCAACTCATGATTTAAAGACTTCAAGTTACAAAGAATCCACCATTTACATTAGTTTAAACCTGCAAGTGACCGATGCTCCGTGCTGCAGAGGAAGGCCAAAAGCCATCCCAGGGTATTCTGCCAAAGGAAAATTCCTTCCTGATCCGAAGTGGGGATCAGTTAGACCTTGAACATTTCAGCAAGACTCAGCAGCCAGACCTCTAGGAAGGAATTCTCTGTAGTAACTCTGAGCCCTCCTCAGCTACTGTCCCACGTTTTTTGCTGCCCCCCTCCCCCCCCCGTGAAAATATTTCAGGCTGTGATGGACTACCCTCACACAAAAAGTGATAGATTACTGTACATACTTATAGGGGCATTAAATGAAGCATGTAATCATTACCCCTGCAGTCAAAGGCTCTGAGGCTTCTCAAAAAATGTAAAGCAACAGCCTCAGGAATAAATAGGTGGACATTTAAGAAACATGTTTTCTGGGGAAAAAAATTAGCCAACAGGATACAATTTGGGGTGTTGGAAGCCTTTTTCAGTGATTGTGGCAATAATAAGATTGGCCAGTTTGTGGTAATAATCATAATATTGTCTAAGGATTGTGGCTTTATACACAAATAAGTATCTGCACACTTAAAGGGAGGAGTGCTGATATTTTGATTTACTATATGTCTGGGTTTTCCTAGACATGACTACTTTTTTGGTCCTCTGATCTCCATCTGGGCAGATATTTGGAATATGACAAGATTTCCTGAGACCCTACGGTCATTTCCATGGAAGATGTGGGAAACAGTCCACCAACTTGTGATGGACCTCAGTGTTGTAGGGGAATCCCATAGTGCAGTGTTCCTCAGACTGGGGGGTCCCAATCCAAAATGGGATGACAAGGCTAGTGCAGTAGGGTCACCATTCACATGGCTTTTCCTGGGCCAACTTTGTCTTTTGTCCTCCAGTCTCCATCCTGGAAGATTTTGGTAATATGAAAAAATGTCCATGCTTTTTCCTTGCCTTCAGAACTTGGCAACTATAGAGTAGCAGCTGCTCTCTGCCACCCAGTTCAAAGGGCAGTGTCACCACCACCGGAAGGAAAGGTGGTAATACTGTACCATGCTACCCTTCCTTCTGAGCTGCTGCTGGCAATGGCACTGCCAGCTAACAGCCACTTGCTTTGAAGTCACCCAGATCAGAAGGCAGCACTGCTGCCACCAAGTGGTGCAGATGGAAGGCAATACCATACCACCCTATCTTCTGCCTGCTGGTGGTGGTGGCACTGGCATCGCAGCTGGATGCCTGACTAGTGGCTGCTGCTCTCCTGCTGCCCAGCTTTGAAGGCAAGGGAAAGTCAGAGACATTTTTTTCATATTTCCAAACTCTGCTCAGAGGGAGATCAGAGGACCAAAAAAGAGGTCATGTCCAGGAACACCTGGACATATGGTGACCTTGCTTGCAACCCCCTCTATACTACCTTGTGACACCCTTTTAGGTTGGCCTCCTCAGTTTGAGAAAGGCTGCACTAGGGGATAATTCCTCAATGTGGGCTGGGCCACTGCTTCCCGCAGCTCCCCTTGGCCAGGAACGGCAAACCGCGGCCACTAGGAGCTGTGAGCACCCATACCTGTGGACACTCAGCCACAGTTGGGAACCCCTAATCTAAAGGGTCATAGATTCTCAAAGACCTTTTTCCCCAGGTTGGTATCCACTTGATGGCAGGGTAGGTGGGTTTGTTTTCAGAACACCAAGCGGAAGTCTTCAAGGGAAACTGGGGAAACTTCTCCTCTCTGTCAATAGCCCCCTGCTCGGCCAATCAGCATTGAGCCTTGGAGAGGTGGGAGGCTGAGGGGTCCCAAAGGATGGCCCAGGTCACCACCAAAGGGGATCACTCTCAGAGCACTATTCCAGCCCCACCCCTTTGTGAGGCCCTCCTAAAATGAGAGAAATGCCCACTCCCCAACACAAGTCTCCTTGGTGAAGGGAGGGAAGCAGGTAAAAGGGTGAAAAAAAAGAAGCAGAGAAGAAGAGAAAGGAGGGAGGGAAAGAGGAAAAGAGAAACCAAAAAGCACAAACCCCAATGTCCCCAGACATTCTACAGAAGAAAATCCTAGGCAGGAAATCAAATTCTGCCATCTTAACCAAGATCATTTTCTACCAAAATCAGTAGTATGAAAGGAGAAAACTCTGAAGAGGTTCATTCTCATGCTCACTTACATGAATCCTAATTCTCTCTCAGTCCTCAGGGAGAGAACTTGAGGAGGAAACTTACTGCAGCAAAGCCCTGTGGGCCTCTGAGGTTGCCCCTGCCCTGCACATCTGTCCTGCCTGACTGATGTCAGGGTCTCTCTGTTAGGTCATCCCCCCTGCCCGAACACACACCCCTTTACCCAATAGGTTGAGGTCCTGACACATGCCTTTGTGATGTCACTGTCACGCCCACTTCCCCCCTGCAAAGCTGATGTCCTGACCCTGGCCAGCCGGTTTGGATACATTGGCTGATTGGAATAAAGTGCTCTCAGATGAGGTACAGACCAACGGCTTTCATAGCTATTATTCAGCTAGTATGTTAGAAGAACTAGAACATTAGAGAAAATCATGAACTGCTCAGAGACAATTATTGGAGAGAAACAGCAAGATTAATCAAATAAATGATTAGTTATGACTTATTTGCTTTATCTTAAAAAAAGAACAAAGGACCTGAGTCCTCCCTGTCAATAGCCCCCTGCTTGGCCACTCGGCATAGAGGCTTTGAGCGGCAGGAGGCTGAGGGGGTCTCACCAGATGTCCCAAAGGATGGCCCAGGTCACCACTAGAGGGGATCACTCTCTGAGCACTGTTCCAACCCCACCTCATTGTGAGGGCCTCCCATAATGAGAGTAGCCCCTTCTCTCCACAATACAAACCTGCTTTGACGAGGGAGGGAAGCAGGGAAAAGGGAAAGAAAGAAGCAAGGGAAAAAGAAAAAGGAAAACAAAAAGGACAAACCCCAATATCACCAGTGATTCTAAGGTAGTGGCTCTCAACTGGGGGCACATGCACCTCTGAGCGTATGTAGGAGGGTGCCTCAACTTATCTAGATATTTGCCTAGTTTTACAATGGGCTATGTAAAAGGACTAGCGAAGTCAGTATAAATCAAAATTTTATATGGACAATGGCTCGTTTATACAGCTCTACATACTATACACTGAAATGTAAGTACAACATTTATATACCAGTTGATTTATTTTATAGTTGTAGGGTAAAAATGAGAAAGTAAGCAATATTTCAGTAATAGTGTGGTCAGACACTTTTGTATTTTTATGTCTGATTTTGTAAGCAAGTTGTTTTAAAGTGAGGTGGAACTTGGGGTCCATAAGACAAATCAAACTTCTGAAAGGGGTACAGTAGTCTGGACAGGTTGCTAGCCAGTGGTCTACTAGCATTGCACTTTATTATATGGATTTAAACAGACTGGTTAGATTGTCTACAGAGAGGAGAGACATCTAGTGGTAATAAATGAATTTATGTGGAAATTACAATTTACTTAGTGTGGGTCTGATCCTGGAAGTAGAGGGTGCTCAACATCTGGAAGGATTAGGCCTATAGACAATTTGATTTATAGTAATTTCATCTTCATATGTTGGAATGGCATTACCAAAAGATGCCCTGACAGCTGTCTCATTCTTTAAGTATTTCAAATTATTATTAACGTGATGGTAGCACCAGGAGGCCTCAGTCAAGACTGGGAGCCCCATTATGATAGATGTTGTAGATACACATATCAGAGACAGTCCCTGCCTCCAGAAAAGCTTAAAATCTAGAAAGACAAGACAGGTAAAGAATGGGAGAAAGGAAGGATTTTTCCCATAAAAAGGCTGACAGGAAGTGTACTTGGGCCTTTTGAGACACAATCTAGGTCCATCCTTCCTCTCTTATATTCCATCTTATCCTCCATCCTTTTCTTCAAATGATTGCTGCTCCAAGGGGAAGTGGAACAATGTTCTCTCTTTACATAGCACCATAGAGGTATCAGGCACTTTACCCACACATTAGACCACAGGATCCTTGGCTCAGAGAAGTTTACAGGCTTAATTACAATGAAAACAATGATGGAGGACGATATGGAGGAGGCAACAAAGAACAAGAGGGAAAGGAGAACTGCTCTTGGGAGCACTAGCCATCAGTTAGCAATATCGCAATTTCAACATTTTCTCTTTCCTGCAAGCATGCTGCAAATGTTTTGTTAAGTATTTTAAGATTTTATATAGCACCAGTCACTCTGGCATCTAAGCAATGCAGTCAACAGGACAAATTCTGATCCTTATATGTGAATACTACAGAGATTTTGAGCTGCAGTGAAGCCCAAAGGCAAGCTAAGAAAAGCTGCCATAAATTCGTTCTCAGAGCTGCAGTAACGTACATCGGGGGCTGTCTGGCCCTTACATCAGTCTGAAATCTCAACAGCACAAAGATGGCCTAACTACCTTTGGCCCCTCCCTTAAGCTGTATTTTCCGTATTGCATCTCTCAGGAGACATAGTACAGAATTTGTCTCAATGTACATAAAACATTGGGTTGCTGCAAGAGGATTTCCTCAGAGTGCTTGTAGGAAGCAAGGTGAAAGGATGGATTTATTAAGATTTATTGCTGTGTGTTTTTCTCCTTACACAGCAACAATTATATGAATAAATCACATGGGCACCATTGCATCCCAGATAACTATGTTTATTAACTATATACATATATGCAAGACCTAGCTACATACTAGAGCTAGGCAAAAATCTGAATTATGTCCCCTGGAAATTCTGATTTGTGACATTTGTTTTTGTCCTGAATTGAAATGAAAAGTTGAAATATCAAAATCTCTCATGGAATGAAAAATTCCGGAAAATGTTGATCAGAATGACTCATTTAACTTCCACAATCCTGAATGTAAACATTTCAGTTCAGTTTGTGGAACTGTATCAAAATGTTTTGTTTTGAGTAGTTTCAATGTGCACTTTAATGTCTCTGTGGTACCATAGTGCCTCCTGAGCATTATAGGTTGGGAGCCCAATGTCCTCTTATGAACCTGACCAGGCTACATCTCATGGGACTCCCATGATGCACATAGTGTCTTGGTCAGAGGAAGACCACAGTGCATCATGAAAGATGTAGTATGGCCAAGGAGCCCAGCCCATGGAGGAGAATGGGAGCATGAGGTACACAAACTACAACTTCCATGAGGCACCATGTTGCTTTAGGCAGATGCAGTTTAATGTCAGACTGACTCAAATCAAAATGTTTTCCAACCCAGAATGAAATATTTCAGCAAAATTAAAGTTTTCTAGCAGAAAATTTTAATTTTGCAGAAACTGCATTTTCTGTCACAAATCATTTCAACAGAAAGTTCTCAAGCAGGTTTACAACTCAAACACTACTGCTGATTCTAAAACATAGAACACAGTGAGCACCACTAGAGGGCTAACAAACTAATTAAAGGGATGCTTCCCTATTCCTATAGATGACAAGAATTTAAATAAATACAGTCAGTAAAAATACACACTACTGTCCAATAGAAGATATTACCTCATCCATCTTGTCTTTCTAATATCCTCGGACCAACATAGCTACAACACTCCAAACAACTGAGAATAAACAGAGCCAAATACATGCTTTCCCACATGACCACATCCTCCAGGGAATGGCTGTAATATTTGGTTGCCTTACATATACTAATGCAAGAATACTGTCCCATTTAATAATAAACTATCTTACTGCATGTAAGTTTTCAGCTTGGGCAGGAGAAATTTTATTTTGTACATCTTATTCAGGATGTTTTGGAGAAGACTAGTCACTTCCCACTTGTGCTAAACACTAGTCAGATAATTTAACTAATCATTTCCATGCAGGTTATCTTGAAAATTAAACCTTCTGATTCAGAACAAAAAGCCATAAAACTCTAAAGCTCAACCAAAGATTAATACTGCACCTAAACAAAAGCAGAATGGTTTTTAAAAAACAACACCCTAGTCAGTTATTTCTATAGGTTTTTGGAACAACTACCAGGCTTATCTCTATTATATTTTATAAGCCTTTTGCATATGATGTTATCTACATTTTTAACTTCTGTGTTTGTATTCATCACATTTTAAAGGGAGAAAATTAGGATTCTTTTAAATAAATATTTATTGATTTAGGAAGTTTAAACAGGTTTGCAATTAGAATTTTTAATTATTTAATTGTAATTAGTACATCCAGGACACTTAAACAGAAAGGAACTGAAAAATTAAGTGGAGAGGAATGATTTGTTCTTGGACAATAAGTGGGATTCTTCAACTGTCTAGGATGTCTCATGTGGCTGTCATTTCTGTGGTATCTGAGCACCTCACGGTTCTTAATTTAGTTATCGTCCCAACACCTCTGTGAAGGAGGAAAGTGCTATTTTCCACATTTTACAGAACTGAGGCACAGGCAGCAAGTCCAAACAGAGCCCAAGGTCACTCAGGAAGTCTAGACAGAGAATTGAAGACGAATCTACCAAAGCCCAGCCTAGCACCCTAGGATCATCCTGCCTCTGACCCTAAAGCCTTGTCTACACTGGTGGTGGGATGTAGGGTACGTGTAACTACATGCCACAGTTAGCAGCAAGCGTGTAGATGCACATGGCAGTGAAAGGCTTTGGCAGTGGGGAGGCCGCAGGCAGCACTGCTTGAGCATATACAGAGTCTTGTAGGGTATATACCTTAAGGTTCTGATGTGTCTTTACTCTGCTCACCTAAGCAGTCATCACACTACTATTTACACCCATGCTAGGGGGGCTTGCAGCATATGGACTCTACATACCACCCTAAGTGTAGACATAACCTAGGAGTCCGTCTCGGATTAAGATATTACAATGCTTTTGGCCAAAGCACAGAAGTGGGAGTCTGAGGACGGAGATTCTAGTTCCAGCTTTGATACCGATTTGTTCTGAGTTTTCTGTTCCCCATCTATAAAATGGACATTGCCATATTTCCTGCCTTAAAAGGAGGATTTGGGGCTAATAAATTTCTCAATCACTTTGAAGCCCTAAGCCCAGAAATGTTATAGAGGTACAAAGTAGTACCATTAACCTCAGTTCCTTAACATATTTGAATGTAAAGATGTTTTCACAATTTACCACAAGATGGAGCCAACTGAAAATGCTTCCGAAAATTACAAAATTTCCTTTGCTTTTTGGGAAAAGCAAACTTGGGCCACATACAGAAGGAGGTTGGTATAGTCTGCCCTCATGAGCTTAGTGGGAAATATTAACCCTTTTACAGCTTTTCATTTTTATTGGTGCCCTTTTCTTGAGGAAGATTTTTCAAAGTCCTAATAAACGCACATTACGTAGCTTTATAATAGACTCTGAAATCAGGCAAGAAAAGGAGATCAGATATTTGAAACCACGCACCAGCTTCTATACCACACCCTTTGAAATGACAAAAAATAGTCTATCCTACATATCAATCAAATGGCAACTGCACCTCCATACTCACCTGCAAACTACTAGCTCAAAGAACAATACACTGCTACATATTGTTTGCTTGTGCTGTATAGTGAATCCAAAATGTGTGCATGCAGTCAAAACCAGAGCTATAGTTTCTAACATGATATGCAATTCTGGACACAGATGCCAACTTTTCTTGGCTCTGATGGGTGCTCGCACCTCCCTCCGCCCCCGGCCCCATCCCTGCCCCAAAGTTCCCGCCCAAACTCCGCCCCTATTGGACCCCTCTCCAAATCCCCAACCCGGCCCCGCCTCCTCCCCCAAAATGCGCCATGTTCCCCCTCTTCCCCTCTCCCTCCCAGGCTTATTGTGCGAATCAGCTGTTTCACCATGCAAGCACTGGGTGGGGTGGGGGGAAGCAGGAAGTGGTGGTGCCTTCAGGGGAGGAGGCGGAGCGGAGGTGATTTGAGGCATTGGGGCAGAGTGGGGAGCTGCTGGTGGGTGCAGAGCACCCATCAATTTTTCCGCATGAGTGCTTCAGTCCCGGAGCACCAATGGAGTTGGCGCCTATGATTCCAGAACCAAAATTCTCTGTTTCCCAAACCAGTTACAATTGTCAAGTGACTACAATGGAACTATTTGACATAATTTACAAAGCCCACCAATGTGAAAGCAAAGAAACCAACAATAGCTAAGGACATCATGATCATACACTGCCTGCATCACTCAGTCCGAGCCTGCACAGACAAGGCAGACAAAGGCTAATCTATACTTCACACTTCTTTTGGTGTTGTGTTGCGTACGGGTAGTCCCCCAGCACGGGATTAAGTAGAAGTGTAAACAGTGAGGCACGGCTTGGCTAGTAGAGTACAGCCATGCCTGAAGGGTGTGGATAAGTACCTGAGTACGTATCCTGCATGGCTGTGTACTTGCCGGCCTGTCTACACTGCTAGTTTAGTGTCACTGCTGTGTAGTGTCACGCTGCCTCCCCACTGCTGGAGCCCTTCCCCGCTGCAGGAAGAGACTCCGGCGGAAGAGGATGGCTCTGGAAGCAGGGAGGCAGCTGGGAAAGGCTCTGCCAGCTCCTCACCGTTAAAGGCTTTCCCCGCTGCAGGTAAGACTCCAGTAGGAGAGAAAGGCTCTGACCGGTCCTTGCTGCAAGAGCCTTTCCCTCTCAGAAGGGGAGAGTCCTGCAGCAGTAGGGCCGGATTTACACCTTCCGTGCCCCTAGGCACAGCACCTTCAGCACCGTACCTTTCCCCACCGCGAGTGGTACCCGGGTGTCTGCCATCCCTCGTGCAGCCCAGTGCAGCAGCCGCACTCTGATTCTGCCCATGCACTTGAATGGGGCGCTGGCCACGCCCCTCCTTCTCCCGCCCTCACACGGGGCAGAGGCAGCAGGGCTGCCAAGATTGGGAAGGGGGCTGAAAAGCTCCCCGCACCTTCAGCAGCTGCCCCGCCCGTCCACGGCTCACAGCACCCCCAGGCAGGCTGACTCGGACGCTCACCTTGCTCCAGCCCCACATGCTGGGTGGCCACCAACCCACTGTGTGTGTTAACTTTTTAACATTTAACCCACTTTTCACTTTTAGGTGCCCCTAGGCATGTGCCTACTGTGCCTAATTGGAAATCTAGCCCTGGGCAGCAGGGAATGACTTTGGCAGGGGGTGGCAGGCAGGAAAGTCTGGGCCTTTCCTCAGCCAATGAAAGGCTTCGGCAATGGGGACCTGTGGAAGCCTTTCCCCGCTGCCTCTCCTCTGCCAGAGACTTTCAATGATAGCTACATGCCACATTGCAGATGCCGCTTGCTTTTCAGAGCGGCATGGAGTTACCCATGCCCTACAGGCTGCTGAAGCTGGTGTGCAATGTAGACACAGCCAAAGAGTGGGAAGGGAAACAGAGGTACAGTGTGTTGAGTAACTTGCCCAAGGTCATATGGCAGGTCACTAGCAGAGCCAAATCAGAATCTAGATCTCCCAAGTCCCAGTCCAGTGCTCTAGCCAGTAGTCATTAAATCATACCATTTCTTAGTCTGAACCTTCTGAGCACTTCGACTCATATTTGGTTCCTTCAGTGACAAAAATAAGCTTTTGTGACCCCCACTTACGGCACCTGAAATTTTAGCAAGAACCAAAGCAGTTAAGGGACAAAACACCAAGTCAAGCTTTTGGGAAGTCATAATTAGGGACACATTAAAAACCACATAAAAACATCTCCCATCTGTAAGACACAAAGCCGCCAAACACTGTCATTCAATGGCAAGGCCACATAACAGGCCACTTTTGAAAGCCCTAATGAATAACTTCTAAAGAGCCCTTCATAAGAAGAATAATCTTAAATAGCCACAAGATACTAGCCAAGAGCTTAATAAAATACACAAGCCCCACAGGCAAAAAAAACAGACAAAACAAACAGAAACCGAGAGCAACTCCAACCATAATAAGATGGGCCTCGTAAAGGGGAATTAACAGCAAAGCTCTCAATAACATGCCTATGGGTGGCCAAAGATCTGCTCCCTCCCCAGCTTACAGAGCACATAGAAACCAAATTAAGCTGTAGTTATGTGATACATCCAGAGAGATCCCTTTAGTGCCACGTCAGAGCACACTGACTGGGAGTCAGGAAGTCTGGGCTCTGCACCAAACCCTGCCACAGACGTGCTGTGTAGCACTGGGCTAATCACTCAATCTTTCTTTGCTTCCGTTTCCCCTTTGTAAAAATGAGGAGAACATGGCATTTACTTATCTCACAGTGGTGCTGCAAACTCTTAAATGCCATTCCTGCTTGTTAGACACCTACTTGGTAGAACAGGGTGGAAGGCACTAGAGAAGTGCAAAACCACTAGGTTTTATCTAGATTTTTCCATAACATTATTTTCTTGCTTGATGGGGGTTCTTGAAAAGGAATGACTTTCTAGAAAAGCTCCACTCAGGAGTTAGTGAATTACGTGACTGCAACTGATAAATACGTCAGTGTTCAAAGTGTGTGGGAAGCAGCATGCGAACAAGGGCCCGATGTTTGTGTTTTCCACTTAACACTCTGTGGCCATGAGTTGTTACAGCAGCCGCGGGCCGTACAAGGAAAGGACAGCCCGAGGTGCCACCAGGAATAAGAACCACATCACATGGCAACTGGGAACTAGAGCAACTATATCCTTTGTAATTCATTACTATTAGGGCTGGTCTACACTAGGGGGAGGGATCGACCGAAGATACACAACTTCAGCTACGTGAATAATGTAGCTGAAGTCGGTGTGTCTTTGGCCGACTTACCTGCCGTCCTCATGGCGGCGGTGGTCAGCGGCGCGCTTCCCTGTCAACTCCAGCCTATGCCTCTCGGCAAGCTGGAGTTCTGGAGTCGATGGGGGCGCTGCAGTGTTAATCTTACTTCTTTATTCTTAACCCTTCTCAGTCTAATCTCCCTTTTCTTATGCTGCAGTAATTGTCTCTCCATCACCAGTTCTGAGAGAGTCCTGAGTCAGATCACTTCTGCTGCACCACCTCATCCCCTTCTCTCTAGTCTTGCAGGCCTGTCCAGTTATCATTTCATAAAGATGGATAGTGAAAATATTATCCTCCAAGCTCCCACATTTTGTGTTGGGAACTCGCCTTTTGATTACCCTCTTTACAGACTGAAAAGACAGGCCCTTGGGTAGTATTTGCAATTGTTTTGTTATAGTCTTATTTTTTAAATTCATGGGTAGAGGAAATTGTGGTCACTCAAGTAAAGCAACATGTTAAATACATTGGCTGCCCAGAAAAATGATGCTATGGTTACAAGTTTCAGTAAATCTCAGAACCAAACAGAACAGGCCCAGCAAAATCCATGTTGAGTAAATCCATATTGAAAGTAAGGCAAATATTTATTGTGCTTCAGAATGGCTTCCATCATTCCAATTTTATCCTTATTATCCTTATCCAGCAGCCCTTGATGGAAACATGTGGGGTATGTCTACACTGCAGCAGGCAGGTATAATTCCTAGCACAGTTAGGCAGACTCACACACATGCTGTTTGAACAAGTACACTACAAAATAGCAGTATGGACTATGGGTGGTGATTCATACTAGTTACTCACACCCAGGGGATTGGGCAGATTTAGACTTGGGTGACTAGCTTGAGCTGTGCCCATGCACAACATCCACACTGCAATTTTTAACATGCTAGCTTGAGCAGTACTAGTGTGAGTCTGCCTACCAATGCAAGGAATCATACCTCCCAGCTGCAATGTAAACATACCTCAATGAGAGCCCCTCAATGGCCACTAGTAGAGAGTCCACTGTACTGTAACTCATTTCAGGCCTACCATGTCCCCAACACATTTTTGTCATAACATGTATCCAAAAAGTATCGTGTAAGGTATTGTATGTAAACTGGTGATGTGCTGGTCAGGAATAGGTGTGATATATGTGTGAACTGAAAGTAAAGAGTTATGTATGAGTGCAGGAAATATGTTCTTTACATATATTTAGGAGTCAGAGCATAAATCAAGCCTGCCCAAGACAAAGGAATGTATATTTACCTGCCTGCCTGGCTTGATTACAGGCAGAGGACAATGAACGTACATTTACATATAAGGTAAACAAAGCCATCAAGCTAACAAGTGATGGAGGAAACAGCTTAGTGAGTTCACTGGGGGACAGAGTCTACATTCCCCAGGAAGTCTTCCTGGCTCCAGAGGAAAGGACAATGGGCTTTGAGAAATATAAGGGGAGCAAAAAGACATTCTAGTTATCCATCACTGGGGACGAAGGTAACCCTTTCATTCTGTGAATATTGGACTCTCCTACAAGGAAGGGCTGGAGATGCTACAAGTGAGAAAACTGTATAGGCAAAGACAGAACTTGCTAGCATTAAGTTTCAGACACTAGAAAGCGCATTATTTGTGTCTTGTTTGTAAGCATACTAAGCAAGAGAGAAAGAGACAGGTATCACTTAAATCTCTGGTTTTTAATTAATAAATTTGTTCTTAGTTTTACAATAACCTATGTCAATTCATATTGAAGTAAACAGGAAGTCATCTGCTAACCTAACAGGCTGGTGTGTGCACTGTCTGTTTATAGGCAGCAAACTTAAGGCTGGGCTACACTGAGGGGGTGGGGGTAGTCAACCTAAGATACGCAAATTAATCTATGTGAATAGCGTAACTGAAGTCGAAGTATCTTAGGTCGACTTACCTGGCTGTCCTCATGGCGGCGAGTCAACCGCTGCCATTCCCCTGTCGACTCTGTTTCCTCCTCTTGCTGAGATGGAGTTCCGAAGTCTATGGGGAGCATGTTCATGGATCGATTTATTGCATTTAGATGAAACGCGATAAATCGATCCCCAATACAGTGAACACTACCTGCCAATCCAATGGGTAGTATAGATGTACCCTTAATTTCTGTGGGTGTCACAGCGAGATGGATTGGACACTACAAAGAGACATCTTTGGGGAACTCGCGATTCACCGATTATTAACCTGAAGGCAAAGTTTGGATTTGTAGATGCTCTAGCTGTTTGCTGGTGACGTGGATTGAGTGATGTGGCAGGGAGCTGGCACACAGTTTAAGCCCTAGCAAAGTACTCCCTTGCTGAGGCAGAGCGAAAACACAGTGTCTAACAGTTTTGGGTATTCTGAGGAAAGCACCCTAACCCATGGATTAATGATGGGAGAGAGGGAGTGTTGCATAGTGGTTAAAGCCTGGTAGTCAGTAGTCCTGAGTTATATTTCCAGGCCTGCTAATGAACCTGTCTGTGATGGTTGCTTAACTTCTCTATGCCTCAATTTCCCCATCTGTGAAATGGTTTCAGTGATAATTACCTATCTCTCAAAGGACTTGTGATGCTTAATTAATGTTTGAGCTGAGATTTTCAAAGGATCCTAAGCAAGCACCATGTCTGAAAGTGTCAACCTCAAATGAAAGACTGGGAGAGAGATCCTGGCAGCAAAGAGCAAAAAAAAAGCATTGATTAAATTTGCCAAGAAGAAATGCACTACTGACACCTAGCAGTACAAACAACATGTTTACGTACACAGCAGAGTCTTATTTCACTGCACTGCTTTTCCCTGATTCCAAACAAATTGGACTGTTGGGTAGTGCCCAGAATGGCAATTTAGTGCCAAGGGATGTCTGTATCACAGCATTCTTTCCTGTGAGGCATAACAGGAGTTAAATATATCCAGTGTAAAATCTGATGGTGGCTATTTAAGTGATCTCAGTGCACAGACTATTTAGGGGACTCCCTCAACATGCAATGAGAATAACATCCCCTCACTTATTTTAGTGTATATAGGTCTGTATCATTGACCAAGTGACTCAAGACCATGGATGTGCCAGAAAAACCAAGAATAGCAAATGAACAAATGTTTCTTATAAAGACATTACAAATAGCTAACCATGCAAGTACAGAGCTCTCCATACCACAATGGAGCTTTTCATGTGGGATTCTGGTTCCAGCTCCTGATTGTCTTGCTCATGCCTCCCATACAGTGTATTTTCCTTCAACATGTCTTGAGACTTGTTTATATATAAGCTTTGTGCCATGGCCAATAACTAAAATTAAGACACAATTATATATCACAGGGCAGTGAGAAAATGTTGGGGGGTTAACAGTAAATTTCACAAGCAATGATTTTCCTGGTTCTAATAAAATAGTTTCACTGGGTTTCTTTGTTTTGCCTGCTACTTTAACTAGTTATGGCTCTGAGCTGCTTCTCCAAAGTTCAGGACTGTTGTGGATCCATGGTTTTGGCTTAGGTTCGTTTCTCCTACTAACACAAAAAAGGTAGAGTTCTGCCACCCAGAGATCTTTATCCACAAATAACTATGTTGCATGGTGTCCCATTAATTTCTTTTACTCCTTTTGAGAGTCACTTGAATTCTCAGATTATGCTTTCAGTCTATCCACCTATTAAAATATCTTGGTCTTTGTATAACAGATAATTTTTTAAACCTGCTGTAATATACTGAACCAGTGTATGTGCATACACATACAAACACTGAGTACCCTGGAAGCAGAACTCCTCAACTATGTGGCATCTGCCCTTTACTGACAGTAGATTCTCCTTCATCTCCAGTGGATCCTTTGGAGCTGGATAATCTGATTTCTACCCACTGCCATCATGAAGTTGTAAGTAAGCATGCTGTGCATCATAGCTACAACTATGAAGTGCCCAACTGTCCATTCATTTGTTACAATATGCTCAGTGCGAGTAGACACAAAGAAAGAACTGGAAGTGATTAAAAGGGATGAACGAACCTATTGAGATAATGCAAAACCCACTCATCTCTGTCCATACCAAGCAGAGCCAAATGAAACATATTTAAGGGTTAAACAATAAAGATATTTTATTTGACATTTAATTTTCACATTGTTTGACACTTCCTGAGTTGGACTTAGAAGTGCTTTTCTTTGAGTATTTCTTTCCCTTTTAAAGCGACAGAATCCTGTGGCACCTTATAGACTAGCAGATGTATTAGAGCATAAGCTTTTATGAGTGAATATCCACTTTGTCGGTATTCCCTTTTGGAAGCGAGAACTCTTTTACCAACGTACACACGCAGCAATTAAGTGACTCGCCCAAGGGTCATGCAGTGAATCAGTGGCATAGCCAGAAACAGCATTTACAAGTCCTTGTTCTAAGTCCTTTCCTCTGTACACCAGGCTCTACTCCTTGAACGGTCATTGCCTGGCAAAGGACACTCTCTCACACATGCCTATACAGAAGAGGGAGAGAGCATGAAAAAGGAAAGGAAAAAATATCTGTAAAAAAGATTACAGGAAGGAAGACACTGTATATCACTTACATAAAGTTATTTGTTAAAGACAGCCTACAGCAATTCTCCGAAGCCAACCACATGGAGCCAAATTCATCCCTTATGCAGCTCCAGTGGAGTCAATAAATTGAGTTCCTTGAGAGATGGTCTTCGCCCACTAAATCCAATCCATTTTTGTCTGGTTTTAACAGAATCTTGCCTTATTATGGTCTATTTCTGTCCTATTTTGAGCATTGCAACATTTCTGAAGGGACGCTAGGGGAGAAGGAAGAGAGCTAGTAAGTGTTGACGTGAGACAGGAGGAGTCATCGAGGTTTATTCTTTATACAAACTAATCCTCCCTGAGTTCTGTAAACTTCCTTGACTAACACAAACACTCTGAAAGGCAAAGGTTTCCTATCCTCAGTGAACTACTAATGTTAACACTTGTCTTTGCCCATACTGCCTGCTAACACTGTTACATGCTGCTCTTATACCATTAGTACGGGATCTCGTTCTCCATGATGGAGAAATGAATTTAAGGAAAGGTGACTAGTGAAGAAACACATAGAAGGGCCTCACTTTTACAAGGTGAGAAATTGAGCTAAAGTGTACCTTGCCCTGAAAAATTTAGGATGGTCACCTAGAACTAAGACAGAATGCACTCCTGTATTCACGTCCAACATACTATTATAATAATCTATGTATGAGGTATGCCTTGTAAGGAAAGTATCATTTGAAAACTCATAATTAGCTGGCCAATATTGTCCTGATAAAATATATATAGCAACATTGTATGTGAAGGTATAAGATTTCCCTGCATGATGTTATTAATACGTTCCAAACCCCACAGCCGTGCCCGAGCAGAAGTTGGCAAAAAGATCTGTCCTAAACAAAGAAAGAATACGTGTGGCCTTATTGGTGGAGGAACTGACTGGGGGTTCACCCACCCGCATGTACAGCTCTATTTATTTGCACTCTTGGATATACCTATATGTTGTATTGTTCAAAAATTAAAGCTAAGCTTTCAACCATATTGTCTGTGAAATGTGCATTTTCTTCTATTTAGTATACCTTGAAGCATGCTATCTTTGCCAATTTGAGAAAATCTCTCTCTTGAGCTGTAGATGCAGATGGGAAGCAAATGATACGGTTGTTTTCATGTTCTCTGCCATGTACATTATCAGTGGATACCTGCGTAATTAGTTTTTGTATGTTATGGAGAGGTGTTCCAATGCATTTAATGGGCTTATCTGAACCCTCAATATTAATGCATTGAAATATCATATGTGTGCAAGTTAAGGCCTCTATAGCATAATCACAGCATGCTTGGAGTTTCTGCTGTTGAAATATGAATTATTTGAAATATGAACATATGCTAATTTTACCAGAGAACTGATCCTTACACAGTTTTGCTACATCTATTTGCAAACAAGAGATCACGAAATGGGCTTTCACTGCTGGTAGCAATGGTCCCTGGAATGCATCTTCCTTAACTCTGGCATCTAATGGCAACTTCTGGGGAAGAGGACGGAGAACTGGTCAGAAAATGAGAACATTTCTCAAAAATATTTTTGTGAAAAATGTATTCCTTTTTCCCTATCCCAATATTTCATTTTTTTATCATCTTGCCTCAGAAGTGCCCCTTCCCCCCTCCACTCTCTGTTTCCAGAAAATGAATTAATGAGTGAGTAGGACCCCACACGCCTCCCTCCATACATATTTAGGAAAAAATCATTTTGGGATAATCAAAATATTCCATTTCAATAAAATCCAAAAGTTTCATTCAGATTTTGCCCTTTTTATTTTATAATGTATAATATAATCATGATAGAAGTTTCCAGGATTGTCACTGTCTCTCACTCTGAAGCCCCAAAAGTCTCGCGAGTCAGTATAAAGCAGTGGTGGGCAACCTGTGGCCCATCAGAGTAATCTGCTGGTGGGCCACGAGGCAATTTATTTACACTGACCGTCCGCAGGCACAGCTGCCCGTAGCTCCCATTGGCCGCTGTTCTCCAGTCCAGGCCAATGGAAGCTGCAGGAAGCAACATGGGCCACAGGGACATGCTGGCCACCACTTCCTGCAGCTCCCATTGGCCAGGAATGGTGAACTGCAGCCGCTGGGAGCTGCAGGCAGCCGTGCAAATGTAAACAAACTGTCTGGTGGCCTGCCAGCAGATTACCCTGATGGGCCGCAGACTTCCCACCACTGGTATAAAGCAATAGAAACCGTTATAAGCATGGCTGAACATTCTTTATGTTTAGAATAACACCAGATTCAACCACCTTTGTGTTTTAAGGTTTGTTACTGTCCGATTTTTAAATTCATTCATTTGGACTTTATGAATTACACCCAGTAGGTATTCAGCTACAGCCAAACATGGATCTATACCAAGGGGAGTCTATTTTTTGTCAGGGTCCAAATTTCTTGGTCAAGGTCAGTCAATCAGCACTGCTGTCAGAGCTGGGTAGCTAGAGAGTGGTGGCTGCTGGCTGGGTGCCTAGTGGTGGTGGTGGGGGTTTGTAAACTACTATAGACACATACAAGGGGCAGGGGGGGATGGCCAAATAAATTTAAGTTACCAAAAAATAATTTATAAAATGATTTATACCATGCCAAGTGTCCTAGATCATTGTGATATCAGAGGTGACTTCAACAATGCCTACTGTTACTCTACAGCTAATTTGCATGCAACAACTTTACTGGTTGTATGAGGTAGACTGCCTAGAGGGTGGATTACTTAGCACAGTGCTGGTATAAAATACAAATCAGAATGTTTGACCATGTCAAAATGTTTGTTTCAATTTTTCTAATGAACTGACATGTTTCCAAGGAATGTTTTGATTTTGATTAAATGCTATTTTCCAAGGGGCAAATGTTCTGTTGGAAAAATTTAGACCCTCTCTAGTGTTTTATACTTATACACAGCAGCACCAGAAGGAACCCAAAAACTTCACAAATTGTATACACACGGCACAACTGAAATAGCTGTCTCTGGGACAAGGATGGGAACTAGATAAGGCATGTCGTAGCAGGTTGGCAAGGAAAAACTTTGGCCAAAAGCACTGGGGCAAATGCCTACCCTTATGAAAAATGACACCTGTCAACTAACAATGTAATTTCCAAACAGCAGCAACCTTTGGTCAACACCTGCTAGAGTTGGATGCAATCCAGTGATTTAGGGCTGGTTTATGCTGGGGATTTCAGTTATCAGTCACCAGTCTGTAGTGCCACCATTGTCTCTCCAAAAGTGCAAACCTCTAGTGTAGAGATAGGCAAAGCCACTATAAACTACAATTTGCCTGGGTGGGTCATCTCTGCTTGAAATCAGTGTCAACTGCACTAATGAAAATCACAGTTAATGGAAGCGTTGCCCATCTACAATAGGGGTTTGCACTGGCGGCTGGGCAACAAAGGCTGAAACTAGATAAAATCCACAGCACAGACAAGAGCTTAGATGTGAAATTTGCAAGTTCCATAGGCCATCCAAACCCCTTTTTGTTATTAATTTTATGATTGCACTTGGCTTATCTCACCCATCCATTGAGCAGCTACCAATTTTAGATGCACTTCAACAAATATTGAAGGCTTCTAAATTAGCATTCTCTAATTTTTATTTCTATAACCTTATTTATCTTGTCTACATACTAACCTACAATCTCTCTGTTTCATCACACTCACACACTTTCACACACAGACACACGCACACACTTTTTTCCCAGTCTTCTGCTGTTTGTGATTTTAGACAGTTTTATTTATTAGAACAGGTTCATTATGTTTTGGATAAACTATTTCAGCATATATAGATTAGGGCTAACCAAGCCTAGAAAACTGAGCTGGGTGAAAATTTCTCAATGTAATTTTTTTTGTTTGACCAACTGTGTTTTTGTTTGTTTGCTGTTATTTTTGTTTCAGTCACCAAACCAAAAAGGTCCAGCCATAAAGGAAGTTGAAGATTTGATGCTTGGCTGTTTTAGCTGTTTGAGTGTTTTCTCCCACAGAGATAATATACAAATGGTTAAAGATACTTTACTCTAACTTTCTAAATTTCATTTAAATCTTAGGCTGAGACCAAGTAAAGAAAAATTCAACTCCAAGGGAAAATTTACCCAGAAAGTTGAGAGTCAGAACAAGAGTTATAAAAAAGGTTGGCAGTGGTATGTTTATAAAATCCAGTGCATACAAAATTCAAGAAGAGTTAAGGTTGAAGGCACAGTAGTAATCTGTTTGTTAGCTAGGGGGAACCAACAGACAAGTTAGTCAAAATTCAAAACAGTATAATAGTTAAAATGACCTGTAACAAAACCAGTTTCACTAATTTTCTTAAAAATGTTTCTGTACAGTTTGCTTGACTTTCAGAATAAAATTAAGCAAGCTTCAAGTCAATCCTGAAACTACAGGTTTTATGATGACACTGTTCCACAATCTACAATGTCAAGCATCCCTTATCAATTGCTAAAATGCTCTATTTTATCAGAATGGGAAGATAATATTTATGAAAAGCCCTTTAGCTGATGGTCTGAGAAATACTGATGTTCAATTTGGGACTAATCATTTCATGTTTATTCACTGCTATTTTTCAGAACTACTCACAAGTCCATAGTTATTATTCCATTTCCTTCTGCACATTTTTCTTTTGTACTTTCAATAAATACAAGGCTTTACCACAAGACAATTAGACAAGAACAAAAAACCAAACCAAACATACATAATGGTACAAGGCCAAACCATAGTAACACACAATTTCTTTTCCAGAATGCAGAAATTATGTACAGAAACACAAAAGACAAATGTATGTATATTGTGTAGTTGACAGAAATAAAACCTATTTATAAAGATCAACTGTTGTTTTCAACGGTATATTACCATTTCTGGAAAATCAATCTATAGTATTTTTAGTACAGGTTAGGAACTGTGAGCAATGATTGAATTATTTGCCAAGAACATGGTTAGACAGAGAGACTTGGAAAACTGGAAACTGTGATTTCTTTCCAAAGGAAAAGTATATCATAGTCGCAGCTGGCATCACTACATAGAGGACTTTAGGCTTTTAATGCATTTTATGAGAAACAACACATGTTTTAATATAGAGCAGCCTATTATTATCAGGTTAACAGGAGTTATTCTTTAATAGAGATTATCCAGGTCTATCTGAAATTTTAAGACACTGAGTTGTTTCTGAAATCCTGAGATTAATCTGAAAATATTTATACTACAGCCTGTAAAACAGAATACATACAAATGTTGAGGATACCTGCCTAATAATATTAATAACCACCTCTGAACTGAGTGAAACTTTTTAGTGAATAGCCCAAATGGTCAGCCCAAAACTATTCTTAAATCTGACATAAAGTCACTGAAAAGTTTCCATCAAAACATTATTTTTTAAAAAAAATTTAGGGTGGAGGACGACACTTAGGTGTCATTCCTAAACCAGCCACTGCAGGAAGCAGTGGTGCCACCCCCAGCCTCCCTCCTGATGTACAGCAGAGCTGAACTTCAGTTTCTCACACTGCAGTTCAAATCCCTGATATACATCAGGTAGAGGGGGATGCCAGGGAATTGAACTCAGATGTCTCGCATCAGTTGGAGTACCCTAACCACTGGGCTATGGGATATCCTACCTGAAGTCTCAATCTCTTCTGTTGAAACTGTTCCACTCATATAAAATACTTGAATAGTCATTAGGCCTTGAAAGAGAAAGCAAAAAAATAACAACTCTCTAGACTGGTGGTTAAAGCATTTCACTGGCACAGAGGTGACTCAAGTTCACATATGTGCTTCAATGTCTATTTAATTAGTTATCTGCAGCGTAACGGAATATTACATTGACAGGCTTACTAGATATGGACAAATTACATAACCAGAACGAACCCAAGTCTTGCTGTTTTTGGGACCCAATGTAAGACCAATCTTCTTGTTCCCTCAATTCTATGGTTTCTAAGAACATAAGAAGGGCCATAGTGGGTAAGACCAAAGGTCCATCCAGCCCAGTATCCTGTCTACCAACGGTGGCCAATGCCAGGTGCCCCGGAGTGAGTGAACGTAACAGGTAAAGATAAGTGATCTCTCTCCTGCCATCCATCACCCCCCTCTGACAAACAGAGGCTAGGGACACCATTCCTTACCCAGCCTGGCTAATAGTCATTAATGGATTTAGCCTCCATGAATTTATCCAGTTCTCTTTTAAACCCTGTCATAGTCCTAGCCTTCACAGCCTCCTCAGGCAAGGAGTTCCACAGGTTGACTGTGCGCTGTGTGAAGAAGAACTTCCTTTTATTTGTTTTTAACCTGCTGCCCACTAATTTCAATGGGTGGCCCCTAGTTCTGCTATTATGGGAACAAGTAAATAACTTTTCCTTATTCACTTTCTCCACACCACTCATAATTTTATATATCTCTATCATATCCTCCCTTAGTCTCCTCTTTTCCAAGCTAAAAAGTCCTAGCCTCTTTAATCTCTCCTCATATGGGACCCGTTCCAATCCCCTAATCATTTTAGTTGACCTTCTCTGAACCTTTTCTAATACCAGTATATCATTTTTGAGATGAGAAGACCACATTTGTACACAGTATTCAAGATTTGGGCGCACCATGGATTTGTATAAGGGCAATAAGATATTCTCCGTCTTATTTTCTATCCCTTTGTTAATGATTCCTAACATCCTGTTTGCTTTTTTGACTGCCGCTGCACACTGCATGGACGTCTTCAGAGAACTATCCACAATGACTCCAAGATCTTTTTCCTGAATAGTTGTAGCTAAATTAGCCCCCATCATATTGTACGTATAGTTGGGGTTATTTTTTCCAAAGTGCATTACTTTACATTTATCCACATAAATGGATAAATGTAAAGTAATGCACTTTGGAAAAAAGTATGGCCTGGCAACGTTTCTCTGAAAAACAAAGGACGAGCAGAGGGTCAGGTTTTAAGAGTGCAGTGTAAAACAAAGGCTGGAGGGAAAGAAAAGATTATAGTCCTTTCAAAAAAGAAATATTGCTTTTCATATTGGTGCCTAGGTATGCATAGATAGATAAGATAATACAAAGGGAGTTAGAACTCAAATGCCTAATGCACAGCTAAAAAAAAAAAAAAGTTTTCTTTTAAAGATCCCCCATTGTAACCCCTTCCACTAAGTGCTGTAAAAGCTCTTACTCAAGTTCTTTTGATCTTCCAAGAACATCTCTAGGAAAATGGAGGAAAACAAGAATTAATATTTTAAAAGATGAAAGCAAGCAGAAAAATAAATGTGAGTGAATAAAATGCTCTGAGTCTGCTTGAAGGAAAGTATCTTTCATCGTTCACTGAAAAGGTCTATTGCTATAGCAGTGGTGGTAACCAAAGATGGTACTAGTTACTGATGGTAGCAACAGTGGCATCTCTATGATCAAAATTTCAAACAGATGATATTAGATGCCTAAATCCATATTTAGCAAAGCACTTCACTACATCCTTAAATGTGAACACATGCTTGAGTCTCATTTAAGTCAGTAGCACTTAAACACGGTCCTAAAGTTAAGAATATGCTTAAATTAGGGCTGTCGATAAATTGCAGTTAACTCAGGTGATTAACTAAAAAAAATTAAATCACAATTTAAAAAATTAATCATGATTAACTGCAGATTTAATTGTACTGTTAAACAACAGAATACCAACTGCAATTCGTTAAATATTTTGGATGTTTTTCTACATCCAAAATATTTAATTAAATTGCAATTGGTATTCTATTGTTTAACAGGGTCAAATATATTGATTTCAATTATAACTCTGAATACAAAGTTTACAGTGCTCATTTTATATTATTTTTATTACAAATATTTGCATTTTAAAAATGATAAAAGAAATATTTTTCAGTTCACCGCATACAAGTACTGTAGTGTAATTCCTTTATCATAAAAGTGCAACTTACAAATGTAAATTTTTGTTACCTAACTGCACTGAAAAACAAAACAATGTTCACTCAGTCCTTCTTCTTGTTCAGCCAATCTCTAAGAGAAACAAGTTTGTTTACAGGAGATAATGCTGCCTGCTTCTTATTTACAACGTAACCTGAAAGGGAGAACACACGTTCACATGGGACTGTTGTTTCTGGCACTGTAAGGCCTTTATATGCCAGATCTCCTAAAAATTCATATGCCCCTTCATGCTTTTCGCATGCCTATTCCAGAGGACATGCTTCCATGCTGATGACGTCTGTTAAAAAGAAAAAGTGTTAATCATATTTGTGACTGAACTCCTTGGGGGAGAATTGTACGTCTCCTGCTCAGTGTTTTACCCACATTCTGCCATATATTTCATATTATAGCAGTCTCAGATGTTGACCCAGCAGGTTGTTTGTTTTAAGAACACCTTCACTGCAGATTTGACAAATTGCAAAGAAGGTACCACTGTGAGATTTCTAAAGATAACTACAGCACTGGACCCAAGGTTTAAGAATCTGAAGTGCCATCCAAAATCTGATTGGGACATGGTGTGGAGCATGCTTTCAGAAGTCTTAAAGAAGAGCAACACTCTGATGAAGAAACTACAGAACCCAAACTACCAAAAAAAGAAATTCAACCTTCTGCTGGTGGCATCTGACTGAAATGGTGAAAATAAACATGCATCAGTCTGCACTGCTTTAGTTCATTATCGAGCAGAACTTATGCATGTCCTTTGGCATGGTGATTGAAGCATGAAAGGACATCTGAATCTTTAACGTATCTCGCACGTAAATATCCTGCGACTCCAGCTACAACAGTGCCATGTGAACAGCTGTTTCCATTTTCAGGTGACATTGTAAACAAGAAGTGGGCAGCATTATCTCATGCAAATGTAAACCAACTTATTTGTCTGAGAAATTGGCTGAACAAGAAGTAGGACTTGTAGGTTCTAAAGATTTACATTGTTTTATTTTTAAATGCAGGTTTTTTTGTACATAATTTTACATTTGTAAGTTCAACTTTCATGATAAAGAGATTGCACTATAGTACTTGTATTAAGTAAATTGAAAAATACTATTTCCTTTATTTTTACAGTACAAATATTTATAATAAATAAATATGAAGTGAGTGCTGTACACTTTCTGTTCTGTGTTGTAATTGAAATCAATATATTTGAAAATGTGGAAAACATCCAAAAATATTTATATAAATAGTATTTGTAATGGGTGGGGTCACAGAAACCCGCTTTGGGACAGCCACTTGATGTGCCTAGACTACCTCTGAGCCTGTTTTCCCTGCCAGCTTGGGACTTCAGTCCCTTGCCTGGTTTGAGCCAGAAACACTTGCCTGCTGCAAACACAGATCCAAGTCTGAACTACATCCCCCACAAGCTGCAGGTTTAACTGAAAACAGTTTGAGAAGTGCTCCTGTTTCCAGCACTCACATACCCAGTCCCAAGGGGATCCAAACCCCAAATAAATCCGTTTTACCCTCTATAAAGCTTATACAGGATAAACTCATAAATTGTTCACCCTCTATAACATTGATAGAGAGAGATGCACAGCTGTTTGCCCGCCTCCCTCAGGTATTAATACTTACTCTGGGTAATTAATAAGTAAAACATGATTTTATTAAATACAAAAAGCAGGATTTAAGTGGTTCCAAGTAATAACAGACAGAACAAAGTGAATTACTAATCAAAACAAGATAAAACATGCAAGTCTAAGTCTAATACAGTAAGAAAACTGAATATAGTTAAAATTTCACCATCAGAGATGTTTCAATAAGCTTCTGTCACAGACTGGATGCCTTCCTAGTCTGGGCACAATCCTTTCCCCCTGGTACAGTCCTTATTCCAGCTCAGGTGGTAGCTAGGGGATTGCTCATGACTGCAGCCCCTTCTGTTTTGGTCTACTTCCTTATATATCTTTTGCACAAGGCGGGAATCCTTTGTCCCCCTCTGCGTTCCCACCCTTCCTTCAAATGGAAAAGCACCAAGTTAAAGAGCCATCTACAGTCAATTGTCCTGGTTAATGGGAGCCATAAAGATTCCAAACCACCATTAATGGCCCACACTTTGCATAATTACAATAGGACCTCAGAGTTTTATTTCATATTTCTAGTTTCAGATACAAAAATGATACATTTATACAAATAGGATGAATACATGCAGAAGAACATAACCTTTGCACAGATATGTTACATGGCATATATAACATAAAACATATTCCAGTTATGTGATATTTACATTCATGAGCATATTTCTATAAAGCATTATGGAGTGAAACATCACAGTATTCTATTATTTTTAACAGCGCGATTAATCTCGTGATAAATCGTGATTATTTTTTTTAATTGCTTGACAGCCCTTGCTTAAATGCTTTGCTGACTAGGGAGTGGACTGCTGAACTGGGGCCTAGATTTTCAGATTTGCTAAGCAACAAACAAATCTCATGGAAGTGAGTGAGAGCTGCATGTGTTCAGCACCCAAGTTTTAAAGTTATGACCTTAGTGTAGACAGGGGTGCTGGGTTTTTCACCATTGTGTTATCTAGAGCTCTTCGGAGCACAGTTAGGTGACACAATGGTAAGAAAAGTAGACACAGCCTTAGGAAAGGATTTACCCTGAAATAGTTGGGGATGAAGTAGCTGCAAGAGAGATGTTAATTTTTAATATATTTTTTGTGAGTGCTTTATTTGCTGTTTTGTTTTTAGTAGAATGGGAAATACAGACTACTATATGACACTTTTCTTTATAACTACAATAATACAAAAGGTGTCAGGAGCATAAAACAGGCCTATTCATAAATCCAAATACATAAAATAAATACAGAAATAAAAAGCCTCAATTCTTTTCTGGGAATAAATTTGCAAATTTTTCTTTTTTTATGTGATTTGAATCTATTTGCAAATGTTTTCAGTGTGAAATTCACCTCAGAGTCTGCCAAGACCTATCTGAATCCCTCCTGCACATCACCTAGGGAACAAACAAGGCTCCACCATCCCTGGACTGCTCTTTGCAAGATCTAGGCAACTTTTAATTGACATGCAAGCTGATTTTGAGAGCTTAAGTGGTACCTAGCTCTCATACTTACCCTCTGCGGAGCAAATAAACATTTGTATTGGGGTAGCACCTCAAGATTACAGCCAAGTTTGAACCCATTGTGCTAAGTGCTGTCCAATCACATAATACAGCTACTGAATAACTCACAAAATATTTAAGCAGAATTGCACATAATCACAGAGTCCTAAGGTGCTTTCAAAAGTTAGAAGGCCAGGGGAGCAGCCCAGCCACCTCCATGAAAAAAAAAACTGCACTGAGTGAGGTGGAAAGGTGCAGAAATGGTGAAAGATAGCTAGACAACCCCGAGACCACAAGATGACAAAATGGGAAAGGAAAGCTATAGCGAGGAGGAGAAAAATCAGATGGGGTGATCTCCAAACCTTGACAAAAACTGCCAAACGTGACTCTTTTTCTGGGCTGATTGAAGCTCTCCTTAAGTAATAATATATGGGTAGA
This sequence comes from Dermatemys mawii, assembly GCA_007922305.1. Taxonomy (NCBI): domain Eukaryota; kingdom Metazoa; phylum Chordata; order Testudines; family Dermatemydidae; genus Dermatemys; species Dermatemys mawii. Next base: position 3,109,150 of record ML677365.1, on the reverse strand, counting down.
TTTAAAACTAGATTAAAACTCCAGCTCTGCTGCTCTTGCGCACTCAAATATATCTCCCACTGACTTCAGTCAATTTAGGTTGGGTTTTCTCTACGCATTTAGGCTGTACACAGGACTTCGGGTAACAGCTACAGGAATGTTTAATAATTATTTCGACCACAGGAGGGCTCCCATGTTTCATGAATGCACCTGGAAACCCACTGAAAATAGTGAGAATAATTTATGGCAAAGGAAGGACTAGGGTGATAGAGTTGAAACAAAGCGCATCCTTTAGTTCAGGCTCAAGTCTCTATGCAGCCAAGAAGTTACATAAATTGGAAACGTTATATATAAACAGTTTTTCTTCAACAAAACACCAAGAAGAAAAAGAACAAATGTTTCCCTACAACTTTTGTTTTTATTATATCTCCATAAAAGGGGCACCTACTGAAATGTGTGATGTTAACTTATATGTTCTCCAGGGGGACCCCCACAACTTCTTGACACATGCCCTCAACAGAAGACATAAGAGCTGCATAGGCTTTATATTAGTTCATTCCCCAGGCATGAATTTTAAAAATCCAATTCAGCTCCCATTGACGTCAATGGAAAGACTTCCTTCAGCCTCAGTGAAAGTTGCAGTGGGCCCAAGTTGCAGTATTTGAGTGGAAGGCCAGCTTCCCCTATGAGTTCCAGTCCTGACTAGATAGAAGAGTTCATGCTCTTTTTCTTACTTGGCTTCGAGTCACAGGGGAGGGAATACTCAACTTATTCTATTGAGGAGTTATGTTAAATCTGTATTTACCCAAGAGTTTGTATTAACCTGGTCAAACAGGTCAAGGCCTGTACTGAGAATTTCCAGTTCATGCTATAGATCATTGACCTAATAGACCTGATGACTTTAAGTGGTTTCAGGCAGACACCACCTACATGGAGTAGTTTTAAACGTTACAAACTCTTATGAAACTTTTCATTTCCAAAAACTGGTCCTGTGTTCATAGAGTGGAAATCAAACTTGGTGTATTTTTTTAATGTATTTTAATGAATTATAATTTACAAAAAAATACTTTGTTGGAAGGCACCCAAACCAGATTAGAGTTCATGATTAATACCCCCGAGATAAAAGCTAGAATCACATTCAGTACTTGCACAGTATCATTCTAAAACAAGCCAAACAGATAACTTCTAAATTTTAACAAGGTCTTAAAGCCACAAGATACAGGTGAGCCCTGAAACTTGATTTTTGGGCTTATTATTTTGTTATTGCTTTGTAGCTATTCCTGGGTCAATCATCGTAGAGCACTTCAAAACTATCAGTGATTTAAACTCCACAACATCGCTGTGAGTTAGCTCAGTATTATCCTCCCCATTTCTACAGATAAGTAAATAGCTCTGTGCCTTTGTTTCCCTGACATGTGCACGGTCACCTAAGAAGACTGAGTTAGAGTGGAGAAAAGAACTAAGATCTCCTAAGTCTCCATCCTGTGTCCTAATTGTAGGGCCATAGTTCTGCGAGGTTGAATGGCAGGACTTTTAATGCAAATGGCGGCAGATTCTCATCTGAGGTGGGTCAATAGGCATAGTTATTCACTGTTGGGAGTTTTATGCTACCCAGTGTAAATCCTAAAGTATATTACAATTTTAATTTGGGTTGTCTTTCACACACATGGCTTCCCCACACACTTTGTAAAGTTTGATTACAGCTGAGCCACAAGAGTGGCATTACACTGTAGTTAAGGTTGTAACTAACTGTCTGTTATATGATCAGTGGTGACTATTTCCTATCTCCCTGCCCTCTTCTGCTGAAACCTCTTCCAGAAAATTGATTCCCACCTAGAATTTCATATGCAATTCTCTAGCCAGAGGAGAGGGCTCTTTTGGTGTGGAAAGTCTGAGGTTAACCAGAGCAGATGTCAAGGTTTTGACACTTGAGAGCTCTCTCACCATACTAACGTCATCCCTCAGGTAGGGCCTTGTCTAGAGTAGACAGTCTACTCCAAGAATTTGGTTTGGAGGATGTTATTAAGTTGACCTCAGCAGCAATTACTGTATTGTACTGGTTTAGAGAAGCTGATTGCACTGATCTACAATTTTTTAGAAGTCGTCTGCTTCAGAGATAAAATGCGATATTTATTATGTATTTTGATGTGCTGAATTCAAATATGACAATTAAAACAACTGATTGGCTACTGTTTCTAAGATATTTAAGTTTTTACATTTTGTGTCTATGTATATTGTGTAGATAGTAGAGTTTTAATCATAAATTGTAAACCTAGGTCTTTTCATGTGTTTATGGTTGCTTTACGTGATAATATTTCACCTGTCCTGTTTATGTAACACTTTAAAAATCAGCAAAAGGGTTATATAAATAAAATGTATTATGAAACAAAAGGCAAAAAACTATTATGTACATAGTTTAGTCCTATTCAGCATCTACTCGGCGCTTCTTGGCTTGTCTCTTGTATTCATTAAATGGAGCATCTCTTGTCACTGTCCAGCAATAGTCTGCAAGCATTGATGGACTCCATTTGCCCTGATAGCGTTTCTCCATTGTTGCAATGTCCTGGTGAAATCGCTCGCCGTGCTCCTCGCTCACTGCTCCGCAGTTCGGTGGAAAAAAAATCTAGATGAGAGTACAAAAAATGTATCTTTAATGACATGTTGCAACCAAGGCTTTTGTATGCCTTGAGGAGGTTTTCCACCAACAACCTGTAGTTGTCTGCCTTGTTGTTTCTGAGAAAATGTATTGCCACTGACTGGAAGGCTTTCCATGCTGCCTTTTCCTTGCCATGCAGTGCATGGTCAAATGCATCATCTCAAGGAAGTTCACGAATCTGAGGACCAACAAAGACACCTTCCTTTATCTTAGCTTCACTTAACCTTGGAAATTTTCCACGGAGGTACTTGAAAGCTGCTTGTGTTTTGTCAATGGCCTTGACAAAGTTCTTCATCAGGCCCAGCTTGATGTGTAAGGGTGGTAACAAAATCTTCCTTGATTCAACAAGTGGTGGATGCTGAACACTTTTCCTCCCAGGCTCCAATGACTGTCGGAGTGGCCAATCTTTCTTGATGTAGTGGGAATCTCTTGCACGACTATCCCATTCGCAGAGAAAACAGCAGTACTTTGTGTATCCAGTCTGCAGACCAAGCAAGAGAGCAACAACCTTCAGATCGCCACAAAGCTGCCACTGATGTTGGTCATAGTTTATGCACCTCAAAAGTTGTTTCATGTTGTCATAGGTTTCCTTCATATGGACTGCATGACCAACTGGAATTGATGGCAAAACATTGCCATTATGCAGCAAAACAGCTTTAAGACTCATCTTCGATGAAGAGTCTCCACTCATCTGGATAATGAACGAGGTTGAGGGCTGGCATCACACCATCGATGTTGTTGCAGGCTACAAGATCACCTTCCATGAAGAAGAATGGGACAAGATCCTTTTGACGGTCACAGAACATGGAAACCCTAACATCACCTGCCAGGAGATTCCACTGCTGTAGTCTGGAGCCCAACAGCTCTGCCTTACTCTTGGGTAGTTCCAAATCCCTGACAAGGTCATTCAGTTCAGCTTGTGTTATGAGGTGTGGTTCAGAGGAGGAGGACGGGAGAAAATGTGGGTCTTGTGACATTGATGGTTCAGGACCAGAAATTTCATCCTCTTCCTCGTCTGACTCAAGTGAGAATGATTCTGGTGCATCAGGAACCGGCAGTCCTTCTCCATGGGGTATTGGGCGTATAGCTGATGGAATGTTTGGATAATGCACAGTCCACTTTTTCTTCTTTGACACACCTTTCCCAAATGGAGGCACCATGCAGAAGTAACAATTGCTGGTATGATCTGTTGGCTCTCTCCAAATCATTGGCACTGCAAAAGGCATAGATTTCCTTTTCCTGTTCAACCACTGGCGAAGATTTGTTGCACAAGTGTTGCAGCATACCTGTGGGGCCCACCTCTTGTCCTGATCTCCAATTTTGCAGCCAAAATAAAGGTGATAGGCTTTCTTAACCATAGTGGTTATACTGCGCTTTTGTGACGCAAAAGTCACTTCACCACAAACATAGCAGAAGTTATCTGCACTGTTCACACAAGTATGAGGCATCTCTGCTCACTTTGGCTAAACAGAAATGTGTCCCTTTGCAAAATCAAAAACACTGACAAATAAGAGAGCACGACACTGTATGATTTCTAGAGCTGATATAGGGCAATTTGTTCAGCAGAGTGATGTAAGCTTCGTTATGATTGCATCATCCATGACTTCTAGGAATAACATGATGCAATTCATATCATGTATGACGCAATACCAGCTTCAGATTGCATCATTCATTGTTTTGCCTAAAAAGCAAGTACTGTCCAAACCCAGTCATAGATTTATTCATAGTTCCAGTCAAAGATGTATTTTAGTCATTTCTGGTTTAAATTGAGATCCCTTCCCTTTATAACTCACTTATCCTCTGCCATTCCCATGTCAAGGGTCGTATATACTGACCCAATAGCATATCTTGAAAACTAGAGCCAATCAACAATTTTAAGCATCATCATTTTCGTTCTCAGTGACCCAGAATTGGTAAAGTTTGACTACATTTATTTCAGAAGCATTTTGGCTGTAGAGCAGTGTTGTGCAACTGTTTGTTATAGGTCTCTGAATCCTTGACTTCTCCATCAGAGCTGACAGTCTGAGGGCCAAATTCTGCTCTCACTTACACCACTATTACATGGGAGTAACCCCTGGTAACCCAGTGGAGTTATTCCGGCTACATTACTGCAAAGAGCATCAGGGTCAGGCCCCTGGACGGTGAACCCTGTTAACCCTCTAGCTGTTGATGGTTATCTGTATTTTCATTTTTAATCCAAGTCTAGCTAGAGTACAACCATATCCTTAAAAAATATAAACAGAGAGATCACTGGGGTGAAAAATGGCTGTTAAGATGTTTCCTAAAAAGTCATGGGCCTGTCTCGCTAGTTGCCCAAGTGCCTCTCTCATATTTCTGCTGCTGCCACAAATCCCATCTCCCGAGTCCCACTAGCTGCCATCTTACAATGAACTAGAGTCCAGCCTACTTCCTTCACCCTGCATACAGCTATTAAAACCCCCACTGCTGTATGTATATATATATATATGGCTCTATTCCTTCCTCACTCCAGAAACAGGCTTGATTTGCCCTTTACCTCATTACTGCCACACAAAATAGCCAAGAGGCCAGACCACCACACTGAAACATGCACTAGCATGAAAGCAGCATCCATTGCATTGTCATTTGTTGTTGATACAGTGAAAAGCTCCAGTACCTGGTGCAGTCTTTATAACACATCAATAAAGCCCTGTGGCGGTGTTCGTACCTCGCCGGCCCCCTTATGGAGTCCCAGGGGGAAGGGGGCGAGGGATCCCTGACTCTTCTACACCTCCACCTGTCTTCTCCCAGGGTAGCGTGGCTCAATGGCCAAATGGCCAGAGTCACCGGAGCTCCCCTCTCTCAGGGGGTACCGTGGCCCAATGGCCGGAGTCACTGGAGTTCCCCTCTCTCAGGGGCTAGCATGGCCAATGGCCAGAATCACTGGAGCTCCCCTCTCTCAGGGGGTAGCGTGGCTCTATGGCCCAATGGCCAGAGTCACCAGAGCCCCCCTCTCTCAGGGGGTAGCGTGGCCCAATGGCCAGAGTCAC
>ML677365.1:2958502-3103497 GCA_007922305.1 Dermatemys mawii | reverse complement strand
GTCACCGGAGCCCCCCTCTCTCAGGGGGTAGCGTGGCCCAATGGCCAGAGTCACTGGAGCTCCCCTCTCTCAGGGGGTGACGCGGGCCAGTGGTTGTGGGGGTAGGGGGACCCGGGCCTGCCCACTCCACTGGGTCCTGACCCAGGGCTCACCTGTTAGTGGGGGCTTCCCTGCCCCTAGCTCAGCGGGGATCCACCCGCAATATGCCAAGCGTGCATGTCCCTTTAAATGGCCCCTGGGTCTTTTCCTACCCGCACCGCTGAGCTTTCGGCATCCAGGGGTTTCCTGTAGCGTTCCCCCTCTGGGCCGACATCTGGCTGGGCTTCAGGCTGCGTCGCTGCTGGGCTGGCTTTAGGAACCCAGGATCCCGGCTGTACTTCCGTGGGAGCTGGCAGGGTGCATTCTTCCCCTCCGGCAGTCACCCCAGACTGAGCAATACTGGTCTGGCAGCGTGAGCATTCCCAGTAGGACTTCCAGGGTGGGGCTTCCTCTGCTAAGAGGGAGTGGTTAACCCCTTCTATCCCAGTGCAGGGCTGATCTGCCCCGTCACACACCCTCCCCCTTAGAACGGCGTCCAGGGTCTTCTCTGCTCTGCCCTCCTCCGCACCCTCTTCCTCCCCTGCCCAGGAGAAGAAGTCTGCATTCCCGTGGGCCTTACCTGGTCTGTGCAGCACTTGGAAGGAGTAGGGCTGGAGGCACAAGTACCAGCGCATGATCCGGCCATTCGTGTCCTTCATACTGTTAATCCAGCGAAGGGGGGCATGGTCCGTTACTAGAAGGAAGGGGTTCCCCAACAAATAATATCGCAGCGTGTCAACTTCCCGTTTAACCACAAGGTTAAAGTAGAATAGTGCGCCTCACGGGGGAAAAGTTTTCGGCTGATATATAACACAGGGTGCTCTGCGCCACCTACCTCTTGTGACAACACCGCTCCTATACCCACCCTGGATACGTCCGTCTGGAGGATGAATGGTTTCGTGAAGTCGGGTTGAGTCAACACCAGCTCCTGGGTCGGCCGATCTCGAAGAGCACAGAAAGCCTTCTCACATTCTTCTGTCCGTTGGACTTTCTGAGGTTGTGTCTTTTTCGTCAGGTCGGTCAAGGGTGTGGTAGTGTTGAGAAATTGGGGATAAACCGTCTGTAGTACCCCACCAGTCCCAAAAACTGATGGACCTGTCTCTTTGACTTAGGGGTGGGATATTCCTTCAAGGCTTGGACCTTATCTACCATAGGGCGTACTTTCCTCCGTCCCACCATATAGCCCAAGTATGTCACCTCCTGTTGTCCCAGATGACACTTGGTCGGATTTGCTGTGAGGCCCGCATCGCCCAGGGCTTGTAACATCTTGGTTAAGTGCTGGATGTGGTCTTCCCAGCTGGTGCTATAAATGACAATGTTATCAATGTAAGCTGCCGCATACTGACTGTGTGGGCTCAAAACCTGGTTTACAAGTCACTGAAAGGTCGCCTCAGCCCTGTGCAATCCAAAGGGCATCACCGAGAACTGGCAGAGGCCAAACAGGGTGGGGAACGCAGTCTTTCCCGGGAGGTCGGTGTCAGGGGGATCTGCCAATACCTCTTAGTTAAGTCCAGGGTGGAGATAAATGCTGCGTGGCCCAACCTCTCCAACAATTCATCCACCCGGGGCATGGGGTAAGCATCGAAGCGGGAGATGGCATTCACTTTTCGGAAGTCGATGCAAAACCTCACTGAGCCATCCGGTTTCGAGACCAGCACTATAGGACTTCTCCACTCACTCCTTGACTCTTCCACCACCCCCTGGGCCAACATAGATTCCAACTCCCTCCTCACGGTCTCCCACATCTTTCGAGGGAGTGGACGATGATTCTCTCTCACCTTTTGGCCCGGGGGAGTGGTGATATGGTGGTAAATCAAGGATGTTCTCCCTGGCCGGGCCAACAGCACTGTGGGGAAGGCGGCTACCAGCTGTCTCAGCTGTTCTTGTTGGACAGGCTTAAGCTCTGGGCTAATGGCGATCATGCCCGACTCCTCACATTCATCAGCTACTGGCCCCAGTTCAGATTCGGGGGGGTACAGGGCTATCATAAAGCCCACCCGTTTCTTCCAAGCCTTCAGCAGGTGTTACGTCCGGACAGCTGGATCTCGTAATCAACTGGCCCCACCCTTCGGACTACTTCAAATGGCCCCTGCCACTTGGCTAATAGCTTAGACTCCAATGACGGCAACAACAACAGGACCTGGTCCCCCAGCTCGAAGCTCCTTACCTTGGTCCCTCGACTGTACTGGGCTTCCTGGTGGCGCTGGGCCCGTAACAGGTTCTCCCTGGCCAGGGTACCTAGTTCCCGAAGTCACTCCCTCAGGTGGAGGATATATTGGACTGAGCTCTTGACCCAGGTTTCTTGCTCCTCCCAAGTCTCTCTTAATAGGTCTAAGATCCCCCGGGGCTGTCTCCCATAGAGAAGCTCGAACAGGGAAAAACCCTGTGGAGGCTTGTGGTACCTCACGTACGGCGAAAAGAAGCGCAGGTAGAAACTTGTCCCACTGGCGGGGGTCCTCTCCCACAAACTTCCTCAGCATCGCCTTCAATGTCCCGTTAAAACGCTCTACCAACCCATCAGTCTGAGGATGGTAGACGGAGGTCTTCAGGGCCCGGATGTTCAGCAGTCGGCAGAGCTCAGCCATCAACTTAGAGGTCACGTTCGTGCCTTGGTCGGTCAATATCTCTCGGGGTAACCCCACCCGGGAGAATATCTGTAATAGCTCAGTCGCGATGACGGGGGCCGTGGCGGTTCGTAACGGCACTGCCTCCGGATACCGGGTCGCATAGTCAACGACCACCAAGATGTACCTGTGGCCTGAGCTGCTTTTCTCCAGGGGTCCCACCAGGTCAAGGCCGATCCGTTCGAAGGGCGTGCCGATCACTGGCAGAGATATCAGGGGCGCCCTCGGTATCCCTTTCAGGCCAGCGTTCTGGCACTCTGGGCAGGAGGCTCAATAATGGCGGACCTCTTGATGTATACCAGGCCAAAAGAACTGTTGGGCTACCCGTAAGAACATCTTTTCTCGCCCTAAATGCCCAGCCCAGGGAACGGCATGGGCCAAATGGAGTAGCCTGCTTCGGAACCTCCGGGGTACTAGCAATTGACACACTTCCACTTGGGTCCCTGGTTCCTGGGCCACCTGGTACAGCAGGTCTTTGTGGATCTCAAAGTGGGGGCCCTGCGGTGGAGCCTGCCGGGGGCGGGCCTCTGTGTCCCAGTTGGCCGCCTGCTTCCAGGCACGACTAAGACTGGGGTCCCCCTTCTGTTCCTCTAGGAAGTCCCGGTCGATGTCTAGCCACTCGCCTTCGGGTCCCGCCGAACTGTGGGTCAGGGTCCGTCTTTCTTAGGTTACTCGGGGCTCTCCTGACGTCCCTTCCAAGGGGTCCTGTGACTCGGGTTGGCCTAGCAAACCCAGCCTCTCGCTGTGGAGTCGGTCCTTCTTGTCAGGCAGTTCGTTCCACCCCTTTATAAGGGCCGTAAAGCCTGGCCAGTCCCGACCCAACACTACTGGGTACGCTAGCTTGGGCGCCACCCCCTTCAGGCAATGAGCTTCTTGGTGGGCCACTCCCAATAGCACCCAAATAGTGGGGTATGATTTCACGTCCCCATGTATACATTGAAGCAATATTGGGGTCCCGGCGGGGTGGGAGTCCCTTAGCAGTCCCTTGTGAATGACAGTCTGGCTGCACCCTGAATCGGCCAGGGTTGAGACCCCCTCCACTTGCACCAGGATCACGATTTTTTGAGGGTTCGTCCCTCCGCGCTCGTCGATCTGCCGTCAGGACTTGCCCGTAATTGCAGTCCATATAAGGGCATTCCCTCCTGAAGTGCCCCGCTTGCCCACACTGGTAGCACCTATCCCGGTCCCCCATTGGGAGCGGGGTGCCTTGCGTGGGGCTCGCTTCATGAGCTGGTTCCTCCTGGTCACGTGGTGGCTGTGGCCCTAAAGAGCCTCGAACCCTGGGGGCAGTCGGGGCCACAGCCTGCCGCGTGGGCAAACGGGGACTTCCCCTGCCAGTCCTGGGTGCCAGTCCCCCTGTCCAGACGCCTTCGTTCTCGAGCCCGCACGCTCTTCAGGCTCCGCTGCCATGTAGTCTTCTGCCAGGGATGTGGCCTCCGCCAGGGTCTTGGGCCGGTGCCGCTGCACCCACTCTTTACAGCCCGTGGGGAGGATACGGAGGAACTGCTCCAGCGCCACAGTCTCGGCTACCTGACAGCTAGTACGGCGTTCAGGCTCGAGCCACCTCCAACAGAGATCTCGAATTCTCTGGGCCACTGCCCAGGGCCTGCCCCCAGCTGGGTATTTCTCGCGTCGTAGTCTCTGCCGGTACGTGTCGGGGTTTATGCCTGTCTGATCGAGGATGGCGTCCTTCACCTTCTCGTATCGCAGGACCTCCTGGGGGTCGAGACTGCAATAAGCGGCTTGTGCGGGCCCAGTTAAATAAGGGGCTAAAATAGTGGCCCAATGCTCACGGGGCCATCGGGCGGCTGTAGCCACCGGCTCAAAGGTTATCAAAAAGGCCTCAGGGTCATCCCCGGCCCCATCTTTGTCAACCGCACCGGTAAGCCCCCCAGGCCATCCCCCGTCTCTCCTCCGGCGGGGCTGGTGCGGGGGCTGATCGCTGACTTCAACAGGGTCACTACCTGCTGGAATAGGCGATCCTGACTCGCTTGCTGCTGGGTGGTTAAGTCCTGGATCAGCTGCTGCTGCGCCTCTAATTGCTTCATGGCCTGCAGCTGCTGCTGCGTAGCCAATTGTTGTAACAGCTGCGACTGCTGTTGTTGTTGTTGTACAGCTTGCTGCTGTTGGTTGTCGAGCAGCCATTTCAATAGCTTGTCGGTCTCCAGCATCTTCAATTGGGTCCTTCTAGCAGGCCCCGATCGGTGCCTGCATTCTCCACCAGTTGTGGTGGGGTTCGTACCTCGCCAGCCCCCTTATGGGGTCCCAGGGGGAAGGGAGTGAGGGATCCCCGCCTCGTCTACACCTCCACCTGTCTTCTCCCGGAGTAGCATGGCTCAATGGCCCAATGGCCAGAGTCACTGGAGCTCCCCTCTCTCAGGGGATAGCGTAGTCCAATGGCCAGAGTCACTGGAGCTCCTTCTCAGGGGGTAGCGTGGCCCAATGGCCAAAGTCACTGGAGCTCCCCTCTCTCAGGGGGTGATGCGGGCCAGTGGTTGTGGGGATAGGGAGACCCAGGCCCGCCCGCTCCACCGGGTCCCGACCCAAGGCTTACCTTTTAGTGGGGGCTTCCCTGCCCCTAGCTCGGCAGGGATCCCCCCACAACACGCCAAGTGTACGTGTCCCTTTAAATGGCCCCTGGGTTTTTTCCTACCTGCACCGCTGAGCTTTCGGCATCCAGGGGTTTCCTGTAGCGTTCCCCCTCTGGGCCGACATCTGGCTGGGCTTCAGGCTGCGTCGCTGCTGGGCTGGCTTCAGGAACCCAGGATCCCGGCTGTGCCTCCGTGGGAACTGGCAGGGTGCATCCTTCCTCTCCGGCGGTCACCCTAGACTGAGCAATCTGGCAGGCTTTTATACTGGTCTGGCAGCGTGAGCATTCCCAGTAGGACTTCCGAGGTGGGGCTTCCTCTGCTAAGAGGGAGTGGTTAACCCCTTGTATCCCAGTGCGGGGCTGGTCTGCCCCATCACAAGCCCATCATATGGACGAAAGAAGGGACAGAGGTAAGGCTGCTTGCGGAACCTTATTTCAGTCTCTCGAATTTTACACTTTTCTTTACAGCTACACATTTCTCAGCACTTTTACATATTTAAAACTTTAGGTCTTCTCAGGACAAATTATTTGGTGGCCTCAGAGTGTGGCCACCAACTTTTGCTGGTGGCAGCTCACACACTTTTTCTTAAAACACTTAATGAGCTTTAGGAAAAACAAATAAATATGTCCATAGACACAGCCAAATCATTGTAATTTATTGCTAGCTAATAAGTCCATTGTGAAAAGTGGTATTGCCAAACATACAAGTGTCTAACTTTTCACAGCAGACTTACTCAGCTCTGGCAAGCCTGGGGACAAATGAAGCCCCGGATGCGAGGTCTGGGGAGGCAGTGGGCACCGGGGGCAATGGGAGTAGGTGGCTGTGGGAGGTAGCAGGGAGCTAGAACCTGAAGCCCTGTGGCCAGGGTCTGGGGATGGAGCTTGAAGCTGCTTGAGTGGACTCTGAGGCTGGAGCCTGAAGCCCCATAGCCATAGCCTGCAGCCATGCCAGGGCTGAAGCCCAAAGCCTGAGTCCCACTATCCATGGGAAGGCAGAGAACTCACTGGCTGCCTGCTCCCCCCGCATTGCTTTGCTCCTCCCACCCCGATCACAGCCCAGGAAGCTGTGGCCACAAGAACCACCTTTGGCCGCTGCATGCGGCCATGGCGTCCGCATATGAGAAATGCTATGAATAGGCCAGTTGTTAACCCTAATTTTACTTTTCAAAGGTAGGTAGTTTCTAGACAAAATGTGTTTTCCCTTGGAAAAAAAAGTTAATTTTTTTTTAAAAAAATCTGATTTTCTCTTTCTCCCCTCAGCAGCCATGGTCCTGGCTGCATAGCCCTGTCCTAGGGATCAGATCTGTTTGGTCGAAAGTGGGGGCTAGCTGTCTATAAGGGGAGGGCTCAGAAGCAGGCTAAGGCAGAAGGGGCTGGACCTGGGGCTAGTCTTCCCAAACGGAGGGGTTCACATAGTGCCCATGTCTCTCCTCCCTTTCATTCCAATTTTGTCCTCTCCCCCACCCTGTCAGTCAGTCAGAGCTAGGTTCTCTCTCCTCTTGTGCAGCAAACAGAACTGTTCATTAAATTTTACATCTGGTCCAAAAACATAAGAGCAGCCATACTGGATCAGACCAACGGTCCATCTAGCCCAGTTCTTTTTTTCTTATAGTGGGCAATGCCAGGTGCCCCAGAAAGAATGAACAGGTAATCATCAAGTGGATCCATCCCTTGTTGCCCATTCCCACCTTCTGACAAACTATTCCAAGGTAAATTCTCATGAAGAACATTCCCCATTTTGGTCAAGTCTTCTTTGTGACAAAGTTTCCAACATTCTCTAGCTATTTCCATTTGCAGATTAATTAATTAGAGCTTGCAAATCGACTATTAATATTGGTCTGATTTCTTTGCCAGCTAAATTCCTTACGGTGAAACATGTATGACAAATCCCAATGACCTTCATCTGCCTTTTGATCAGCAGATTCAGAAAACAACAATATTGATGTTATGCTTCAAAATAACTAGGGCTGTCAATTAATCACAGTTAATGCCCGGGATTAACTGAGAAGAAAATTAATGCATTAAAATTACCACGTTAATCACATACCTCTGGGCACGGAGGGAGGCATCGGCACATCAGGGGGAGGGGGCTGAAGCCTCAAAAGAGAAAAATGGCTGAAGTCTGCAGCCTGGTGCCCTGAGCCCCAACTGGGGCTGAAGCCTGGAGCCCCCAGCCCCAAGCCTATATCTCAAAATATAGGAAACCACCAACATTTTAAAATAAATGGTATTCTGCTATTGTTTAAACACTGCAATTAAAACTGCAATTAATTTTTTTAATCTCATTTAATCATGATTAATTTTTTTAATTGCTTGACTGTCCTAAAAATAACTCATGCATTAGTTATGAACACTACATTATGCAAGAGGAAAGTTTAAAGAGACTGTTCTTTGTGCACTGAGATTCAGGAAAATATTTAAACAGTTTACATCCCATTGGTTAAAACTTTTGACTTGTAAATGCAAGGAAACAAGTGGTTTTGTTTACTGCAGTTTACTGCACCAATGCTGCTTTTAATGTCAACATACATTTTTGGTAAATGTTAGCTTGTACTCTGTAGTGATGGGCTGTTTGCAGTAACCTTGGGACTACTGTTCTTATCTTGTATTTACAAAACAAGTGCAAAGAAGAAACTAGATTAGGTTTTTTCCACAGTGTTTAAAATACCTTTTCTCCTGTCTTGAATGAGGGCTGAACTTTAAACACACCAAACACATATGGCCCCCACTTTGAAGCTGCCCAGTTAATAGATTATCATCCATTTGCTGGAAGCTTTATTCTCACAATGTATACTTTTCTTATCAGCACATATTCCATACATCAGAATGGGTGCATGAGCTGTATGGCATTCCATTTAGGGACAGACTAAAGTAAAATCCATGGATTTCAGCTGGGCTGGAGGCTACTGATCCACAAAGTTTGCAGCTAAAGATACCCAGATGACCCCACCACTACAAAATACTGACATCCAAGCTGGAACCTGGAGAAAGCGTTGGCAGGGAGCAAGGACTGCCACTAACGCTTTGATTTGTTGTTTGGTTGGATTGGATACAGGCCCCACTGAGGCTTAATCCAGCGCTAATTTACTGTACTCAATGTACTAGACTTTTGCCTCTGGAATCCTGCATTTAAATTTAAGTCACATGAGGAATATATTTTCCACTCTCAACTTTCCTCTTTATAGAATTACTACTGCATGCTTTTCTCAGCCTTGGCAACTCTGCCCTGGAGAGGTTTAGGGTTGCGATGATCTGGGCATGAAAACAGGAGAGTGGTATTCTAGCCTCCTGCATAGAACTATTCACAGCTCACTGTGTTGAATGCACAGCTTTGAACAAATGACAACCTTTGTGCCTCAATTTCCCCATCTGTAAAACAGAGATAATTGCTACGTTGCAAGGAATGGGGTGAAAGACAGTTAATTCCTGATTGCAAAAGCAGCACAAGATCCCTAGATGAAATACACAGCTGTAAGTGAAAACATTACCAGACTTGTAGATCAGAGGCACTTCAGCAGATCTGCAGTACCTACCACAAACTTCTTTTAAGAGCATTAAAATTCTCTAGTCATCAATCAAAATTTGGAAGAATGTGCAGCAGCTCAACTATCTAGGAATGGGTACAATAGACAGGTCCTATGCAAAGTTCAAGAAAAAAAACAGGGGGAGGTGGAGAGGCTTCCTATTCATTCTTGGAGTTGTGAGCAATATACACAGGACCAAAGAAGAATCAGAGAGGTAGCCGTGTTTGTCACTTCTGCAATTCCAGACTAAGAGTCCTGTGGCACCTTAAAGACTAACTAAAGTATTGAAGCATAAGCCTTTGTGGGCTAATACCCACTTTGTCGGATGCATGCAGTGGGCCCGACAAAGTGGGTATTAGCCCACAAAAGCTTATGCTTTAATACTTTAGTTAGTCTTTAAGGTGCCACAGGACTCTTTGTCACAGGACCAAAGAATTATTCTCCAACAGAGCATGGTCCACCAGAGCACTGAGAAGATAGCAGTGCTTCTTTAAAAAGCGAACTCAAAGGTAATTTAAAATTTTACAGTTCAAAGTGATGTAATACAGGCACACACGAACACTACAAATCCAGCTGTTCTGAAATAAGATCACTCACATGTCAGGACTTCCTCCCCTTTCTTTACAGTAAGATCCCACCAACTCCTGAATTCAAGATTCTGTGCTTATCCTAAAACAGTTGATGGCTGCAAGATATACGTGCTTTTTGAAGGATTTTACGTCAAGAGCTGCATTCCCATCTAAAGATGCATTGACCCATTCTTTTGTAAATAAATCATTGAGAGGTTGGGAACTATAGAGGGCTTGTTCTGTAATTGCCCGCAGCCATACAACAAGTTTGATCTTGAAAGCATTTATGCATGTAACTTCACTCTTGGGAGTAGACCCATTATATGGTGTGGAGCTAATGATAACATTTCAATAGTCCCTTTCTCCAATAGGGAGGCCAAAGCACTTTAGAATCTTCATTTAATATAGGAAATTGTTCTCTCCTTACTGAAATATAATCAGCCCCGGGGTGAAATGCAGGACTAGTTCAGCAGTTTCCCAGGAACATGTTGACTGAAAATTCACAGGCGAAGGGGGAAAATCAGAACACATCATTTCAATAAGGTAAAATGTTTGCACTAACATTATGATTTTTGAGTCCAACTGAAATAAGTAAGTCAAACTAAAACATTTTAACTTAAAGCAACACATTCTGATCATCCCAAATGGAAATCTCAGAATTTTCATTTTGCAGGAAATTTTGGCATGGAAAAATATGAAGTTCCTGCAGAACGGAAATTCCCATTTCTGATCTTCTCTATAGTCTAAGGAAGATTTTTCTCATAGCTGAAAAACAGTTTAATATGCAAGGTATCTGCAGTTTTCACTGCCTTACAATTCCTAAGGTCTGGACTGCCCCCAATTATATTCACAGGAAAATCCAGTAATACTTGTGACTCAGCCCAGTGTTCTGCATTGTGTAATGAATTCCAAAACTAAGTACCACCACTCAAGACATTTTATTCACCTCAATGGCAAATTCAGTATTCATTTTCCTGATAGTGACCACTCTGTATACAGCATGAGCCATGGTAGCATCAGAACTTTGAAAGTAATTTCATGTTTGTGGTGGAAAGTGAAGCGCCAGACATGAGGTGTTTTATGCATGTTTTCAAAACAACCCAAAGGCACTAGAAAGCAGGAGGGCTTTCCTCCGGGTTGCAAGAAATTGGCAGCTTTTCTTAAGAGACGCAATAGGGAAATTAAAAGTTATCTTTAAAATGTTTATTCTTCCTCCAGCAGGATTGTGTTACTGTAGAGATTTGGAGGAGCTTTCCAAAGCGTCAGTTCTATACTAAAAGTCTTACATTCACATAGCACATTTCATCACAAAAGTAGTATTTTATACTCAGAAGTCACCACACCCATTACTCAAATGCAGCCACCTCTGGTGATGGACTCCAGCAAACATTTAAATAGTTATACTACAGTTTGGGGCAAAGTGTAAATATCTTTTCCTGTTATTAACACAATGGAAGCTAAAGCACTGAATACTTCACAATATGAAATGAGGAGTTAAATTTCCCATTTCTCTACACACTGATCTTTAGGTCACCATTGTTCAATTAAATTAAAATACAAGACAGTTATTTCTTTAACTGGTGCCTAAAGCAGATGTTTTTAGAGCTCAACACTCCATGGCTGTATCTCAGTGTATTTTTCATGTGGAGGAAATGTAAAGGGATTACACCATTAAAAATTGATCTGAAGATCAAACACACAATATTGGTGGTCTTAGATTCAGTTTATACAAGTTCACGTTATATAATAGTTATAAGTTTCAGGGACATCTTAACTGGAAACTGTTTTTAATATAAAGGAAATACCATTTGTAGGACATGTAAAAAATTAAAGTTTGCGGTGCCAGAAAGCCCTGCCTACAGCCTACAGAAAAAATAAAATACTTCCAATGTTACCAGACAACCACAAGAGACAACTTTTATGTTGCGAGAAGAGAAATTTCTCAAATAAAGCTGTGTAGTTATTTCATTACAATCATTTGTACTTCATCTGAAAGTCTTTCCTATTAAAATGCTAATGTTGTGTTCAGTGATAAATTAAGCTGATTTTGGTATCTGTGTTAGAATACCAAGACCTGACTCTTGGATTTGTCAAAAGTGCTGAAAGTATTATCTTCATAAAAATCAATGGAAATATTAACCATAGGTTGTTTGAAAAACAATGGTTTTGGTTTATCCCCACATTTGCATCTCAAAGTGCAGATTGCTACGATGAGGTCATAAAAATCTGACCACCATCACCCTCAAACTCTCAAAGCTGGCTTTGGTCAGCAGATTTGGACTAATCTGTACATGCATATTCCTCACCCAATGCCATCTGTCAATCTTCAGTCCAAAACATGCTCCCCCTTTCCCCAACATGCTCATCCATACATTTGTGTATGTGTGAGAGAAATATGGCAAATCTCCATAGGGCCTGAAGTCCCACTGTAACCTGAAGAACAGCTTTCTAAGAACAGCAACATTGGGCTCAGTCTGCATTGTTTACCATTAATCTCCAGATTAACTTTGCTCAAGTCACCCCCCTCTCCCATATTTGACTTGAACACCAATTGCCATGCACACAAGCTAAGCCCAGGTTGGCAGCTCAAGCTGGATACTTCACATTTCATGTTCCAGACCTGTAACAGAGACTCTGAAAATCAACTTAAAGCCCTTGCTTATCCCTGTGTGTATTATAGAGTCAACTCCATTGTTTTAGAATTCTGCTCCCAATGATACCTGCATGTGGGTTTACACAGGTGTTATGAAGGCACATTCTGCAGACTATGCAGTTGCACTGGTGTTGCCAACAGGTTTCACAGGTTAAATTAGGCAGTCACTGGTGATGAATTATGAGAAGGAAAGAACCCAGCTTGACTAAGCCCTGGGAAAGTTTGGGGTACTGGTCAATTAGAACAAATCTACTTGCAAACTAAACTAATTGGATCTGGAAGTCAGAGACACATGAGAAGTAAGAGACCCAAGTTGCCATTTTTTACCAAGTCCATTTTTAAAAGCAGAACCATAGTATAAGTGCACAGTTTGAGGTACCATGCAGATGTGTGCAACCAAAGTTGTGGTAGTTCCCTTCCTTATATAATGAGAGCAGGCAGAGTGACCTCAAAACACACATCCCCAAATATATGGGGAAATTCTGCAGATCTTGGGTCATCTGCATGAAGAGCTAGGGGGTCGCTCTCCATAATTGCTGGTTTTCTTCAGAACTGGGCCTTCCACTGGACCCTGCCTGTCTCATCTCCCCTCAGCACCTCAGGGGGGAGCAATGGACAAAGCAGGTTTCCACAGGAATAAATGCTGATAGAGTCACCTTTAAAATGTATTGGTTTGCAGGGGGGAAAAAGTGATGTTAACATGAGTGACTCCTTTTTTCATCCTCCCTCTGCCTGTATTAAGAGGGGCGTGGCCACAGAGCACCAAAATTGCAGCATGTGCATGGTGATCTTGTGCGTTTGGGGAAAGAGGGTTGATTATACCACTTGGGTTCTTCTTCCTACTCTCCACTGAATGCTTACTGGCCAGTACTGACTGCTTGGTCTACTACATCTTATGTCCTACACACTTAGAATCAGAAAGGGGCCCTAGTTTCATAGTAACTTCAGACGGCGGACCCACACTTGCAAGCATGACAAATTGGCTCAAGCTTTGCAAGTAAGTAAGCTTGAAGAATTCAGCTTCTAGTGACTCAAATATCCTCTGAAAGGAAAGCAAAGTAAGACATGAAAAAACTGAATGTGTGGTTTATTATATTTAAGATTCTTTTTGTCTAAAGGGTTTAAATACTTCTGTCACGTAGTTAACAGTAAATTAATGTAATTTTACATGTTCAGTATTTTGATATACAGTACAGGACTACAAACATGGTAAAGGAGCACCGGAAAATTAATATTTCCTCAATGCAAGTATCAATTCTGCAGCACCACTTAAAAAAATTGACTAAGGATGCAAGCTGCAGTATTATAAGCACACTAAAAAACCCATACCTACATTAAACATTAGAGAAACAAAATAACTGACACAAGGGCTTAATATTTAAGATTTGATACAGGATTAAAATACTAATATTTTTAATGTCCTGGTTTAAAATTAATAAATATAAAAACAATATAAAAATATACACCAGTTGATAGAAGGATGCACTGCGTAAAATTAGAAAGTTAAATTTCACTTTCAAATGTATGCAGGTATGTCTTTAAGGAGAGAATTTCTGTGTAGCTTCGGCTGGTCTTTCGGAAGAAGTCCAAGCTTGTAATTTGTTCAATGTCACGCACTCGTGCAGTGTGCATCTTCAGGAGATCTTCAACCCACTTGGATTCTTCCTCTGAGCTCTGAAATGAGAGCAACTGGATTTAGTTTTAGTGCAGAACCTGTCCTATCTTTGAAAGGGTACTGCAACATTCCTAATTAGTTAGCTCCATCAGACACATGATCTTCACATGCTTTCCATTTAAAGTCAATTTATGGTAAATAAAGGATGCAGGGAGGTATAGTTTGGGGTCATGTCTTAATTTTAGAATTTGGATTCAAACGTGGCGGTGCTATTGGGAAGTCTGTTGCTCACTCAATATTTCTGCCATTTTGTATCAAAATCTCACAAAAGCAGTTTGCAGCTTTGGCACGATACAAGTTCTAGCCCTAGTTAGGCTTTGAGATTAAAAGTTCAAACCTTGGCCCCAGCCTCATTCTGATCTGACCAGCATGTCCTTGTCTCATCTAGTAACAATGCCACACTACTATTTTAATCTTCCATAAATCTTCACTGTAAGAATAATAGTGACAGCCATTCAGCATCATCTTTCCATGTGACTAGCCCAGCTTGCCCAATACCAAGTTCTCAAAGCCCATGTTCTACATAAAAGTTTTTAGTTTCTGGTTTTGGTCCAAAGACTAATCTCTTCCTCCTTAACTTGACAAAGTCCCCAAGTAAAAACAAACCTATGCCATAAAAAACAAAATGTCTAACCTCTCCAGGAAACAGAGTTAGATGTGACCAAAAATAGATGTAAGAGGTGAGGTTTGTGGGTCACTCTGTCACAGCCAGTAAGTGAGGGAAGTAATTGTTTGCATAGGATGGGAGAGAAGCACTGAATAATAAGTTATAAAATGTGGATCTAAAGTTCATCTCTGAGACCCAGTGCCAGTCTGTTTTGATCTGTTGTATTTCTCAGAGACAAAACTGTTTCATCTTCAGCGCTATATGCCAATAGGAAACTTGCCAAAACAAGAAGTCTGTAAGACAAAACAAGATCTCTGGTCTTGGGGTGTAGAGGAAGCAGGGTCTAGGACAGAGCCAAGGGTCAAACACCCCGGCACTTTGGAAAGTTGGAGCCCATGTCCGCATCTAAGTTTCTCCATTGGTGAAATGGGAATATTACTATTGTATTGCTGTGTGGTTTAATTCAATTCATTAAATTTTTGAAAGTCATCTTTCAGCCCCAGCGAGAACCCAGAAACAGAGACATAAAAAAAAGGAATGAGCAATGGAAAAGTGTGTCATTTTTTAAATCTCAGAAAAAAATATTGGCGGGGTTACGGATAGTTCACCCAACCCTACAGAACTGGAGGTTAGACACTGCCAGACAGACACTCATTTGAATCAGATGGAATCCCATGGTGCAAGAACAGAGCAGATATGGTGATCTCAGGATCAGCGCCATTTGGCCCATTTACATTTTCTCTAGATTATCAAGTTTAAAAGGTGTTTTTTTGCCATGGCAAGAAAGCAAAGAAGTCATCATTTACATAGTGCTGTACATGCACACAACTGTAAATCTACACAGAATTGTAAGCGTAGGGAGCGAATGGTGCCCAGCAGATACCAAGCCTGATGAATTTATACTCCAAAGGCGTATGTGAAGAAAAACAAGACAAAATAGAACAGGGCCTGGCCATTAGTTTGAACATTTCATGAATAAATAGGACTAATTTTCCTGACAAAGGAGTGAAAGCAATGATTATATTAGCAGAAAGCAAAGGCCTACAGCATGGCATAGAACCACAATTTGAACAGAGCTCCAAGCAGGAGTGGGTGCAGGAGGAAATCAGGGCAGAGGTTTAGGAAGCAGTGAAGCTATAGGAGTTTTGAAGGTTAGAAGCTAGAGCTTGATTCAGGGAATTCAGCCAGTGGAAAGATTCAGAGAGGAAGACGAGATATAAAACAAACTCAGCATCAGAAGTTTATACCTACACCAAAACACACACAGAACTTAAATATTGAGAAGACATATTCCCTTCCCAAAATGTTCACAGTCTAAAAATAAGGCAATAAGTTCAGGAGAGAGAACATGGGAATTAGCAGTAGAGAGAAGACTGCTCAGAGATTTGGGGTTTTCAAGGAAGGAAATGAAGGAGAAGAGAAAAAGGTGCTTGGTGGGTAAGAGGAGGAACAGTGTTCCAGGTGTATTGTCGGTAGACTTGGAAAGATTACTCCTACTTATAGCTAGAACAAGAGCTCTGGCTTTGCGTACCAATACTAAACACAACATGGATCTGCGGATGTGATATACCTTGACTTTAGCAAAGCTTTTGATTCGGTCTCCCACAGTATTCTTGTCAGCAAGTTAAAAAAGTATGGATTGGATGAATGGACTATAAGGTGGAAAGAAAGCTGTCTAGATCGTCGGACTCAATGAGTAGTGATCAATGACTTGATGTCTAGTTAGCAGCTGGTGTCAAGCGGAGTTGGATTGCACCCTCAGCAACTTTACTGTCATCCACAAACTGAGGGGGAGAGAAGAGGGAGAAGAGGTAGATATGCTGGAGGGTACAGACAGGGTCCAGAGTGACCTAGACAAATTGGAGGATTGGGCCAAAAGAAATCTGATGAGGTTCAACAAGTGCATAGTCCTGCACTTAGGATGGAAGAACCCTATGCGCTGCTACAGGCTGGGGACTGACTGGCTAAGTGGCAGTTCTGCAGAAAAGGATCTGGGGATTATGATAGATGAGAAGCTGGATATGAGTCAACAGTGTGCCCTTGTTGCCAAGAAGGCTAACAGCATTTTGGGCTGCATTAGTAGGAACGTTGCCAGCGGATCATAGGAAATGACTATTCCCCTCTATCCGGCACTGGTGAGGCCACACCTGGAGTGCTGCATCCAGTTTTGGGGGCCACACTACAGAAAGGACGTGAACAAATTAGAGAGAGTCCAGCAGAGGGCAATGAAAATAAGGGAGCTGAGACACAACTTACAAGAGGAGGCTGAACAGGGCTTAGTCAGTCTCCAGAGGAGAAGAATGAGAGGGGATTTGATAGCATCCTTCAGCTAGCTGAAGGAAGGTTCCAAAGAGGATGGAGCTAGACTATTCTCAGTGGTGGCAGATGACAGAACAAGGAGCAATGGTCTCAAGTTGCAGTGAGGGAGGTCTAGGTTGGATATTAGGAAAAACTATTTCACTAGGAGGGTGGTGAAGCACTGGAATGGGTTACCCAGGGAGGTGGTGGAATCTCCATCCTTAGAGGTTTTTAAGACCAGATTTGACAAAGCCTTGGCTGGGATGATTTAGTTGGGGTTCATCCTGCTTTGAGCAGGGGTTTGGACTAGATGACCTTCTGAGGTCTCTTCCAACCCTAATCTTCTATGATTCTGTAAATATTTTGATTCAGGAAACAGACTCCTGGCAACCTATAAAGAATAGCCCATGTGGAAAGATTTCTCAGAGAGAGGGGACGTTCAGGCACAAGTCAAAAAACAGTTGTCTAGGCTACTTGCAGTTCACACAGAATGCAGTATTCCATTGCTTTGTTTTGTGCACTGGCTTTCCTGACGTTTGGAGCATGTATATACATTCAGATGTTTATATTTGAAGTACAGTGGACCCAGTTTGTATAGGGCTTTTACTAAGCTTTTGCAACTATAAACAGTCTTACCTCTGATCTAAAAGAGCAAGTGTCTTTTGGCCTCAAGAAAATGCAGGAACAGAATAGGAAGAGCATCTCTTTGCTTCTGCAATCCCAGATAGAACACCATTTGGGGGTTTTGTGTTTATTTTTACATTGTAACTATGTTGTATGAGGCATCTGGAGTGCCATGACAGGCAGACACTATAAAGATGTAAAGATTTAACTCTAGCTGCATCTCACACTGGACCTCCCCAAGAAAACATTCAGTTGGCAGCCACTATGTAACACAGTCTGGCCTGTATAGTGAAATTCTCCTGCTGCGCACCTCCAAGGTGACTGCATTAGGAGTTCTGCCATGCCTTATGAGCCTAAATGTTATTTAGTCGGCTGCCAAATCATTGCATCTCCATACCCTATGTAACCATTTTCCTGTTAAACAAACCATATTTTAGGGGTTATTTTTTCTTAAAGATAGTGAACAGTAATAGTTCCACAGTCTTTTACTATGTCATGGGGGTGGTGGAGATAAATATAACCCAGTAATTATAATAGGGGCCTTGGACTAGAGACAGGAGTCCTGAGCTCTGTTCCAGCTCTGCCACCAATTCCTTGTCTGACTACAGGCAAGACATTTTGGTGTAAGTTCTCATAAGTGTTCAATAATCCATTCAGTGACTTTAAACAAGTGGATTTTACTCATGGCTCTGTCTGTACATACTAGTAATGGAAACTAATGTAGCAGGGCCTATTTGAACTTACATTGCAGCTCTCCTCATTGTCAGGCCGATGGGGAAGTATGTAGGAAAGAACGGATAGTGGCCCGTCACATTTATCAGCAGGCTGAGTGAAATCTAAACAGCTAGTTATGATACTGTAGTAATGAGTTGGAACTGGAACTGAACTGCCTTCCACATACCTAGGAAGAAAAAACAAACATTTAGCAAAATCTGTTAGATGGACTCCTAGATAAGAGATTCCTTGTGAAGTGCTATTCCTATGTAGTGTTGTCAGAGTACTCATTTCCACCTTCACAGATAGGTATCTTCTTCAGTTAGAATGTGCGTAAATGTAAGTAGAGGTCACTAGGAGGCTCCAAGTTCTGCATAATTCAATACAGTTGAAACATTCTAAAATTAATTCCTACTTGTTGCCCACTAACCCTATTTACAGGGCTTCATTACAGACCAGAAACCAAGCAAAGAGAACAATTCCTCAACATTGGGGCCCAGAGTCTGGATTCTTGCTTCAGCCAGGATAATTCTTTCAGCATGTAAGAAATCTTCAAGGTCAGCATAGCAGCTCTAGCCCATTTCGCCTCTTCTCCTCAGGCCTCTGTACTCTGGTTATTCCTGGAATGGCCCCACTGGAGTTGTCAGCCATTGCTAATTCATAGATTTTATTGCCAGAAGGGGGTTCATACAAACCACTCTGTTGCAATAGCGGTGACAGGGCCCTCAGAGAGGTTTCACCTCTGCCATTCAAATTTCGGAGCTATTATTTCTGGCTATCTGCAGACTCAGGCAAGCATACAGGCTACACACTTACAAGATTTTCTTTGCAACGTTGGGGGCTCTACAAACTTTTTAAAAATGAATGCTGAGATTCTAATATAATCTCAGGAGCTGAAGCTTTAGACATGGGCCTATAACAGCCATGCCTTACTCTATCCCTGCTTTTACATGACAGATCATAAAATTTCACTCCTTTATTCCCATATGAATTCAATAGTCTGACTGAATTAGATTATCCCTCTTAGGATATGTCTACACTACCCACTGGATCGGCGGGCAACGATTGATCCATCGGGGGTTCTTTTATTGCGTCTAGTCTAGATGCAATAATTGACTCCCAAGCGCTCTCCTGTTGACTCCTGTACTCAATCACTGTGAGAGGTGCAGGAGTTGTCAATGGGGGGAGCGACAGCAGTCGACAGCAGTGAAGACACTGTGGTGAGCAGGCCTAAGTACAACAACTTCAGCTATGTTACTCACATAGCTGACATTGCTTAACTTAGATTGATTTCCGCCCCACCCCCACCCCGTGTAGACCAGGTCTTAGAAAAATATCCAAGTCTTTAGATTGCTCTAATTTAGAGTGGGAACTGGAGTGATCCATTGACAATCCCAAAATCTAGGGTCTACAAAGATGGCAAAACAGCCCACTTCAACTTTCTCTCATCCTTCAACTATGGTAAGTGCAGCTCAAACTGGCTCTAGAAGTCTACAGGCTTTCTTGATGTAGTCACCATCATAAAATGAACCAAGTAATTACTGTATAGTTTGAGCATCACAGATATTATAAGCAGATGTAAAGATTCTAGAATATACCTTCTGATCAAGGATTTCAAGATTATTGGTAGGAAAGCATTGTCTACTGTGAATTAACAAAAGATTTGAGTATTTAACTCAATAGCCCTATTGTCCTTAGCATTGCATTGCAAGCTACATAAGCAGATTGTGTTCTACACTTTCAAAGTAAAAGTATTGTAAAATACTGCAGTTTGTGAGGGTCCCATCAAAGTCACCATCGTAGGGAGGATGAACGAACACTTCAGGTCAGAATATAAACACTACAAGGGCAAGGAAGGGAATTCTCTGAGTGATCAGTAGTTCCATTGTCGTTCTCGAAAATGGAGCAAATTGCTTTTTTATCCCCACCCATAAGGGAACTGAGTCCTGAGAATCCTTCCTTTAACAAGATATGCAAGAGTCACGAAACTTATCCTTACCAGATCATAAACTAACCAGCAGTTTTATTGACTTCAAAGAACTTGATTCTTGGCTTTACAAGTTAGCATCTTGTACCTTGAGCCAAAACAACTAATTGGGAAATACTGTATTTTTACATAGCCATTAAGAACAGTTAATGCATTTAAATATAAAACTTTAAATTTAAATATAAGAAACTTACTGTTTTATCTTTTCTGGTGTGTCATGTAAACCATCATAGTCATAATCAAAGATCGGTCCACTTATGACATTTACTCCATTTCGTTCAGTTGCATACCTCTTCACCAAAACCCTTTGAAAATAATTCCATACCTCTGTGCAAAGACACAAGATTCTCTTTAGTGAGCAAAACAATGTGTAGATAGGAGTTTCTAGATATGCTTTATGTGCAAAGATAAAAATCCAAACAGTTCTCATTCATTTTATGCATGCAGCTATCAGAGACAGTATTGTAGACTCATTGAATCATAAGACTGGAAGAGACCTCAAGAGGTCACACAGTCCAGCCCCCTGCACACATAGCAGAATGAAGTGTTATTTAGACTAAGGGCAGTCAATAGGTGGACCAGAGCCAATTTCAAACCACTGGATGCTTTTGAATGGACCCCAAAATCTTTTTACTTACTTCTTATCATTAGTTAGTTTCTTATTATTTTCTCTGAAGTCTGGACCTTGACCAAGAAATGAGGACTTTGACCTCCCTTACAGCAATTTAAGCCATTGCTTCTTGTTCTATCCACAGAGGTTAAGGAGAACATTTTTTCCCACTCCTCCTTGTGACAACATATTATGTCCCCTCTCAATCTTCTCTTCTCCAGATTGAAAAAAATGGGTTTGTTTAAATATTCCTTCATAGGTCATGTTTTTTAGACCTTTAATAATTTTTTTCCTTCTTCTCTGGACTTTCTTCAATTTGTCCACATCTTTCTTGAAATGCCCAGAACTAGACGCAATACTTCAGTTGAAGACTAATCAGCGCACAGTAGAGTGGAAAAATTAATTCTCATGTCTTTCTTACAACATTCCTGAATGATGTTTGCTTTTTTTGCAACAGTGTTACACTGTTCAAATATTTAGCTTGTGATCCACTACGATCCCCACATTGCTTTCCGCAGCACTCCCTCCTAGGCAGTCAAATCCCAACTGATTGTTCCTTCCTAAGTGGAATACTTTGCATTTGTCCCTATTGAATTTCATCCTATTTACTTCAGACCCTTTCTCCAGTTTGTGCAAATCATTTTGAATTTTAATCCTCTCCTCTCAAGCACTTGCAAACCCTCCCAGCTTGGTATCATCACAGACTTTATAAGTTTGTTCTCTATGTCATTATCTAAATCATTGATGATGATACTGAACAGAACCGGACCCAGAACTGACCCCTGCGGGACCCCACTTCATATGCCCCGCTTCCAGCTTGACTGTGAACCACCAATAACTGCTCTCTGGGAACAGTTTTCCAACCAGTTTTGCACCCATCTCATAGTAGCTCCATCTAGGTTACATTGGCCTACTTTGTTTATGAGAAAGTTATGGGAGACAATATCAAAAGTCTTACTGAAGATTTATTGTAGCTTCACTGAGGCTTTATCTACACTACATAGTTTTTAGCAACATGCCTATGTCATCACAGCCGTGCCACTAAGGTCATGCCATGTAGCTGCAGTTTGTCAGCTCTCCCGCTGACAAAAAAAATCTTCCACCCACAATGAGCGGTATTTGCGTTGTCGGCAGGAGAGCACTCCTGCCGACAACGCACTGTTCACATTTGAAGCTACAGATGCCAAACTTTTGTCTTTGGGGACTGAGGAGGGAGGAATTAACACCTCTGAAAGACAAGTTTTGTTGTTCAATTGCCAGCATGGACAGTCTCAGTTTCTCTAGATATGTGAAACTCACACTAAGGCTTGTGAGCTGCAAGCGGCTCTTTAACATGTCTCCTGCAGCTCTCTGCAGCACATGATATTACAACACTGTGTGATTTAAACTATTAACCAGTATAAGTTATTAACCAATCAGGATGCTTTCACTATGTTGTTAACCAATTGTAATGGATAAAACACTGTGGCTGTTTTGGGTAACGTTGATTGCTAATTCGGCTTCTGAACCACTGAGTGAGTATCACTGCTCTAGCTGAAGCCTGATAAAATTAATAAAAGCACAAAGAAATCTTTTTCTAATGAGTGATAAAGGAAATGCACGGTACCATTCTAAGGCTGGCATTGCAATAGACCTTATACAGAGAGCTTGCCGTTCCTTCTCTAGAACTAGGACTGACTATTCACATACACACTTTCAGTGTCCTTGGCTCTTCGTAAGCACAAAGTCTTAGTGCTGCTATGATTAAAGATTAGAGGTTTTGCTATTCAATTCAAGAAGGTCAAATCTAAAAGAGCATGAAAGGCACATTCCTTTCAGTGAGGTTCCCTCAGATATTAATTGTCTAATTTCTTGAACTAGGTGGACTCTGCAATGACTTAATTATACTCTAACATATTAAAGAAGAGCAGTGTCTTCTGAAGGATGTAGATAGATTGTCATTCTGGACAA
This sequence comes from Dermatemys mawii, assembly GCA_007922305.1. NCBI lineage: Eukaryota > Metazoa > Chordata > Testudines > Dermatemydidae > Dermatemys > Dermatemys mawii. Next base: position 3,080,994 of record ML677365.1, on the reverse strand, counting down.
GATATCAATAAATTTCAACTTTTAACCTATAAACATCTTCATTTATAAAAGACGGAACACACACACACAGCTCCTCAGACATCCTCTTTTTCCCCTGTTATACATTTTAAAATCCTCTGTACAGGGACTTTCTCCCTCTGTATAGGGACCTTCTCCCTCCGTATAGCACATGCATACTTCAAGTACAACAGAAATCATGACTACCATCAACCCCTCCATTGGTGAACCCTGTGAGTTGTTGGAAACTCCAACATCAAGTTATAATAAAAAAAAAAAAAAAAAGAATGACACCACAATATGAGCAATTTATGGTTGTTTGGTCCTATGATTATATTCCCGGAAATAGCATTTTTATAAATCAGGACTTCAAAGTGGGTAATCAGTAATGATTTTCCACTGTTTGGTCAAGTAACTGCCATTTAGCCACCTTTGCTCAAGCTCCTTATGCATATCACCACTTGTTTCTACCCACAGGCTTGCTAACTCTCTCCTTTGGTTTGAAAAGCATCTCAGGAGTTGAGGTTTAGCCAAACCTCTCTGGTCTAGAATTTGGGTTGGAAATCTCACAAGAGCTGCTTCTTGGGCTTCTTCCAAGACTTTCTGATTCCAGCCAAGCCAGAAATGCCACCAGAATAGTCTGATAGTTTGCTACTTCCCATCAAAACTAGGAAGCAAAGCTGCGCACAAACATAAGAAAAGTTAATGGGTTTCAGTTAGATTAAGGTCAGTTCACTTTTTGTTTAGATGCATTTAGCCCCACTTGTGATAAATCCATTTGGTCCACCTGTATTCCTGTACATGTATTCAGAGAGGCCAGGTGAAAGTTATCCAATAAACCTCTAACTCAGTTCATTCCATAGTTCAGCAGCCACACCATTTTTGAAAGATATCTATACCACTTAGCCAAGTGGTGCATGGAATCAGCTGTAACCCACAAGAGTATCATACTTACTTTTGAAGGCAGGATACATTGGAATAATATTTGTTATTAGAAAGGCATCATATTTAGCTTCTGCAGAGGAACTTAGTTCTGAAAGTCATAGAACAAGACATGTTAACATGAAAGTTCCTAGTGAAAAATCTCAGAGACTCAAGAGAAATAAATTAAACAATTACAGGCAGTAATCAAAAGAAAGATCATCTTCTAAATGAGACTCTGGATTAAATTAAAAACAATTTCTTGTTACTTTACATGACAAATGGACTGAAAACAGAGGGGTTTTTGTCCTTGTTTCAATCTTCCACCAGCTAAATTTGTTTCTATTTTTGCACATTCTCAGGAGGTGTGATAGTTGTGCTGTATTGTTTTGCAACTTTGTTTTTTTAAGGCGGCTCACACTTCCAAGGCAGAAAAGAGTCTATTCAGAAAAATCAAGAAATGATCCATTTCCCTACTGCTTTTAGTTCTGTAACATATATACGCCTTTTTAAAAATATTTCTATCCTTCCTTTAATAAGTCAGAGGGGAGAAAGTCATCTCCAAGGCTGCATCTATCTGCTCAGACATTAATTCTGACTGGCATAGCTATTCATTCCCCAGAGACTGAAGGGTGGTAAGCAAGTCAACCAGTAGTGCCTAAGATAATCATTTATACAACACGCATGAAAAATTCTTGCTCTGTCTTTACAGAGCGACAGAAATGCATTCCCATTAAGTTTTCAGACTAAACAATTTTGGTTGTGACATCTACTAGTAGTTTATTAAAGCTTACGACAAAGAAATTCAGACAGTGGCTGTGTTTCTCTACGATTTTGAATTAAAGACTGCTGGCCAGATGCTCAGCTGATTTATACTGGCATGGGTACACTGACTTAGAGAGGAGTAATGCCAAATTTTGCCAGCTAAAGCTCTCCCTTCATCATTACTGCATACACAATAAATACCAGATTTCAAACTATTCAACCAGTATTTGATGGCACGAAATATCTCTTTTGTGATCATCTTATTTCATATCCATGGATACTAAGTACAGAAGGGATCACCAATCTATGGCCTGGTTTAGGCATAAGGCCAGCTTATAGAATTCTAGCCTATGAATTTCATCAAGCTTTGTTACTTTTATCTGAGCTACAGATTTTTAGAAAGACATCCAGACTTGACTTGAAGATTGAGAGAGAGGGAAAAAAATCTACAATATTGGTAAGCTGGTCTAATGGTTAAATATTTATATCTTATCTCTAATTTTGAATTTGTCAAGTTTCAAATTTAACTTTCAATGACTGAAGTCTTGTTTTGTCTTTGTCTGCTAGACAAAAGAGTCCTTCTCTCTTTCTAGACATCTTCCTCCCACGTAAGTACTTTTGGACTGATCAAATCATCTCTTATCCATTATATTATATATATATAATAAAGAAATTGACTAGCTGAACGGATATTTGAGTTACTAAACTTTTCAGAAGCAGAGACACAACTGAAATTCATACAGTAGTCAAAATCATATACAATTAAAACTGAGTTACATTTAGCTGATAATAGTACCATTGGGTAACTATGGCCTCTGCACAACTAAAAACTGGTGTAACTGAGGCTTTCAAATATCTCTTCGGTGACACTTAAAAACCCAAAACCTCCACAGACCTTGTGCCTTCTTTTTCCTAACAGATCAGAGGAAGCTCAAAAATCTCTAGGGAACCAAAAGTAACTGCATACAGAATATCTCCTTTAAATTCTACAGATATCCTATTTAAACTTACGAGGAGGAAAAAGGAATCCATAAGTCATTTGTTTATCTGCTCTGTAGGCTGAACAGCTCTGACTGTTTCCTGGAGAAATTCGCAGATCAGGCCTCACACAGTTAGACAGATGCTCAGGGACACCAGATATCTCTGCCTGCATTGAAAGGCATACATGGAATCAACTGTAAATATCATTCCAGGAAAAGAAGTTAAGAACGAGAGTGTGACTTGTTTAGGCCTAACATCAATAAAAAATGTTATGAATCAGAGAGGTAGCTGTGTTAGTCTGGAATTGCAGAAGTGACAAAGAATCCTGTGGCACCTTAAAGACTAACTAAAGTTTTAGAGCATAAGCTTCCGTGGGCTAACACCCACTTCGTCAGATGCAACCGACAAAGTGGGTACTAGCCCACGAAAGCTTATGCTCTAAAACTTTAGTTAGTCTTTAAGGTGCCACAGGATTCTTTGTCACCCAAAAAATTTTATGTGAAGCATAATGTTTTCAAAAATAGTCAAGATGAACAATCCTCTATAATAAAATATATCCATCAACCTTTATCGTATAAACCTGTTCCATGAGACAGTCTACTTCAACCATCTAGTAGTAGGAATTCCCACTGGAAACAACTTGATGACCTAGTGGATTAAACTAGACATTCTGCTACAGAAAAACAAATCCTGGGTTAAAGTGTTTTCTTTTTAACAATAAGCAAAGCAGCATATTGTCCTTAAAATTCCACTTTTCATTGAGAGTAGAAGTACTCTTTATAATAGAAATCTATTCCAAGCAGGAAATTCCCCAAAGGAAAGGGAATTTTAAGACTCCAGGAATACAGGTAGCAGTGATGTTGTATGTCATTTTCCAAAACCAAAGATAAATCTGACCTGTTTTGAAATAGTGTACGATGTCCAGAGAGGCATCAAGAATGTTTCACTGTAACCACTTTCAAAATCTTGGTGATGCAAGATATTGTACTTGGTACGATAAAGTACTGCAGGACGTCCATACAGGAGGTGTTTCTCTAGAAATTGGAGGAAGTTAGGCATTACATATAAGTTAATGTAAGAGGAAAAAACCCAGCCAGAATCAATGTGTCTAACACATGCCCCTTTAAAAGGCAAATCCCCTGTTTACCATCCAGTTCTAATAACTGAGCTGACTGCTACAGAAATACAGTAGTTTAGACTTAAAAGGATGAAAAGGAGAGAAATTCTTCCCATCTCTTCCATTCCCCAGACACAGATCAGATTCAGAATAGCCTTGGGATGGCTGGCTACCAGGAACTACTAGACCTGCAGCTCCATTCTGGTTTGCTCACATGAAGCTGGGCTTCCCTGCATACAGAATCCGTGTCAATGTTTTTGAGGTGATTTTTTGGGAAGAGGGAGGTGGATTTGCAGTTTGTGAGAAATTACAAAAATCTTGGTTTTGTTCTGATTTAGAGCAAAAACTAGATTAAGAAATGTCAACATGTCCTGCAAACCAGAAATCCCTAGTTTTGACCAGCTCTAGCTTAGAATAAGTGTGATTCAAGTGTTCCATGTTGGATTAACAAATATGATGATTGACATTGACATAGATGCTACAACAGCGAATTTCTGAAGAAATGTACAAGAACAAATGTATTCATAATATACTAAGAAACATTGATAAAATGTTGAAAAGTTATAACCAAAGCAAGATCAAGGTTTCAGGACGCCTGCAAGTACAGCAGTACTGTTTGCTGTTTCAGTTCATTGTACAGAATGAAGTATTCCTTCACTGAGTGGCAGAAATTGGTTTAAGACAAAGTTGTAGTAGCATGCTTTCCATGCTCTACTGTTAAATTCCATAGAGAAAAAAAAAATTGTGTTTTTGATCTGGACATTGGTTTAGTGACAGGCATAACAGCTGAATTATAAGTAGTTAAAAATGCCAGACCTAAATGTCATCTGGTGCTTTATAATGATAACCTATAGAAAAGCAATAAAACTTAGAGGCAAGGAATAATTTTACTTGTAAAGAATGACCTGCACCAACTGTTTGTATTATTAGAATTAAGGAAAGGGAAAGATTTATGAAAGCTGTACACAGACATACACAAAAAGCCACCGTAAATGCCTGACTGGAGGTAGCTCAGGATCCAATTCCAACCCCCGCCACAAGATTTGCTAAAGTATCAGGGAAATGGTTCATAAAGCTTGGTCCAGCTCAAGCTAACACACACTTGGCTAATGGACTTTAGCAAGATTCTAAAATGAAATTGGACATTTATATTGATAAGAATATTCAGAGCTATTATAGTTAATGCTAAAACAAGTTTGGGCAAGGAATACAAAACAACGGGCTTCGAATTTTGAGCCACTCTCTATTAAGGATTAGGATACAATTATCCTATATCTGTCTAATAAAGTTTCTTGCATCTTCTTCTAACCACTATCAGAAACAGGATACTGGGCTAATGGGCTTTACGTCTGATTTAGTAACTGCCAGACTACGCTTCTAAAATGTACAGACACTACAAGTGCATGAGTTTACTGTATTTTATAAATTCCCATTAGCTACAGAGGGCCAGATTCTCTCAGCCCTCTTTCACTCTGACTAGTATCTTACTCAAGAAACACCATTTAAAACACATTTGTAAGGGTGGCAAAATAACCCTGTGACCCTGCATCATCAAGAGTAAATCTAACCCAGAGGCTTACATCTTAGCTAAAACCATTTGCTATTTGGTAGAGTTATAAGAAAAGTTGGTTTATTGTCCAAGGTAGTATAATTAAACCAATATTATTTTTCCATTAAAGCACCACTATAAAGAAAAACATTCATATATTTAGTTTGAATTTTGGTTGATTTAAGATTTAATACATCACTTAAAATGAAGAAAATGAAGAAAAATAAAGGTTTTATTAACTACCATGTCCTTACCTTCTGTTCCTTTGATATGAAAGCGCTTATTGAGTTCATCCAACTTGTTCTTCATAAAAAAAATAAAAAAAACGTGAAAAAGATTAGCATCTGAACCATAAGAGCATTCCCCGACAGCTCATGCTCGCTATTTATTTAGCAAAGTAATACTAGCACTCTAACATCCTGATTGTGAAGGACACATTACACTAAATACTCCAAAGGGTATGAAAGACCCTTAACGACACAAAGGGATCAAAGGGATACTTAAATGTTGGTGCCTTCTCTTAAAGTGAGAACATGCAATATATCCCTAACCTGCAGTATAAGACAATTATCCTTAATGATGCCAGTATGAGTAAATCCATTTACCTTGTCATCACATGTACAGCCCAAATCAAATTCAGATGCAGAAAATGCAGCTACAGGATAGAGCGGCCTTGCAACTTCATCTGGCATGGTCGGTTTATACGTATTGGTCCTCAGCAAGTGATTTAAACTTCCATGGGTTCCGTTATTCGGAGCGGGTTTTAATCCAAGCAGATCTGACAAGGCATCAAACACAGAAGCGGGGTTCTAAAACTGTAAAGTTATTTACTGTGCACTGATGTATACAGTGTCAGCATCCATTTCCTAGCTGGCTAGAAATAAAACACCAACTACTTGAAACCCATGAAGTAGAGAGGGTTATTTTTAATTTAACCAAAGACCACCACTAAGCCTTTGTCCACATCAGAGAAGCCTGCTTTGCAATTAGACAGTGTTGGAAATTCCCATGGTTGGAACAATAAGGTTTAGTATTATAGCTACATGGAGAAACTACTACTATTTTTATTACTGTAACTCCTAGGGCATGTTTACATGGGAGGCGGGGAAAACACCTGCAGCAGCGAGTCCCAAAGTCCAGGTCAACTGATTCAGGCTCGTGTGGCCCACACTAAAGGGCTAAAAATACTTACCCGAGGAGGAGTCAGAGCCCAAGCGGGAAAAATCTACATTACTATATTTAGCCCCATGTGCCAGCCCTGCAAGCCCGAGTCAATTGATCCAAGCTCTGAGACTTGCTGCCGTTGGGTGGGGATATTGGGGGCTGCAGGGTAGATGTACCCCAGAGCAGCGGTTCTCAACTCTTTTCAGTCCATGATCACCAGGCCAATCAAAAAAATTTTGTGGACCACCTTTTTTTTGTTGTTGTTGATGATACATGATTAAAAAGAGCAGACATTTTGGTTTGAAATGTATTTATTTCTTACTAGAGGTTTGTATTATCTTCTCACTGACAAGAAGTTCAGTGTTTGGAGTGGTACTCGATAATGCACAATGAATACCGCTTTCCATTGCAAGCCAATTCCTCTGCTCACACTATCTGAGGTTGGACAATATTGGTGTGGACCACCGAAAGAATCACCATGAACCACCAGTGGTCGATGGACCATCAGTTGAGAACCACTGCCCTAGAGGCTCCAATAAGGATCCATACCTTAGAGCAGTGGTAGTCAAAGTGAGGTGCACACGCCCTGAGGGTGTGGGAGAACCCCCGGGGGTGCACGAGACCCCCGAACTCTCTGCAGCATTTCGGCAGACATGCTTCAGCTGCTGCCAGATTGGGCCGGGACGCCACGGAAACAGGAAATTCTATTTGTGTCCCGCCGAAATGCCACCGACCACGGAAGCTTTGCACCCCCCAGCAGCGAGAGGCATCGGGGAAGAGGAAAGGGGCCACGCTGAAAAATCTTTGACAGATGCTGCCTTAGAGTGCAAACCTGCAGCATGCTTGGTTAAAACCTGATGGTGCTATCAGTCTTAAAAATACTAAAAGTCAAACTGATATTCAGCATTTAACATCCCCACTAAAACATTAATTATTTTTAATCTTTCATCCAGGATTTCCTGGTCTATACAAACATTAAATAAGTCACATAACACCACTGACAGACAGAAAAGTTCAATACTGCACACATTTGGAGAAGAGTGAACAGACACAATGAGCTGTTATTGTGATTTGCACATTGTGTTAATCATGGTAGATCTGTTCCAGTGTGATCTCTAGACCGGTTCATATCTGAAAGTAAGCATGGTCTACTGGTTAAAGCAGGAAAAAGTAAAAAATGATCTTGGGTATATTTCCAACTCTGCTATGAACTTCTGAGACCTCAAGACCAATTACTTATGGGAGACACATTAGCCTTCTCATCTCTAAATGGGAATAATTCTATATTAACCACACAAGCGTGTTTCATGTTTATAAATTAATATGTGCAGCTTCTTTTGAAATCCTCAGGTGGAGAGTTTTATTGTAAAGGGAAATGTACATTAAAGACAGGATCATAAAAATTATATTCATGCACTGACAAATCTAGCTTCTCTTCTTCATTGCTGCAATAAGAGTTCTGAAAACAAATATCGCCAACAAGAGGCACAGTAGTGGCAAAATAATGTCTGAGCTGCCACTCATGAGATGCAAGAGCAGAAGCTCTCTCTGGACACAAGTCTATCTCCCAGGGTTAACAGAGAATAGACAGACTAGATTGTAACCCTCTATATTTGATATCAGAGGAGCTACCAGCAGAAAAACAATGTGAACGAACTTTACTGGCCAATTGTTGGAGAAGGACAAACTTGGGACTCTATTCAGTCTCTCCTTCCATCCAAAGTGAAAGCGACAGTGTAGTGCTTGGGAAGAAGGTAGTGGCCCACAACGCAAGCACAAGCATTGCCTACACCAACCTCTGAAAACATTATCGGCAAAAGTAGTTTAGAAATGGAGTCGCTTACCACACATAACGTTGTAAAGTTCAATATTTTCAAATGGAGGTACTTTGGTCTTGTGCTTGAATGTGGGACCATAGCCTACAAAGACAGTCTTCAAAGAAGAGAGAAACATGGTAAAAAAGAAGTTTGCTTTTAGCACTCAAAAAAAATCCCCCCCGCCCGCCCCAAGACTTCAAGTTTCTCACTCCCACACACACCCCCCCTCCCAAAAAAGTTAGTTTGCTACTTATACCTGCATACTATTGATCTTGTTGTCATATCCGTGATCGCCATGGAAGAAGCATTTTCCTGATATTTTCTTATAAACATCCATGGATTTCCTATATTGAAATGTAAAATCATAAGAATTATTGCTGACTGGATAAAGTAGTTTCAGAAGATTAAAATTTAGTCTGCGATTTTCAAAAAGGAGTTGAAGGGAGATAGAGCCTAACTCCCTTTGATGGTCACAAGGATCTGGGCACCTAACTTCTACAGGTTTCTTTGAAAATTCCAGCCTCAAACAACACAAAAAAAGTGAAGTCATCTCTCAATTATACAGAAACTTTGCCCTAACTATCCCAGAGCAGTTCACAAACTACAATCCTCCCCCACATTGGAGTGGCTGCACCACTCTCCTTAATGCACCAGCAGTACACACTACTTGGGACAAGTGAATACCATACCCAAATGAAATTCTAGGGGGAAGTTAGATAGGCAGTTCTCCAAAGAGAACAAAAGGGCTTATAATTTTGAAATGTATTCAAATGTTAAATGGGAGTTCATTTCTCTCTTTCCCAATGATGCTCCCTCAGCATTATATATATTCCACCAAGAAAGCAATAGATTTGGACAAGCACAAGTACTCCCAAAGTCTTAAAAAACTGAGAAAAATTCAGTTTTAATAGGCCGTATTGACACATCATTTCTTAACAGAAATCCCTATTGACACATCATTTCTTAACAGAAATCCCTATTGACAACTATGAGCTTTTCTGCTTAAAGAGATGGTGTAATGTAACTTAATACTGTGCCACTATTTAAGAGAATGAAAAACTTGAGATATCACCTGCCTGGGAGGTACTTGAAAAGAACCCAATGCATATGGAATACCCAGCACCATCTATTGTTAACCTTGAATATCTTGCCATTCCCAAGTAGAAGCCCTTCCCCATAGGCGACTCTTAGGCCATGGTTACACTGGCACTTTATAGCGCTATAAAGCCCCCACGAGCGCTATAACCTACTCCCCGTCCACACTGGCAAGGCACTAATAGCGCTATAACTGCTGAGTTATAGCGCTATTATTAATCCACCTCCGCATGGGGAATAAGGGCTGTAGTGCAGCTGCTGTAGCGCTACAGCAAGAATGTGGACACCCACTGCGCTACAAGTAATCTCTGGAGATGCCTAGAACCATTTAAGGCAATTGACGTCTCTTCCCTTTGTTTTGAACTCGGCTGGAGGAATGCGGAAGTACCTCTTTAGAGTTTCTTTCTTAACTCGGCAGATAAGCAATGCAAATGTTTAAGGAGGGAGCCTGTGTGAAAACAAAGCCTTCTGTGAACGGAGGCTCACTGACAGGCTTTCAGAAAAACGGAAAAACCACTGTCTCTCTCCCTCCGCATACACACAACGCGTCCCCCCTCACCCCCCTCCTTTAAAAAGCACGTTGCACCCAGCTGAATGCTGGGATACCTGCCCTAATGCGCTGCTCTTAATGCCGCATTAAGTGCCCCAAATGTGGCCATGCTATACCGCAGGAGCATCTGAGTGTGGACATACAATAGCGCTATACATATTCCTGTATAAGGGGACCGCTATAACCTATAATCTTGTAAGTGTAACCATACCCTTACACCCTTGTGTAACCATACCTGCCCGTGTAACCATACCCTTACACCCTTGTAAGTGTAACCATACCCTTACAGACTGAAGCTGTTTAGGATCACACTGCTCTAAATCAGTAGCATTCTAACAGATGCTTCTCAAAGTCACAAAACATCTTTGTAATAAACTACAATGCTATTAAGTCCTTTTCACCTCCTTGTCTACCACAAGGTGAAAGAGTAAAGGAGAAACATACCTGGAGAGAAATATACAGAGAAAATAAGTGGTAATCACAGAAATATAATGACTAGCTTTGTTACGCTCTAAGATTTATGAGCAGTATCACAGGGGCTGCCTAGCAGCCTGGTGGGCTGCCAACTTAAAAGTCAGTTTGTACACCCACTAGATTACATTCTTGCAGAGATTTGGCTTTTGCCCTCAAAACTGGAAGTGAAGACCTGTAACTATTATAGAAATAGTCTTTTTCTGGCTATGAATATAACATGAATTACAGTTACACTAACAGAAGAGAGGGATGCATTCATTAAAAAGGTAGCTCTTAAGAGCATTAGCAAATAATGCTGCCAAAAGGAAGTTTGAACTGAGATGGAAGGAGGAAAAAAATCTTGAGTAAAATATTCCTATTACCTCTGCTCCCCATCCTGTATCTAGAGCTGTTGATGCCTCCTTTTCTATTGTCTTTAAAAGCAAAGCAACGATATGAACTTCCTGCTTCTCTAAATAGGTTTAATATTTTGCCTGGTTAATTGCTAAATATCTTAAGAATATCAAAAACTGCCAGTAACTAAGCTAGAAAAGGCAGAAAAGACCAAAAAAATAAGAAACCACCCACAGAAAGTCACCACACCACAGTTTACCTTGCCACATGCCATCTTCTCTCCACCAATAAGTGAATCTCCTCAATTCTTCTGTTGTAAGCATAGTGCAAACGCTTCGGAAGGTGCTGTTTCAAATAAGGTTTAAAGTGCTGGTCTGGCTTTCTACACTGAAACACAATTGTAAGAAGCTATGTTGTTTCAAGTCATCATCACTAGTGTGGCTTCAACCATACAATCTGCCTGATTTCAGGAGTTCAAGGTTATGTACAGTAGACATACATCCCAGATATTGCACAACAATCCACAGGACCATATTTGTATAAATAGTTCACTGATACAATGCTTCCCTAAGGACAAGTGAGTTTTGAATTATGTTCTATGCACATCTGAGACATTTGTTCTCGCTACAGAGAGTGTTCTCCGAAGCAGTTCGTGAAACTCCATCACATTTTCCTAGTAATATGCAAAAGGGTTCATATCTGACCAAAGTTTAATTTCAGAAGACTCCTGAATACTGAACAGACAGCCTTTCCAAAAATATATTTAAAGCAGTTTGGCTTCTACATTTGATAAAAGTCAGTATACATTTAATGGGAGTTTCATAAAAACAAGGTTAAGGTTGAGGGATATCAAATGGATTTTTTCTGCATTTTCCTAGTACTACTAAAATGTTTACTCATAAAAAGGTTACTTTCCATTTCTGAAGGAAGGAATAAATCGGCTCAATTCAGGGACTCAAGACCATCAGGGAGATTCTGGCTGCGTACTACCTAAAAGGGTTATAAAAGCTACTACAGCAGCAAACAGGGGAACTCATGACAAACATTAATCCTACTCATGAAGGGCCCTATTTACCACTATCTTCAGCCTAATGATGGTTTTCAGACTAAAGAGTGAGCAGAAATGCTGAATAAAGCCCCAAATTAACATGTGAAATGAAGAATTTACTATAGACAGAATATATGACAGTGCTAAATACTTACTGTGAGGTTGGCAACAATTACTTTAGGGTCATCTGTTAAAAGAGACACAAAGACATAAAACAATCATCAGTTTACTGGAGTTACAAGGTAAGCACTCTTTTCAGGAGTCCAGACTCCTTTTAAAAGCTATCCTATTTCAGCAAAATGTATTAGATGTGCAATAATACACCTTTAATGTGCTTTTTCTTAATTATCCAAGATTTTTATAGCAGCATTGATCAGTGTTTTGCACTTTGGACCTGAAACTAAATAGTCATAGAAAAAAACAGTGTAAAATGTCTTGAAAATCATCCATCTTATCTAACAAGTAAGCAGTCATATCAGGGAATTTGCAAAAGCTTTCTGTAAGAGTGTTTAAGTGCAAGAATAAGCATCTTTATAAGCAATAATTAATAAGAAAGCTGTGGTTCTTTTGGCTGCTTTAGCATTACACAGCTGAATAAGTGACTAAATGAAATGACTGAAAACACATTCTGGGCAAGCCTTAGGACTTTACTCTATGCAAGCTATACTACCACTACCCACATTAAATTCTAACTCTCACTTCTTCCAGGGCCAGCAAACAGCATTTCTCAGGCCCTGGAGGAGAAAACAGAGTTGGAAGAAAATGAAGTACTTTGTCTCTCAACCATATTATTTTGGCTGCATAAGGCATGATATTGATTGGTTTTGAAATGAGTCACATTCAGTCTCAGGTACAATTCACAGGCACATTTATTTCAAAGATGTGAGAATGAAGGAGTGTTAAGGCATGAAATAGCGGAGGAGGGAGAAAGTAGTGAGATATTTGCCATTTAACGTTCTGTTCCAGGTCCCAGGAATGTGCCTATTTAATTTGTGATTGAATTGTTCATTTATAAGGAAACACAAACATTCAGGGAGAAGAGGATGGAAAGAGACCTATAGAGGAGATGAATGAAAGCAAGTGGGGGTGAAAAACAAAACCAAACCAAACCCAGAGGCACTGTGCCAGGGATTAGCAAGGACAACTGATCTTCTCTTTGGAAGTTCTCACCACGCCCAATCAAAAGAAAATAATTTGCTCAACGTCAGGGAAATTGAAAGAATGATTTTTCCCCATGTTATTTCACTCTTCTTTGCATAACAGTAAAATATGTTGTCATGTAATTATCTGTAGAACTTTAATATGGTAGTGCCTGATCCTACTCCTACTGAAAACTGCAGCAAAATTCACTGGAGCCAACGAAGGGACAGTGGAGGCTTTTTAAAAAATTCTCAGTGGAAGATGCACAAAAATATTCACTCGTATTCGAGATAGGCGTGAGAAGATCTTTAAAAATTATTACTGGAAATTTAGTAATAATTTAGGTAGAATCTGCAAAGAAAAATTTAGTCTTTATGGTCACCCACCAAAGTCATATCATTGTTTGAGTGTACTGTGAAATACTTTCAGTCTATGATGTGACTAAATTCATTTTTATGCTCTGAAAAAAAACCTTATGATACACATCAGTGAAACACCAGTATGTGAAAACAAATCTTTACCCAGTCCCTTAGATAAACATAAGAATACATTTGTTCATGGTTACACCTTCAATCTAGGTATTGATTTTAACATGTCTCCACTGGCTCTGATGCACTTTGACATATTTCAAGATTACAAAATCCAAATCTAGTCTTTGCACAACCAGATACTTCAAGCAAATTATCCCGAGAGTGTTTCAAATGGTCTCAGAGGGCTAATTTAGAACTCCAAGGCACTTCTTAAAAGCATGCTGCAAAACAAACAAAAACACCCCACATTTTTCATATACTATCACTGAGCCCCATTTCCTCAAATTCACACTTCACAGTTCTCTCTTATCCACACTCTGCCTTAACTGTGCATGACTGCCAAATATCTAACACTATTTTTTGGCCACAAGAATGGGAAAACTAATGGATTGATAAATAATACTACCACTTGATCAGTCAATAGGCCCTAGTCAAGAGACTATATTTAATAATAATTTTTAAAAAGCCATTCTCACCTAGCATTCAATTCTGCAAGGTGATGAACTCCTTCAAGTCTCACTATCATTGATAATTGGACAACTGAGTTAGAGTTACAGAATCTTGACCTCAGTATAGTACGAAACTTGAATATTCAACTTACATTTCAGATTATTATTAGATCGAGGGCGAATGCGTCCTAAAGACCCAGGCACCAATACAATATCTTCTACATTAGTCAGGTAGTTACTCAAAAATTCAGTTCTTTCACAAGTGGTGTCCTCCATTCCTGTGGAAGGAAAATAAGCCTCCTTTAATAGAGAATTATATCTTGAAACAAGCTTATTTCCTAAAATATAGACATCAATCTCTGGCTTCAGAGTAATGGTTCAAAAACAATATTTCTTCTTTATATACCCATCCTATTCCTCTCTTCCTTGCAGGTAACCTAACCTCAAGCTTCTGGAAAGACTACATTGTCATGAATTAGTCATCACGAGAGGTCACTGGAACTATTCTACCTGCCAAGGAACTGTCAGACACATGGACACCTTTGTTTGTTTTTAGCTTTCACCAACATCAAGCTCTCCTAGCTAATGTCTTCTTGATGGCAGCACTGAATCACCAACACTAGTTACCGTTTAAGAACCAAATTGTGGCTGGTGCTTGAACCTATGTGTACAACAGAAATGCCAGTGTCTAAGCAACAATGCCAATCACTTCATCCAGGGAGCATACACTTGTTATACATCCAGTTTTAACTCATGGAAGAACTAAGATCAGCTCCTAGTTTCAAAGAAAATTTTAAGATACAATTTAAAGAGGGGAGACACAAACACACAAAGATATTGTATCTTGGTGGTGTATTCTAAACCAACTGTAGGTAGAGTGAACAAAGAGTTGTTACCATATGAGAGAGTTGTTTTGTATGAGAAGTGTATTGGTGGTCTCAATCTAATACTTAGCAAGTAAAGCTCAAAACCTTCTAGACAAGGAGTGACTAAGTTTGGAAAATAAACTCTTCCCAGAACCCCAGTAGTCATCCCCTCCTAACATAACTGGTAGGGAAACCTGTAGCACTTTGTTATACCTGTTTTATGGACAGAGAATGAACTTTACTGCCCAGGCCTTTTAATCTGGCACTTCATTCACACACAAAAATCGTATCTGAATAGCATAGTATCCCATAGGAAATCATGACTCATTTAGTGTATTACAACTCTAATCTGAGACCTTTAGTTACCCCACTGAAATGTTATGCCAAGAACAGTTCTACCACAAAACAGACCCAAATTAGATCTTTATTTTCCTTCTCTTCTATAATATTTTCACTGGAGAGTTTGTGTGTCTTTACTATGACTTTAGTGTGAAGTTTTCCCTAATTTCCAAGTGACAGAGTCCTTTCAAATCCTGATTTTCCATGTTTTGTCATTCTGCCTGTTTTTGCCACTTATTCTCTCCCCAGTCAAATATCTCTTGTGGGCATTTCTCCTTTCTCCATAACCCTTCAAAGCTGGGCCCAGTCCCTCATAACTATCCCAACTTCATTGGTCTGTATCTGACCAGCTGTCCTCCTAATTGCCTTGGAAACTTACTGCTCCAAAATTCTACTTCTACTGTCATTAAAGAGAGGATGAGGCTTCAACACCATTTCCCTTCCAGTTAACCTACTTTTTTTTAAAAAAAAAAAAAAAAAAAAAAACACGAGAGAGAGAGAGAGAGAGACAGACAGACAGACAGACACACACGGGAACAGAGTGCAGCTCCTCACACTTGCAAGGGAGCATGAAGGAGATATTGTACATTATTTGTGTGTGTCTCAACCACAAAAAACAACAGGCTTAATTCTGAATGAATGTGCAAACAGTTAACCAAATAGTTAACATAAGAAGGAATTCCTCCAAAAGGTAATTATCAGGTGAATTAAATGTTGGGCTTACATTATCAGTGTCCTGTGAATAAAAATATTTTTACTTTTAAAAAATGTTTAAAATAGGATGCTCATTTAGACTCTGATGCAGTAAAATACTTGTTGTGTTTATAACTTTAAGCACAGCGAAGCTCTGGAAATTGCTCAACCATCACTTTCTATCCATATTTACATACTAAGAAAGGACAAGTAAGAGTTTTTACCATGGTCTCCAACAAAGATAACATTGACACATCGATGTAGTTTCAGCTGCTTCAGTCCATCCATTAATTGTCCTAAAGTCTTGTCAATATCCCTTAGGGGATTTGTCATCTATACAAAGTTTGCAGAAAGAAAGGAAGTTAATCACTATTGCAATGTTCTCTTTCACTACAGGTGGAGCTTCCTCAGCAAAATTCTGGTAGGTTAACTTTCCAGGTCAAAAGGCAGATCCTTGGCTGAGCAGTTATCACCCTGACCAAATGGTCGTCTTTCCTATGAGCTTGGTTTGATTTCCTCCAGGGAAAGATACAAAACATCTTCTATTGGGATGTTGCTGGATGACTGTAAGAGATCAGTGATCTTATTCCTGCCCCTCCAATAGAATCCCTAACCATATGGTAAACGCAAAGGCAGATTTACTAAATTAGAAAAATGCATATGATTGAGGGAGATTTGGGATTGGGGGGCGGGGATGAGAAGAGAACTCATTTAAATACTGTTCTAAATTGCATTTGAAGCTTTTCAGTTTTTCCGGATACCAACTATGTAATCATGGTACATAGCTTCAATCTCAGAATTCGTATGAAAATCCCAAATCATTGTGAAAGGTGCTCCAGGAGGTATCTGGTGCTAGAATGGCTGCCCTTAATCTTCCATTAGAAGTAGTAGGAAGGGGAAAAGGCAGCTTCAACTTGATATCCAAGGTCTCTAAAAGGATCAAGTGACAATTCTGGCAGGATTTTGAAAAAGGATGCCCAGACCTAAAAATGGTATAAATACATTATTTTTTATTTTATAAAAAGGCAAAATTATGACAGCATACCAACAAGTTACAATTCCAAGCAGGAACAGAAATGAGTGCAACTTTTTTTTATTAGACGATAAATACTTTGAATCTCCGTACATTTTAGATAAAGGACAGTTTAACACAAAAAAAAGAGATAGTGGGACAAACCAACATCTGTTTGTCACAATATGCTGAATTTCTCATATCTGCATACTTAATTGGATCAGTTAAAAAAACAGGAATAAAAAAAAATTCTCCTGTAGGAAAATAGAATTTTGTCAAAATCTTGCCTCAGAAAGGTAGATTTCAATAATTCCCCAAGGGAAATATCTAAGCAACACTTTCCGCTTACAAATGTCAATCTGACCCAAATCTAAATATTTTGCAAACTCTCCTTCTGCCCGAACTGCTACCCACCTCATGGAGCTGTAGATTCTGAAAATAATCAAGATAAGGCAGGAAATCACAACTCATGCAAGGCACAATGGCGGGAGAAATCGCTGTGCATCTCAGGAGATGGAATCCAGTTGCAGAGCAGGAAGAACACAGAACTACAATTCCAATGGGACATTGTAGCAGCTCAGGTAGAGGGAAAAGATTCTGAAACTAAATGCTCTTATTCAGGAAAATATGAACATTTAGTTTCAGTCAAAAAATGATAAAACATTCTGAATCAAAAAATTCAGAAAAATGTTGTTCCATGAAAAATTTCATTATTTTGACTTTTTGTCCCAAAGTTGGACAAAAGCCCACTGTTAAAATATCAGATTATCCCTATGGATTGGAAAGTCCATTTTTCAGTCAGCTCTAATTGTTCTCATGAATCATGTAAGGAAATTAAGTCTTTTCTTTCAGCCTCTAAATCTTAACTCTGCAGTTAGGAAAGCTGAGAACTGCAAATCCTCCTGGATTTCACATGAATGTTTTCTTGTGGAACAGGTTTATGCTGTTCTTATAACAGAGTAATAGTATTTCCATATGTGACAACGAACGACAAATCACAGTACTTTTCAAAGGTCCTTTATCCACCAAATTTCAGCTGGAGATTTGCAAAGATGTTTTTGATACCATGAAAACAAACTAATCAGGAAAATCCTATTTTTTTTTAAAAAAAGCCAACAAGGCCCCCCCCAATAAATAAATAAATAAATAGCCCAAAGCAAAAAACACCCCCCCCCCCACATCACTAAACCACACACACAATTTCATATGATCACAGCCAGGGAAATTCAATTTAGTTCCTTCACCTCCATTATTCTCACCGGGTTCTCATTTAAAAAGTTCTATTTATTTCTGAAACAGACTAAGGTCGATATTGAATGTCATTAATATGTTTATGTGAGAATACTCTATGGGGATATGAGACTGCCCTGAGACCATGTTCTTGTCCAGATGTAACCTCGAAGGAGTCATCAGTGAAAGAGTAAAAGTCTTATGTGTACCTTTGCTCAGATCAAATGCTGATCTCCACTACCTCAGATTTTTGTAAAGTTATGTGGGAGGCTCTATTTTCCAAGATAGGGGTGGTTATCTGAGATGCCATCAAAAGAAACAGTTGACATTATTATAAGAGGATCAGGTATGAAACTGAGAAATGCAGACCAATGTTACTAGATAGTTCTTCAGAAGGAAAACTCATGCTAGAACCTATTGTAGCCTGGTGCTGATGTATGGAGAGAGGAATGGATTTAACTCCTAGGCACTAGTCTTGTGGTGCATCTCATTGCTCTCTGTGAGCACAAACAAATGCTAAAGGGTTAATTTGCACTGTATGTGGATAATTTGTGCTAGAATAAAGCTGAGGTTTTTGAAGGCTTAGTGAGAAATCCACAACTGGGTTTCCATGGATGGAAAAGTTTTGGATAAAAAAAATATTCATCCAGAGAAGAGCAGCTAAGGTGGGGGGTACATGTACTCCTGCCATTAGGCCACCTACAGCATATTTTATGCCAAAAAGAGTTAGACCTTGAATTGGCAAACTACTTTGAAAGGGGAACTCCTGGGTCATTTGTTGAAGGGGGACATCATTCATGTAAGCAGACAATCAGCCCTGGGGCTGGGATGATTTAGTTGAGGTTGGTCCTGCTTTAGCAGGGGGTTGAATTAGATGATCTCCTGAGGTCCCTTCCAACCCTGATATTCTATGATTCAGCCTTCCTCTTTAGTAGGCTATCAATGCTCAAGGTATTGTGGGAAATGGTAGTTCCCTACACTTGATGACAAGACCCCTCCCCTCTCAGTTCCAGAGGGAGTCTCAGAATGCCGGATTAATATCAGAACTATGTATTTTAAAAAAAAAAAAAAAAAAATCAGGAATTGAAAGCTACTGAGGAAAGTTTCTATTGCTCCTTTTTGAAAACGCACTGTCAGGATTTTTGCTTGGATCCCACAGGAGATATTTTTAGGCTGCATGAACTGGGTTACAATTAGATTAAAATCCCTGAATGGAAGGGATGCTAAGTGATCCACAGTCCCTCCCAAGTTGTCAATTAGTGGCAGGTAGAGAGATTTTGTTTAAGGATCATCCTTTCTCCTCTCCCTGAATCTCTTCCAGGGGAAGCAACCTTCAACTTTGACCTTTCTGAAGACAGAGACTTAAGTACCATCATAAGGCATTAGTGCCAGAGCCAAAATCATGGGTTCAAGAATAATGATTTGCATGCCCTTCCTCCTTTCCCTCCTCCCTTCAAAAGTCTCAAGATTTTTCAGCCAGTGAGATTGTTTTGTGCATGCCATCTGGTTTTTGAGCGTTCAGGTTCACTCAGATCACTTTTTCAACTTTTCTCCAAAGCCATGAAGACTAGAAAGTTGGTTTTGTTTAAAAAAATAAATAAAAGCAGAGATTCTCACATGATCACTTGATACCAGGAAATGGGGCTTAAAGGAGGATACCCAATATTGTGAGACTCATCATAAAATGTTATAGGTTGGTGACAGTGATAAAAATCTTCCCAGAGATTTGTTTCATGCTCCCTTTGTTTGATGGATTTTTAAAAGGTCCTATAAGAGGCTTTCCCTATAGTGAACAAAGAACATAGTTCCCTGAAGACTTGGTATATCCTGACTACTTTGCCAGCAGTGATCTTTCAGTACAGTTACAGAAGGTCAGTTTCAGAATTCCCAAACTCAAGTATGGAAGGTAGTCCAATTTGCAAAAATTAAGCTACATAAGAGCTTCAAACTGACACTTCTGTCAAAGTTTTGGAACACAGGTAAACTTACTTTGTTCCGACGGGATTCCGCAGAATACTGATCCACTCTATGTACTTTTCTTCTTTTCTTTGGAGTTGCAACTCGTCTTTCCTGTCTCCTCTTAGGAGTAATCTTTCTCTTAGGTCTCTTAGGCGGAGTAAGAGGTGAGCCATAACTACTCTCCTGTACTGGCGGAGAGAGATGTCTGGACTCAGAGAAATCCTGACTCAGCTAGCATCAGATACTACAGTGACCTGCCTCATCAAACTGAGGAGCATGAAGATCAATGCTTCTTCAGTAATACAGGAGTTGGTAAAGGGACAATTTAGAGGTCTCTCTCTGCAGAGGAACTCACTAAATTGTACTTGAAAGTGAGATAGCAGTTACTCAAGCAACTAACATAAGAGTAAATGAAATTGGTATTTCAGGAGAAGGTTGGTCAGGTCAATTTTTATGAATATTTACTGTAATATGAGTATTTCTCTTCAACTGTCAAACAAAATATGCAAATAAATACATGAAATATACAACAGTATCAGCTTCATGTTTTTGGTGGTGTAATTTATTTTGCAAATGCTTGTGTGTGCAAGATCTTAATGATACATGGAACATTTGACTTGCTGGTTACCAGTTCAGATGGAAGCATCTGTATACTACAAAGCCACCACACAGTGGCAATCTTGGAAAAGAGTGCAGGGTTGAACCAACATGGAGACTGCACCTTCTGAATAATCTAATAATTTGTTCAGGGCAGTGAGAGAGAAAACAGCATTGCTGCTGACTGCCCTGTACTAGCTGTATGGATAAATTAAGGATGTCAGTCTCCAGAGCAGTCAATATGGCACCTTTTGTAAGCAATATATTATCTATTAAAATAAGTCATTTGAAATGTGTTTCTTCATTATTTTGTGCGAATGCTACAAAAGGAGAGACTGGAATGGCCCAGTGTTCCTTTCTCCAACAAGCCCCACTTTAAAGATATGCAGGGTTGCCAAGCACAGCTCTCAATTTTGGCCTGTTCTGCACCTGCAAGATGCTAAACACCTTCCATCAATTTTCATGGGAGCTGTGGGTTCTCAGCACCGCTTAGGACCATCTCTGAACGGCGTGAGATGACACCTACAGAGAGGTAATACACCTAAGTCAGCAGGTAAGGGGAAATGGAACCTGCTGAATGGGCTTGAGGAAAATCAGTGATTTATCATATTTATTTCTATCTACTTAGCCAGTTTCTCTGTTGTTCAGTCACAGAGCTGTATGAATGGAGAGGAAAGAACAAAAAAAAAAAAAAAAAAAGTGTTACCATCTGCCATGCTGTTTCATTGCTTCCAAGGCAAGCAGCTGGAAAGGAGATTCTAGTCCAGTCTCATTCGTCTCTCTCCAGAAAGGCATTTTAATAAAGCAGCACGAGAGTTTTCTTTTTAAAATGTTTCAAGCTTTGTGCAGTCCTGATGAGAGGTGCAGCAGGGAAAGGAAGGATTCTCATTTTACACTGTCCCTGAATAAACTCAGCCAGCGCTTGACAGTGCCAGGCACACGCTGGCCAGTGCAAGAAATCTAGATATTTTGAACACTTAGAAGAGCTGTCTCAAGACAGCATGTTAGAGGAGCAGCAGTAACAAGAGTTTAGGCATGAGAGGCTTTGATCTATTTAGAGCACTTACAGTAGTATGTATATTTATATACTTTTTTTTTTTCCTTTCAAAGTTAGCTAGGAAGAAAAGCCAAGTTCTTGTTAACCAGCCAAATCTTAGCCTCACCTGAAAATAATCAGAATAGGGTTATTTCTCTTTTTGGGGGTAGGGAGTCCCTTGGAAAGGAGATGAACAAATCCACCCCCCCTTTTCTAGGCATAACAAGAAGTGGGAACTAGCCAGCCAAAGCTCTGCCTCTCAACCCAGAAGGACAACCCATCAGTGTCACTGCAGAAGCACAGAAGGGAAAAGAAAAAACAGAATTGCGGAAATAACCAAGGGCAGGCACACATTTTAAATTACTCAGTCGATACATTCTGATAATAAAGTGAAGCTTTATAACAATCTTCCTAGTTCAAAAGAGCTGTTTGCGAAGGTCTCATTAAAAACAATGTTACATTTCTAGTGCAATGAATGTAACTTACACTGAAACACTTAATACATAAAACATACTGTAAGTTATTGTAGTCAACATATTGGGCGAAATACTGGTTCTGTTGGCTTCAGTCAATGGAACCAGAATTTCACCTATAAATTTTGGGTACACATCTGCCTTTTTACTCCTAAATTTTAATGTACTGTGCACTTAATGTATAGACCATTAAGCACTTCCTGCAGGGTTTGAGTGCCAACTGAAGTACCTGGGAGTTAAAAATGATTAGCATCAGGCAGGACCAAGTCTTTAAAAAAAAAAAAAAAATCATAATTTTATAGCTAGTGAGTTAGTAAATCACATTAAACATCCACTCGACATTGTAAGAGGTGCATTGAATTCCTGCCCTCCTCCATCCAGAGAAGTCAGCAGCAAAGCTGCTCCTCAGTTTAGTGAGTATGAGGCAAGAAGAATTCAATATAAGGAGATTTTTCACTTTACAAAAAACTAAAACAAACCAAGAAATCATATTATATACACATATACATATACACACACAATTTTCAAGAGCTTGGTTTCCAAGCTTCAGTGTGCTGCTCAGCTGTTGCA
Source organism: Dermatemys mawii (assembly GCA_007922305.1). Taxonomy (NCBI): domain Eukaryota; kingdom Metazoa; phylum Chordata; order Testudines; family Dermatemydidae; genus Dermatemys; species Dermatemys mawii. The sequence goes on along the minus strand of ML677365.1, from coordinate 3,058,289 downwards.
GAGGAAAAATTGGTCAGAACCATTCCAAGTGTTTAACTGCTGCTAGTTCTGTACAAAGAAGAATGATTTCATGCAGAGGTCAAGCTCCCATGTCTAAGGAAGCAGCTTAGAGGGGTCCCACTGAGGGCTTCCTTCCCAGAGATAAACATACTTTCTAGCTCCTCCCTCCTGAAATCATGCCCCTAGCAAGTCTTAGGGCACATCTACACTACCCGCCGGATTAGCTGGCAGCGATCAATCCAGCAGGGGGTCGATTTATCGTGTCTAGTCTAGAAGCGATAAATTGATCCCCAAGCACTCTCCTCTTGACTTCTGCACTCCACCAGGGCGAGAGGAGCAGGCGGAGTTGACGAGAGAGTGGCAGCAGTTGACTCACCACAAAGACACCGTGGCGAGTAGGTCTAAGTATGTCAACTTTAGCTACGTTATTCACGTAGCTGAAGTTACGCAACTTAGATTGACCCCATCCCCTCAGTGTAAATCAGACCATAAATAGCTGCGTGTTTGTTTTTAAATCCACATTTACAAAATCATGTCTTATTGTAAATTTGGAAACTGAAATATGTTCATCCATTCAACAGCCTGTTCTCCATTCAATGAAAGTCAACTTGGTGTGAAGCTATTTAATAAAAAACCCTCTTAAATCACCCTGGTTTAGTCATTTAATTCCAGGCTAGACTTTATAGATAGCTACCCAGAAGAATTCTAAGATTATTTTGTACTGTTTTCTAAAAAGACCCAATTAACTTCCTGCATTGCATAGAGTAAGGTTACCTAGAAACAGGACCACTGGAAAACATCTTAATCCCACAAGTTATTGAGAATCTCGACTCCTAGCGACTGAGCTAAGCACTGTACAGCGTTAGGCCCTAAGAGAGCTTGTCCAAAGAGCCTGTTCAGAGCTCAAATTAGAAGAGCATCTGCAATTTCATCTTCAAATTTTGCTTTACCTCAGTGAAAAGACACAATGAGGAAGTGTCTCTGTTTTGTAGAAAGCTACACTCTAAAGTTACTGTTCTCTTAGTTTGATGCACAAGATTTGTCAGTCCTACGTTGTATGTAATTACAGAACGTGTTAGAGGCAGAGGTACTATAAAGCTTCAATGGCAATTCACAGCTATAAGAACCAGGCTTGAATTATTTCAGAGCCTGCCAAGACGTTGTCTTAGTATTCCAAATAGCACAGCTTCCTCACTTGACTTGAGCTCAGACTCCCATTAGCCCATTAATGCTAACAATGAGAAGACACATACAGACAGTCAAACAGAACTCTTTCCTTTTTAGCAAATATTTTGGCTTACAGATTTTAGATAGTAAGTTATTTGGACCAGAGAGCCTTTATTCTGCCTGGCACAGCACTGATGACATTGCTGGTGCATAGTGATTTGTTAATAATGGCTCACAATCACTGTTCCCTCTAAGCTGTGCATGTGTGCACATGCACACAGATCCTAAACCCCGCGCACACAGCAAAACTCCACTTGCACAAAAATTTGCACAGAAGTACAAAAATTTGCACAGAAGAAATTTTTTTGCACACACGGCCTGTGAAAAATTAGAGGGACCATTGCTCACAATTACTTTTAAATCACATGCATATATTATTGCTTATAAGTCTGTATCCAGACTGTTCCAGCAGAGATATTGCCTTCATCTAAAGGCATGACTGATATTAGGGAAGGGAACACAGACACATTTTTCAGAGTTTAGAGATTTTTATGGAAAATGAATAAATGAGAAGAGGTGAACACTTAAGTTGCAATGGAATCCTGGACATTTTAAAGTGTTTAAAAAGGATAGTTTCTGAGTGCTCCTATCTCTAACAGGAACAGACACAAGGATTTTATGCAAACAGGTTGAGAGATCATACTGGACATATGTATCCCTCGAGTGCACTGAGAGACATGGCGCTACCAACAATGTGCTTTTAGCAACTCAAGAAGTGCAGGTACCTGAAATAGCTCTAAAATTTTAAGTGCCGTTGCTTTTATAAAACATTGCTTGCTTTAAAAAGGAAGTGTATATGTTTAGTCTTAATTTTAAGAGTTTGATCTTGCGCTTCCACAACTTGCACTGAATTCAGTGAGTTTTGCCTGAGTAAAGTGTCCAAGAGGACCTGCCAAGTGCTTAAATCAGCAGTGTCCTATATGTTCGTCACAAGCCACATGTGGCTAATAGGCTACTGAATTGTGGCTAATGCATGTGGCTTTTTTTTTTTTTTTTTTAAATGTTGCTAATAAGAAAAAAATTCAAAACCACAAGTGTGGCTAGCAATGGGTCTAGCACTGAATTTCTATTGGACACCACTGGATTAAATAGATGTAGAACAAATATTGCCATTCCACATCCCCAAGGTAACACTCCTGTACAGGCTTTTGGATGTTCTTGAACAATGTAGTAATTTGGTAAGTAACCAGTGAGTTCTGTATACTTAGTCACCACTCCTGAACCCACAGCCATGGACAAAACAAAGTAGGGTGCTTTAAGCACCTCTGGGAAATTATGGATTTTAAAGCTCCCTCTCTCATGCTGTTAGGATTCCTATGTCCATTCCTGAGGGAACAGTACTAACCAAACCATTTGTTCATAGACCGAACATTGAAAACAGTGGTTATCCAACTCTAGAATAGATTATTATCCAGGCTCCTTCAGATTGTCAGCTTTGAAAAAAAAATATTCACCCTTCCCTGCCCCACAAGGAAACATACCAGAGAAACAAAGATCTTTTTCTGCCTCTCTCATATAGGGTATATTTTTAAAGAGTAAATTGATTAAGGAGCGCTAAATTGTGCTGTTATATCAGTTAATTTCACATATGAAACCTTTGCCAAAAAAAACACCTACATCCATAATGTGAACTTTATACGTTTCACTATTTATACCCCCACAGAAAGGGGCTTCTAGAACAGACAGCCAGTTCTTAATGTCAAATGACCCTTGGTCATAAGTTCTTATTTATTTTAGCCAATTGTCTTCCCTTTCTGACAGATAGGAAGGGCACAGAGGTAAGAAAGCCACTTCATCTTAGGAGTAAAGTCTTAGCAAATATTCTGTAGATAGCATGCTTGATCCTTGAGATGTGTAACTTTTATACAGGAAAAAGAAACTATACTAACCTCAGAGCCAAAAGGCCCATATCTGTGACCAGCAGCATCTGGTTGTTCAGAGTAGAAAGCATAAACATAAGGCCTGAAAGAAAGATTTTGTTCAGAATAGTCTGCTTTCAACCATAAAAGAAGAAGAAATTGCCAGGTCATGCTAGGTCAGCCTTTCAACTATTGTTTGCCATTTGTAAAAAACTGTTGCTCAGTCAGATGTTTTCCAAAGTATGATTAAGCAATTAGTTACTCCAGAACTTCGTTAGATATCAGAACCCATATAGGGAAGCACATGGGCACAGTCTGAGGAAGCTCACTCTCTCTTAGTTCCATAAGAAGGAGAGATCACGATACCAGCTCACATGGACTATGCAGCCTGCAGCATGTGAGAACTTGTATAATAAAAAAACCAATTAATATCTTGACATTTTCCCAAGCCTCAGCATGCAGCTTCTGCATTTACCACTGCCTAGAAGTTTATTAAGCCACATTAGACTAAGTAGTATAAAACAGCCAACATTAATCCATGTAATTAAATGTTCCCCAATAATCAAAGGACATTTGCATCAGAGGTGTTTTGAGGAGCACTGAAACACTGCTGGTTAAAAGCTAAGAGCTACAAAGAATAGTAATGCTGAATGCTGGCAAGAATAATTTTTAACACTAACATTCCACCTGTTTCTGCAGCTCCAGCTACTTTAAGAGAAGATAAGTTGGAAGTTTACAAAAAAGAACACTACATGAATTACCTTTCATTGTCTGGTAGGGTTAGCCACTGCAGTATTGTTAATATTCTGCGTTCATGGGGGATGACACTAGACCACAAAAGAAAAATGGGTTTAGTTATTGTTGTGTACAAAGAAGATAATCATTAGCTATACCATGAGCTGCATCCAACACCATTATCTGGACCTATCTTTTTTTGCTCACTAACATTCAAAATTTTATTCCCATTTTGCAACTCAAGTTATTGCATATCTCCTGCAACTCCATGTATTAGTCTGATTAATCTTGATTTCTCATCCAACCCACCACTCTCAAGGAAACAGTTCATTTTTCTACTATTCTATGTAGCAGTGGATAAGGACCCATTCCTGTAAACTTTTATTTATGTAAGTAGCCCTTGCTCATAAGAGTGGTTCTACTGAAGTCAACGGTACTACGAGACTAAGTAAGGAACAACTCACATTAGTAGCATTTGCATGATCAGCACTGGAATGGGTTACCTAGGGAGATGGTAGAATCTCCTTCCTTAGAGGTTTTTAAGGTCAGGCTTGACAAAGCCCTGGCTGGATGATTTAGTTGTGGTTAGTTCTGCTTTGAGCAGGTGGTTGGACTAGATGACCTCCTGAGGTCCCTTCCAATCCTGATATTCTATGATCTGCTCCCACTACTACTGGGTCTTTTCAGCTTGGAAAAGAGACAGCTATAGAGGATTTGATGGAGATCTATAAAATCATGATTGGTGTGGAGAAAGTAAATAAGGGAGTGTTATTTACTCCTTCTCAGAACACAAGTGTGACATTGCACCCCATAATGCTTTATAGAAATATGCTTATGAATGTAAACATAACATAACTGGAATATGTTTTATGTTAGATATGCCATGTAACATGTGTGTGCAAAGGTTATGTTCTTCTGCGTGTATTCATCATTTGTATAAATGTATCATTCTTGTAGCTGAAACTAGAAATATGAACTATAATTCTGAGGTTCCATTGTAATTATGAAAAGCGTGGGCCATTAATGGTGGTTTGGAATCTTGATAGCTCCCATTAAACAGGACAATTGACTGGTGGCTCTGTTTACTTGTAGGCTTTCCTGTGAGTCAGGCTAGGAAGAATGAAGGCTTGGGGGGTCTAACAGGACATGTGACCATGTCACCTGGTACTGAAATCCATCTTTAACCTGGTGCTTTTCCATTTAGAAGTGTGGGGGGGACCCAGAGAGGGACAAAGGCTTACCGCCTTGTGAAAAAGATATATAAGGGGGCAGAACAGAACAGAGGGGGCTGCAGTCATGAGAAATTCCCTAGCTACCCACCTGAGCTGGAACAAGGACCGTACCGGGGAATGGATTGGGCCCACATTAGGAAGGAGTCCAGTCTGTGAAAGAAGCTTATTGAAACATTTCTGAGGGTGAGATTTTATCCTTTCCTACCTGGACCTACATACAAATTTGCAACCTTGATGTGGCCCTCGGTCCAGAAAGTTTTCCCACCCCTGTTCTAAGGTATAGAAATGCACAGATCGGACACCCAAACAGCCTTAACTGTGCATGGTGTCACTACAGTTATCCACAATTACGACTAGTGCTTAATAGTTTAACCTAATCTGGAACCACAGACACTAACTGTTAAAGCAGCATTTCTCTCTTTTTGGCTCATGGTTTCACTACATGGCTGTCCCCCAATGCTGTCAAAGTTCACAGTAGGTGATGGTAGCCATTTTGAAAGTGAGGAGTTAAATCATGAAATTCTCTGTAGTACAATGTTCACCGGCTTTTCCTGTACAGGTAAATTCTAGCTACGAAGACTGGAGAAAAAAAATCATCTTTAATCCTAAAAAAAATTATTCATAACAGTGATTTTAACTATATGGCAAGTTTGAAGAGTCTGCATTACTTCATTATGTAAGTCATTTGGGAATAACAAAGGGTTCGCTAAATTTCTTAAGGGACAACAAAAACAACCAACCAACCAACTCTGGGCCCAAAGTGTACATGCTATAATTCTGGAGAGCATACACACACTTCAGATGTATACTGGCTGAATCCCTGATTCTAGAATTATTTCAACTTTGCATTTAACCATGAAACCACATAACAGATTCTAAATCATGTGAATTACTTAAAATTATTAGTCACCATGCCCAGCGTGACTATTTAGTGGTAGCATATCTTCGTAACAGACAAGGAAAGTAAGTGAGGTCCCTTGCTCCTAAACCAGCAAGTTAGAACTCGTGCGGATTGGGGTGGGGACATAGTAGGGGAAGCTTCTATCACAGACATTTTCATAGCTGTTACAGATCCAGAGGATCTGTGGTACACCCTAGCTTTTACACAGTCTCTTGGACCAAGGGGTCTCATTCTCTCTTACAGGTAGGCCTTGCAGCCTCACCACCTCAGAGACTGAATCTCTAAGCTTCAGCACTCCTGCTTCATACCATGAGTTCTGCCTAACACTGCCTCAGAGACTCCTAGACCTTGTCTACACTGCCACTTTACAATGCTGAAACTTTCTCGCTCAGAGTTATGAAAAACCACACACAGTGATGCAAGTTTCAATGCTGTGAAGTGGCAGTGTAGACAGTGCACCAGCACTGGGAGCCATGTTCCCAATACTGGTAGCTACTCCCCTCGCAGAGGTGGAGGGGTTTTTTTTTTTTTGTTTATTTTTTTAAACAGCTCTGAGAGAGCGCTTTCCCAGTACTGGTGCCATGACCACACAGCCACGTATGGCAGCACTTTAACATTGGCAGTGAAGACATACCCTTAGTCAGAAACTTTTACTCTCTTCAGAGACATGGGCACCTCAGCAAGTATTTGCAGTTACACCAGGCAGCCCTTCCAAAACAAACCAGGGTTTATGAGTCTACTGGAACACAGCATTGAAAGTCCTTAGCACAGAGAAGTATACTCCATCTAGCGACACCAGAGCAATCTGCCAGCCATCCTGCTATGATCTCCATTTCAATCTCTGTGCCCCTTTGTCTGTCCAAAGTGACAGCAGTCCAGCCTTTTCCAAACGTCAACTCTATCCCCTGCCTGTCACCTCTCAGACCTTTGTTCTTGAGCTAGCTTCTGCTCAGCTTTCCTGCTGAGAGGTGGGGAGGAAACCTCCTCCCTCTTGGTTATTGATTGCTAGGTATCAATGTGCTGACCATGGAAACTCCTGGTGGACATCCCAGATTTTCCATTCACCTTGGTCAGCCTCAGTCAATCTTTTAATGACCCAGTAAATACACCAAAACATCTAGGCAGCACACACACTCCATGCCTCCTGCACTGCTGCCCCAAGAGCAGATTTAACCCATTAGCCCCCACTGGGTAGCAATGCAAAGTACAGGGGGAAACTGAAGTACACATAGGACTCAAAAAAAGATTTCAGAAAATTCCCATTTAATCACAATAGCACATATCACTTTGATGTTCAAAGGCTGCACAAAATTAAAGAGCATAATTCTGGTGGATGGCTTTATCAAAAAATGGGAAAGATCCATTTAATACTTATTGCTGGAAGACAGCAGACTATGTTCAGATTGGAGTTCCACAGCAGGACCTCAGCTGCCAAAGTTTGTCAAAAGGAAGAAAATGGGGTGATCTCAGTTCTCTCTCTAGTAATCCTTCAGAGCTCAGAAATGATACATATCCAGCCATTTTCAAATAGAAAGATGGCTGGCTTAATGTGGGATTAAGCAGGAGAAAAACAGCAGGAATCCTCAGAATTGTCTTTTGGATAGGAGCAAGGAAAAAGGAGGATATTTTATCCAAAACATGAACCAATTTGTCTTCTAAAAAGGACTGTGCATTTGAGGGGGGAAATTTCTGAATTAATTAGGCTGCAGTGCTGGCACATTTTCGTCATCCCAATGCTGTAAGTGGCAGGAGGACAGAAGATGCTCCTATAAACACTCATCACATAGAATCACAAAATATTAGGGTTGGAAGAGACCTCAGGGAGGTCATCAGTCCAATCCCCTGCTCAGAGCAGAACCATCACCAACTAAATCATCCCAGCCAGGGCTTTGTCAAGCCGGACCTTAAAAACCTCTAAAGATGGAGATTCCACCACCTCCCTAGGTAACCCATGCCAGTGCTTCACCACCCTCCCAGTGAAATAGTGTTTCCCAATATCCCACCTAGACCTCCTCCACTACAACTTGAGACCACTGGTCCTTGTTCTGTCATCTTCCACCACTGAGAACAGCCTAGTTCCATCCTCTTTGGAACCCCCTTCATGTAGTTGAAGGCTGCTATCAAATCCCCGCCTCACTCTTCCCTTCTGCAAGGGTTAAAAGAATATGTTGATAAGGCCTGCTCTATACTTAAAAGTTAGGTTGACATAGCTATGGCATTCAGAGATGTGAAAGATGTACACAGCTGAGCCCTGTAGCTCTGCTAACTTAGCCCCTGGTGTAGACACAGTGAGGCTGACAAGATTACTTACCTTGACCTAGCTATGGGAAAGTGGAATTCCTACAGCAACAAGGAGAGGGAAGACCACCACATAACAGGCATTTCCAGAGATGTAACTACTGTGCCATAGTTCTGCCACTGTAATCTAGATATGTAATCTGTGGTTAAGTTGCCAGATAACATTTGGCTAAAGTTGCACAATATGATTAACAACATAACCGCACTATTTTCCACTCAGAAGCCCTCCACAAAGAGGTCTTCAGGCTCTGGACCAAGGTAAATGTCACATTATAATTTTGTTAAATAATATATATTACAAAGAAACCACAGTGGGGGGCAGGAAATGGTGTGGGGTGAAGGGGTTAGAGGTGTTTTTAAAAAAAAAGAAAAAAAAAAGCAGCTTTGACTGGGAAGCTATTGAATGTTTAGAGCCAGGAAAACTAATGAACATTTACTTACACCAAATTAAGTTTGAATTATTTGTCTACAGGTCTCCAGAAATAAAGGTCACTTACACAGACCAGAAGAATGTCCCAGCTTTCACCCCTTGCTTGGTAGCAGTAATCCATATCTAATGAGGAAAATATAAAAGGATTATAAGGAAAATTAAAGCAAACTTTTCCAAAACATGTTTTCCTACCATAAACAAGAAAGTAAAGTGTAGCCTTTTGAATCCCATCTCAAATTTGAACATTCATAAGACGACATGCTGTTCTATACACATTTGGGGGAAGTGAATTATTGTTTAGCCAGCCACGCTGAGCCATGCAGTGTTGTTGCCGCCAAGTGGTTCCAGGCTATGAGAGAGACAGAGAGTTAGTAAGACAATATCTTTTATTGGCCCAACTTCCATTGTTGAGAGAGAGAAGCTTTTGAACTGACACAGAGTTCCTCTTCAGGTCTGGGAATTATGAAGATGACCTCTATGTAATCTCAAAAGTTTGTTTCTCTCTCACCAACAGAAGTCAGTCCAGTAAAAGATATCACCTCACTCACTTTGTCCTGTAGCCACTTGGCAAGCCATTTTATACTTTTCTTCCATTTTACCTTAAATCTCCATTATTACTCTAACAGGAAGTGATGTAGCTGCATGGTCTCCATGAGGCATTTCTACCCATTGTAGCCATCAAAGGACAGCAATATTCCACCTTGGCTTCTTTCTGATCAAAACTGGATGAACACCATTTAGCAAACAACTGAAAAAAATGTGTTACTCAAACTAGAAGACATGCATGGAAGATTTTCTTTAAAAAACACCACCACACACTTTGGCTGAACAAGAAATAGTTCAATGGCCACGTATTAGAAAATATATTTCTTAACTCTGAACCTCCATGTCAACAATATATGTTCATCATCATCTTATAGATGGTTGCCTGTGCATGAATTATTCTACAGCCACATCCTGAGTTTTCTGCACACATCTTACTTTAGTCTTAACCGAAATAATTTAATGAAGTGTTGAAGTGCCACGAAAAAACTGATATTTTTCCATTGGAGAACGCTAGTAATGAACATTTCACCTAGGAATATAGTTCTCATTACATAAAGACATTAATAAGAAGCTTCACTCCTCCTTTCAATCCACTTTTCTCCCCTTGAGAGTGCAGAGATCAAATATGGAGCTTTTAAATGCCTCCAAACCTCATTTCTCAGAGTTTGTTTGTTTGTTTCTTTACAGTCCAAAACAAGTAGCTACACCTGACTGTTGTTGGCCAGAAAATAAAGATCAAATCAAGTCCTCCAACAAGAGCTAAAGTTATGTAGGAATCCTAACTATAATTACTGCTGAAAAGAACCATGACCGTGCCTATTTCTGGGTAGTGATTCTAACTAACACATGCACCAAGAGACACTTATCTTCTGACCAAGCTAGTAAAATAGAAGTACTGTAACTTGGACAGATTAATTATTAGGATTGGCACACTTTGCCAAAGCATCCTGCATAATCAGCTGAGAGATCAATAATTGGTTTCAATTCTGATCCTCTGCCCAGCCTCTTTACAAAAGTCCTGCTGAATGGCATACACAGGGATGTTCTGTGAACACGACAGTTTTGTTTGGAATAGGAGACTCAATGCATAAGACCTGTCTACTTTTCCATGTTATGCTCACATGAACCCTGGGTCTGAAAGCCCTCTGTGTGTGAGACGCCCACTGAAGTCCATGGGACTTCTGCATATAACAGCCTTACAGGACTGAGTTTAAGACATGACAAGAGACAGCCCAGTAGAGTTAAACCGTCTACATTATAATTGCTCTGTGAATAGATACAAGGGTAGCAGAGGCAGTACGAGCTTCCCCACACTGTACTCAAGCAACCTGTCTTATCACTGAGGAACTAGTTCTGCCTCCATGCCTACCTAACATTGGTGAGACTGAAATTATATTGGTATTGGAACATGGACTCAGTAGACCTGAAATTAGCGTAACAACTCCTCAATGAGCACTCAGAAGTCATTAAAGACTAACTACCCATACGGTCAATATTTAAACAGATGCCTTATGGAAACTGAATCAGTTTCTTATCCTTGGCAGACTACTGTCATGACCTTGAAAAATAAATTTAGCTCTATGCTACGCTGACAATATACTACTATAGGATCATTTGAAAAACTGCTTTGGTTTATTTTTGTAGATCTAAAAGGAAAAAGTTTGCTGTCATGCAATTTCATGTCTAGATCCACAACATCATCAAAAAGTTGGAAGCAATATGTCAGGCCATCTGAAGGGGAGATTGCATGGTCATCCAGATGTAACATATAGATGCACAGTTCAATATTAAACACCAAACTAAGTTCAGGATTGCAGCAGACATATTAGACTGAAGTCATTGCCCCGAAAGAGCAAGATATAGTTGCCCCTCCTACTCCTCCCAATGAACAAAACAAAACATAATTAAATGGACACTACAAATTATTTTAGCCTAAATGCCAACTGTAGACAACAAAAATAAGGCTGACATCCTATCCCTCCCTCCAGAAGAGCAAGAGTTGAGAACAATGTAAGAGGACTATCTTTGAACATTCCCCCTTGCTGGTTCGTGTCACAGCTTTAAAGTTATATAAACCTAAAAGTTCCTGTACTGTACCTATACACTTAAATGTATTTTACAATCCTCTCTGGCTAGCATGTTTGTTCAGGTCAGTTATCCCAAAGTTTGCTATGTTTGGTTTTGCAAGGTCAGCACCATTTGTGAGTTTAAGTCATTTATTTGCCATATGTAAATACATTAGTTTTAGCTGCTAGTGGACACTTTATTATGTAACATGCATGTACCTTATATCACACCACACCATGTATTGCAAGCTATAATAGTCTATATTATTAAAGTACCCTCTAACACAGAGGGGAAAGGAACAACATTTCAAACATTATCCAGTATTCCCTGTTATTGTATATCCAAGAACGAGTATGTTTAATTTCTCCAGAGCAGAAAAGTCTGTTACATTAAAGACTCAAAGATTCAGCTCCAGTGCAACAACCAGTACCCAAATTCAGCTAAGAAAATATAACACACTGTAAACATGCAAAATAGCTTAATGCCTTTAAATACCTCTGAATTATAGTATTACTCTATTCCTTTTATTAGGAGACAGACACAAAGAGGTTAAGCAACTTGTTCAACATTACACAGAACATCAGTGGCAGCACCCAGGAACATAACCTAGGAGCCTTCATAACTCTCAGTCTCCTGGTCAAACTGCTAGATAATACTGCCTTTGTATATGAACATTACTACAAGGAAAATCAGTTGGCATGACTCCTGGACTAAATTGTGAAAGCCAGCAAAGTGCAACATCTATCTACTTTTAATCTTTTGTGGAAAAATAAGTTCCAAATCACTTCATAAAGTTTGCCCAGTATTTGTTGCATTATGAAAGAATGAGCAAAAGCACATCCTAGGCCAAGGCCAATATAAAGTAAATGCACTGCATTTTGGCTCTTGTTGGATCACTGTACAAACACTTCTTCAGCAAGCTGGCCGAGGGAAATTCTGGTCAGAAGCAGGAGGTACTGTATATACCATCTGTGGTTGAGGAGAAGCAGTGCCTGGATGGGAAATCCCTTTCTCGTTAAGAAGTGGGCCAGGGGGGACAGGAGGGAGAGAGATTGCACAGTAAATTACAGGGTTTCTGAGATAAATAAATGCATCGAAATTTGATACAACTATGTAGAATTAAAACCAGAGATTCATGTTTCATATGTATCTACTATCTAAAGGTAAAATATACATTAACCCCTTCCCTACCACACACCATTTATGTGACTAAGCCCTGATCTGCTGGGGATCGGGGCGGGGGGGAAGAGAAATCGATCTAAGATACGCAACTTCAGCTACAAGAATAGTGCAGTAGTTTAGCACAACTGCCCTCCGGCACAGTCAGACATTTTTGGTGTCAGAAAGCTATTACCTAGTAACAGGGGATCAGACAAACGGTGGATTTGCCAATTTAAAGCCAAAAAAAGTTGCTTATGGAATGAAATTCTTGTGGATATCCATTCCCCTCCCCTCCCCCAAAGTGACCATGATGTAACAGGAAAATATCGTTTTAAACAACCGACAGTCCTTGTACAATAGAAAGGCTGGATGCAGCTTCCTGCAGAGCCCCATCTCTCTCCTGTTATCAATACTGTTCCTAGGCTGGTTGCAAGAGACTGTTTGAGTAAACTATGAAGCTCCTTATTCCCTCAGGGAATATTCCCGCTGCCTTCATGCTCCCAGTCTCTGCTAACCTGAGCTTGATCTTTTGATAGCCGATATAACATATGCCGATTAAACCGAGGCAAATCTGAATGGTTTCAAACACGGAGATTGCTTAGATGTATATACCCCTGAAACTGAGATATTTCTAATCTGTGTAGTACTTGGGTCTCATGTCTAGAGACTATAAACACAGCATTAAGACACAACATGTATTTCAGTGACTCATTAATATACAGCAGCTAAGAGTAAGGAGGCGGTTTAGGAACATGATGTTCCTTTTGGAGCCTCAGCTGGCCAGGAGCACAGCTCAGTGCTTCTCATCGAGCCCTTTAACTTTTTTTGTTTGTTTGTTTGTTTTAAGAAAAAAATGAAGTAAAATAAGAATTGTTAAATGCCTCCAGTCTCAATTTAAAGAGAAAGTAAAACTTCTGAAAAATACAGACAGCCATGATGCAGGAGACAAATCCAGGCTAACGACCAGAAACACCACAAAAGAACCTATGCAGTGAACTGCAGTTTTTATACAGCCATAATTTAAAAGTTAGCGGACAAAAAGCTGGAAAAGTACAATGCCATTTTTGGAAGAAAGCCTGGGCCTACTGATGCAGGGTAAGTGGCATTCACCCATTTGAGTTTACTCCTGAAAAACAGGAAGTTTAATGATTCTACAAATCAGATTTGGCATTCAAAGAAGATTTTGAGCTTAATTAAAAACAGGATCAGTGCTGTACACTGAAAATAAAGCTTTTAAGAGTATAAGTCATCCAGAAGGGTTTATCCTCTCCCAAGAGAGGCTCCAAAACTGTGATAAATTTCTCTGGGATACTACAGAACCCTACCATAGGTCCTGGAGATCCAACACACTTTTCATTTCTATTACCCATTTCTATTTGATTTTTTTAGACCACTTATTCCTGTAACAGAAGCATTGGTTGAGGAGGGAAGGAAGGGACTGGTCTAATGACAAGGCTAAGTGTGATTTCCATGGTTCATAGAGCATATAAACTATTCTACTCAAGAAAAATACACCATCTAATCAGTATTTTCAACAATGAATATGGTACTGGTTAAGAGACCTTTTAGTCTAACCATAAGAACAAATCTAGATGTCATAAACCACTGAGAAGGGAACTGCAAGCATCGAGAAACAGTTTTTTACTTCCTCCTTTGAGGTCATTGGCCAGGTGCCCATTATCTTTATGTGGATATCAGCTAGGGGTAAGACATTTTATTTGCACATATAAAGATGGCACATGGTACAATCTATTATTATTATTTATTAAAATCTTGTTTTCAGTACTCTGAGAACTAGGTTGCTGAATTCACATGATCAGGTTTTTAAATGCTATTTATTGCACCCTGAAGTATTAACAAAAACTCACATTTTTTTTTTTAAACATGCCCTCAAGTTACCATCTGATAACTTGTATTTTATTTCCAAGAGTGTGTTTATCTGCCAAATCCCATTGATTTCACATGGCGCGTTGTGTGTTCCCATGAAATACTGATCACTGAAGTGAACTTTTTAATGATAATTATTACACAATCATCCAAAGCCTGCATTGAACTAATCCTCTACCCTACCTTTCTACCCAGGATAGGATATTTCTGAACCGTACACAATTCAAGTCACCCGGCCCCATAATGCTATAATCAGTCTTCAGTATTTAAGTGGCCTTTTGTATTAAAGCACTGTAGATAGTGAGGCCCTGTCTTTTACGTTCTTCCCATTTTGGAATAAAAAAGTGGTGGCAGATATTTCAATTGCACCTAATTCTCATTGAATTTTAATGCAAAATAACTGCTTTGAGGACCTTTTGAAAACTACAGCTTTACAGCTGAAGAACTACTGGCCCAGGGTAAAGATCCAAGGCTAGTTTAAAATTCAAGATCAGATGTTTTATTTGGGAGAGATGATCTTGTTCAACTGGAGCATGAATTAATTCTGGGAAGTGTTATGGCTTGTGTTATACAGGAGGTCAGAGTAGGTGATCATAATTGTCCCTTTGGTCTTTAAAAAAAAATAATCACCTATGGAAGTTGTGTCATGTTATAAATCTTGTCTGTTGTATGTTCCATCACACTTTCTCTCTCACACACACAGTACCAGAAGTTGGGAGGGGTGGGGGGGTTTCCTGGTCATGCTCACAAGCTAGGCTCTGCTTCCACACTTTTCTACAGAGCCAGTCTGAAATAAAAGTCCATTTAAAAGTAAGCAAGATGAGTTTTGTCTCACTGCCTTCGGGAGCAGTCTGTTCACTCTCTCCGATTCTGGGGTCTTGTGTATTATCATTCTGAATTCTAAGAAATAAAAGCAGCACTGTGTTACAACCTTCCCACAAGAGTGTACGTTTTTATCTAATTCTCTGTGTGTGTTTATAACAGAACTAAAACCTGACAAACTTGTAATGTGAGAATTAAAGGGAAATGCTATAGATTCAGAACTGTATGGTTAGAGGGAACATCAAGAGATCTTCTAGTCCAGTGTTCCTCAGGAGCAAAGTTAGCAATTAACATTTCCAAAAAGGTCACAATAGTGTGAATTCATTGTTTCATTTACTATTTTACACACAATATTATTCTCAGAGAAATGACTGACCAAGTATTATTTTGCAACATAGCACCGATTGGTTAACAATTAAATCAGAGTGCTGCAATATCACGTGCTGCAAAGAGCCACAGGAGACACATTAAAAAGCCATATGTGGCTCACGAGCCTCCGTCTGAGTATCACTGTTCTAGTCCATTCCCCTCCACTGACGCAGAATTACATATACTTTGGACATATGCCACACTCTGAAAATATACTGATTTGAGTTAAATGTGCTAGCTAAAACAAGATATTTCTAACTACATCTACTTCATACTTATCAACAAGAGTCATGTCGCAAAATCAATAGTTTTACTATTCTGAAAAGCAAGAGCCAACTCAAAAAAGTTACATTAAAATGACAGAAGCTGGGCCAGATGTCAGGAGATTAGGTTCAAATTGTTCACAGATGTATTTTTATTGCTACTATTATTGGCTATATTCCAAAGCACAGGAGAAAAAAAAAAAAAAAGTCTGAAACTTACTGGTTGACCTCCCCACCATCTGTGATTGAATTTCTCTCGCCCTCGAAGACTGAAGCTGGCATCAAACACAGGGTCATACATTGAATTGCCAACAATTCCATGTGATTCAGGATAGAGTCCCTTTGTGCAGAAGTAGATTAATTAGTGAACCTTCAGTACATGTTAAAATGCAGTTCTGCACAGTTATCCACAAATACAACTAAATTATTTAAGAATGGAAAACTGGGTATGCCTGTAAACTTCACCCAAATAAGAGATTTAAGTTTTAAGATTAAAAAAATGTTTAGTACTTTAGATATTCATTAAAGCAGGATGAGAATTTGAATACCCTGATCTTGTCGTAAAGCATAGGTACTTCAGCAGTTAGCTACTTTAAAATGTTTTCATACTAGGTGAAATACATTTTTGCCATTTAAGCAACAAAATAAGTGATAGAAAGTTATTTTAAAGTAGTACTTTCAATTCATCTTTGTAAAATATTCTGGTGACAGTAAGTGATCCTTCGGTGGCAATAATAATAATTAGCATTTAAATATCATCATGTTTTACCTTCATATTGCTTAGCAAGCATAACTTAATCCTGAGCACTCCTGAGAGTAAGTATTATTCCTAGCATAGAAAAGAAGGAACTGAGGCAAGTCAGCTAAGTAACTTGCATTCAAAGCCACAGGGGGAAATTAATGCCAAAATTGTCATTAGCACACAGGAGTTCCTGGTTCATAGCACTGCAGTCACACCAGGGCTAATATCAAATATGTGGGCCAGATAATAAATTGGTGTAAATTTGCATAGTTCCACTGACTTAATTTCAATGGGAAAAAACACACAGATTTGTATCAACTGAGGGTCTGTTCTTGTGACTTCAAATTTATTTCCATAAGAACTGTAAGCTGTGGTTACAGAATAGGAGTATGAATCACTTCATTACAGGACCGAGCAGGGGGAAAAAGCGGCAGGCTATAATAAATGCTTTGCATTTATACAGCACACTTTATCTAAGAATCTCAAAGTACTTTGATGCTTCCCCCATTTGAGAAAAACAAATACAAAAATTGACTGACCATGTTCACCAGTTTTTATTAAAAAAAATTCCTCTCTCACAATTCAAGTTTGTAAGTGATGTGTAAATCCTTAATTATATTCAAAAAAATCCCCCTCAAAAGACTTACAGTAGCCAGGGTGTACAAGTTAGGGAAGGTTTTTGTAGGATATACAGGTCTCATATAGGGAGAATGTGTTCCACAAGATCCTGAAAGTACAACGGGAAATACAAGTGTTAAAAAATAGGACTATCATACACTGAAGGCAAAAAGATAGGAAGACCTTTGCTTAATTATCAAATACCAAGAAACATGTTTGAATCGATTTAAACATAAAAATGACTCTACTGCTTAACCACAGAGGCCAACAATGCTAAAGCACACCTATTAAACAGGCATGCATGGCCTAAAATATGACAACACTTTCCCTCGTACAAAAAAAAAAAAAAAAGAGAGAAATAATTTGGCTATAGATGTATAAAATTAGGTAGATTGAAAGAAAAATGTGCTTCCCTTTTAATTAGGCCTTCAGATCATTTTCACTACAAGTTTGCCCATATTAGCAGTAAAGTAACTTCAGAAAATTCATGCTAATTTCAGGTGACAAACACACTGTATTAATCAGTCTGAAACTGTAATTCCAGAGTTGTCACAGGGAAATTTTCACCAAACTTCCCATTCACATACAGTAATGCACACAGTTGCTGCTACACATGTTGAATTCAAAATTAGGTTTGTTTAGCTAACAAAACAAAACAAAAAAAAAAAACTGCACCTGTTCTGGGAGGGTCTCCCAAAAAAAACAACAAACAATGCACTTCTGCCATTCTTATGTTATTGTTCTCTGCTGCGCCAGCCTGCATGTCTCAGGCCTAATCAAATTTAAGCCGATGGGACTTTTGCCATTTGACTTCTTGGGGGAACAAGAATAGGCCCTTAGATTGTTAAATCTTTGGGCCAGAAAGCCAGCTGTGTTTGATGCAGCCCTTCTACTGCACAGCACCTTGTTGGTTTATGGTGCTGTATAAACAATGAAAACAATACGAGAACAAGAGATTGCCCTGTTTGTTTGTTCTAATAAAACAGATTTACTTACTTAGTTTTTCAATGTTGGGCATGACCTTACTCCCTTTCTTCATGTATGATGCACGAAAGCCATCGACAGAGAAGATGATCAAAGGGGGGCGAACAAAACTGAAACAAAGACTATGTTAATGTACCAAGAGTTGAAAGGAGTATTTCGAAAAACTATTTCGTATGCTCATTCAATGAATCAGACTAATGAGAGTTTAAAATAAGACAGTTAAAAGACTATACATTTTAGAGTTAGTAGATCAGAATAGTTTAGCAATATTTATATTTCAGTAACACCCAGAAGCCCAAATCAAGATCACAATCCAATTGTGTTGGTATTTATAAAGACCCATACAAAGTCATTGTCTCTGTCCAGAAGAGCTTTCAATCTCAGAAAGTAAGTGATGTACAAAGGATTGGATAAGAGGAATATGGTCAAATGTGTGTGTGTAAAAATATATGTAACTGCAATTAAAACAAAAAAAATTGCATACCACAAGCACAAATCTTTTCTGTTTTTGTGAAGAGCAAGGGTCACAGGACATTTAATGTCCACATACAGCATGTGAGACACACTAGCTCCTCTTACACAGTAAAGAAGATGAGTACTCATTTTGTTATTCTTTCATAGAACGAAGAGCCACATTGCTCCTCTTGAGATGCAAATACAGCCAGGATGTATAAGTATCCCAAATCTCATGCAGAGGCAGGGACAGCAACTTCTTCAAACGCAGGTGCCCAATATTAGGTATCCACAGTGAACTCATTCTTTTAGGCACCTAAAGTCTTAAGCACCCATGACTCCCACTTAAGTCAATAGGTCCTGAGGATGATCAGTATTTCTGTGAAAGAGGCCCCTTACTTAGATATCTAAATTTAGATTTAGGCCTTGATTTTGCAAGTTACCTAAGCACGTGTTTAATTTTAAACATGTTAAAAGTCCAGGGGTGCCAGAACAGGTAGGACAGGGGTCCAGGACCCTCCCAATTTTACTAGCCATAAGGGTGAGCGACAGAAGGAGAGGGTAAGGCCTCAGGGAGAAGGGGTGGCATAGGGGTGGGGCCACAGTTCAGGTACCAGTGGCCCCACACACTTTTAGGGACTTTCCTCAGCTCCTGAAACAGTCGTATTGGGTTCAGTGAGACTACACACATGCTTAAAGTTATTCACATGCTTAAATATCTTGCTGAATCATGGTCTAAATCAGTTAAGTTTCAGAATCTAATCATAAGTGTGGGAACTAGGGGTACACGGGGTGCTTCAGGTTTTACGCAGGGCTCCACACTCAGGATCCCGGTTGCCATCCCCAGCCTTGGCCTCCAAGCCCTCTAAGTCCCCCACTCCCGGAGCCATGGCCCTGCTCCTGGCCCCAGCTCGAGGGGGTGTGCACACAGGGGCGAGGGGTGGAGACATGAGGTAAAACGTTTGGGGACCACAGCTTTACAGTTTCACTGGCTTTCAGCACCCCCACTATAAAAAATGTTCCAACACCACTAAATCTTATTTGTTTTTAAATACTGTATAAGACAGGTACCTTCGGATGTAATGTTTAGAGAAAATTGGCCTGAAAGCTGCTCACATTAGGTCTGATCCAATACTTATTGAAGTCAAAGGAAAGACTTCCATTAAATTATCTGGGTACCGGTTCAGGTACATGGATAAGTACGTGAAGTGGGCAAGTTTATCAACCTATGGCCAGAACCTATGTTTTAGTCAGCTCTTTTAACAAATGTCTTCCGCACAACCTCAAACTAAAATGCACTTACCCAGCTGGGCATTCAGGAGATTTTATCTCTTCACATTCATCATCCACCCAGTGAGTCTCCCCTACATGGAAAGGAATGTCATTTTTTAGAACAATTGTCAATACAGTTACAAATTGAAACAGACTACCAAGAAACCACCCACACAATGGTCCTACTGTCATATTTTGTGAGCAACATGGTTTTTACACCCATTGCTCTCTCCTACGCAGCAGTATGGTTGTGCTGATTACGTGTCAGTGTTCAACAAGAACATGTGAAGTACAAATTAGTACTTGATTAAAGCATGACTTCAAACTGAGTAAAGGGATTTCCTCTTGATCCTATGAGCAAGTTTTCACATGGTTTGAACATTTTAAAGTTACAGCATGCAAAAGTATAATATCAACAAATTTTTAGTCTCATAGCCTAGATGGAACTGAGCCCCTTTCAGACATTGCGTGCCCATAGTATTAGGTTGTGTAGTCAATTATTTTCCACTACGATTTTTTTGCTACTGTTCCCACTGCATGCTCATTGAGACCTGGGACACACTTTGTACTTTTACAGGACAGAAGGAAGTCAGATCATTAAACGCTGCTGCTTGCCTTATGACATTGGTGTTATTAAAAGGAATTGTACTTCCTCAATTAAATTAAAAAAAAAAAGCAGATGCATAGAATACAATTTTGAACAGCAGCAATCCCAATTGGCCCTGATAAGGGAGAACGACAGAGGAACTCAAGAAGAATGAGATCTTAGCATAGGCAAGAGACATGAAGTATTTGTTTGAGTGGAACAAAAGAATTAGAGCATCACATTTAATGAGTCACATTTAATATGAAAATAAAAGTCAATTTGTAACCAATAATATGGAGATGCTGTTCTTATGTGAAGGTCACTCCTGTAATGGTGCCCAGGTTACAGAGATCTTTTGTTATTGGCTGGCTAAATGAGGACTGAGTTCTATGTACATTAAACAAGGGATGACTCCAACTGCAGTACTTGTTCTGTCCTATCTTTCTAAGGAAAGGCGCCTCAAAAGGTGAGAACTGGGAACTACACCTAGCATTTAATCACAATCAATCTGTCAGGGTTTCTTCAGAGTTGGGAAGAATGCAATCTGCTAAAACTTGCTGGAAGAGGCAGATTTAGTTTTCCTTCCCACTGCAGAACTGGAAACAAGGAAGTAGAATCTGCACTCAGTTATGCTGGTGTATATCTGGACCATTCTCCTCACCTTCTATATGTATGCAGTTGCTAGGCAGTAAGGAAGTGGGGAAGAAAATGAAGATTCCAAAGAAAAATCTTTTCTGAAACCGAGTAGTTGGGGAGGCTAACAATCAAGTGATACTGATCTCTGGGTAAATCCTACTGAATCATGCAGAAGTGTACTGAAGCAAGGCCAGATGTCCAGAAGACCCACTCAGATAGAGGAGGTGCACCTACACATGGCAGGACATGTTCCAACAGGATCAAGATTACTATGGAAATAAAGCCTTCACGGCCCACTCACCACCCCACTGTGGTAATGATTATTGAAGCTATTTACATTTAAAAAGGAGTTCTCTGTAATTAAAGCTAACATATGTGCAGGATTAGATGATCATACCTACTCTATGCAACCATGTGTTCCTATCACCCTTCCCTTGTCCTCCCACCACGTATCTGTTGCATCACATTTTGCATCTTGTCTTACATCAAAATATAAGTGCTTCAGGACAGAGACTGATGGTTGGGGTTTTGTTTTAAACGGAACACCCAGCAAAGCCAAGCCCTGGTCCTTATTGAGACCACTAAACAGTATTGTATTCAGTGCAATACAATCGAGCACATCTAAACTATATTTTTTGTTTGTTTTACAACATATTACAAAGGTGTTTTAGAATTCATCTCAGCATGCAGAATCCTTTCCTTCTCCACTCAGCCTGTCAGTATCACTTCCAATTACACAAAGCATTCCCATCACCACCAAATCAGAAACACACTGCTTCCCCAGAGCTGACAGCACCTGTGAGCCATGGGCATAAGAAACTAAACCTGTCCCCCACATCCCAAAAAGAAAAAGAAATATGTATGGTGCGGAGGAGGGGCAGCATGGGTGCTCTTTCACATACAAAATACTTGTCATTACCCACAGGGCTGGCCTCTATCAGTTCAGGATAGATAAAAGTGACAGAAATATGTACCTTTGCATACAGCTTGATAATTAGTACAACAGTCTCCTCTGGTCAAGCAGTCTTCAGAGCAATGACAGGCATTCTCTTCATTCCTTGCCTCTCCACAGCGATCTTTGGTACATTCCCAGCCTCGAGCTACAATATTCACATGGTTCGTGAAAACATTAAAGATTTTGTTAAAAGGGTCCACAGCACTCAGTTGAACATCCCAGTGAAGCTAGCCCAATCATTACAGTCAGCTTCGGAAGTCTGCACAGTGTTTGAAATCGATAGGTTGATTCTAAACAAAAGATGACGTGAGCCATAGAAGGGCGTGAAGTTTTGAGTGCTTCCCATTCGCAAGCAGGGCATTTTATTACTCTCTGATCCTGTCATTTAAGCCACTTTCCAAACTTAATACCAGCAAAAGTATCACTAAAATATTGTTAAGGAATTTGTCTCCCCTTCCCCACGAACCCCCGCATGAGGAATATGGTGAGGGGTCTGAAGCATAAGTTATGAATATTAGCAGGTAAGTGCAAAAATCTTTACACCCCTCCCCCCACCTCATCCCCACTCCACCCCCACACAGCGCTTTAGGAATCCACTATATTCAATGACCATTACATAGATGGAGCGATATAAAAGGGAGCAACAAGGCATGCAATTGGAGCTTTTACTCATGCCAAACTCCTTAACACATGATACATGAAGATGGACAGAGCCCCTTTATCAAAGCGTAATGAGTGAGAGTCCGTGCTGCACCCCAAAGAGGCAGAGCACAAAACCTGCTGCCCGGGGCAAGGTGGCTTATAAGCTACCCTTCCAATCCTGGAGAGGCTTCCACATAACGGGCAGTCCTGATGGTGTGTCTAAGTTGGGCAGCATAGGCACAAACTCTGTGGGTGCTCCGGGGATGGAGCACCCGGGGGAAAAACTGGTGGATGCTCAGCATCCACTGGCAACCCCCCTATCAGTTCCCCCCGCAACCTCCCAGCAGCTCCCGCCCACTGTCAGGCCCAGCGGATCAGTGCCTCCCCCTTGTTCTCCGCGCCTCCTGTGAACAGACCAAGGCCAACACCCAGTGACTGGCCCCCAGAGTTATGCTCACTTTTCCAGACCATAACAACTCACTCTTTCCTGGATACCAAGCAGGTGAAGTTATACGGTGACCTATGGAAGTCTGGGTAGGTCAGACTGTTCAGACCTAACTCAAAGCTGTATGAAAAGTGCCATTTTCATACAAATGAAAAACTGATGGGGGGAGGAGGTGTGATAATTTGTGTTGAAATTTGGGGATATTCCTGATTCCATTTGAAACACTAGCCATCTCTTTTGGCTGCTCAAATAAATGTGATTCTTCACCAAAGACTAAAGTAACAAGAAGGATTTCAAAGGCTATGTCGACCTAACCACTGTACTAATCCAGCTACATGTTTTTTGGTACAGTGAGTAACTGAAATACATATCCAATATTTTAGGAAACAAAACAGTAGCTTTTATGCTCTGCCATGAGAAGCGTAATTTCCAAAAAGTGTTGTTAGAGAGACAGTCACTCTAAAAATTTCCACTTCCACGTATCAAGTTAACAAAAAAAGCCAACATGAGCAGTGCTATATTTTCTGTCCCCTAATGTCCACTTAAATGAACTTGAAAGGTTCCCTTACTGGATTGTGTGTGCCCTGACATCTGGAAATAGGTGTCTGAAGTAATAGCAACCAGCACACTCCTTCACCTGCAATTCACTCCCTTGAGAGGACCTGCACACCATCTACGTACTAGTTAAGTCCTAACAGCGTCAGTGGGATTTAACCAGCACGTTAACTTGTGTGGACTCCTCTGCACGGGCATGAAACCCACAGTACAAGAATTAACATTAATTCCATAAGTATTCACCATTATTTAGGAGACTGGTAAACTATGAGATGTTGTCTCAGAGATTTTCTGTTCTAAACTAGAGGAGAAAACTTTAATATCTCCATCTGCATAACTGTTCATGCTTTTACTTGGGGCACTGCAGCAATACGATTTATTTTTCAGGTGGGATCTAGCAAACAGAGGTGCAGGATGCTTCCTGGAAACCAAGGCAGAGTCAAAGAAAACCCAGTAACTGGGGAGGATGCATTAATTTGCTTACTGATTGTTGTAAGGATGCAAGGATTGCACGCTGAGAAAGGCTGAATGTGTTTGAAGATGGGAAGTGTATAGCATGCCCTGACAGCTTGTCATTAGTCCATAGCCAGCTATAAGCAGGGTATATAGATACAAGGGAGTACAGATCTCATACCTGTCTTTAAACATAGCTCATCAAAGTCGGAGCAGCAACTGTTGTAACTCTTGCACAAGTTGTCACAACGGCAGCCTGGAGGCTCAGCTTCTTGAAGTTCAAAGCATCTGCTTTTGCAGGACCCAGAAGTACTGATCCAGGGGGAATCTGACAGGACTGCATGGAATAAGAAATAGGGCAACATTTGTCAGGCCATCAATGGCTGGTGAGTGATTGCTCAAACTAGTACTACTCTGAGTAAAGAAACTTCAGCTGCCCTGTTACAGGAGAGGGAGGTGAAGGCAAAAGAAAAGGAGAAGCACCCTGGGTATTGCAGAAGCAAAAGTCTAACTCAAAAAGGTTCCTCTTTTGGAGGGGTGGGGGGCAGGGTAAGCAGCATGCTATGATAATGTCCTGCAAAGAACTGCACCAGGCTTTAAGTCTATAATAATCAAGCAATCATTAGCAGAAATAATGTCTCAGAGGCCCAGTTATGGGAGCTTCAAATATTTCCCCAAAACAGGCCTTTGCAGTTAGAAACTGCATGACACTGTCATGCTCAACTGGGCAGTTAGCATGGAAAGGAACTGCAATTAGTCTACATGACATTCAGCAGGATTCTGTTTACTGCACTATAAGGTGCCAGACCACCACCACAGTGAAAGGAAACTGTATGATACTGAACAAGTTGAGTTAGTGGCCAATAAAGTGAGGAAATGCTTTTTTGGTGGGCTTCTGTAGAGCATTAAACTATAAAAACAAAACTTTCAGCAATAACACTGATTCAGAAACTGTAGACCATTCATAAAGCAAGAAACTGAGTCCATTAATAAAGCAAGTATTAGACAGCAATCAACCATTGCGGGGGGGACAACTCTGAAGTGGGACAAAAGCTATACTCCCCCCACTAGGACTATCCCCTATGACACCAAAATATATTATGAGGAGATAGTTTGTGATTCTATGGTTAAGGATGTTTTATGACATGGGCTAAAAATGGGGCAAATATTCAAGTTTTTCTTCCTAAGTACCGTATATACATTCAATCATAAGCCAGTTCGTTTATAAGCCTATCTCCCTACCCCAAGATGGATAAGTAAAAATGGAAAAATTTGTATGACCCATTCATAGGCCAACCCTATAATTCAGGGGTTGGCAGACTTTAGCTTCCGGGCCATCAGGGTAAGACACTGGCAGGCTGAGATGGTTTGTTTACCTTGAGCGTCCGCAAGCACAGATAGGCCAAGACAGCAACTGATGGGGAAATTTGGGGAGGGGGGGGAGAGGCTATGGGTCAGGGGAGTAACCCCTATGACTACCCCCCACATGACCTCACCCCTAGCCCGGGACCCCTACACTCTTCCCATCCCATCCCTTCCCACCCTAGCTGGGATGGGCCAGGGGAGCGTGCTCCAGCAGGTGGGGCCGGCGGGTGGGACCACAGCCTGCCAGCCCCGGAGCTGCAGCTGCCTCGGAGGCTGGGGGGAGAGCATCGTGGTCAGAAGCGGAGAGACTGGCTCACCCCCTTCCGGCTCTACTGCCTCTTCTTGCCCCCTCTGCTGGGGTGGGGGGAAAAGCTGTCCCTCATCTCCTCTCACCCTCTCCATACTCAACCCCTTTCTCTGATGCTTTCCTTTTTTTACTAAAGGAAAACAAAACCCAGGCTTAAGAACGAGTATATACAGTAGGTGTTTTCAGTGTGAAATTTCACAGTACCATTTGAATTTGATTTCTTTTGCTGAATTTTTAAATAGGAAGTATTTGAAATCAGTTAGCTGCTGACAAATTTTGGCCCCTATCTAACTATTTCTTGTTGAAATATCTACATAAAATTAGTAGGGCATAAATCTTAAGTAGATCCAATTTAACAAATACTTTTGGAAAATATTTTGGATTATGGGCCATTTTCTGCTGCTGTTCTACATAGCTGAAAGTTTATCCATCAGCGGAATGGGGGGAGAATAATCTTCCCCAAACAAAAAATCATCATCATCCCAACACTTAGTTGTGGGAGCATATGGTAGGCATAGGTGCTGGAATTAGGGTGCTGGGGGTTGACTTGAAATGATTTCTAGTACATACTAATGCAATGAATCTCAGCATCTCCCCCCTGCCCCACAATACAAATTGTTCCAATGCCCCTGAAGGCAGGAAAGATGGAAGGTAGGTACTCTAATGGGTTTTGTATGAGTCACTTGGTAAAGGCAACATGGGAAGACTGGTGAAGCCATTGGACAGAGATAAGGTTGTCGGGTATGGTAGTGTAAGGTACAGTATGTGCACATATGTGGGGCAGAAAGTAACATTAGATGGCTTAATATTTTTCTTTGCTATTGTAGTTTTTGGGTCAAGTAGGTAGTGTGAGTGTGAGTGAATACTCTATGTAAGAGCATGGGAGTATTCCTTCAGCAAGGAACTTCCTCAGTATTCCCCTGATGCAGCCATTTTAAAATTTCCAATATGTTGGCCATTTAAAATGCCACAGGACTAAAACTTTGTACACATGTTGCCAGCACAGATACAAGTTTTTCCTTCAGTTATTGCAATCAGTTATCTCGTTTGTTTTCGCAGTGGCCAGAACCAAGCAAAATTCTATGCTTTACATTTGTTTCTTCTTCCCATAATCCCTAGTACAAAACCAGATGAATTTTGAAAGTGGTAGTTTTACCAGGAGTTTACTAACTGAGTGACTAATTGCTTCTGCTGTCCAGAAAATTGAATGTTTTGAATCAGCCCTTATTTTTCAGCTTTAAACAACATGGAAGCTTCTGTATTGTTCCAATCAAAGCCACGAATGATATATTAAAGCCTTATACCTCCACAATAGGCACTGATATGTAGAGCATATGTGATTCACAGTTATCCTGTGCCCAATCTGCAGAAGTGCCAAGTACCAGCTTCCCTCACTGACGTCAGGGGAGGCTGTGGCTGCCCTAGGCTTATGAAAAACAATCAGATCCATCTGTTTTAAACCAGAGTATGTATGTCAGCTCAAGTTTCCTACACAGACAGGACACTGGAACCTCTTTGAAGCTGTAAGCAGCATTGTTTAAAAAGTGTCATTACTGCACTAATCCTTTATTTCAGTATGACAACTACACTTCAGAAGGGACATCTACTTCCAATTCCAAACTCAAATTTATGTCCACTCTGCACAGAATTGCCTCTCTCCCTTTTCTTGTATATTAAAACAATCCAAATTTATAGGAGGACTTTTGAGATTGCTATAAAATTTAACACATGAAGATGTGTTTCAATGAATACTAAGGGCCTGATTTTCTGAAAAGTCCCCACTCATTTAGGTACTTAGATTGGACAGATTTTCAGAAATGGTCTGCTGCTAGCAGTCCCATTATTCTCAACACTCGCTGTTGAGCACTTCTGAAAAGGAGTGCTAGACACTTTTAACCTCTCTTACGGCATATAAGATAAAGAAGTATCTCTGGTTTTAAGACCCAAACCCCAAATATGGCAAGTTTGAGCGTGAGACTCAAAAGTGTTATTTTAGAATGCTTCATAATATTACCATTGCCCTACTCATTTCAGTGGAAATGAGCCAGATTCAATGGGGTCTTTGCATAGTGGAGACTACTCCATAACACTGTTGAAAACCACATGCCAATGTGTATTTATAAAGGGAAATTTGGTGAGTCTTACTGCATGTTATATAAGCAACTGTCAGCAGTGTGAAGTAGTATCTCAATGACTTAGTGTTAGCTGTGGGGAAGAATATTTTCCATTATCTTCTAGGTAGGAAATCATTCAGCTATAGATCTTTTGTTATTTTCCATGCATGTGGCAACTATGGTATATGCCTTTACTACTCATGTGACAAACTGTAGATCACAACTTCACTCAGACATTATATCAAGCTACTGTTAACACATTGGTTATACTCCTGGGTTGAGTTACTGTAAGACACTTAACATCACATCACCAAGAGGGCTTATTTTAACATCAGTAGCCACTGGATATCAAGATTGTTCAATGGTTTGATTCAGTTGACCTTGCTTTTGAGGCTGAACCACAAACTTGCAGGTCATACACCCAGCTGTGGCCAGTGTACTGATGTGTGCAGAACTGTTTGAACAAGTACTGTCAGCTTTATAGGAGCTGCACTGCTGCTAACTGAGTAGCAGGTTTGAGTTGTCGGATGCTCCTGCATTGAATATGAAGTTATGAACTTTTCTGAAGAGTCCTAGGTTGGCAGGAGCTTCTAAGCCATCAAGTCTGGATCCTGCTGAAGAAAGAAAGGACTGCAGCTGCCTTTGAACTTCAGGAATGTTTCTTCCTTTAACACGAGAGCTGCTTACACATTTTTTGGAGGATCTTCAGTCCAAAATGTACCAGCTTACTTTCACCTTTGCATGTGCTGCTCCTGCTCTCTGCCTTGGAGCTGCTCCAGGGAGCCTCCTGCTTGCTGTGCGCGGGGAGGGTGGGAAAGGGGCTAATGTGAGGGTGTCCCTCTCCCCCCTGCTCCTGCACCCCACTTACTCTTTCTCCACATAAAGCAGGGTGGGGACATGGAGAGGGAGAGACAGAGAGCTTGGGGCAGCAGCTGCTGTCTCAACTTCCTGATCAACTTAAAAAGACAATACACTTAAGAGTGGCATCCGCATACTTAAAGGGACAATGCACATCTCTCTCTCTCTCTCACACACACACACACACACAGTGTGTATGTCTCTGTCTATCATGCGGTCTCCCTTCCCTCCATTCATTCTGCCTTGTACAGTGTGAGGCTACATTAACAACATATTAACCCTTGAGGGCTCAGTCAAAAGCTAGTTCATCATTTAGCAGTAAGGCATCCCCTCTTCCACCCTCTGACTTCAACACCTCAACCAAGCTTTACAATCACCATTGCTGTGTACAGTATTAAACTGTTTGTTTAAAACATATACTGTGTGTATTTATATACAATTTCTTTTTGTCTGGTGAAAAACATTTCCCTGGAACTTAATCCCCCATTTACATTAATTCTTATGGGGAAATTGGACTTGCTTAAACATCATTTTGCTTAAAGTTGCATTTTTCAGGAACATAACTACAACATTAAGCAAGGATTTACTGTATTTTGCAAATTGCTATTGAAATGGGCAAGATTTCAATGTGAGATCATTTAAAGTGCATCATAATTGTTCCGGTGTAAGTACAATTCCATTATTAGCTGTATGCTTAAAAATACACATGCAATTAGTAGCCAAGCTCCCACATTCATAGATCTAGGAAACAGATTTTGCTCCCATTCTGACAATAAGACCATCTCGTTGTGCTTATGTAATATGGTTCAAAAGGCTACTGTACTTAGACTACACATTCTGAAGATACTCAACAGGTCTACAAGACCTGTACTCTACCTAAACTTAATAGGTCAAGTTAAGAAATGGCAAAAACAGTCATTAATTTCCCCTGTTTTGGGGAACTTCAGGTCTTTAGATGTTTTAGTTCAGCTATTTGTTGTGTACAAATACTGACAGCTTATTAAATATAAAAAAGTTCAGTTTAACTTCATTTAGATGAATTCTTTAGCACTTACTACTGCTTTGTCATTAGTATGTAATTAAAGTCATGATAGTCTGGATTCATAAAGCAGTACTAGAATGACAAGGTTTGGAATTTGAAAGTGCCATAGTACACACCTGTTAAGACAAGACACCACTCATGTATAACAATGAATGAAAAAAAATGTTTTCACCATCTTAGTTTTTCCAACAGCAATGTCAATCCAGCAAGATTATGATGCAGACATCAAGATACATGTACATACATATGCCAAAACTCAAGGAGTTGAAAGAGAACCTGCCGTAATCTTTTAGTTTGGCATTTCATTGCACTGGGTTTCCAAGCAGACTATTTCCATATGCAGTTTCCATTACTATTAATAGGAGTCATATGTAATTGATAATTTCAAAGACATAAGTAAACTCCTTTGATCAGGGCATTTAAAATTTGGTAACAGATAAAACAACTTTACTCTTGTGCAGGATAGTTTCCCCTCACAGAGGGCAACTGAGAAGTTCCAGTCATTACATTTATACATAGATTCTATTATCTCAGATTTTACATCCTCTTTCCATTATAAGTTAACTTTGATATATTGGAAGTAACTTGGCCGACACAAAAAACAAGACAGGAAACCCTCACTTGCTGTATTCCAGACAATTGGCTGTTCTTGTACTGATCGAACCAAAACAGTGACAGCCTGTATCTGGAAACCATGAAACACAGGTCTTACTATTCCTGCTACAAACATCTCAGGCATACTACCTTAACATCTGTGGAGAGACATGCTAAGAGGAAAGTAATAGAAGTCATTTATATTTTTGCAGCAAAGTAGGAGGTGCTCTTTCTTATGCAGGAAAAATCCAGAAGTAACATCCTTTTAGTTACCTAAACATCCTTAGTCAGCCACACTGATAAATGTGTTGAGTAGACACTAATTCTGGGGAAGGTGAAGGAGAACCTAACAAACTCCTTACTGGGAGCACAACTTACTTAAGTCACTGTAAACAAGCAATTTCTTTATTAAAGTTCTCAAGTTATCATTATAGTTGGTATTGTAAATGAAACCCTTTCATTTCAGTTATATTAACCAAGTCAAAGTCAACTACCACAAGCTTCCTTTTTCATGCCAAAGGAAGGAACAGAGACATAAGTCAAGACTTTTTTTGAAGAAGGGGGGGGAAAAACAAAACAGATTTCTTTTCCATTTTAACCATTTTTCTACTTGGAGCATGCCTCAGGCATCAAAATCCTAGGTTTCCCAACAAAATATAAACAGTAGTCTCTGTTGTGGCATAACCTTTTTTCTTCTCCACCCAGAAGAGAAAGATGTGAAACTGAAGAAAAAAATATATGACTGACAGCAAATCTACTTCATGCTGTTCTCAACATTAACACCTGCTGATCTCACCCCTTCCCTCCTCCAGTTAGTTGTCCGCTGTCTACTGTTCACAAATCAGCAGGACTAGCAGGTACAGAAATCTAAGAAGCTTTTTTCAGTGACTCTAGACTTGAAATGACCCTGACCAAACAAGTACTACAAAAATTTCTTCTCTAGCTAGCTGAATGAATATTGTGCACTTGGGAATTATCTGATCAAGTTGCACTTTAGTTTAACAACAACCTATTCAGTACACTCAATGAACAAAAAGTCAGGCACAGTGTACAACAACCAACTAAAATATCAGACTAAGTTAACTCAACTCTAAAATAAGCCTAATTCTCCACAGTCACATGCACAGAGAGCAAAAGTTTAAGTAAACAGGTAACCTATAGGTGAGTCCCAAAGGTCAACAGACTCCGGCTTGTTAACATATTCTCCACTATGTCCCAGAACTAAAAGAAACAGAGTGGGAGTGGTTTCTAACCCTAGTACATAACATAAGGTTAGTGAGATGTACTCTTTATGTCATTTACTGTACCTGAGATGGTACCCTCCTCCCAGTCTTCAGATCTTCTGAATCGATTGGCTGTAAATCCTACACAGACGTTAACCCCAAAGGCAAAAGCAAATAAGGATATTACCTGCAAAGTAAGAGAGCAAAATGATCAAACTAAGCAAAACAAGAATCCAAATTTAAGAGTATTGTGATTTTAAAAAGAAAAAAAGAGGGACCAGATATATTATTTGAGTTGCTGGTCACTACAGTTCCTATTACTGGAACAGTAAATGACAGTCACAATTGTAGAATAATCAAAACCAGAAGGGGACTTATGAATAAAACATCTGATTTAAAAGCTCAAAGATTTCTTTTTTGTAGGGACTTTTTCAGAGGACACTGGCCATGCCTCCTTTCAAAACATGTTATTTTGCTTTCCTTCCCTACCTGATGTAACTGGAAACAGCTTTTCTCAGCCATACTAGAGATTTCTTGAAAAGCCTTCACAGTATGCTCTCTTTTTCTTTATATTGAGTGCAGTGCTGTTTGCTCCGTGAGTTCAGTCTATTAGCTACAACTAATCCCACCTGGTGAGGTTGACAGGCTCATTTGATTTGTCCAGGGGTGATTTCATCATGTTTCACTCACAAATCGCAGCTCTGAGTGCAAGAAGCTGCAGGCATCATCCTTCTCTCTCCCCCCCTCCCCCACAAAATGCACACACGCGCTTTTATGTGGTTTCCTCTGCCCAGGCAGGGCTTTCTCATGTTGCTATGGCCAATACCAGATCATGTTCCTTTTATTCTCCTCACAAATGTAACACCGTTTAAAGAGGAACCAATGCGTTTCCATCTTGCTAGAAGAACTGAAAAACCTCTTGGGCTAGGGAATGAAATTTTCTGTTGCCATCTTCACCCTTAGAAAACGTGCAAGCGAGGATTTCAGTGTGGTGAACTTTTAGAGACTAAAAAATCCGCACACACACTAACGCCGCTGATTTTGTAAAAGAGCCGCAAGGTTTTTTGTTTTTGTTTTTTACCGGTTTGATCAACTCAGGCACTGGTCTCCCACCTGGGAACTGCGTCTAAAGTTTCCAACCGGTTCTCATGGCAGAATCCCCAGCAGTGGAACGAATCCTAAAGTTACTTTTCCAGCCTTGGGATCCCTCGCACTGCTCCACAGAGGATTTATGTAACTGCTCGCAACTGCATCCCCGCATGTCGAGAACCCAGCATGGCTCAAAAAACGAGACATTTCAGCCTCCCCCTTCCTTATTTGCCTTTAAAAAAACCACACAAACACACGCACAGCACCACGTTCACAGTTCAGCGGCTGTGATAAGCAGCTCGCTTGCGCTCTCTGCGAAGCGGGCGATAACGGTGCATGGATTATGGCTCACGCTAGTGGTTTAAATGTTATTTGCTAAGGCAAATTATTTACCAAGTTAGTTCACCCCTTTTTTATCTGCTGAAAGCGTCTTTCATCGAGCTGTTTACTAACAACTACACTTAAAGGGGCAGAGTCAAAATGTGTCAACCTAAGCCCGGACTCTCGTAGCTTCCTGGCGAGTCATCGCATATCAGAGGGTTTGCATGAAGGAATCCAGTAAGACTTTTAATTTAAAAAAAACACCCAGTTTAAACCCACACCATATCACTTCCATTAAAAGCCGCGCTCGAGCAAGAACCAACTCTTACTTCGTAGCCTCACCTTACTAGGCAGGGCTATCTCCCCCTACCCCCCACCCCCCTTTACTAGCCACACCTCAGCGCACAGCCTGTACCAGGAGCCGCCCTCGATTCTTTTTGCAGGCGGGTGTGAACAGAAAGCGGTCTCCCGGCGCAGCTGTGTCTCCGCCGCGCAGACCACAGGGAGCAGAAGCCAAGGCGGCTTCTGTTCTCAATGAAATCCTGCTGACGATTGATTGGGGGGGGGGGGGAGAGACATGCCCGATTTACTCCGCAGCCAGCGCCAAACAAACCGGAGCATGCATGCTCCAGTAGGGGATCTGGCTTGCAATAGGGCCGCTGAGTAGGTAGGTAAAGAATTGAGCCCGTATTTTACCCTGCCCCAGTTTGGCTGGTTTGAACATGACAGTGTTCAGCATGAAGCCCATGTCTCCACCCAGGCTTGGAGGGATCCCTGCAGTCAGGTGCTTGTCACCATTTTAACAAGGGGCCTCCACAACAAAGTGTGCCCTTAGCTTGAGATAAACCCTGTGCCTGGAAAGTTGTGTCATGTGCCTCTAGGGTGACCAGACAGCAAGTGTGAAAAAGCGGGATGGGGTGGGGGGTAATAAGAGCCTATATAAGAAAAAGACCCACAAATCAGTACTGTCCCTATAAAATCGGGACATCTGGTCACCCTATGTGCCTGCACTTACTCACACAAGGGGGTGAGGAAGGAAGGACAGGAACCGATTCATTTTTCTTCCTCCTCACTGAAACAAAAAGGCTTTCTCATCCCCAGACAGGAAGCCATCACCTCTTGGCAAAGCAACTTGTATGAGAAATGTTTCTATTTTGTTCCCAAAAAATATAAAGTAAGTGATGGAGAGAACAAGACACAGTGTTCAGTTTGTGTAACTGGAAATGAGGGGATAGAGAGGGTGAAGACCTAAAACCTTGCAAGGTGTCTTTAAAGAAACCACTCTACCATTTGATGCCATCTGTTGCAAATATGTGTTCTTTGGAGGTTTTTTCTGAGCACCTGGGATAAAAGGCATCTCTGGCTGGTGTGCTTTAGCAGTTAACCAAGAGAGAGTGAGCTAAACTGGGACACTAGAAATCACCCTAATTTAATTGCACTATTTTAACAGGAAGCTCTCTTAAACAAAGAGCATCTGAACAACACCCTAGATTATCTGTTGTATTCCTTCATTTTCTTTGTTGATAGCAACACGTAGTTCCTGACCTAGCTCCATAAACAACTGCAATACTGAAGCAAGTATTCATGTATGAGTGTTTACAGATTTTCAAGCTGCTAACATGCTGCACTTAATTTCAGAATCTAAACTCATAACTGAAGGAAGAAAAACAGCTAGTCCTTTAATCTATTCACCACATAGCATGCATTTTCAGAGGTGCTGTGCTCAAGGACCTATTGAATTTAACATCTTTAGCTCCTGTTGCAGTTTGATCTTGCCACAAATTTGACAAAGTGGACCATACAAAAACACATGGCATTTCTAAACCCTGTTGTACAATGTCATCCATGAACACATTTTGCTGTGTAACAACAGCAATGTATCATAAGAAATATAATAGAAAGCCAAAGTCATCACAGCCCAAATTTGTAACAAACACTGCATATCAAAGTTAATTAAGTCCTTGGTCCAGTGGCCAGGACATGGGACTGGGATTCAGGATTCCTGAGTTCTATTACAATCTCTGCCACTGACTCATTGGGTAAGTCACTTACAATCAAATTTTCAGAACTAGTTTCTGATTGTGAATGCTCCAGTTGAGATGCCTTTGGCCTGATTTTCTGATATGCTGACCACCTGCAACAATCCTTGACTTCTGCTGAAGTTGTAGATGGCTCAGTAGTTCTGAAAATCAGCTCCAATATGTCTAAAGACTGGAGACCTAGAAAACTGAAGTATCAAAAATCAAGGACCATGTTTTTAAATATTGTTTTTTGAGGGGTGGGGAATTTGAAACTTTGTGTCTTATGGATAGATCCTGACCTGATGTAAATTGGCATAGCTTCACTGAAGTCAATGGAGTTGCACTGATTTACACTAGATGAAAATCTAGAGTTTATGTTGCCCATTTTGTAATATGGGTATAATGATATTTACCATCCTGTGTCATGTCCTTTAAGATCTATGGGTGATAAGCACTCTATACCCCTGGGGGAATTATGTGCCACTGTGCAGTGCAGAATTTTGCAGAAATTAATGTGCATGCAGAATTTCCTTTCCCCCACAGAAATGGGCTGCAATGCTTCTGGCCGCCACTAGAAGCCGCTGGATTTGGCAGAGCCAGCTTGCGCATAGAAGACACTGCCAGGGAAATGGGGAGGGAGCTAGAGGGTTCCTGGCAGCTGCAGTTCCCAGCATGCCCTGAGGGAAGGAGATGGCAGTGCCCAGGAAACTCCGAGCAAGCCTGGGGCCAAGTATTAGGCCGTTTTGCCCTATGGATATTAAGCTCTGTGTGAGGAGGGGGCAGGTGTTGTGGCTGGGTGGTGGGTGGGATGGGGTGCAGGTATCTGGGCAATGCGGGGCTCTGTGTCTGGGCTCTGGAGGCAAGGGGGTGGCAGTATCTGAATGAGGGGGAGGCCCACGGCTGGGCTGAGGGGAGTAGGGGTTTGAGGTGTATTGGCTGGGGGCATTGTGACTGGGCTCTAAGGGGGACAGGTTGTGGATGTCTGGCCCCTCAACTGGGCTCTGGCAGAGAGGGAAGGGGGCAGAGAAACAGGAACTGAGTTGTCATAGGGGTTTCTTTAATTCTCTACTCCTGGGAGAAATTTTGCGTGTGTCTGTATTGTTGTAGACATACTTTCTGACAGGTATTTTGAAATAAATTTCCAAAATAATTGAAACTGGTGTGATTAGGTAGTGTTATTTTGTCAAATAAAAGTTGCAGAATTTTAAAATACTGTGTGCAGATTTTTTTGTCACAGAATTTGCAAAGGAGTAATTCTAAACAAGCTAATTTTATCATTTATTATATTTCTTCTGTGATATTTCCTATATGTTTTCTGGTAGCTCTGAACTGATCACACATTCACACTGACAATCTGACAATCACTTTTTTGGTAATAAAGATTCTGCCTGAAAACATCCTAGAAACACAGGAGGAATTAATTAACATGAACAAAACTACTAATTCTTATTTAAGCAAAACCTCACTGTAGGGGTCTTCAGTAATTCATTGTCATTTTACTGGAAACAGAAGAATGACTCCACCAATCCAAAAATACTGATTTTATTGTTTAAAGAAAGAAAAAAGGCATAAGTAATGTATGAATAACTTATTGTGTATGACCAGCATTATCTAATGGAAAGAAAAATACAGTGCAGAGGTCCAATGAAAGTGTTATAATTAAAATGAATTGCACTTTAAATGAGTTGCATAAGAATCCACAGGGATTAATATTGCATTTATAAGCTACTCTTATTGTGTATTTGAGGTTGAAATATAAGGTCAAATACAGCTGAATAAGCAAAAAGAAACATGCAGAAGATAAACTTCAAGAATTTAGTGCTTTGCATGTTGTCAAGAATCAGAGGGGTAGCCGTGTTAGTCTGGAATTGCAGAAGTGACAAAGAGTCCTGTGGCACCTTAAAGACTAACTAAAGTTTTAGAGCATAAGCTTTCATGGGCTAATACCCACTTCGTCGGATGCATGCAGTGGAAGTATCTAGGGGCAGGTATAAATAGGTAAGCAAGAACCAGGTGGGAGATAACAAGGTTAGTCCAATGAGGCTGAACCAGCTTGTTATCTCTAATCAAGGAGGGTGAGGTGTTCCTCTAGCAGCTGAACTGGAGGTGTGAATAGCGAGAGAAGAGAAGCTGCTTTTGTAGTTAGCTAGCCACTCAGAATCTTTGTTCAATCCTTGATTGATTGTATCAAATTTGCAACTGAATTGCAGCTCTGCAGTCTCTCTTTGCAGTCTGGACTTGAAGTTTTTTTGCTGCAAAATGCTGACCTTTAAATCTTTTATGGTGTGTCCAGTGAGGTTGAAGTGCTCTCCTACAGGTTTTTGAATATTGCCATTCCTGATCTCTGATTTGTGTCCATTTATCCTTTTTCGTAGGGACTGTCCAGTTTGGCCGATGTACATAGCAGAGGGAGATTGCTGGCACATAATGGCGTATATTACATTGGTAGATGTGCAGGTGAATGAACCAGTGATGGTGTGGCTGATCTGGTTTGGTCCTGCGATGGTGTTGCTGGTGTAGATGTGTGGGCAGAGTTGGCATCGAGGTTTGTTGCATGGATTGGTTCCTGAGTTAGAGTTATTATGGCGCAGTGTGCTGTTGCTGGTGAGAATATGCTTGAGGTTGGCAGGTTGTCTGTAGGCCAGGACTGGCCTGCCTCCCAAGGCCTGTGAAAGTGAGGGATTGTTGTCCAGGATGGGTTGTAGATCACTGATGATGCATTGGAGAGGCTTTAACTGGGGACTGTAGGTGATGGCCAGTGGTGGTCTGTTGTTTTCTTTCTTGGGCTTGTCTTGCAGCAGCAGGCTTCTGGGTACACGTCTGGCTCTATTGATCTGTGTCCTTATTTCCTTGTGCGGGTATTGTAGTTTTGACAAAGCTTGGTGGAGATCTTGTAGGTGTTGGTCTCTGTCTGAGGGGTTGGAGCAAATACGATTGTACCTCAGTGCTTGGCTGTAGACAATGGATCGTGTGGTGTGCCCGGGATGGAAGCTGGTGGCATGAAGGTAGGCATAGCTATCGGTAGGTTTTCGGTATAGGGTGGTGTTGATGTGGCTGTCATTAATTTGCACCGTGGTGTCCAGGAAGTGGACCTCCCGTGTAGACTGGTCCAGGCTGAGGTGGATGGTGGGGTGGAAGCTGTTGAAATCATGGTGGAATTCCTCCAGAGTTTCTTTCCCATGGGTCCAGATGATGAAGATGTCATCAATGTAGCGTAGATAGAGGAGGGGCGTGAGTGAACGAGATTTGAGGAAGCGTTCCAGGTCAGCCATAAAGATGTTGGCATACTGTGGGGCCATGCAGGTGCCCATAACGGTGCCACTGGTCTGGAGGTATATATTGTCACCAGATTTGAAATAATTGTGTGTGAGGATAAAGTCACAGAGCTCAGCAACCACTTGTCCTGGCCTACAGACAACCTGCCAACCTCAAGCATATTCTCACCAGCAACAGCACACTGCCCCATAATAACTCTAACTCAGGAACCAATCCATGCAACAAACCTCGATGCCAACTCTGCCCACACATCTACACCAGGAACACCATCGCAGGACCAAACCAGATCAGCCACACCATCACTGGTTCATTCACCTGCACATCTACCAATGTAATATACGCCATTATGTGCCAGCAATCTCCCTCTGCTATGTACGTCGGCCAAACTGGACAGTCCCTACGAAAAAGGATAAATGGACACAAATCAGAGATCAGGAATGGCAATATTCAAAAACCTGTAGGAGAGCACTTCAACCTCACTGGACACACCATAAAAGATTTAAAGGTCAGCATTTTGCAGCAAAAAAACTTCAAGTCCAGACTGCAAAGAGAGATTGCAGAGCTGCAATTCAGTTGCAAATTTGATACAATCAGTCAAGGATTGAACAAAGATTCTGAGTGGCTGGCTAACTACAAAAGCAGCTTCTCTTCTCTTGCTATTCACACCTCCAGTTCAGCTGCTAGAGGAACACCTCACCCTCCCTGATTAGAGATAACAAGCTGGTTCAGCCTCATTGGACTAACCTTGTTATCTCCCACCTGGTTCTTGCCTACCTATTTATACCTGCCCCTAGATACTTCCACTGCATGCATCCGACGAAGTGGGTATTAGCCCATGAAAGCTTATGCTCTAAAACTTTTAGTTAGTCTTTAAGGTGCCACAGGACTCTTTGTCACTTCTTCAAGAATTTAGAACACTTAAGCACATGAATAACTGTACTCACACGTCTAGTCCCATTGAATTCTACTCATATGAGTAAAGTTACTCATATGCTTCATTGTTTGCGGGATTGGGCTTTAGCTTTTTCTGCTGTTCAAGATACAGCCATGTTACTGCTTACTGTATTACTCCCAGAAAGCAAAGACTTAAATTAGCACTGTGATACTGTACCACATAGGCTTCAGAGTGATGTTATTGTGATATGATTATGGCATAATTATGATGAATTTTGTACAAGATGGGTCATGTAAGGTGTCATGGGAAATGTTATGATTTGCTGAATGTGACTGTCCTATTTGTATGCATGTATCATTTTTATATCTGAAGTTATGAATATTGACTGTGTAGTCAATTTCACATTTAGTCCAACCCAGGTGATGCCCACTAGGCAAGACCCTTCCAGTCTAAATAGCTGGTTATGAAGGGCCCATTCAGGATAATGTGCCATTAGGGAAAACAATAGACCTTAGGAGAAGCTTATCTCACACTTGGTGAGTCTTCCTGTGGACATTTCGGCCAGCCCGTAAGTAATGGTTCCTATGACTCTGCCAGGGCATGTGACCAGCCCACATGATTTTGGACTTCACTTTGGGGACCTGTATTTTTCCACAAACTGGGCTAGGAACTGTTTTTGGAACAAAGGATTTCTACCATATGCTAAAGCTATATAAGGCTGGGAGTGACATCATCTGTTGTTCTCCACTCCCCATACAAGAGAACTCCTGGAAACATGTAAAGAACAAAGACTGAACTGAAGGAAGTGATGAACCCAGGCTAAAGGGATTTCTAGCTTGTGTATGGAAACCAGGGAATCCCAAGCTGCAAAGCAAGTACAGCTTGTGCCTTAAGAATCTGCAAGCCTGCTTGTGTCATCAGTCAGGATGAGAGATTGTTCATTCAAATCCTGTCCTTTTAGTATGGTAAGCTTAGTTTGTGGTTTTGTTCATTTACTAGGTAATCTGCTTTGATCTGTTTGCTATAACTTATAATCATTTAAAATCAATATTTTTGTAGTTAATAAACTTGTTTGTATTTTAACCTAATGCAGTGTGCCTTTTAATGAAATGTCTGGGGGGAAATCTAAGTTTGGTTATCACAAGTGTGTATATTCCTCTCCACATGGAGAGAGAGGAGGCTATATTAATGAGCTTACCCTGTACAGATCCCCGTGCAGTGCAAGATGATATAATTTTGGGTTTATACTCCAGAGGGGAGTGTGTGGCTGGGGAGTGGGGAAACTTGCTGGGGTCTGCTGTTTACACTCTGTCCAGTTGGGTGAGTGGTGCCATCTGCTGTCATGTTGAGTGAGGTTGGCTGTGTCCCCAACTCAGTTGTGTACAGCACCTAGACTGCACCCCAGGGGTGACAACCTGTCACAAGCCCCTGTGCACTTTAAATGAAACTTTAACGTAATAATCCAGCAGAATTACCATAACAGATGCAATATATAAGAACTTGTATAAGACACATTATTAATAAATACCATATCCAAACAACTGGAGAAAATCCTTTGAAACTAAGAATGTTTGCTCTGAGTCACAGAGTATACGTTATGGATAAGTGAGTCACAGACAAGTGTGAGTATGTGGAAAGCCAAGTTGCTTTGCCCATCACTGGTGTACATTACAGCTGTCCTCATCTGTGAACATAAGAGCATAAGTGATCTCTCCTGACATCCATCACCACCCTCTGACAAACAGAGGCTCTGGACATCATTCCTTTCCCATCCTGGCTAATAGTCATTCATGGACTTAACCTCCATGAATTTATCCAGTTCTCTTTTAAACCCTGTTATAGTCCTAGCCTTCACAATCTCCTGAGGCAAGGAGTTCCACAGGTTGACAGTGTGCTGTGTGAAGAAAAAAATAATTTTATTTGTTTTAAATCTGCTACCCATTTGGTGGCCCCTAGTTCTTATATTATGGGAACAAGTAAATAGCTTTTTCTTATTCACTTTCTCCACACCACTCATGATTTTATATTCCTCTATCATATCCCCCCTTAGTCTCCTCTTT
Source organism: Dermatemys mawii (assembly GCA_007922305.1). Taxonomy (NCBI): domain Eukaryota; kingdom Metazoa; phylum Chordata; order Testudines; family Dermatemydidae; genus Dermatemys; species Dermatemys mawii. The sequence continues at coordinate 3,016,986 of ML677365.1, read as the reverse complement.
TCCAAGCTGAAAAGTCCTAGCCTCCTTAATCTCTCCTCGTATGGGATCTATTCCAAACCCCTAATAATTTTAGTTGCCTTTCTCTGAACCTTTTCTAATGCTAGTATATCCTTTTTGAGATGAGGAGATCACATCTGTACACAGTATTCAAGATGTGCGAGCACCATGGATTTTTATAACAGCAATAAGATATTCTCTATCCCTTTTTTAATGATTCCTGTTTGATTTTGTGATGGCCACTGCACACTGTGTGGACGTTTTCAGAGAACTATCCACGACTCCAAGATCTTTTTCCTGATTCGTTGTAGCTAAATTAGTCCCCATCATATTGTATGTAGAGTTGGGGTTATTTTTTCCAGTGTGCATTACTTTACATTTATCCACATTAAATTTCTTTTGCCATTTTGTTTCCCAATCACTTAGTTTTGTGAGATCTTTTTGAAGTTCTTCACAGTCTGCTTTGGCTTCAACTATCTTGAGCAGTTTAGTAGCATCTGCAAACTTTGCCACCTCACTGTTTACCCCTTTCTCCAGCTCATTTATGAATAAGTCGAATAGGATTGGTCCTAGGACTGACCCTTAGGGAACACCATTAGTTACCCCTCTCCATTCTGAAAATTTACTATTTATTCCTACCCTTTGTTCCCGGTCTTTTAACCAGTTCTCAGTCCATGTAAGGGTCTTCCCTCTTATCCCATGACAACTTAATTTACGTAAGAGCCTTTGGTGAAGGACCTTGTCAAAGCCTTTTTGGAAATCTAAGTACACTATGTCTACTAGATCCCCCTTGTCCACATGTTAGTTGACCCCTTCAAAGAACTCTAATGGATTAGTATGACATAATTTCCCTTTACAGAAACCATGTTGACTTTTGACCACAATTTATGTTCTTCTACGTATCTGACAATTTTATTTTTTACTATTGTTTCAACTAATTTGCCTGGTACTGACGTTAGACTTACCGGTCTGTAATTCCCGGGATCACCTTTAGAGCCCTTTTTAAATATTGGTATTGCATTAGCTGTCTTCCAGTCAGTGGATACAGAAGCTGATTTAAAGGACAGGTTATAAACCACAGTTAATAGTTCCCCAATTTCACATTTGAGTTCTTTCAGAACACTTGGGTGAATGCCATCTGGTCCTGGTGACTTGTTACAGTTAAGTTTATCAGTTAATTCCAACACCTCCTCTAGTGACACTTAGTCTATCACAATTCCTCAGATTTGTCACCTACAAAAGACTGCTCAGGTATGGGAATCTCCCTAACATCCTCAGCCATGCAGGCTGTGTTTTAGCTAAATCTACAAAGGCAAGAAAACTACTGCAATTCACCAGGCCCATTCACCTTCTGAGAAAATAAGAGATTCAGGCTTTGGTTTGCATTATCTTCTACTTGTAGGGTCCTTCAGTGATAAAAAGCTCCTAAGCAGGATCCTGGCTATACCTACACAACACTACACAGGCACACAGCATGCCCAGCAGCTGAATGGCAGCAAATGCCAGTGCTGCCCAGATAACATATATCATGATTTCTTGTAGCTTCTTTACAACTAGAACCTCACACCCCTCTGAATAAATGTCCATTGGTGGGTCAAGCTGCCAGTACAACTGGTGCTGGTCGTTTTGCAGCAGCTGAGGGGCACACTGTAATGTTTAGGTTTTTTTAAATCACTTAGTATTCTCCCAGTGTGTGAAGGAGAGAGAAGGACTGAGGGCAGAGTGCAGGATGCATGAGGGGGTTTGGCTTTAGCCTGCGGTGAGCAGTCCATTAGCAGGATCCGTGGTGCCACTTGTTTTCATGCCTGCATAAGCTTCAAGGAATTTACAAAGGGAAGCTATGTCCTAACAGGTCGCACAGGAATAGTACATCAGAGCTGTTGCAGGTTGTGCATAGAGAGGAGTTTACATCTTTTCAGCTCAGAAGGATAATGCTGTAGAATAGAAATACAGCTAATTATATAATCAATATGACCTATATACTTGATAGACTGGTGTAAAATGTTATGGCATGTGAAGAACTTCAGACAGCTAGTAAGCAGAACCATGAATAAATTAAAAACATACAAAGATGATGAGGGCAAGAGGGAGAACTAAAGTTCTTATTGTTATGTTGATATGTTAATCAGATGGGCTGGGCAGAGACAAAGAGAAGCTATTAGTGGAGATTGGAAATGTACTGTTGCATCCCAGGATCATTAGAAATGGTATGGCAATTGGAGAAACAGCTGTGGTTATCTTTTTCTCTTACATGCAACATTTTGTAAAAATTACATGTATTCTATTCTACCTAGATTCCTATACTGAGTTCACCACCATAGCACCTGAGCAGCTTTCAGAAATGTGTGAAGCAATACGATTAACACTTATATGTACTTTTGTTCTCTCACCCTCTTTCCCCATCCTGGACACAACAGAGGCAGAAGTCGAATACTGTACCTTTGATAGTCTAGACAAGGATCAAAATTCTATGCCAGGAAGGAATTTCAACTAAATATTAATGATATACATTTATCAGCCAGAAATGTTTATCACACACACACACACACACACACACACATGTATAATTTTACCATAAATTAATAATGTTACTCTTTCAATTATTTACATTATTCTCAAGAAATAACATTTATAATTATTTTACCAAACCGTTGATCAATTCATAAATATATTGATATTTCCCACTTAAAAGTATCCTTTGAAAGAAAATATTCAGCTACCAAAATTAAGATAGCGATGACAATAATAATAATACTTAAAATCCTCATAAAATCCTGGTTCCACCAAAATCAATGGCAAAATTATCATGAATTTGATGCAACATGTTTGTTATGTGGCCAGTATAAAGTTTATATTGCCTATTCATTTTCTTGCTTTTAAGTGTTTGCGGTTTGTAATTAATACCATTAGTCAGCATTTCGCATGGCGCTTAGCAACCTTAAGTGGCCTTCAAAACGATTGTTTGCTTTTCAGAAATAGCCAAAGAAATTAATTATATGAGCATACACTCTTAATAACATACGTGCCATTATGCATAGTATTAGTAGCTGTCCCCTGGATGTAATTCATAAAGTCATGTGTGTGAAAAAGGTAAGGCTGTCAGGTGATTAAAAAAAACTAATCATGATTCATCACACTGTTAAACAATAATAGAATACCATTTATTTAAATATTTTTCTATGTTTTCTACATTTTCAAATATATTGATTACAATTACAACACAGAATACAAAGTGTACAGTGCTCACTTTATATTATTATTTGATTACAGATATTTGCACTGTAAAAAAACCCAAAAGAAATAGTATTTCTCAGTTCACCGGAGTGCAATCTTTTTATCATGAAAGTTGAACTGACAAATATAGAATTATGTACAAAAAATAACTGCATTCAAAAATAAAACAATGTAAAACTTTAGAGCCTACAAGTCCATTCAATTCTACTTCTTGTTCAGCCAATCACTCCGACAAACAAATTGTTTACATTTGCAGGAGATAATGCTGCCCACTTCTTGTTCACAATGTCACCTGAAAGTGAGAATAAGTGTTCACATGGCTCTGTGTGGTCAGTGTCACAAGATATATATGTTGCCAGATGCACTAAAGATTCATATGTCCCTTCATGCTTCAACCGCCATTCCAGAGGACACGTGTCCATGTTGATAACGGGTTCTGCTCAATAACCATCCAAAGCAGTGCAGACTGAAGCAAGTTCATTTTCATCATCTGAGTCAGACTCACAAGCAGACAGTTGATTTTCTTTTTTGGTGGTTCGGGTTCTGTAGTTTCTGCACTGGAGTGTTGCTCTTTTAAGACTTCTGAAAGCATGCACCACACCTCGTCCCTCTCAGATTCTGGAAGGCACTTCGGATTCTTAAATCTTGGGTCGAGTGCTGTAGCTATCTTTAGAAATCTCACATTGGTATCTTCTTTGCGTTTTGTCAAATCTGCAGTGAAAGTGTTCTTAAAATAAACAACATGGGCTGGGCCATTTTCCAAGACTGCTGTAAAATGAAACATATGGCAGAATGCAGGTAAAACAGAGTAGGAGACATATAGTTCTCCCCCAAGGAGTTCAGTCACAAATTTAATTAATGTATTTCTTTAACGAGCATTATCAGCATGGGAGCTTGTCCTCTGGAATGCTGCCTGAAGCATGAAGGAGCATACTAATGTTTAATATACCTGGCATGTAAATACCTTATAATACTGGCTACAAAAGGGCCATGTGAATGCCTATTCTCACTTTCTGGTGGCATTATTAATAAGAAGTGGGCAGCATTATCTCCTGTAAATGTAAACAAACTTGTTTGTCTTGGCGATTGGCTGAACAGTAAGTAGGACTAAGTGGACTTTGTAAGCTGTAAAGTTTTACATTGTTTTGTTTCTGAGTGCAGTTATGTAACAAAAAAAATCTATATTTCTAAGGGCTTTTCTACAGTTACATTTTACAACGCTTTAACTTGCAGGCTCAGGGGGGTGTGTGTGAAAAACCACCGCCCCCCCGAGCGCAGCAAGTCTGAGCACTTTAAAGTGCTAGTGTGGACAGGCTCCAAGCGCTAGGAGCCGTGATCCCAGTGCTCAGAGCTAATCCCCTTGCAGAAGTGGATTACCAGGTGGATTACCAGGTGACCACACTCTCACTTCAAAGCACTGCCACAGGAACATTCCCGCAACAGCACTTTGGAGTGAGAGTGTAGCCATGCCCTAAACTGCATTTACACAATAAAGAGATTGCACTATTGTACTTGTATGAGGTGAACTGAAAAATACTGTTTATTTTCTTTGCCATTTTTACAGGCAAATATTTGTGATAAAAATAATACTCTAAAGTGATCACTGCGAACTTTGTATTTTATGTTGTAATTGAATCAATATATTTGAAAATGCAGAAAAAATCCAAAAATATTTAACAAATTTCAGTTGCTATTCTATTGTTTAACAGTGTGATTAAAACCACAATTAATCATGATTTAATTTTTTTGAGTTAATCGCGAGTTAACTGCAATTAATCGACTGCCCTAGAAAAAAGCTGAAAATGGGGACTCTTGTTTCTATGCACTGTGTTGCAATGAGCAATGTCCCTGGTTGTACATATTCACCACAGTTTATGCACTGAGCTGCCTCTAGGCTGGAGGCACAACCACCTCTTGGTTACCCCAAGTAGCTGTTTTTCCCACCGTCCCCTACAATTCCAGCATTCCATCTGGTTCTCACAGGGTCCTGGGATGACTGAACCTGGGGATATTCTAAACAGAAAGCGCTCTCAGCCTTGCTTGTAGCTGTTACAATCATTTCACAAGCGACAAAGAGTCTTGTAGCACCTTATAGACTAACAGATTTTAGGGACCATGAGCTTTCGTGGGCTAAGACCCACTTCATTAGATGAATGTTGTGGAAATCTCCAGAGGCAAGTATAAATAGCAGGCAAGAAAGCAAGGTAAATTCAATTGGGGTTCGGGGGAGGGGGGGCGGTGAAGACCACTTCCAGAAGGTGATCTGGAGGTGTGAACACCCAGAGAGGAGAAACAACATGCCAACATATTTATGGCTGACCTGAAACAACGCTTCCTCAGCTCTCGCCCACTCACGCCCCTCCTCTACTTACGCTACATCGATGACATCTTCATCATCTGGACCCATGGGAAAGAAACTCTGGAAGAATTCCACCACGATTTCAATAGCTTCCACCCCACCATCAACCTCATCCTGAACCAGTCTACATGAGAGGTCCACTTGCTGGACACCATGGTACAAATAAGTAATGGTCACATAAACACCACCCTATATCGAAAACCTACCAACCGCTTTGCCTACTTTCATGCCTCCAGCTTCCATCCTGGACACACTACGCTCTCCATTGTCTACAGCCAAGCACTGAGGTACAACTGCATTTGCTCCAACCACTCAGACAGAGACCAACACCTACAAGATCTTCACCAAGCATTCTTAAAACTGCAATACTGGCATAAGAAAGTAAGGATACAGATAAACAGGGCCAGACGTGTACCCAGAAGCCTTATGCTGCAAGACAAACCCAAGAAAGAAACCAACAGACCACCACTGGCCATCACCTACAGTCCTCAGTTAAAACCTCTCCAACACATCATCAGTGATCTACAACCCATCCTGGACAACGACCCCTCACTTTCACAGGCCTTGGGAGGCGGGCCAGTCCTCGCCCACAGACAACCTGCAAACCTGAAGCAGATTCTCACCAGCAACCACACACTGCACCATAGCAACTCTAACTCAGGAACCAATCCATGCAACAAACCTCGATGCCAACTCTGCCTACATATTTACACCAGTGACACCATCACAGGACCTAACCAGATCAGCCACACCATCATTGTTCATTCACCTGCACTTCTACCAATATAATATATGCCATCATGTGCCAGCAATGTCCCTCTGCTATGTACATTGGCCAAACTGGACAATCCCTATGTAAAAGGATAAATGGACACAAATCAGATATTAGGAATGGCAATATACAAAAGCCTGTAGGAGAACACTTCAACCTGCCTGGACATACAATGGCAGACCTAAAGACAGCCATCCTCCAGCAAAAAAACTTCAAGACCAGACTTCAAAGAGAAACTGCTGTGCTCCAGTTCATCTGCAAATTCAACATTATCAGGTCTGGACTTAATATTGACTGTGAACGGCTTGCCAATTACAAAAGCAGTTTCTCCTTTCTGGGTGTTCACACCTCCAGATCATCTGCTGGAAGTGGGCTTCATCCCCCCAATTGAATTTACTTTGCTTTCTTGCCCGCTATTTATACCTGTCTCTGGAGATTTCCACAACATTCCTCTGATGAAGTGGGTCTTAGCCCACGAAAGCTCATGATCCCTAAAATCTGTTAGTCTATAAGGTGCTACAAGACTCTTTGTCGCTTTTGCAGATCCAGACTAACACGGCTACCCCTCTGATACTAATCATTTCACACTGACTCAACAGACATTCTATGTTTCAGAGTGATACACAGAGTGACAACTCTGGAAGGTTTGTGCTGATTTGTGCAGATGGCAAATGAGAGGCTATGTGTGGTAGGGGTTATTGTGCATGCTAGTTGTGTTGATTCATGTGTGGGTTGAGTTTTTCTGGGAGAGTTGTGTGGATGTGAAGGAGAGCTGTGTGTTGCAACGAGGAGCTATGTGTGTTTGGAGTTATTGTGTGTGCTTGTGTTGTTGTGTGGGTGGTTGCGAAGGACCATGACAGTTGGGCCAAGTAATCCACCAACTGTGCAGTGTCCCTCATACAACCAATGATAGTGTTTCATGCACATTTGTTGTAGAGTAAGGGTGATGATTGTTTGAGTTATCTCTGATATTACAGTAGTGTAGGACTCTTGTCATATCACAGATACATGACTTACCGGAGCTGAAAGCCAGGACTTTCTCATAAGTGTAATTTGTAAGGTCAAAATGGCTGAGAATTTTTTTTAAAAAAAACCTGTATGGTAACAGCATAAAACTAATTGATTATTGAACCTGGTGATAGTCTAAACAAACTCATTTTTCTAATTGTTTCCATCACTTCACATTGATTCACCAGATCTTCTATGCTTCAGTGTGACACACAGAGTGACAATCCTGGAATCTTATTCTACAAAAATGTGTGTGAAATGCCTTATATTGAGCTATAGCTGAAATGCACCATCGTTAATTGCTGATCTGAACTTTATGAATGATAAAGCGTATAGATCTAAAGAGCTTAGCACTCTGGAGACTAAAACAGTGTAGATAAAAAGCAAGACACAGCAAGGCCAACAGCACCATTCTGTATAAAGCCCACTCATCTCTTCTTGCCCTGGAGAGGCAAATAAATTGAATCCCCAGGGTCATAAGTAGCCTAGTGCCTCAGCAAAGGAAGTTGTTGATGGGCCTTCCTATTTTCCCTAACTTCCCCCAAAACAAGTGGGAGGCCCATCCAATTGATTGAAGTACATTTTGTATTTGCTCAGGGTCTAAAATAGCCAGTATAAGCTTGGGACACATTTACAGGACACCTGGTACCTTCCATCACAAACATGCCTCTTGGAACAGTGCTTAAAGTGGCCTGAAAAAGATGGACAGTCTATCTGGGAGCAGCAGCTTTGGTAAAACTGTGATTAAAGGACACCCAGTGACCCAACTTGATTTTTACTTTATTTTTTCTGTCCAGGTCTGCAACCTCTTGTGACTTCCTCCACTTTAAGTACTGCCTGGAACACACATTGGAAAGGTCTAGGGCAGGGGTCAGCAACCTTTCAGATGTGGTGTGCCAAGTTTTCATTTATTCACTCTAATTTAAGGTTTCATGTGCCAGTAATACATTTTAAGGTTTTTAGAAGGTCTCTTTCTATAAGTCTACAATATATAACTAAACTATTTTTGTATGTAAAGTAAATAAGGTTTTTAAAATGTTTAAGAAGCTTCATTTAAAACTTAAATTAAAATGCTGAGCCCCCCAGGCTGGTGGCCAGGACCCAGGCAGTGTGAGAGCCACTAAAAATCAGCTCGCATGCTGCCTTCAGCATCGTGCCATAGGTTGCCTACCCCAGACTAGGGCTTCCCATCAGTCTCCCTGCAGGATGTGCCACCGTTTTAAAAAACAAAACAAAAAAAAACAAAACAAAAAAACCAATCTCGTCAGTCACAGATAGGGGACAGTTAAATGCACTTTGCTGAAATAAGAAGCCCAAACTAACTGGTAATGAACAGCTGACCTTCGTCTGCCAATCAAGTTTCAAGACTGTAAACTCCTTAGGCCAGGAGCCATCTGGGAAAAAAAGAAGGTAGCCAAGATGGGCTGGACCTGTTGCTGTTTCATTCCAAGTGGGGTTTGGGATTCAGTAGGAGTCAGTAGAGGTAGTGAAGTCATTGGCCTGACTGAGTCAGGATATCTTTCAGCTCAGCATGACAAAGGCCCAGGGTCCTGGAAGATGGCAGCTATAACTGTGAAGCTCATTCCAGTAGTCAATTTTCTCCCCCCCAAAAAATATTTTTTTGAAGGAACCAGAAATACAATGATGGGCAGAGTAACCCGTCCCCTCTTTGTTTTGTCTATTAATTAGGCCTAATTTTCAACACACCAGTTTTGGTTCACTGATTTTTGGTTCCACACTTCTTTTTTACCAAGCATAATCTTAGCACAGACCTTGAGTGATAGTCCAAACAAAAAGGCTTACCACTATTTCAGCCTTCCTTTTGTAACTGTTCTCATCAACATTTGTTATGATGAGTTATTGTGATATCTTATGAACTTTCATATCCTTTTTACAGTTGAGTTTACAATTTGGGTAAATGTGTATGTCTAATTATTACAGTATGATCCAAGTTACTGGGCTTGAGTTACTTCCAAAAGAACTATCACAACTGGGATCAGAATCAAGGGACTCAGGAGACCTCCTCCTTAGTTGTGAGTGATGAACCAGTCAACAAGGAAAAAGTGTCTAAAGAAAAGAAATGAGTGGGCAAGGGTGAGTAAGTCAGAGGGTTTACTAGTAACAGTGAAAGTGGTCAGCTAGATGGGGATCGCAAGTACTGGTGATGGCTGAGATGGCTTGACCTTCTTTAGATGGTACTAAAAATTGCAACTTGGAATGTGCACTCCATCCTTACTGTGTGTGGTGGCAGATGATCTTTCAGTTTTTGGAGGGGCAGGATTTGAATCTAGTCAGGATTCAGGAAACAAGACTGTTCCAGGTGTGGCATTCTGGGAGTTCAGAGGGATTGAAGGAGAAACCCGTCTTTTTCGTCCTCAGAGCCTGATACTTACAGTGGAGTAGGAATACTGTTTTATACTAACGTGGTAACCATGCAGAGGATGCTAGAATTGCAGCCAGGAATGGATTTATTAGTTGATTTCTGTTGTATAGGTCTGAGGTATCAGTGTATCACCATCAATGGCTCACAGCATCAGAAGCTGAGGAAAGATCTTTTTATAGAGGTTGCTCCTTTTTTATTGATGTCTCCACAATTGTCTTTTATGGGGATTTTAATTGTTTAGTTGCAGTGATTGAAGAAACCTAACGGGTTTGGAGCTGATGAAACTTACTTACAAGCACTGTATGATACCTCTGGTATAAGGGATGTTGTTGGGCATCCTCATTAAAGGAGGGGACGTTTACATGTTAGAGGACAATCAGGTAGTCAGTTGGACAGTGTGTATGTCAGTGATCAGACAAAGTACAGTACAACATGTAGCGTTTTCCAACCACTGCTTGGTCCAAATTGGTGAGTACAGTGACTTTGGCCATGTGTATCGGAAACTAAATAGTTGTTTGTTTAATAATATAGTAGCAGTTAGAAAGTTTGAAGGCATCTTCATGGACTGAGAAAGGGTTCAGGAGTTTTATGCATCACAGATGGAATGGTGGGAACTGACAGAGAAGAGCCTGCTGACCTCTCTACATTCTTTGTCAAGAGGTCTGTATGCATCTGATTACAAGCATTATTTAGCATTGCATAGCCATTTAAGAGATCTTCATAGTTGACTGCAAGCTGGGGAATGCAACGAAATAAGGATCTCAGAGGAAGTTAAAAGAAAAATGGTTCCACACTGAAGAAGAAAACTGGAATCAGCTAAACTCACAAAGGACTTTAGAAGAAAAGGTGGGGAAGCTCCTTCTGAGACATTTGCAGGGTGTATGGAAAAGAGAGCACAGCAGGACATGGTGGGGATCTGGAATCCTAGCAATGAGCAGGCCCACAGGAACCCTGCTGGCATGATGAGGCTAGTTCAGGAATATTACAGTGATCTCTTCTGGGCCCTTCCTCCTTCCCAGCAGCAGCAATTTTAGGATAGTATCACAGGTTATCCAACATTGACAAATGAAGAACAGAACTCTCATGAGGCCAATGGAGAAAATGGAGATTTCAGGAGCACCTTGTCACTGAAGAAGCGAACTTCCCTGGGGGCAGATGGTCTGACAGCTGAATTTTATTAGCGGATGATGGATACCCTCTCTATGGTGCTCTCATGATTTCAGGGGTGCCATCACCAGAGGCTCATTGGGAGCTACTTTTTATGAAGTCTTTTTGATTGGAGAGGGAATTGGAGGCCTATTATCTTTTTGAACACAGATCACAAAATTTTGGCTTCCATTCTAGCCAAGAGTTGGGAAAAATAGAAGAGAGATTATTGCATCCCAGTCACCCTAATGCAATTAAAGATCGCAGAGTGGCAGACACTTTGTGTAGGTTGCAGGAACTATTTGAAATGGGATGATGGGAAGACTGCTTGGGTTATGTTTTAGCCTTGGCTCAGGCCAAAGTTTTTGACAGAATGAATCTGCCTTATTTATGGTTTGTCCTGTCTCAGATACAGTATCCACCACAGCTTATTAACTGACAGCAGCCCTTCTGGGTTCATGCATTATGCATCCCTTTAGTAAATGGGTGGAGAGAAGATACATTCTGAGTTAAGGCAAATCTTTTCCTTGATTCCATTGCTATTTTTCTTTGGACCCTTTACTGGGGGCAGCATATGGTAATTGGATTTCAGGACTTAAAGTGGGAATGGAATTTCACTCTTGTCAATTAAAATTGTTGACCATGCATCTCTTCTGCACATATTTCCTTTTTGCTCTAATTCATTTTGAGTGCAGAGGGTTTTCCAAAAAAATCTTAATTTCAAGGGAAGGAGACCATCACAGCACATAAGAAATGGTATCCAAATAAAGCACAGAATCAAGCTCTGATTACCCTATTATTAGAACTCTTTATTTTTCTCTTTTTTTTCCACCAAAGCGTTAACTTCTAGGGTGAAAAGAAACGTGAGAGTTGGACTCCAGGTCTGTTCCCTCAACATAATTCAGATCTGGGGGATTTATTTTCCTTTGCCTTAACACTATCAATTTTGTATAAAAAGCTTTTAGTTATCTCTGTAATTCTTGCATGTAATTTCCAGTACTTCCTTTATGAAATATTCCATTTGACCCAGTCAAACACCTTGACTCAGACTCTGCACCTCTGAAGATTGACCCCCAGGCCTTTCACTGGGTCAAATGGAATTTTAAAAAAAAAAAAAATAGGGAGGGGAAAAGGTGCCTAAAAGCCAACTTTCCAACTCTGATACCGGGGCTGGCCAGGAGCTAAGTACTGCTATGCTTAGGGCCAGTGATCCAGGGACCATCACGATGGTGCTTTGTGGACTGTCCCTAATCTCCATCTCTCATAATATCCCTCCTGCTGTTTATGCCTGGGGAAGTGTAATGAATGGCAGTTGTAGAACTGCCTACTCTAACTTTAAACTGAGGATTCCTCCATATTGAGGGAGTCCTCAAATGCCCATAAGAACAGGCTTAAGGTCCTTTTGATGTACAGCACAAAGGGATTTTCCAGGACTGAGGCTCTGGCTCCTCCATTTACATATAAGGATACAACCTTTCAAAGTCTTCACTTTGGGGTAAATTAATGTATCACAATGGAACAGTCACACTGTGATGCAGCGTCACAATGTGGTGATGTTACATTTACTGTGAAAGCTGTTCTGGAACCTCTAAAGCCTGATCACACATTACAGGGGCAAAACTCTGAATCAAGGCACTGGGAATTTTGATTGCATGGAGACTGCAGACTCATGCTATTAATGTCCTATAAACAGCCTAGGAAAGAAGGAAGTGTCCCACACGATGTGCATGATCCTGCAGAAATCAGTACAGATGACAAATATAAGATCTCCTCTGCATTAAGAATTAACCCCAATTTCAGCCATGGGTGTAGCTGCAAGCCCCAGTGCATACAAGAAAAGCTGTGATTTGTACCCAAAATAGCTAGTAAGGGAAAGTGACAGCAGAAGGAACTGAACTCTTAACCCAACCATACAGATTACATGGAGTACATATCTATCATCAAAGTTGTTCACCAGCAATGAAACCTTTTTGGGCTCAGATGAAGAAAAGATTCATAGGTTGCAGTCTGATTTTTTTACCGGCCACGGTTAGTCAGGAAATGCATTTGTAAGAATCAGAAAACCTTGAGCTCTCCCCTCAGTTTTGATGGGGCTGAGATAGATGTCTTCCCTCTAGCAGAAAATCTGGGTCTTTTCTTTCCCCTCAGGACAGCATTCAAGGCAACAGTGGAAGCCAGATAGCCACATATTTGTTAAAATTTCTGAAAGCCTCAGCCAGATAGCTTTGGAGCTTTGCCTTTAACCCCTTTCTCCTCCACCACTCCACCCATCCACCTCCCTGATATTTGTAGTTGCTTCTCATATATCTTGTTTTCACTCTTTGCAGTCTAGGCTTTCCATTTCTCATCCTTTAATAACCTATAGAGTCAAAACCCTGGCACACAGGTCTGTTTTGCACAGATTAGGCAACATAAAGCTATTCAAATGGGGCAACTGGGGTTTCCCTTTGTTTACAACCGCTTTCATGAAGGAGGCATAGTGAGTACTACCCGACCTTCTCCTGACCCCTCTGGCTTAGGGGGTATATTGGGAGAAAGAGGATGTGGTGTGGTATTTTGTGTTTGAATTATCTTAAATATTGGCTTATTTTAAGTATACTAATCGGTTATAGTTTGCAATATTAGGCAAAGGTTTGTTTAGTTTACCCAAATCAGTAATTTTCCTTATATTTTGCTTTTATCTTTAATGGGGTACCATTTAACTATATTTTATTGGTGAGTTTATACTACATATACTAGAAACTTATCAGCCTTGATTTTCCTAAAAAAAAAAATTATTTTAGGAATAACAGGGTTAGATTTTTTTGTTTCCACCGACAACAAAACCAAACACTTTACTCAAATTACTACTCTCACTTCCAATTGTAACAGAATAGATTTTTCTTAAACTTTTTATGCAACTATGAGTTTACGTGTCTCACATACTTGGTCTCTTATCTTTCTCACACCAGCTGCTATGCTAATTGGCTTCTTCCTAATTATTGTTTTGGCATCCTCCCCAAGGATGCCCCTGTAGATATCCCCTTTATCATGTATTTCAAAATATAATAGGAATTTCCATAATACCAGAACTGATCAATAATCCAGCCAGTTCCAGTGTCTTCTCACTGAGAGACGTCAATGCCAGATGTAACAGCCGAAAGGATAGAACTTTGCTAATACAGAATGTACTTGCTCTTCCTGAACACAGCTGGTCACTGATAGAGGAAAAGACTTGATGTGAAGCAACCAAATATGAAATGAGCATAAACAGTGAGAATTTACTACAAACTACTACAATGGTATTTGATACTTCGTTATAGTTTGCTTTCTTCTCTTGGGTACAGATCCTTTGCCCACTGAAGTCAGTGACAAGACTCCCATTGATTTTAAAGGTGCAGGATCAGGGCTTGAATGTAAACTAGTATCTTTTCTGATTTTTACTTTCAATTTCATTTGAAATGAGCTGCCAGCAATAAAACATAGAGGCCAAGATCAGTTCAGGCAGGGGAGCCAATGGCAGAAAGTCTGCTCCATAGGAAATGCACTAAATCAGTGTAGAGAGGAGTGAGGACATGGGCAATGACAGTGAGTAGGGGATGCGAAAACTCTTCTGTGAAGAGAGATTGGGATTATTTATGTCATAAAGACAACATAAAAGAAGGGATATGATGTTTTATAAAAAATGAATGGCATAGATGAGATTAGGATAAGAACAAAGAGCCATGGAATATAATTGTGTGGTGGCAAATTCAAATGTGATAAAAGGATATACTTTTCCACAAAACACAAATTACTGAAGCCAAAAGTTTAGTAGGATTCAAAAAGGATTGGATATTTATATGGATAATAAGAATACCTAGTTCAAATAAATATTAATACGAATACCTAGTTAGAACAAATATTAAAAATAAGCAAGAGTTTTGGGAAGGATATATAAACCCTGATGCTTCAGGCCCTAAACCAACATGGTGCTATTGGTGGGTGGAAAGAAACTTTCTTTTGGGGCAGGTCTTCCCATAATTCCCTACTGAAGGTTTTCTTGCACCTTCCCCTAAATCATCTGATACTAGCAACTATCCATTATGTGTTACTGGACCCTTGCTCTGATTCAGAATGGCAATTCAAATATTCATCAGCCTAAGTCACGCTGAGCTAGGAGCTCTCCTACATGTTGCAAGACAGAAACTCTACCCTAATGCTGGCAAGCTCTACAGCAATGGAGCTTTTTAAGTGTAAACCTGGGGGCATAATGGACCTTCAGTTTGCCAGGTGTTTGGGTTAACCAAAGACTGAAAAGGTTCATAAAAAAGAAATTTGATAAAAAGGTTTGATCTCATTAGATTTCTGTCCCAATTTCAGACCAAAGAGGCATGAGTATATCTTCCTGTGCCTCAGATGCAAACTCTTACTTTTTATTTGGAGGTATATGATCTTTCAGAAGGTATTAACACATTCGTAGTAACACAAATCGGAGGGGACAACTGGCCAATGAACAAGGGGGAAAGAGACCACTGTGTAAGTCTGAATACACAATAATTTCATTCTCCCTGGAAAATCTTATAATATAGGCTTTTAAAGCCATCTGGGGAGATTTCTGTCTTAGAGGCAGGCAAAGCTTTCTCTGCAGCAGGCCAATACTGTGGAATCCACTCCCAGGAGACTAGAATCACTGCAAATCTCACCACCTTCTGGCTGGAACTTGAAACCCATTTCTTTTACCCACAGTAGCAAGTCAAACATCAGTACATCTCACAAAAATGAACAAAAACTAGCCTGCCTGGAACTACAGGGGGATAGAGAGGAAGGAAGACTAGATCCTTTATCGTAGTTATTTCTTGGACACACCAATATCACAGTGAGGAGCATGTTATAAAGGTGCACCTGGGGAAAATAAGTTGGCATTTCAGTAATGCTTCTGAAGTTGGTTATTTCTTTGCATATGGAATTTTCTATGCCATTTCCCCTAAAGAGGTGCTTTATTAAAGTGCCGCAGGACCTGTGGAACTGCAAAAGAATTTATTTAATCTATGTGTTTGGAGCAACACAGTTAGGGTGAAATTCACCCCTGTGCAGAGAACCAGTGCAAGACTTGCACACCACTTAAGTTCTTAAAATAGAACTGACTGAGACTTAAGTGCAACTCAGGCTTTGTGCTGACCCTCTGTACTGGGGCGAATGTCACCTTTAAAGGACATTTTAACCTCAACACAACTTCCTCTTGCAAATGCCTTTTTAAAAGAACACAAGTCATTTAGTGCAGTCAGAAACCTGCAAATAGAACAGGTAAGAAACATTTAACATGTTACATTATTTCCTAAATACATTTCACAGTATTAACTGCAACCGGTATTTCTGCAGCTACGACTGTTGTCACATTCAGCAAATGGTTGCCATCTATTCTATGTCTCTGCACAGTGTTCTTGGCCTCCCTGCTTAGGCTACCAACAGGTGATGCTAATTGTGGATGTTATGATATCAGCAGCATATTAGAAGTCACTAAAGAGCAAACAACCATCACGCACCTGGGCTGGAGGCAGACCAGTGTCCTGGGGATGAAAAGCTCTTTGTCCAATTAAAAACTGCCCCAGCTATGCTCCTTTAAATTAATTATTCTTGTCTATTAAGCAATTATCCAGTAATACCAAGCATGACTACAAAGCTAAACACAACAAAAGTAAAGAGCAATGATTGCTTCAAATTGTGCTTCAGGTATTAAATCAAAGGCCCATTTATAAATATAAGGCTTCACACAATAACTACAAATTGTATGTGTTTTGGTACCATGGGTGAGTCTGTACCATCCTGCCAACATTTCATCATTCAGTTGTTCTTAGTAATCATTCGTCATTACCACAATATAAATGCCTAGATAGAAAAGTAATATCTCAATGATGTTCCATGATATGAACAGAGGAAAAGAGACAAGCTAGAGGGAAGGGGAAGAGAAGACTGATCATTTGTGAAATATAAATGTTAACACAGCACATGCTCAGCGGTCTATATTTCCAAGTGTGAATCTGCGTCAGCATTCTCGAATAGTGAACCACACAATCTAAAAACAATTCCTTGTTACTTTTTAATCATTTAAGGGAGATGAGCCATTCATCAAACCGTGTGTACGTTGAACTGTGTCACCGCTAATTCAGTCCAATGCCAGTATTTTTCTGATTACTCCAAAGCTCAGAGAAGGGAAATGTAAGAACAAAAGGAGGGAGAAAAACCCACAACATCCTGTTGGAACAATACTCACTGTTTTCTCGGGGAAAAACAAGTACACGCAATGTTTGGACAACAAAATGTGCTCTGTTGGTTGTTTTTCTAAATCCTGTATCATTGTATATAACTGAATTATATTTCAAATTCTGAAGAAGTGCAACAGGAAATAAAAATGTAGCACCTACAGAGATAGCTATGTGACAGTAAAAAAGAAACACCAGAGAGCAAAAATACATGTTTTTATATTATTGAGGCTCTGAACTTTATTTAAAAGTAAATAACACTAGAATGTCTGGTTTAAATTAATCTTTGCCTGGCAATGTAAACCAGTGGATGGAATGAAGATTGTAGTATTTCCAGGATGTACATGTATGTTAGGGAACTCTGATCACTTCTAAATTCTCAGATCTCTTTACTATTTAAAGTTAATAAACTTATTGATTTTAGTGGTGTTTTGTTTCTTCACATTCATTTCTTGTTATCAACCCTATAAGATTTTGAAAAATAATCTGCTGTTCTATTTTCATTATTGCTAGCTGAGATGCAAGGAAAATATTTGTATATTGCTCAGATTTTGCAGAAACCAATTATTCAATTTAAAAAAAACACAAACCGGGAGGAGGCCTTGTGGCATCTTAGAGACTAACAAATGTATTTGGGCATAAGTTTTCATGGGCTAAAACCCACTTCATCGGATGCACTTCATGTTGCATCTGAAGTGGTTTTTAGCCCACGAAAGCTTATGCCCAATGTGACAAAGCTCCAAGTTTGTACTTGTGGGTCCTGCGCTTCCTGGCAGATTTAGGGGCCTCAGAAACTCATCTAGGCCCCAGAGTGACCTCTCTTTCTCAGTAAAATTGGCAAGAATCACCACCTACTGAGTTACCTTCATCACAGGCCAGTATGGAAGATGGAGAAAGGGGGGACCCAGGGCCCGCCCTCTACTCCGGGCTCCAGCCCAGGGACCCTAATAGTATCAGCTAAGATGGCTGACCTTTAATCCACAAAACACAATACAATTCCCTGGGCTACTTCCCCACAGCAGTCCCCGCTTCTTCAAACCCCACTTCACCCTTACCTCAGGGCCTCCTTCCTTCTGGATGATATGTTGTCCACTACTCAGTCTCACCAACAGCACAACTTCCTCTCACAGCTCCTGACACCCACAGCCACCTGACTAACTGGGAGGTTTTTATCTGGTTTCAGCAAGTCCCTGATTGGCTTCAGGTGTCCCAATCAGGCTAGCTGTTTCTACTCCTTTCTAGAAGGTTCTTAATTGGCCCCAGGTGTCTTGATTGGCCTGGAATAGCCTTTGTTTGGCTATCCAGGGAACAGGGACCTGCACATCCTGAGACTAATGTACCTGCCTTACAGCACTCTCCTATATCCTTCTGGTCTGACTCCGTCACACCAAGTACCTTTGTTAGTCTCTAAGGTGCCACAAGGCCTCCTTATTGTTTTTGTTGATATAGACTAACACAGTTACCTGTCTGAAAATTATTCAATTGTTTCCCAAGAAATCCCTTTGAAAAAGTCAATCACAACCCCTTACTAAGTTAAAATTGATATTTGCTTAGCCACTATGTGCTTCTCAGTCATCATCACATCTTTTTCCAGCCAGCACTCTAGCCCAAGAGTTCTCTCTTATCTCTCTCTCAGGGTCACGCTACAAGGGTTTTTCCGGATGTCCTTGGCTTTCTTCTCCAACTCTGGTGTTTCTGTCTGCTTCTCCCTCACACACATTCACAACTCCATTAAAAGCAATAGCCAGCCTCCAGCATTTTCATTCAGCCTCAGTGAAACTCCTCAGCTCCTGAACAACCTTACATGGGGTCTGTGTTTTAGGTAAAGGCTCCTTTTAGTTCAGTTATTTTCCTCTAAAAGGAGCATAACTGCTTCTTACATTTGTCCTGAATGAAGAACAGCTCGCACGCTCACTGCTTCAAGGAGGTTTCACCGCACCACCAGTATTATAAACCCCATCCCTTGACTCCGCCATGCCCATTGTCTCAGTGGAATCCAAAATGGTGATGCCATGGGCAGATAGGTCTGGAACGGACCTCCTGTTTCATCGGGTCCAGACCCCTGCTATCACAGGCAACCTGAATGAATAATCCCATTCATAAATTTATCAAGCTCCATCTTAAAACTAGTTCACTTGTTTACCCCACTACACCTATCAGAAGGTTGTTGCAGAATCCCCCTCCTTTGATAATTGGAAATCTCCTAATTTCCAGCCTTTTTTATTCATGGCCAGTTTATACCCATTTGTTCTGGTTCCAGCATTGTCCTTTAGATTAAATAGCTCTTCTCCCTCCCTCATGTTTACCCCTCTTCCCCAGTGTGTTTATAGAGAGCAATCATATCCCCTCTGAACCTTCATTTTGCTAGACTAAACAAGCCAAGATCTTTTAGTCTCTTCTCATAAAATAAGATCTCCATTCCTCTGATCATCCTAGATGCTCTTCTCCGCACCTGTTCCAATTTAAATCCACTTTCTTGGACATGGGTGACTGGAATTGTACACAGTATTCTAGATGAGTTCTTACTATGCCTTATGCAATGGCATGAATATTTCACTGTTTCTACTGAAATACCTCACTTGATAAGTCCTAGGTTCACCTTTGTCTTTTTCATAGCCTGTAGTGAAGTCAAGGCTCACTGGTGCAGCGCCTCCTGTTGGTCACTTGAGAATTAGCTCTTTTTCAGCTCTGGAGTGCCTGCCACTGGCCTCATGTCCCTCCCAGACCCCAGTGCCCCTTTACCTCAGGGTTCTGTCCCCAGCAGCACCCTCTCACTGTGGGTTGCCCTCCCAGGTGAACCCCCAACCCTCTATCCCCACCTTACCTCGGTGGCTACTGCCAGTCCTCATTTAACCACCACTCATCGGGGCAGACTGCAGTGTGTAATGGCCACTCATCATCAGCAAGGGGTTAGGACCAGATGCCTCTGCCTATTCCCGGGCTGCACCTCTGTATCCCCAATACCTTTCTGGGCCTTTGACAAAGCCTGAAGCCTGGGGGTTTTACCAGGCTGGAGCTCCCCAGTTCCCTTGCTCTATTCCCCAGCACTGCTCCAGTGCTTTCCTCTCAGGCAGCTAGCCTTTCCTCTCACTCCTGGCCCCCAGCCCTCTTACAAGGGCCAACTGGGCCCTGATTGAGCTGGCCACAGCTACAGCTGCTTCCCCAATCAGCCTAGCTTGGCTGTTTTAACCCCTGCCTATTGGAGTGGGGCAGCACCCCACTACACAATCACATCTTATTGGTGGATTATAATGTTCCTATGATCAACTAATTCTCTACTCTGTTATTTCAAACTGATGGGCCCGCATCTTAAAAATCAGAAATACTTGTTATTAGTCCCTAGGGGCATGACTGATCTTTAATTTTATACTATGCCCTATCTGACCTATCCCAAACAAAAAAATAATAATTTTCAAATGACAAATGAAACAAGCTTCACTATTGGCATCATGTTTTTCTCTCAGGACAAAACTGAAATGATACCTATGCCCACCTCCGATTGTTCCCCCACTCCCCCGCCCATACTTTATCTTTAAATGTCAAGCTTTCCTACTGAGACCAGAAACCTTTTACCATAGAGCTTCTGTGGGAATGCGACATTCCAAGGTAGCGGCATTTTCCATGTGATTTTCCAGTCACACACTACTCTGATAGGAGTTCCCCTCTTTGGGAAGCTTTTAGCAGTTTTAGAATCCATTGCTCCACATTCACAGGTCCAGGGGATGTACCAAGAACACTTGCACTTCTGCAAATTATAGGAACAGACTGGACAGTCATCTCTTGCTAGGCCAACTCGTTCCTTTGAGTAACCCATTCCCTGCCCTCCTGCTTAAGACAATATTACCTTTTAGCCTCCTGTGACATTTCACTCCCTATTTTTTATGTAAAATATGCTTATGATATGTATATGACATAACTGAGCTGTATTTTATGCAAGATGGTGCATGTGAGATAGCATTGGAAAGATGATGATTTACTGAATGTGATGTCCAATGTGTATACCTGTATTATTTCTCTATCCGAAATTAGGAATATTGACTATGTATCTGTATTTCAGTAATGCTACTTTGAGTGATGCCCACTGCTAACACTGCAAGAACAACAATGGGAAAGCCAGACAGGACTTATGGCCCATCAGTGAAAATAATGGACAGTGAAAAGGCTTGGCCTTCCTGTGGATGTTCCATACTGCAACTCACTCATGGACTCTATGATACTACAGAGTCAGGTGGTTTTGTCACCTGATACTAAATATTACTTGGGACGTCTTATAACTTTCCACAGGAAGAAGCGGGAGGGTCAAGTCTGGGAAAGAAAGGATTCCCGCCTTATGTAAATTCTATTTAAGGGTGGAGAGGGAGGCAAATGGGATGCCCCTCCTCTCTATGGCCTGTCTGCCCAAGAAGAAAGATTGCTAAAGCCACCTGAAGGGAAGACAAGGAGGAGTCCAGACTGAGACAGGGATCCAGTCTGAAAAAGAATATAACTGGAACTCTGAACCACAGAAACTTTGCAAGCTGCCTAAAATAATATTTAGGGTAAGAAATTACATTTTGTAACCTTTTTCTTAAGTATATTGAGTTTAGCTTGCGTACTTTGGTTTATTTGCTCAGTGACTGTGTGAGAGAAGCAGCCAGAAACACCACAGAAACAGACAGAGAATGCAGCAAAAAGCCAAGGACAGCTAAAGAAACATTTGTAGCATAACAGTGAGAGAAAGCTGAAAGAGAAAACTTTAGAATGCTGAAAAAAGAGACTTGGAATATCCAACAAAAAACTGCCTTCTATTATTTGATTTCTGCTGTGTTCAGATAAGCAGAACTTTGTACAGTTTTTGTAAATAAGCAGGCTTGCATCAAAGAAATAGCCAACTCCATCAATATCTTTTCTTCCTAATGGAAACAACCTGCAGGACCCCAAATATTGGCTAGCTGTTTGGATCTAAGGGACAACATTGATTTAAGGAATAGGATCCAGTTTCCAAGGAGAAACATTATAAGTTTATAGCAGTTTGCAGCAAGAACATAAGAACAGCCAGTGGGCTAGAACTGGTTGAAAAAAAATGGCAAATATATTTGGCGAAAAATGTAAAAAATATATTTTCCCCCAGTTTTATTTTTGACCATTGATTTCCACCCTGAAGGAATATAACTAGTACAAAGAATGCCACTAGACTCGTCTTCCAATGATGATGAACATTTGTGCAAATACTTGTTTGTAACGGAGCTACTGGAGTGAGTGAACACTGACCCATTTCCATGTGTCAGGGCATGGGAATAAGATTCAGTCTCTTATCAGCACACCTGTGTCACACCTGTACTGCACTGTTCTTATTAAAATTATTGTCAAGTGTGTGGATATACCTCATGCTGTACTTGGTTCTTCTCACAACAATGAGGTAACCAAATATTATTACAACAAACTGTACTGTGGTCTCTGACATTCTCAATTTGACTGGCTGGCTGTTCATATACTCTCTTGTTTATAGCGTTAGCCACCTTTGAGCAAAAGGTGAATTCCTACATTTTCAATGTGGTGCACAGGCTGTCCCAGGATCACTGGCATTTTTAGAAGTCAGCCTGCTACTGAATATTAGGGATGTAAATAACAAGTGTGTGAGAAGATATTATCCCCGCATCATTCCACTTGTCTTTTTTCCTCTCTTTTAAACTAGTAATGGTGTCATGTGTGGTTCTGCTAGAGCTGCAAATAGCTACCCAATTCAAGAACGAGCTAACACCCCTGCACACACAACTTTCCAAATTTAGGAGCATTCAACAGCATATAGAATATTTGAAAACTGAATTATTCTGTTATTCCACATATGTTGTTTTTGCATTTCCATAACTAGAATTGCAGAGCAAGCAGCAAGTGTGTTGGTAGGGATTAACTGTCATGATGATGATGGTAACACAACTGATGCAAATGTGGCCATGCAAAGTATTGTTCGGGTACGTTTGACTGCACTGGGAGTGGGTATTGATAAAATCAAAAGGCTTTTCTCCAAAGCAACGTATTGATGGATGATGAAAGATTTTTATTATAGTCATTTCAACTCCATTTTTTTCTCTTTCTTTACCATTATTTGTTGAATCCTATCAGTGTGATTAGCATGGTATCAAACCTGATCTCTACTTCAAGAACCTTGCAAGTGAAATATGACAGTTTGGTGTAATTCTAAATAGATTAGCAGGAGCTTCTTAAATCAAGGCACTGGAGCACAATGCATGGTATAGTCACTGTGAGCTTTATTGATTCTGTCTGCCCTGCTATGCTATTTAGAAAGCACTTACTGAACTCCAGGGCTTAACTTGTGCCAGGGCTTGTTAGGGCTGAGCCCAGCTCCTCTAGGTTTGGCACTTCATAGCCCCAGCAGCTGTGGGCTTGCTGCAACAGTAAATAAATTGCTTGAACCCTGGCACCTCTTTCATTACAAATTAAACACTGTGAAACTCCTCAGATCCTGCCCCAGCACTACACTGGGTTCACTATAAAATCCAGGATAGATTCTCTGAAGGCAGCCTGTTCTTTGAGAATCTGGCTTTGCATGTTCAGCAATCTCTCACATACTGACCAGGAGCCAGATTCAGGTCCTAAACATTTTAAACTGGGTAGCATGGACACAGGGCCCTGCAAGAGCAGTGCAAATGTGTGCCTATGTTCAGACAAGCACAGCCACCAATTCTGCCCCTTTGTAGATTAGTACTGCAATGCAAAGGCATAATCTGCATGAGATGCTGGGAGATCAGGTTAGTATGTCTTTAAATACACAGCTGGTGGTGCTTGACTTGGCCCCAACCTGGAACGCCTTTCATGGTTTATGCCTCCATTCTACAAATTGTGTGGAGTCGCGCCTTTGCGGCAGGTGTCTATGAGCAGCCAAAGGCCTGAATTTTGGCCTTGGACACTAAGGCCTACATATTAAGACAGATATAATAGCCAGGGCACTGGGTTTTGAAAAATGCCATGGGATCTTTAGTTTCTAGCAGAAATGAGCAAGCAAGACCTCAGATGAATGTGTCATTCGAAGACTAAGGTGGAAAGTAATCAGGTCTCTGAATAGTGTGAAACAGGAAACTGTAATAGTGGGGCTGGGATATGACTGCAGCATGCGTAAGGATTTCACCAGAAAAAGGGTCAAGAACAACTCTGGCAGTGTTCCAGAAATGATATGCAGACTTACCCAGATGATGATATGGGAGGAAAAAATAAGATTAAGTTCAAGGATGACTTCAAAATTTCTGCTCTCTGGAACAAAGTGAAGGTTTACATGAGGAGAGTGATGGCAAAGTCTGTAATGAAACTAAGAATTTTCTAACCAGAAGGTGTTTGAGGCGTTCAGTAGTAGGAAGATCTGGGATAGCCAGGATCTGGCAGAATCAAAAGATAAAACTATATTTGAGATAGAAGTATCAGAGAGTGAGTCCAGGCGGATGTAAAAATGTGTCGTTCCTTTAAAGATGATGGTCAACAGTTGAGGCTACCCATGAGACATCTCAGAGAAACACTATAACATAGAATGATAAAATCAGGACTGGAATGGACTTTGAGAGGCCATCTAGATTAGTCCTCTGCACTCATGGCAGGACTAAGTACTATACAGAGAGAAGGGACAAATGTTAGCGATAGAACGCTGAGGCATTCCACAAGGGGAGTTTGGAGGAAGGATAGGAATCGTCCATCAGAAATTTAAAAGGAATAGCTAGGTAGTATTAAATGCATGACAGGCAAGCGCTAACGACACCAGATTTCTGCTTCAGTTGTGCATGAAAGGAAGAGCTATCTTCAAAAGCATAGAAAGTTTTAGTGAGATCAGACCAAGAATAGAAAAGAGAGGTAATTGCTCTGGCTAAATTTTCATATTTTTTTTCATCAAGATTACATTTATAGTTAAGATTTTCTTGTATAGCACCAGCAACCAGAGTTTGTGCAAATAAGCATAGTCAAGAAAAATGCACAATCTTCCAACTTTGAGAAGTTATTGATATCAATATTTTGTACTGAAGCAGCTGTCATTTGTCATGAACTATTCTGAATGACAGAACTTTGAAATTATATGCAACGTCAAAATCCATTAGCAAAT
Source organism: Dermatemys mawii (assembly GCA_007922305.1). Classification (NCBI taxonomy): domain Eukaryota; kingdom Metazoa; phylum Chordata; order Testudines; family Dermatemydidae; genus Dermatemys; species Dermatemys mawii. The sequence continues at coordinate 2,991,783 of ML677365.1, read as the reverse complement.
CAGTAATTCTGTACTCATATGGCCCATATGAATTAATTTGGCATACACAGCGATATCTTCACTGTTCTCTAGCATTCTGGATCTGTGAAGAACACAATTCATAGATCTATATATTGTAGGACTGGAAGGGATTAGATCATCTAGATCCAATATAACACAGGCCATAGAATTTTACCCAAGTATTGAGCCCAGTGAAAGCGTGCATGTGTGAAGGATAGTATTTTCACAGCATTTGCATAAACCATGTTATTAGTAGCAATGTGTTGACACAGGACTAAATTCATCATATATAACTCTATTTGCTTCAGTGAATCATTAATTTGGTACATTATATCTAATGATTAAAGCAGAGATTGGGTGTCAGGTCTGAATTCTTTTCCAAACCTGCCACTCACTGATGCTGTGATCTTGGGCAAATCACAATATCATTGTGCCTCATTCTATCCCTCTGTGAAAAGTAATACCTCCACCTCTGCAGTCTTAATTAAATTAGTACTGGGGAATCAAATCTGACATCCTTGGACAAAATATATTATAGGAAGGTTCTTACTAACAGATCCAGCATCCAAGAACGACATTACTATAGCTTCATATATTGCAATCATTCAAACTGAGCTGGCATTCCTTATGAATGTTTGGAAACCTGGTCACTGCATGACTTTATACTCTCATACTGTAACCATGGTGCTACAAAAGCTGGGTCCTCTGAAATGGGGAGAGTGTTAGTAGCCTAAATATTAGTACATCAGAGGAGTATTTTTTTTATCAGTGTGTTTTCTTAGCATCCAATATAATTCTGGCTGTGCTCAGTTAGATGAAATTGCTGTCTGATGTAAAATGCTTCTAATTTCAATATAGGGACTTCTGTGGCTTTCTGCATGTAGTTCAGTGCCCCTAACAATCATGCTATTATGTTAGGGATAGTGCTCTGACCTTTCTTCTCTATCTGCTGCTCTTTCCTTCCATACACCAGTCATCTCTTCTCTACATGCTATTCTCTGTCCCAGACTCTGTTCCTCCTCACTCCACTCACACACACTATCCAGTCAATGTGTAAGGACAATATTGCAATCCTAAATTTGCACAAGGTTATTATACCATAAACAGCAAGGGAAGACAGACATTTGTAAAAGTTACAAAATAACCTTGACATCATTCTGTTAACACAATCTTTTGAACAAAGGAAGCAAGTACTGTCTTTGCAATAGAAAGATGTCTATGTATTTAACGGTCACTGTTTTTTTAAGCAGAGACATTGCTAAAATGCCTCACCCCACAGAGCTCAACTTAGTTTTTGTCTGTCACTGATTTAATGGCAATGGCCACCATCCAGTTTAAATACACCTTGATTAGTAACTGAAAGGGTGTTTGTATAGATGATGAGTAATCAGACATCACAAGGAAAAGATTTGTTTTGCAATCCAGAGGCACTCAATGTTTTATTTTGCAAAATTACCATTATCAAAAATGCCACACCCAAAACAGTACTAGGGGTAACTACAAAGGAAGAGCTGTTTTGAGCCTGCTTTAACATCTAGGGTACTCAATGTTTCCCATTTGTAGAAGAGTGATGGGCAAAAAAATTTAACAGCTGCCTGAGGTTTTACCACTCTGGGGAAGGAAATTCACACATTTCCCTAGGAAAAGCTTAGGTAGAGAGGTAGCTTTCATGGAAACATCATTTAGACAGATTGGTTTAAAGAGGTCCATTATTTATACAGATTCAATACTCAACAGCTGTCTAATGTTGGTTAAATCAAAAGCCAAAAACTATGTTTGTTTATTTGGTTTATTTCCATAATATTGAGATTATAGGGAAAAGGTACATTTAAAACACAAGCCACTAATAGTGCTTGGACTGGATGCCAACTTTAAAAATACTATAAACTACTAAGATATGAAAGGGCATTTATATTAAAAAGGATAGGACTACCTCTGTTATGTGTAATAGGATTAGTATAAGCTAATTACTCTTTCTGCATTAAATAATATTTCCTACCTAAGTTGCTGCTTAAGACATTTCATCACAATGTCTAAGTGGGGTATCTAAAACACCTGAAACTTGCAAGAGCAAAATCCCTGCTGTATTAAATTAAAAATAACCTGTGTAATACTATTATATAGCCTCACTTTACCTGCAAATTTACTTTAATAATACAACACTATTTTTAAGATGCTGTAATAATACTTGGGAAGAAAAAAAAAAGTATCCTACCGTACCAATTTGTATTTCTTATCCATGAGTTAATAGGAGTTTGGATCACTTTTCTTGCAGTCACTGCAATAGCTCTTCCCTTGGAGTCAGAGTGAAGAGTGAATTGTGAGAGGCACAGTTATCCTGGCTTGTTTTGTTTGTCCACTGTATGGTTTGCTTTTGAGATTGATCCAATGCAGATGAAGTCAGGGTGCCAGCTGTCCTTGGAGGACAATGGCTCAATTGCAAGATGTCTTTGGAACAAAGGAGCTGTTTCCAGGACTTATTTTACATACACACATGTGACCTTTGCCTCAAATGACTCTATGGAAAGTGTCATCACACTAAAGACCTGCTTTTAAATTAATCACTCTGATGCCTGAGAGTAAGGCCTTTTAACCACATACGCATTCAAGAGAGTGACAGAGTCCTGTGGCACCTTAAAGACTAACTAAAGTTTTAGAGCATAAGCTTTCGTGGGCTAGTACCCACTTCATCGGATGCATGCAGTGGAAGTATCCAGGGGCAGGTATAAATAGGTAGGCAAGAACCAGGTGGGAGATAACAGGGTAGGTCCAATGAGGCTGAACCAGCTTGTTATCTCTAATCAGGGAGGGTGAGATATTCCTCTAGCAGCTGAATTGGAGGTGTGAACAGCGAGAGAAGAGAAGCTGCTTTTGTAGTTAGCTAGCCACTGATAATCTTTGTTCAATCCTTGATTGATAGTATCAGATTTGCAACTGAATTGCAGCTCTGCAGTCTCTCTTTGTAGTCTGGACTTGAAGTTTTTTTGCTGCAAAATGCTGACCTTTAAATGTTTTGTAGTGTGTCCAGTGAGGTTGAAGTGCTCTCCTACAGGTTTTTGAATATTGCCATTCCTGACATCTGATTTATGGGGTTTCCTGGACGCCCCATCATCTCGGGCATTGGCATTCTCACTGAAGGACTGTCTGGATATGTGGACACTCTACTCAGATCCTACGCCACCAGCACTCCCAGCTATCTCCATGACACCACCGACTTCCTGAGAAAACTACAATGCATTGGTGACCTTCCAGAAAACACCATCCTAGCCACCATGGATGTAGAGGCTCTCTACACAAACATCCCACACAAAGATGGAATACAAGCTGTCAGGAATAGTATCCATGATGATGCCACAGCACAAGTGGTTGCTGAGCTCTGTGACTTTATCCTCACACACAATTATTTCAAATTTGGTGACAATACATACCTCCAAACCAGTGGCACCGCTATGGGCACCTGCATGGCCCCACAGTATGCCAACATCTTTATGGCTGACCTGGAACAACGCTTCCTCAGCTCTTGTTCACTCACGCCCCTCCTCTATCTACGCTACATTGATGACATCTTCATCATCTGGACCCATGGGAAAGAAACTCTGGAAGAATTCCACCATGATTTCAACAGCTTCCACCCCACCATCCACCTCATCCTGGACCAGTCTACACGGGAGGTCCACTTCCTGGACACCACGGTGCAAATTAATGACGGCCACATCAACACCACCCTATACCGAAAACCTACCGACAGCTATGCCTACCTTCATGCCACCGGCTTCCATCCTGGGCACACCACACGATCCATTGTCTACAGCCAAGCACTGAGGTACAATCGTATTTGCTCCAACCCCTCAGACAGAGACCAACACCTACAAGATCTCCACCAAGCTTTGTCAAAACTACAATACCCGCACAAGGAAATAAGGACACAGATCAACAGAACCAGACGTGTACCCAGAAGCCTGGTGCTGCAAGACAAGCCCAAGAAAGAAAACAACAGAACACCACTGGCCATCACCTACAGTCCTCAGTTAAAGCCTCTCCAACGCATCATCAGTGATCTACAACCCATCCTGGACAACAATCCCTCACTTTCACAGGCCTTGGGAGGCAGGCCAGTCCTGGCCTACAGACAACCTGCCAACCTCAAGCATATTCTCACCAGCAACAGCACACTGCGCCATAATAACTCTAACTCAGGAACCAATCCATGCAACAAACCTTGATGCCAACTCTGCCCACACATCTACACCAGCAACACCATCACAGGACCAAACCAGATCAGCCACACCATTACTGGTTCATTCACCTGCACATCTACCAATGTAATATACGCCATTATGTGCCAGCAATCTCCCTCTGCTATGTACATCGGCCAAACTGGACAGTCCCTACGAAAAAGAATAAATGGACACAAATCAGACATCAGGATTGGCAATATACAAAAACCTGTAGGAGAGCACTTCAACTTCACTGGACACACTATAAAAGATTTAAAGGTCAGCATTTTGCAGCAAAATAACTTCAAGTCCAGACTACAAAGAGAGACTGCAGAGCTGCAATTCAGTTGCAAATTTGATACTATCAATCAAGGACTGAACAAAGATTATCAGTGGCTAGCTAACTACAAAAGCAGCTTCTCTTCTCTCGCTATTCACACCTCCAATTCAGCTGCTAGAGGAACATCTCACCCTCCCTGATTAGAGATAACAAGCTGGTTCAGCCTCATTGGACCTACCCTGTTATCTCCCACCTGGTTCTTGCCTACCTATTTATACCTGCCCCTGGATACTTCCACTGCATGCATCCGATGAAGTGGGTACTAGCCCACGAAAGCTTATGCTCTAAAACTTTAGTTAGTCTTTAAGGTGCCACAGGACTTTTTGTCACTTCTGCAATCCCAGACTAACACGGCTACCCCTCTGATACATTCAAGAGAGGTCACTCTGTGTAGAGATAGGCATAGCAATGTGATGCAAATTTCTTTTTAATAATTTCACAGAATTATTTAATGGGTCTAATTATTTTAGGTCATTTTCAAGATCCTTGGCTAAATTCTTCAAACTTGGGTGCTTAAAGTTAGATATTTAAATAAAGGTGCCCCGATTTTCAGAAACCCTGAACACTCTCAGCTCCTATTCATGTCAGTGGGAACAGCAAATCTGGCCACCTTTACTAAGGAGCAGAAATATAGATTTAGGTGCTCAACTATAAGCATCCAGATTTTAAAATTATGGCCTTTGGGGTTTTTTTAATGACTTTATTGTATAGAATTTTAAATTAATTCCTGCACTGCAAATGCATTTTTAAAGAGATTCATTGTATGCAGGCATTCATTTAACTAGATTTCATAATATGAAGAGTAATCAGGAATTGGACAAATCCACATTTTTCCTATTTATGGAATATCTGTGGAAAAATGGTTTGTGAGCATATAATTAAAGACTGTGTTATAATGCATATGCACAATTAGGGGGTCAAATTAAAGTTGCAAAGGCAATCTTAATTCTGGAATTTCCAAATTTCTGAGGGCTTGACTTTGCAACTTCAATAATGTTCTTTTAACATAGTTTTTGTGGGCATAATATAGATATATACATCCAATTAAAATATTTTTGTATTTGAAAATTATTCTGTAGTGTCTACAACCTAAATATTTCAGCATGGTAATAATTCATAAGAGCCAGCAAGTGAAACAGAGGAGAAACAAATTAATTAGAACACTTCACAATTACAGCACATTACTGCTTTTCAGCCACACAGCTCAAAGTGCTTTACAAAGGTGGACAAAGAATTTTAACCCTGTTTTCAGATGGAGGAAAATGAGGTACATAGAGGCCAGCTAGCAAGTCAATTTCAGAGCCAGGAACACAACGCAGGGAATGATGTCTTATCTGCAACTATTCCCATTTTCAAATGGAAAGAAATGCAAAAAATAAACACTCAGGACCAGTGCTAAAAAGTACATTAGACTTTTAAATGTTTGCTTTACTAGTATTCTTATTAACCAAGAACTTGGTTGTATTATAAATAATGTACATTTATTATGCCATTGACAGTGAGCCAAAGCCTATTGAAGTCAATAGAAAGCCTTATACATTTCCTCCCATGCCACTACTAGAAGAAAGTAGGTCTGAAACAGACGCTTATGGGTTTCCATCCCATCTAAATTAGCATCAGAATGCTTTCCATTAAGATATGTAACAATGACTATACATGCTGTGAATATGAGGATAAAAGACAACCCCAAAATTTCTTACTGCTTTCCAGACTTTAAGGGAAAATGGCAAAGATTTGTAAATAACATATTTTCATAAAGGCCAGAAGAGACCTTTGTGAGCATCCAGCTGACCTGTATGTAACACAAACGTTAGGACTTCCCTGAATTAACTACTGCTTCAGGTTCAGTATCTGTGCTTGAACTGGGGCATAACATTTGGAAAAACATTCAGTCTTGATTTTAAAAGATTGAATGAAGATCCAATGAGAAGTGAGCTATTGAATCAGCTTGACCATCTCCCCATCACATGGAGGATTGCACTCTGAACTATATGTTCTGTTTTTTTCAATTTAGTTTTAAAAGTCCTAAGCAGTAAGCCTCTTCCACTTCCCTTGGCGACTATTGCACAGCTCACTGTCTGAACAGTTTTTGCTATTCAGCCTAAATTTTCAATCTCTTAATTTCATTCACATGCCTCATAACTATGGCCTTGATCGGCAAAGCATTAAATTGCATGTTAATGAGATTTGATCATGTGCTTAAACTTAAGCGTATGCCCAAATGCTTTGAAAATCCAGAACTATATCCTCAGGTATCACCCTAAATTATTTCTCTATATCCTGAGTATTTATATATTTCCAGCATTTGTAGACAGCCGTCATATCCCTCCCCAACAAAGTTACCTTTCACACTGGGGATAATTAGCTTTTTAAATGTTTCCTTATGTCAATATTTGTGCTAGACATGTAAATAGGTTGGTGGATTTTTGTACATATTTTAATGACACAGCATCTTGATCTCATAATTGTTTATTTCTGCTTCTTTGAGCAATATTCAGTTAATATAAATCTTAGTTTCAACCCATTCTCATTTTATATAAATTAATGCAAAATACTTTATAAAGCAAAAGCCTGATTCTGCTCCTGTGAGGCAATCTCAAAGTACTTCAGTGGGAGCAGGGCTAGATCCCAGGTAGGACAGTGTTAAGTAGGCTTGCAGTAAACGCAGTTGAAAGAGATTTTCTGAGAATGCTCTAGCTTCCTGAGACACTTTTGAATTGGACAATTTATGGTTTAAAATGAACGTGTCCCTCTATCAAATTATGGTTTTAACATTTGAAATGGAAAAAAAAATAACTGTGTTTCCATTAAAGTACCTTAGCGCAGTGATTCTCAATCAGGGTCTGGGGCCCCCTAGGGGGCCACGAGTAGGTTTCAGAGGGTCTGTCAAGCAGGGCCTGGATTAGACTTGCTGAGGCCCAGGGCAGAAAGCCGAAGCCCCACCGCCTGGGGCTGAAGCCCAGAGCCCTGTGCCCCGAAAGCTGGGCTTAAGCTGAAGCCTGAGCAATGTAGCTTGTGGCCTCCAGGCAACTGCCCTGCTTGTTATCTCCTAAGGCAGGAGTGGGCAAACTTTTTGGCCCAAGGGCCATACTGGGGGTCAAAACTATGTGGAGGACCAGGTAGGGAAGGCTGTGCCTCCCCAAACAGCCTGGCCCTGCCCCATCCCACTCCCACTCACTTCCCGCCCCCTGACTGCCCCCCTCAGAAGCCCAACCCATCCAACACCCCCCGCCCCTTGTCCCCTCCGGAGATCCCCCACTCTAACCCCCACCTGGGGACCCCACCCGCTATCTAAGCCCCCTGCTCTTTGTTCCCTGACTGCTCCCTCCCAAACCCGCCCCCTCGACCATCACCCCCCGGGACCCACCACCTATCTAAGGCTCCCTCCCCCCACACCCCCCGCTTATGCTCAGCTGGGTGCTCCAGCTCGGGAGTGTGGGTCCCCGCGGCTTGCCGCACTCAGCCCAGCGCCCTGGCCTGGGAGTGCAGGGCCACTGGCATCGCTCCCCAGGCCCGAGCTCACGGGCTGGATAAAAATGGCTGGCGGGCTGCACATGGCCCATGGGCCGTAGTTTGCCCATCCCTGCACTAAGGCCAGCCCTGGATTTTATATGCAGAAAAGCAGTTGTGGTAGGGTGGAGGCACTCAGAAAGAAAAAGGTTGAGAACCCCTCCCTTAGAGCGCAAGCAGGGGTTGATTCATTTATTTATTCCCTGACTATAAAGCAGGCTTTCTTTTTATGCAATCAACTGCAGAGCTAGTTTTTTTGAGTGCCGGGAGAAAAGTCTTGTTATATAACAGATTACTGAAAATGTTTCCTGTATTAACAGCATCAGGCAGGTGAGGTATTAAACAGATGTATTAAGGAGCTGATCAAAAACAAAGTAGAGGTTCCAGAAAGTAATGTTAGATCCAAAGATTAAAAATTATGGTCTTTAGCCTGCAAAAAGATCCACCTCTGTGGAAGTCCCACTTAAGTAGATTGTGGACCCTTCAGGACAGGGATCATGACTTCATAGGTAGCACGGCAGGATGTTATTTCAATCCTAATCACAAATAATAATAACACAATCCCATTGCAGGATTCAGCATCTAAAAGCTGTGATCCTGTGAGGTACTGAATGTTCCAGGCACCTGGCAGGATAGAGCCTGAAGCCCAAATCCTCAAAGGAATGTATTGAAATCAATGAGCATTAGGTACCTATATGCTTTTGAGGATCTGGACCCGAGGGCTTAATTTTCAGAGATGCTGAACAATATACTACAGTTCGGACTGAAGTCAATGACAGCTGCCGGTCCCCAAAGCCTCTGAAAACTAGGCCCTTAATCTCTTGATCTTGCACAGTCAGAGGGAGGTTTTGAGTACTTAAATCAGGTCACTTGTTAGATGCCTAAATATGGGTTTCAGGACCTAACATGAAGCCTCTATTTTTGAAATCTTGTTTACTTATGTCCCAATATGCAAGAAATTCAGAAATTGTGAACATTGTTTATCTGGCAGTTTTTAATGCTTTCATTTCTGTGTTTGTTTTATATCTGTATTGTGGTAAACAAAATGCATCAAACACACCATTCCAGCTGTCAAGTGTGTCATGGAAAAAAGGGGAAAAAAATAGTACTTTGCAGAATCTGCACTGCAGCTATTCATGAATAAAAGATTGTGACTTATAAAGCAAACACACAACTCCTCCATAACATTAATCTGTTCCATATTTCGTTTTTGGAAGTGAATTATGGTTGAAAAATATCCCTAGGGTTTATTTAATGTATTGCTTAACCCAGCCCCTCACTCCCTAAGCAGTGGAACATGGTGTGGTTCTGCTTCATTAGGAGCCTTTCATAGCTTGTATGCCTGGGGTCAGTTTCACCTACCGTGAACAGGTTTATGCATGAAGAAATGGATTCTTAGATTTTTGTGGCCGGAACTGTACAGCAAAAGGTAATACTATACAAGCACCAATTCCAAGGTGTGAGTTAACAGAAAAAAATTATTCTGATCTGGTGCCTTTATAGGCATGGCTTGAGTCACATCCATCCTGTAATCTGAATGGCTGATGATGTACAGTATCTATTTGCACAGGTGTTTTATGTCTTTAATTTACTATGTTGTAGCTAGGAATCTGTTAGTTCCTTAATTTTCAATAGTTTACCATTTATCAATAAATATTTTCTTTGGTCTGAAACATTTTTTTTATTTACTTTTTCCTTAGGAAGAGAGATTGAGTTATTCTTTATCTCTTGTTAAGAAATGGGTTGTAAAAAATATAGATCTTTGATCTGAAAAATTATCAGTTTCTGATCTCTTGTGGCAAGGAGTTCCACAGCTTAAGATCCTCTACCAAAAATTCACTGTTCTTCCCAACTTCTGAAATTTCACCCTGCGCTCTGTTCGCCCACTCTGTTGCAGTGTCCCCAGTGGGCCAGATCTTCAGTTGGTGTAAAGTGGTGCAGATCCAGAGAGCTATACCAGTTTAGGGTTTGGTCCATTGAATGCAGCTAACACAGTGGGTCTTGAATGGAGAGATGGTCTGCACGTTAAGAAGACCTGGGGAGGGAGCTAGAGAAGTCTAAGGACCTTACAGATTTGTAGCTGAATAATTCTGCACTGGCTGTGGGAGGAGGAGGAAGGAAAGTTGCTGCTCTTAAAGGTCTCTGTCATTTGTAAAGTGTACGAATTTGCTGAGGGGAGCTTGAAGACTGGTTTACATCTTATCACTCTAAGTATTATACTGGATGTACCAGGTCAGAGGTAAGGTCAGAAAGGGAGCTGCAGGTCAGGGCAGCATGGGAGAGTGGAATAGTACTAGCATCTGATAGGATCCTAGGCTCCTGTTGATTCTATAGCTAACATCCTTACCCCTTTTATCTAATCTTCTCTCCTCCCACTCACACCAACTAATCTCATTATTCTCTGGAAGAGGCCTCACAGGCAAAATGTTGCCTCCTTTTATTGTTTTTTGTTTCTTTCCAAGGCAAATATTTCTGTATTACTGATCCTACCCCCCTCCCATCCCATTGTCCTACCCCAAACAACCTTTCTATAATCTAGAACAGACCCGGGCTGAATCAGCACCACACACAGCTTTAAAATTCCAGATCTTGTGCAATATGTACAATTTTTAAAAATGAGACAGTATCCTATATAAACTCAGGATTGTAACCAGGCGACCTAGTAAACATAACGTTCAAGACGTTTGTTATACAGAACTGGGTCAGAAAGGGAAAGTCACAAACTTCAAGGCTGCCCTTATCAAGAGCAGAGAATCCAGTGGTTAAGGAAAGTTTTAACAGTTTTCCAGCAAAATATTTGTCGTCAGTGTTGGAATCTGCACATGTAACTTAAGGAACTGGTGAACCAGTTTGGTGAGTATAAAAACCACCCCAAACTATAAATTTTTCACCAACTCAAACATGACAATCTGTACAGGGTTGAATAAATTTGGTTATGGAGCCTTTCTAGCTCCCTGGCCTCTCCTCTTTCTACAATAAGACCCTTACCTTCTAATCCTTAACAAGCAGCTCCTCCCAGTTTCCTAGCAGACCACTGGTGTCCCAAGTCCCCCTCTCTCTTTGTAATCTAATCTCCTTAACCCCACAACCCTTCAAAATCTCCCCTGTAGATTTCTACGGTGTTGTGTTCAACGGCTAGGGGTCACTACTACTGCAGCCAGAGAAATTGGTTACTTTACAGAAATTTCACTTCAGCGTGCAGGAATTAAATAGTTTCTCTCTAAAAGGCCCTGGAGAGCTACTTTCAGTGCTATAGACTGGACACCTGAATCCCAGGAAAATATCAATGAACTAAAGGTAATTCCGAGAACAGCAATGATAATTAAAGGGTGGAAGGGATTGATTTAGGAGGGAAGATATAGGTTAGATATAGACATGGAAAGATGTATGTATGTATGAGTTACCTTAATTGACAATGAAGGGTAGGTGGAATGATAACCACTGACAGGTATCTGAGGGATCTAAGAACCTAGAAGTCATTTTTGGTGGTATAAGGCGGGAAACTGAGCAAAGGGAAACCAAACCAAGGAACTGTGGAACAGTCTCCCAAAGGAAATAGTGGAAGACACAGACTGTAAATCATTTAAAAATAGACTGGAGCAAGCACTTGAGAATGTACTACAGGGAACCATCCTACCCAAGAATGCACAAACTAACTTAATACTGTGGGGAGGGACCTCCTGATTATCACAGAGCTCTGGATTTCCTAAATAGAAGGGAATATTTCCAAGACAGCTTTCAAAAATATGAATTTATATCATTTCTAAAACAGGGCCTGATCCAAAACCTGTTGAAATCAATTAAAGGCTCACCTGGGACTTCAAAGTCCATAGTGAGGTTGGTGCTGCTGAGAAGTGACGTGGAGACCAGCATCCTCAACTGAGAACAAACAGGTACACTGCCCACTACTACTTAGTCAATGAGCCTCAACTAAGCAGCCCAGGGCAAGAGGGGAATGGAGACTCCATGCTTCTTCAGTCCTTGTTTCTTGTTCAGAGGGGAACAATTACAGAGGCAGAGCTCTTGGGTTGTACACACATGGACTGAGATCACCAACTTGAATTTCATATTTAAGTATGTGAGGCTTTCATAATCTGACTCCATTTGATTTGCAAAATTTGGTTTATGTTCCTGTTCACAATTTACGGTCTGCTTCTGATTAGCTATAACATCTGTGCCCTTTTATCAGACCCCCTTGTGTTTTCCTCGCTGAAGCTTTTAGAGAGTGGTTTTCATTTTAATATTTTTATTGTATTTTAAATGTTTTTTTATTGTGATGTATATCACCCTGAGTGCTTTGACAGCCCATGGTTGGGGGCGGGGGGAGAAGAAGAGGTGCTTTAATAAGAATAAATTATTATGTGCAATAATGAGGAATAGGGCTTTTGAACATTTGGTTTCAACTTGAAGGGATTCTCTTCCACATGAGAATCAACTGTGGGATTTTATTTTTTCTATTATTAAGTTCTAACAAAGCAGTGTTTTACTATAGTTTTTCTATTTTTTTTTTTCACTTATGGTCAAGTTTGTTGTATTGCCTTCCTGCTGTTTCTCATTACATCATAGAGCACTTGATACATGTCAAAGTTATTCTATTGATAATCTTTTACATTTTCAATTACATCATTTGCGTTTTTTTCTGGGCAAGAAATATTATTTCTTTTATATATAATGGTTTCTGGAGGAAAAATAGTTATATAAAATAAATCAGTACTTCTCTAAAAACACATTTAAACAAATATGCAGATTATTACAAACTGATTGGCTGCATTCACAACTAATGTCAGATCATTCAAAAAAATTAGTCATGAGTCACAAAATATATTCATCCTCCTTGGAAAGTCTTCCTCTCCATGGCCCTGATCCTGCAAACATGAGAAAATTTACTCACATGAGTAGTCCCACTGAGTAAACCCTTTTGCCACCTTGACTTCATCTGGTTAGTCCTTGCCTTCTGCTTGCTCCCTTAAACCCCAGTTCAGCAAAGCATCAGGTGCTTTGATGAATGGGAATATACATAGGCATGTACTTAACTGCTTTGCTGAATCTGTGCCTTAGTCACATTTCCTCATTAATGCCTATGTTGATGTTGCTCCCTACATACTTGAAACAGTCTTTCACCTCCTGTCTGCCAAGCACCCTTGCTCCTTTAAACCCTTTCTTAAAACCAACTTCTTCCAGCCATCCTACTTACATGCACACCTTCCCTTACTTGAGCTCTTGCCCCTTTTTCAGGGAAGGGATTTGTCTGGTTAAACTCAATGATTGTAGCAGCAGACAATTAATTACCCCCACCACAAACCATCAAACTACCTGGCTCGGCTGGGTTCTGACTGATGCGATGCCCTTGAGATAGAAGACCAGATTGTCACCTGTGTACATCAGTGAAACTCCATTCATCCTCAGGCAGTAGAGCTGCACCGTTTTATACCTGTTAATTTCTACAGTGTGTTCCCATTACCAATCCTCTTAGCCATGAAGTCTTCCTTTTACAGCTACTATGTGAATAAAAACACTGGGGAAAAGATGCCACCTATAAGTTCCCTAAAGCTACAGCTCAGCCTTTGTGTATGAATAAGCTCCTGGTACTATGCAAATACATTTTTATCTTATTTTTAGGTTTCCTGCAGAAGTTATCTTAAATTACAGTAAAGAAACATATTTTGGTTGCATAACATTCAAGATGGACAATGCAGGGCCCGGGAGATAGCAAACTTTACAATGTTTTATTTGCACTCAGTGAAAACACGCAAGAGTAAGGGCTTTTATTGATGTTTGTACTCCCAGATGACAGGAGTCAAGGCAAAAGTGACTTGTTTGTCTTCTTATCACCTTTTCACTGTGATACAAAAACAGGAATCAGTTAATTACTCCAGACACCTAAGGGGTCAGATTGCAACATGAAGAGTTTTGAGCCTTTTCCTCGTAAATGATGTCATGAAAAACCTTGTGTGTTTCCTTCCTCTCTGTACAGTGTCTTTTATGAGCAGACTGTTAGATTTACTGCTGTTTTTTTTTTAAATCACATGTCAATGTGCAATTCAAAATTTACAGCAAAAACCATGAAGATTTATCCGTGTTGTAATTTCCCTTTTGCTAGGCCAACATTTGGGTGATAAAAGAGAAGATACCTGATGAGTGTTAGGGAATGAGAAGCGCAATGCCACAGGAGTGGCAGCCTTAATGGGTGAAGCAAGTCAGTGGCCCTGCCTCCCCTCAGGAGATAATAACCTGGATCTTCTCCCACAGTTGCTGCCTTGCCCACCTGCAGTGTTGCTGTTGGATCCCCGAAGACTCTGAATGCTGCTCCTGGTGTGATTGATGGGAGCAAAGCATTCTGGTGGACAAGCAGCAGAAGGAAAAATCAACCGAGGCTGGAGCTCCACATCCATTAGTAGTACTATGCTGCTAGCAGAGAGCAGAAGATAAATATGTAAGAACACAGAGAAGTGGGCATTTATTTGTGCTTGCTTAAGTTTTGCACCAGAGGCTAACAAATCTGGGAACAACTGCCCTGCTGCCAAAGCCACCTATGGCCTCCCGGGCATTCTTAGGGTATGTTATTGCAGTGAAGGATATGATATGGCACATATCTGAGCTTTAATCTAGCTAGTTCAGGTGCCAACAGCAGTGAAGCAACAGCAGCATGGACATCAGCATGTTCCAGCCACCCAAGTAAGTACCCCAGGTCCCAGGAAGGCTTTTTCAGCTCATGTGGCCAGCTGTGGCTTCACTGTTATCCTAACTAAAGTTAGCTTGGGGTTGCCTACAGGCGCTGCAGTCACTCCTCTCAGTTGCAGTGGAGGCCTACCCTTTGGGAGTTGTTTATGCTGTCACAGTTATGGCTACTCTTATTCACTACATTACAGACCAATATTTTAACAAACAGGTGCAATGTTAGGCTCCTAAATCCCTATTTAGGCACCTAAATAAGTGGACTGATTCTCATAAGTACTGTGTGCCCAGAATCTCCCACTGCAGACAATGGCGTTAAGTAGGTCTTTATTCCCCTGTCTAGCCTCTGACTCAATCCAACCTCACTTATCCCCTGTCCTGTATAGATTCTCCATTGCCCCCAGCATCATCAGTTTCTTGTTTCCCATGCATCAATTGGCCCCCACAAACCTGAATTCATTGCCCCTTACTTGGCTCCATATAAATCAGGGGTCAGCAACCTATGGCACACGTGCCAAAGGTGGCATGTGAGCTGAATTTCAGTGGCACTCCGCTGCCAGTCTGGGGTTCCATCCACCAGCCCCTTGCCAGCTGGGTTCCCAGTCGCCAGCCCCACTCAGCCTGCTGCCGGTCTGGGAACACTGGAAAACTCAGCAAGCAAAAGCAAGGGCAAGGGCAAGGATCACACTAAACTGATAAAATCTGAATTTTAACTTAATTTTAAATGAAGCTTCTTAAACATTTAAAAATCCTTATTTACTTGGATTTATTTAAATAATATAGACATAGAGAGAGCCCTTCTAAAAACATTAACATGTATTACTGGCATGCAAAACCTTAAATTACAATAAATACATGAAGACTTGGCACAGCACTTCTGAAAGGTTGCTGACCCCTGATATAAATTATCCACCTCTCCAGATAAGCCAATCAACATTTGCCCTAATGTGCATTGTTCCCCACTTCAGCCCATCTATTCCTCCATCCATCCATCAACTGCGTACTAGCACTCCTTATCCATCTTGTTCTCCACCTTCCCCGGCTCCCCAGTCAAATGTTTCTCTAGCCCCATCCCTTCCCTCATAGACTCCCAAATGTCTGATTCCATCCTTCACTTTCCCTGTTGCCTCCTCAGCTAATTCTCTGGCTTCCACTCCATCTCCTGCCCCAGCCGGCAGCACACCTCCAAGCATTATTAAATAACCCGTGTGGACTGTGAATTCCCAGCACTAACTGAAGTGGCAGGTGTGTTGACTCTTAGGGCTTGTCTTCACTATGTGCGGCAGCAATCGGTCTTTTGGCGATCGATTTATCGCGTCTTGTCAGGATGCGATAAATCGATCGCCAGCACCGCCCACGTTGACTCCGGAACTCCAGCTTGACCTGAGGCGTAAGCTGGAGTTGATGGGGGAGCGCGCTGCCGACCGCCGCCGCTGTGAGGACTGCAGGTAAGTCAGCTGTAGAGACGCCGACTTCAGCTACGTTATTAACGTAGCTGAAGTTGCGTATCTACAGCCAATCCCCAGCCCTAGTGAAGACCAGCCCTTAATGATGTCCTTTCTCCCAAAGATTCCTCAGCTGCTTAAGCTAAATAGGTGTTAACAAAAAGAAATAAACAATCTAAAGTAAAAAATCATTTCCCCTTTCAGTTCGTCACGTTTCATTTCCTTGCTACCAGTTCTCCAGAAGACATGCCAAATTCACAGAAAAAAAAAACAGAAATTGGGCTTGTTTTTGGCTTAATTGGCTTGTGAGTTGCTTGTTGTAGCTTGTCGCTTCTTTTTTTTATTTGCTCCCGGCAAGCAGGGGTAAGACAGGGAGAGAGTCAGGGGTGGACAGCAGGCCCACCACAGTCCCAGGCTGCACTCCGGAGGGGATCTAGTCACATAGAGTTTTAGGGATTGACTTGTTTTTGGCCTGTTTTGAAATGGGATTAGCTTGATTTTTGGCTTATTGTGAAAGTCGGGATGCTTATTTACTTCATGAAAGTTGAGAACTGTGTTCTCCAGGTGTCTATAAAGATTCCCAGGGAAGCAAAGAATTTAAATTTTAATGTAAAAACAAACAGGAAAAATATTTTTAAAACAAACAACTTTTCAGGCTGGCTTCATACACGTGAAAGAAGTAAAATAGGGCACAATCGCTTTTCCTTTCCATTTTAAATGATTCATAAGGCACTTGCAGTTCATGAAACAGAAGACCTGACTGGTAACCTATGTTACCAATGTTCCAGTCTATTCATCCAGTGAAGTGGGCTGTAGCCTATGAAAGCTTATGCTGAAATTAATTTTTTAGTCTCTAAGGTGCCACAAGTACTCCTGTTCTTTTTACGGATACAGACTAACACAGCTGCTACTCTGAAACCTATTCACTTTGAATACCTTCCTGAGAGTTTAGTGCTTGGATTTGTCTAAGTAATCCAGACCTTATTTTTAAACTTAAAAACTGAAACATACTCACCTGAAAAGCTAATCATTTGATAATCTATTACAAGAATTCATCCCACTCTTCACTGATGAGAAAACTAAATAACCGGAGCACCCTGGAACCATACAAATAAAACAGTAACACTATAACTTGAAAAGAGCTCAAAGGGAGGTATTGTCTTCCTATAGCAAAGCCTCAGTGTCTTGCTTTTGTGGCTCTCTCTAATGTTTTCTCCATTCATCTAACATTGGAAGTGAAAATCCAAATAGCTAAATCAGAACTCAGGAGGAAGCCAAACTTCCAAAGCTGTTCCATGAAAAGCCCCTTCTGCCATTAAAGAGTTTTGTGGAGACTGCAGACATCAAACCTTAGTCAGCCTTTTGTATCTGTCTTTCATCAACAGAATTCCAAGATGTCCCTCCCACTAGTATCGGTTAAAGACCCCCTGAGAGGTCACAGATCCCTGGTTGGGAAGCCCTGGGACACAGGACTTCAGCAGTGCAGAGCATCCTACCCACCTGAAGCTCCAGCTTGTAAGCTTACCTTTCAGCTGGAATAGCAGTTTCCAGATTTTTGTACATTATAAGCCCCTCGAAAACAACCTCCCTCGCTGCTCCAGTCCTTCACCTTCCTGGAAAACAATGAGAGGACTACTTAGATTTGTGAAAGAATAATATTAAGTCAATGATAAGGAGAGAATATAAAACTCTTTCCAGTGTGGTGAATTGGTTACATTCCCCCCCATTTTGGACCTAGGCTGTTTATTTCCCTCTACTCAGGGTGGAGGACCTTACAGTGAGTACTGGGGGGGTCGTTTGTTTGTTTGCTTGTTTGGCTGCTTAGTCTGTGAGAAGCTGGGTCTTTAAACATCGATAGACTATTACTAATATTAACCAGTAAGTAAGAGAAGAGGACATAATATGGAGATTTAAAGTGCTTAGAGACTCAGTGCGAGGGAAGAAAAACCCTTTCACAAGGATGGTTTATAAAAGATACTGCAAGCAATCAAGATGCTCAAAAAGGGCAAAGGCAGCAACTGAGCAAGTTTTTAATCTGAACCAGACTGCACCATTGCAAACAATGAGATAGATGGGTGAAGCAGTGATCTGGCAGAAGTTCTGATATTCCTTGCCAGGGGCTTTCCCGGAGAGTCAGGGTGAAAGCAAATAACCATGCCTCATTAGAAACAAGGATTACAACAGGCACATCAGTAACCCCTCACTGTGCCATTCATTCAGAAAAGGGATTCTTTCATGTACCTGATAATAAGTCTCACTGTATTTGCTGCACCGTTAACTTATGCAGGATTTGCCTCCCTACTACCAAACCATGTTTCGAACTGTGGATGTAGCAATTTAACTTAACAGCTGAGTTAATGTCATAACAATAAGCACATGAGGTCCTGATTTTATAGATACAGTCCCGATTTTTAGGTCTATTTCTTATATAGGTTCCTATTACCCACCACCCCCGTCCTGATTTTTCATACTTGCTGTCACCCTAAGCATATGGCTTTTCAAAACTTGCTTTATAAGTGATAGATTCAAGTTGTTCAATCTATTTAGCTTCACAAAAAGAAGATTAAGGGGCAATTTGATTACAGGCTATAACAGGGGTAAGTAAATGTTTTGGCCCAAGGGCCACATCTGGGAATAGAAATTGTGCGGCGGGACGTGAATGGTCACAAACTTGGGATGTGGGGTGCAGAGAGTGTGAGGACTCTGGTTGGGGGAGCAGGTTGCTGGGAGGGGCCAGAAATGAGGAGTTCAGGCTGCGGGAGCAGGCTCTGAGATGAGGCTGGGGATGAGGAGTTTGGAGTGTAGGAGGATGCTCCAGGCTGGGACTGAGTGGTTCGGAGGGGGAATGGGACTTGGCAGGGAGTTGGGGTGCAGGCTCATAGACTCATAGACTTTAAGGTCAGAAGGGACCATTATGATTATCTAGTCTGACTTCCTGCACAACGCAGGCCACAGAATCTCTCCCACCCACTCTTGTAATAAACCCCTAACCTATGTCTGGGCTATTGAAGTCCTAAATCATGGATTAAAAACTTCAAAATGCAGAGAATCCTCCAGCAAGTGACCTGTGCCACATGCTGAAGAGGAAAGCAAAAAAAACAAAAACAAAAACAAAAAACCCCAGGGTCTCTGCCAAACTGCCCTAGGAAAAGTCCTTCCTCACTCCAAATATGGCAATCAGCTAAACCCTGAACATGTGGGCAAGACTCACCAGTCAGAGACAAAAAAGAATTCTGTAGTAACTCAGATCCCACCCTATCTAACATCCCATCACAGGCCACTGGGCATATCTACCGCTAATAAGCAAAGATCAATTAATTGCCAAAATTAGGCTATCCCATCATACCATCTCCTCCATAAACCTATCAAGCTTACTCTTGAAGCCGGATAGGTCTTTTGTCCCCACTGCTTCCCTTGGAAGGCTGTTCCAGAACTTCACTCCTCTGATGGTTAGAAACCTTCATCTAATTTCAAATCTAAACTTCCTGATGGCCAGTTTATATCCATTTGTTCTTGTGTCTACATTGGTACTGAGCTTAAATAATTCCTCTCCCTCCCTGGTATATATCACTCTGGTATTTTTATAGAGAGCAATCATATCTCCCCTCAGCCTTCTTTTGGTTAGGTTAAACAAGCCAAGCTCTTTGAGTCTCCTTTCATAAGACAGGTTTTCCATTCCTTGGATCATCCTAGTAGCCCTTCTCTGTACATGTTCCAGTTTGAATTCCTCCTTCTTAAACATGGGAGACCAGAACTGCACACAGTGTTCCAGATGAGGTCTCACGAGTGCCTTGTATAACAGTACAAACACCTCCTTATCTCTACTGGAAATACCTCGCTTGATACATCCCAAGATTGTATTTGCTTTTTTCGTGGCCATATCACATTGGCAGCTTATAGCCATCCTGTGATCAACTAGTACTCCAAAGTCCTTGGTCTCCTCTGTTACTTCCAACTGACGCATCCCCAGCTTATAATTAAAATTCTTGTTATTAATCCCTAAATGCATGACCTTACACTTTTCACTATTAAATTTCATCCTATTACTATTGCTCCAGTTTATAAGGTCGTCCAGATCTTCCTGTATGATATCCTGGTCTTTTTCTGTTTTGGCAATACCTCCCAGCTTTGTGTCATCTGCAGACTTTATTAGCACACTCCTACTTTTTGTGCCAAGGTCAGTAATAAAAAGATTAAATAAGATTGGTCCCAAAACTGATCCCTGAGGAACTCCACTAGTAACCTCCCTCCAGCCTGACAGTTCACCTGACCCATTGTAGTCTCCCCTTTAACCAGTTCCTTATCGACCTTTCCATTTTTATATTGATCTCCATCTTTTCCAATTTAACTAATAATTCACCATGTGGAACCATATCCAATGCCTTACTGAACTCGAGGTAAATTAGATCCACTGTGTTTCCTTTGTCTAAAAAGTTTGTTACCTTCTCGAAGAGGAGGCTGGTTTGGCACGATTTACCTTTTGTAAAACCATGTTGTATTTTGTCCCAATTACCATTGGCCTCAATGTCCTTAACTACTTTCTCTTTCTCCTACTTTCTCTGGTTGGGGGGTGCAGGTTCTGGGCTGGGGATGAGGAGTTTGGAGTAGAGGAGGGTGCTTCGGGCTAGGATTGAGGGATTCAGAGGGCAGAAGGAGGATCAGGGCTGGGGTAGGGGTTTGGGGCATGGGGAGAGGCTCAGGGGTGCAGGCTCCAGCCAGTGCTTACCTCAAGCAGCTCCTGGAAGCAGCAGATATGTCCCCACCCCAGCTCCTATGCAGAGCGGTGGCCAGGCACCTCTGCACGCTTCCCCGTCCACAGGTGCTGCCTCTGCAGCTCCCACTGGTCGCAGTTCATGGCCAATGGGAACTGTGGGGGTGGTGCTTGGGGTGGAGGCAGCATGCAGAGGGGAGACCCCTGGCTGTCCTTATGCGTAGAGCATCGGAGTGGGGTCATGCCACTGCTTCCAGGAGCTGTGTGAAATGTTCCCTTGACCCTGCTTCCCAGGAGCGCCAGAGAGGTGCAAGCCCCAGACCCCACTTCCCAGTTGGAGCTCAAGGGCCTGATTGAAATGGCTGGTGGGCTGGATCCAGCCCGTGGGACGGCTGTAGTTTGCCCGCCCTGGTCTATAAGGATCTACATGGCAAACAAGTATTTAATGGGCTATTCAATCTAGCAGAGAAAGATATAACATAATCAAATGGCTGGAAGGTGAATCTGGACAAATTCAGACGGGCAATAAGGTGTACATTTTTAAAAATGAGGGTAATTAAGCATTGGGACAATTTACCAAGGGTCATGGAAGGATTCTTCAGTGCTGACAATTCTTAACTCAGGATTGGATGATTTTCTAAAAAAAATCTACTCTAGGAATTATTTTGGGGGCAGTTCTGTGGCCTGTGTTGTACAGGAGGTCAGACTAGATGATCACAATGGTGTCTTCTGGCCTTGGAATCTATGAATAAAATGATCACTAGTCCTTAACCACAGTGAATGCTGGAGCCAAAATAAGAGAGCTAGGGATTCCTAGCTCCCAGTCTTGTGATCAGTGCACTGAACACAAACACTCTTGTGCTCCAGCCCTGACTCTACCAGTCGCTGTACAAGTCAATCTATTTTTCTCTCCTGTAAAACAGAGATATGATGATTAATGTGTGCATAGCACTCTGAAAATACAAACCAATGCCTATATACTAAACATTGTACTAATGCCACAAGATATTTTTTCCCCTTTCACTTATACTCCATACAGAGAAATCCTCTTTCTCTGTCATCCACAGCAAATGTGAACCATACAGGATATATTGCAAGGAGGGCCAGGTTTCCCCCCCACTCCCTCAGTGATGATAAAATATTACCAAGCCACATTTCCAGAGTTGGAAATGTACATCCAATGTCTTAGATCATGGGCGCTTAACATGGGGTCTGAAGCCCACCCTCTCTTTCTTTATGTCTAGATGTAGGAGAGGAAGGGTATCACAAAACCTTTTTTCTTTTGTGACAGGGGAGCGAGGTTTAGGAGTAGTCTTAGAATGATGTAGCTAACAATTAGCAGCAGCTGTATAGCTAAGGTTTGGGTTTGGGGATTTTGTTCCAATAAACCACCATGACCCAAGAGGGAGGTTACAGCATGAAAAATGAATATTCAGTTCCAAGTCTGACATCTCCAACTTGTACAGAAGTTTCCAGAAAACAAGACCATCACTCAAAATGACACCGGGTGCTACATTATATTAGCATTTCCAACATGCATTAACACACACACAAAAAATTAAAATTAACATTGGTGTCTGATGTGACTCCAATAAAACGCTCTGCTGAATCTCAGAGGTTGTGCTAAATTTGGTCTAATGTCCAAAGAGAAAACCAGTCATTTTCCCGAGAAGTCCATTGAACAATTTGCAATGATTTTAAAGCAGCAGGACACAACAAAGGATGGCAAATAGCCACCGCTGTGAATTACATTTCGTTTTAGCTCTAAAGCTGTTTGTCAGTGAGTGATCGACTACTGAGAAGACGACACACGGTGCACAATACACAGCGCAAGGGTCAAACACAGTTCACAGAGTCATAAAAGGAGGCAGCTAGCTGCCCTCTAAAGGATGAGAAGATTGCATGAAGTCAATTGCATGACTGCTACTTCAGGTAAATGCAAATACAAAAGCAAGTGCTATTAATCTATCGCAGAAGACACAAGTTCAAGCAAATGTGATTGGTGTACTTTTAATTTTTAAATGTATGCAAATGTTTATGCACACTAGTTTTAGGCTTTGGGCTCCTAATAAGATCCCAGCATGGCCATGTGAGGCCTAAAGGCTGACTCCCCCTTTCCGGTACAACAGTGAAGTTGCCAGACATGCTGATGGCCTATGAAAGGGAATCCACTTTCCCAACAGCCATCCCAAAAGACTCCTCAGAAAAAGCACATAGACAATGGAGAATGTTTGACCAATGGGAGCAGACCTTCATATCACAAGAATAGATCTTTCCAGCAAGCTGGAAGAAATTATAAAAGAGGAAAAGTGACATCATGACTTGGCCACTGTCTTCCCTCCCGTTCCCGCCAACACCACTTTGAAGAAACGTCTGTAGGACAAAGACTTTGAATTGAGGAAGGTGGTCCCAGGCTGGAAAGGAGTCCCATTCTGTGTACTGAGGAACTATACCATCTGCCAGGGTGAGCTACTGCTTGATTCAAATCCTGTTTAGTTTATAGAACTCAGAACGCAAATTTATTTTTGTTTCTTAGGTAACCAACTTTGGTTTATATGCTTGCTACTTATAATCACTTACAATCTGTCTTTCTGTACTTAAAAAAAATCTGTTTTATATTTTACCTAAACCAGTGTATTTTGGTTGAAGTGCTTGGGAAAATCTCAGCTCAGATTACAAAGACTAGTATGTGTCCTCTCCACATCGAGGGAGGGTCAGACTGGGTAATTAACTTCTATTGGTCAGGCTTCTGGGGTGCAAGGCTGTGGAGCTGGGGGTGTGGGGAATTGTCTGGAGCTTCTCTATTGTTGGTTCATGAGTAGCTGGGAAAAGAATTCATGTAACTCAGCTGGGTGTGTCCCTACTTCCGAATATCTGCATAAGTGCACTACCAGCCAACAGCATCACAGTGAGAGAGGGATACCCCGGGCTGGTGGGACACAGGGCTTAGAGGTCCCACAGTCCACGTTGTACCCTGGGGACCCTGTCACAGTGCGTAAAGATAGAATGGCTTTTCATTGGAGGTTGGAAGGCACTGATCACTGCCAGGTAGACCCACAATGAGCCAATGGAAAGTCCTGCCATCTTGTGGAATGAGTCTAAAATAGCAGGAATACCTGATGATTCTGGTGATACTGTTTCCGTTGTGTCCAGGATGAGAAATGCCTCCATTTAGCTAGATGGCACTTTCAGGTGGAGATCTTTCTGCTGTGCTTGAGATAGTTTGGAGCATTCAAGATCTGATGCCCAACCAAATACCAGGACATAAGATGCAGAAAGTCTAGTTTGGGATATTTGATGTTGGCATTCTCCCGAGTTAACAGAGGCAGAAAGGGCTGGATTCTGATGGAAGAATGCTTGACATTTGTATGAGGTCCAGAAACCAAAATTGTCTGCACTGATCGAGTGTGGTGAGGATAACCTTGGCCTTGTTGTGATGACTCTTACACAGAATCTGAGAGAGAAGGGGAATGGGAGCAAAGATGTATCTCAGGTTGTCTGTCCAGAAAAACAGGACATCACTCCTAGAATCTCACCTAATGCTATTCTGGAATTGTAGACATTTAACTTCTTGTTAAACTTGTTAACACCAAGATGATGTTCATCACTAAGTGAAAATTTTGTTCAAGATGGAAGGTCTGTGAAGAAGCGTCTGCTGAGACTGTCTGCCAGAGAATTCAGTGCACCTGGTAGGTATTTTGCTGAGTGTGATGATTCCTGATGCACCAATTCAATAAATTTACTGCCTCTATGCACAGAGAGATGTAGCTTGTCTGGTGAAGGCATGCTGTGCCCATGGGAGAGCAGTCCCCTGTTAGCATTACTCTACTTTCGCCAAAGGCGGAAGCTATCTTGGTAGCAGAGCGTCTCCCGTCGACATCGTGCTGGTGTGAACAGAGCTTAGGTCGCTGTAACTTGTGTTGCTCAGAGGAGTGTCCTTTTTACAGAGCAGGCTGGTGTTTTCTGCACTTAGCTTTATGCGGAACAATGTCCCAACATATTTTAGTTCATTGACACTGTCCCAATGAAAAAAGTGTTTCTCCATTCACCTCTTTCCCACTAGCAATTTCAGCCTCGAGTCCCCTTGGTTTCCTTTCCTTACTCCTGTCTTTGTACTGTTTTCCACACTGCATGGCAGATGGACACTTCCTACATGTCAAGCCCTCACCCTCTTCTCAAATTGCTATTACTCACCGCCTCCTCAGTCCCATTTCTTGATACTTACCTACAAGTGAGTTCATTGACCCCTTAAAGAAACATCAAGATGTGCACAGAGTGCAATTGTAACCACACAATCTTATTACTGTAACCCTCATTCTTCATCATTACAGTGCTTCTTAGCAAATGTGCAATGTGCCTCAGGTAGCATGTGACCAGGACTCCTCACCAAATTTGGTTCGCTGGTTGGATCATTAGCTTCCCTGGCTTTGGACATGGAAATGTAAAGTACCGTATAAGTGCCAAGCTTAAGTCCATTATGTTTATTGGGAAATAAGCTTGTCTTAGCCATCTGACCACCAGGGTGTCTATCATAGCTTGCAGAGTTCTGATTAGTGAACTGAGTGTAAACTTCAATGTTTAGAGTGCTGGGTGGAAACTATGAGCAAAGAAGCTGCAACTTCCTGAAGTGTTCAAGAAAACAGGACTGCCTAACAGTCCTTGTAAATAAACAAGATTGCATCAAAGAAATACTTGACTCCATCACTGATTTCTCCTTTTAACAGAAACAAGCTGCAAGACAGCGATTATAGGCTAACCACTCAGGTTGAGAGAGGCAACAATGCTTTCAAATGCCTTTGAAAGTTAGCAAGCATTCAGTATATATTTAGACAACAATGGAATCATAGGCAAAGCGATGGCTGTCTTTATACATAGGCTAACCTATTTAATTATTGGATGAGGCAATTATTTGGATTTTGTATGCATGGTATATCACTTGGAACTAGATTCCTGAAGTATGAATTTCTTTGAGAAAAATTGCAATATCAAATGTAATTAACATTATTATAGCCAGGGCTAGTATCACTGCCCTTTGTTACACTTCCAATTATAAGATCTCCCCATTCACTTCCAATATTGAGACTGTTTTCAGTTGCTTGTAACTTTGCCAAAGTTTCACTATTTGGTCTGAAATTTTCCTTACCAGGTATCTGCTTTGGGCTGAATTTTTGGGGAAAAATCTCAGCACAAGCACTTCAGGCATTTTTGAAACTGAGGCTCGAGAAATATGTTGTTCTTCTTCAAGAGCTGGTCTCTAGGTGTATTCCATATGTGGGTACACATGCACTTCATGCGCCAGAGACTGGATATTTGTAGCAAGCAGCATCCACTGATTCGTGCTTGTGCAGTTGCCCTCCTTGTGCTATGATCAGAGGGCATAAACAAGAGCGTGCCTCTCCATTTCTTCCAGTGCTTATCACTAGGTTATTGATTGGGAGTCTGGTGACCCCTACTGGAGCAGGGATTTGGGTGAGCCCTGAGCAAGTATACCATTTCTGGGAAAGTATGATCTCTCCATGCACATTACAGCAAAACCTTGGTTATGTTTTAGCTAGATTTGAGATGAGAATAGTGTTGCAAAAGCACCTATTTCATAAGCAATTATGGATTAGTCAACCGGGTGGAAAGTTCATTAGATTGTTTCAATATAATCCTAAATCACGTACATGTGTCAGTTTGCCCACTTCCTAACATCTCTTCATTAGTAATTAGGGGGGGAAAAAGAAAACACCCAGCTGTAACTGTTTAACGAGCTGTTTAAACTTTTGGAGGCTAGATCCCTAAACTCAATTAGAGCATTACTCTGCAAGTGCCAGAGCTCCTCTTAACACTGTCACTCAGAGCTATTTAACCTCTAACACCCTTGCTAGCTCAGAGTTCTTCTATCCACTGAAAAAAAACCCTGTCCATTCGGGAAAAAAAAAAAAAGATATTTGTTACAGTGCAGCACAGGCTATCACGACCTTCTTCTTCTTCACAAATGCATTTTTCTTGTAATTAAATTTTTATACTTTTGTGGAAAAGGAGCTTCAGCTGCTCACTCTGTACTGTTCTAAGTTTTTGTTTGTCCCCATAGCTTTAGGATTTGAGCATCAACACCTGAAATTTATCCTATCAATTTTCCCCCTTGCTACAAGGGTCATTCCCTTAACCTTGTATTTGCTAACAAGTTTACAGAAACAAGCAATCCCAGTTATTTTAACAGTAAGTCTTTTTCTCCCTTCCCCCTGACCTCCCTTGTCTTAATTTAAGATTGTAAACTGCATGGCTCGCTCCTATCCTTCTATATTCTGAAAAGCATCTGGGGCACACTTCAGGTGCTATATAAATACATAAGATTTCTATTTTGAAAAATCTTGGCCTTAAAACTGAAGTTAATGGGAGTTGTTGAGTGCTCAGCACTTCTGAAGTTAGGCGAGTGCCCAAGGATGCACTTAGCAGCCAAATTTAGGCTTCTGATTTTGCATATTTAAAGCAATTGTGCACCCCATGTGACAGAGAGCTCAAGAAATAAGCCTACTTCAAAATTGCGCTGAATGCCTATTGTTGGCCTAAGGACTCCACCATGTCAAAGGCCTGGAATTGTATAAAAGTGCCTCGGGTCTTGATCCTGTCATCTCAGATCTGCTTGCAGTTTCAGGGGAAATCTAAGCCACAAGGACTGAAGTTCCAGTTCTGACTGGACCGCCTGAATAGAAACATTGGACTATGACCTTTGGACTATTTCTGAAAGGACTCTTTGCATCTACAAAGCTCAGCATCTCTGCTATGAATCTGAATCTCAAGACTGACTCAATGTCTGTATGTATACTATTCTATTAACCAATTCTCTTTCTTTTTATATACATTTTAGTTTAGTTAATAAGAACTGGCTTTGAGCATGTATTTGGGAGAGGTCTGGAATATTCATTAACCTGGGAGGTAAAGTGTCCAATCCTTTGGGATTGGTAGAAACTTTTATATGATGAATAAGATTTTCATTAATTCTCGTCATATCTGACTTGGGTGTCTAGGTGAAGGCCTGAGGCTCGGTTACTTTAAGGGAACTGTGTTGTTGGTTTAGAAGATACAGAAGCTATTGTGTGCTGGTTTGGAAAATCTAAGTATTGGGATAACCACCACTTTATCTTGATACTTATTGAGGACATCAGAGGACCTTATAAGAATACAAAATTTATATTAAGTGTCCATGGCTTATTATGAATGAAAAATCATTATTGTGGTTTTAAATTCTGAATGAGACAACAGTATATAAATATAACTTACTTAAAATTTTTACTGAAAATCATTAATATTCACCTTCAGTATTTTAAGGGTCATATGTGATATATGTGATATCAAATATTGTGTAACCAACATTCACGTTCTTACTTCGAGTGGATAAACTGTGTTAAAGAAATTATGGAAATACTGACAGGATTTAAGTGCCTTCATGTACAGTTCACATAAAAATAACCTACGACTTTTATGAATATGAAGTAAATGTAAGCAGTCATTAAAATACTGTAGTCTTATGCCGTAAGGAGCTAGATAATATAAAATGGCTTACTGTTGTTCTTAATATTAATTTTAGAAGTTTAGCTTGGAGCATTTTATGGACTTAGATATGAACTTACTGTACAGAGAGAAGAAACAAGTCTTGTGCAAGAGCTCAGAGAAGAGTTTGCATTGTGGAATCCTTTCCTCACAACCACAGGACAGGAAGAAAAGGCAACTAACTGAGCATCAGACATTGAAATGAATTGTGTAATCTTTGCTCTCTCTGTGTTTATGCGTGTGCGCACACACACACACATACAGTCTCTCATGTTCACGTATATATTACACACATAAGAAACATACACAAACATGTAAACATATATATACATGCAACATGTGTGCGCGCACACACACATACATTTTCACAGTGCTTAAGCAAATGCAAACTTACCAAGTCAAGCATTTTCCCTTATGGCCCAGGGAGCAGAGCCCTATGGATTAGGACAGTTTACAACTTTGAATATCAGAACCAGACTGCACAAAATGAACTGTATGCATTGCAGGTAACCTGTAAGATTTGAATTTACAGGAGATAAATAATCCACCAATCAGGCATTAAACTGAATCACTACACATTCAGCTTTTAATGTTGAAGGAGAAAACTTTAGAACAAACACTGAATAGTTATAAATTACAAAACTGCAAACTCTTTGGGAGCAAGGACTGTGACTTTCTATGTCTTCATACAATGTTTAACACATCTGGTGAGCAACCACTATTAAATTTTAAAGAGGGGAAAACAAACACGTAGATATTAAACAATTTAATCAGAGTCAAACCAATAAATATGTCACAACTGGGATTAGAACAGAGATTTATTGACTCTCAACTCTGTGCTCATATCAATAGAGTGCTGCTTCCCCTAAACATAATCACAATCCCACAAACGCCATTCCACTTTATGTGTCAACTCTTAACCTGTGGGAAAACTATCTGAAAAATTCCACTAAGCCACTTCAAAATCTCTCCTTCTTAATTCATGATGCCAGCAGAATAACAGTCGACAGTGGCTAGGTGTTATGTTAAACTGTACAAATCATGCTTGTATTACTGTTACGTTGTCCTTCCTTCCCCACCTCACCTCTTTTTTTTCCCCCACCTAAAATGCCTGCTGTGTCATATCATGTCATAATATTATAAGATTTTTGGGACTCTGGTCTTTATTTAGGGTTCCTCAATGCTAGTGGTAATATAAACAAACATATCCCTTTTCATGTACTGGTATTTACAACACCAGCTCTCCAAAGCTGTAACAGCAATATAATTTTAAAGTCTCATAGGTAAGGCTTAAAAGCAACATAATAATCTAAGTAAACCCTCCTTAAAAAATGTCTGCTTTTTCCCTCTTACCCCCTGCGTCTTGATGCATTATTTTCCTACAGAATGCAGATTATTTTTTTCTTTTCAAAGGTAAACACCAAAAATATGACAAGATCCACCAGCAGGTATTTCATATAAAAGTGTTTATTGGGCAGGAGAGGTAGGGGGGAAACAGGCTGGTTTTTAAAAAAATCCTTCTTGGGTGCTTTTGAACACTTTTTTCGTGGATGTAGCATCATTCATTCTCTCAGGAGTCCTTTAACAAAAACATTTGAAAATAAAATATTTAACTAAATACAACCATTTTATAACAGAAAGCTGAATAAGATGTAAAATTCACCCAACAGTAGTAAACTGGTACATGAAAATAAAAAAAAGCCCTACTACCTCTATGTACAAATTAGGAGAAAATGTAAAAAGAAGCAGTTTTTACTTGTATTGCCAAAATTTTTAAAAACTGAAGTTTTAAAACAAAATATTGGCTGGGTGAATTAGCATAACCAAACTGCATAAATCACAGCTAAAGACATCTGAATTCACTCACCTTTTAAAGTCTCAGACCTAGGTTAATGTAGTAATAATTTTTTTTCCCTATAGATTAATGAACTGACATTGTAGAACACTTCTAAGTAAATTCACTTTCACAAGAGTATATTTTTTAATGTATATAGATTTCCAAAATGTTTTTAATTTAAGCAAAAGTCATTTTTTCCAATTTCATCATATTTACTGGAAAAACTGCCTTTGCCAAAATAATTTGCGAATTTGATTGTATTTTAAAAGCCTGATTAAGGGAAAAACATGCATTAAATTTTTCTGCTAAAATTATGGAAACATAATTGCAGAATGTGATTATATTCAAAGGGCTGTGTCCATAATAAAAATCTGCAGCTTAAAAGAAGCTTGGAACTTTAAGAATTTAGTATCTGAAAAAAGGCAAATATTCTATGTGCTAGTTTTAAAATTCTGACATTACACTGCAATGGTTAAAGCAAGAAATAGCTCAACTGAAGAAGATTATAGGAAAGCCTATGTCTTCTCAGGAGGTCTATGCTTGGTTATACAATACTGTCTTGGAAACAGTGCTTCATCAGAGGTCTGGCAGTTAGCTTCTGTTTAAAACATATTTTACCTCGTAACATTCATCAAAGGCATAAAACATAATCGAGTCTGGCAGTACACATGGACAGCATGATGTTCAGGGGTTGCCAGTACACATGGGGTCCTTATACAAAGGGCTGTTTTCTTTGTTTAAAAGGGAAAATGAGTGGGAGGTGGGGAGAAAGAACAGGGAAAAAGAAACTGACTCAGAACCATAAAATATTTTTTTTGAATCAGATTCAGTTCAGCTACTGAATATACAAATAGAATGTTTCAAATTTGAATTGTGACACAACTTCTGAATTGCTAAGACAATTCATGCTTTCCTATTTTCATAGAAAAAGATAGAGGCTTTAGTTATATACATCCTTCTAAATGCTCTGTGAATGCTCTGGGTTGAGTTCTAAAAGTGCTCACATCAGTCCGACAGTGATGGAGAGCGAATTGACCGCCCGCTGGCTGGGCTGTTGGAGAAAGTGAAGGGCTCCTTCTCTTTTTCTTTGCTGTCATGTTTATGTTTATGCTTATGCTTATGTTTATGCTTTTTCTTCTTTTTCTTGTGCTCATGGTGGTGGTGGTGGTGGTGATCACTGTGTTTTGAGGAATTGGATTCTTTACTGAACACAGAGAGTGGAGCTGCTGGCACTGGAAGCATGTTCAGCTCTAGTGAAGACTGTTCTTTACCTAAGACAAAGATACAATTGGAATTTCAATTTTTATATTGCGATAAATTATTAACTCACATAATTTAATATCAAACAAAGCTGTTGCTGAAATATAAACTAGTATCTACTCTATCATGTCTCCCATCATATTTAGTTTTCTAATACAGACTCTATTAGTACACTGGTGCCATTACCTTCTGGCATTCCCAGACAAGCCTGTAAACACACTGACAGTTTCCATAGTATAGACTTAATTCTTAGCAGTGTAGGTGGGATGTGCTACTCCCTGCTTCAAGTGGTATAAATATACCCCAGATGAGTAGGGACTATGCAGCTAAGGAACCGCAAACCATACCCATTTCAAGACATCCATTTTTAAAAATTAAGTTAAAAAAAAAGTTAAGTTCAAAACCAATAAAACTGTGTGCAGTGAACAACTAGGCTGCTCCTGAACAATTCTGGATATAACGATAGATAATGAACAACAATAATAAAACCAATGAGTGGTACTGTTAAGAAGTTAAATTTTCTGTACTGGCCGCTGAGGTCAAACATTAGGCTCTCTATACAAACATGAATTTTTTGATGTTGAACAGTGGAAATAAGGTGATTTTTCAAAATAAGTTATTTAACATACGAGCATTTCCTCTCTCATGAATAATACAGACATTCAAAGTCTGTCATCTTAAATAAATAGAAATCCCAATTATGCTAATAGGCTATCAATATTCTTTACACATTAGGATTTTACGTAGTTAAGCAATACAGGAATAAGACCTCCAAGTAGATATAGGCCTGTTTCATCAAAACAGCAAGTCTGGTCTATAGTCTGAATTTTTCTTTTCTGTTATTTGTAGCATTTTACAGAAACATTGCAGATTGGTCTTCCCAGGGCACCATGATTTGCTCTCTACCCACTGCAAAGACAAAACTCAGTGTAACTGCCTCTGTCTTGGTAATCCAATTTTCTTAGAAGTCAAAAGATTTCAGGAACCAACTTTGTATTTTCTCTCAATACAACTGACAATCATAGCGAAAGACTTAAAAAAGCTCAATCTATTTAGGGTATCCAAGAAAAGATTAAGTGGTGATTTGATCACCACCTAGAAGTACCTACATGAGAGAAGATTACAGATAATACTCTGTTCTTTAATCTATCAGAAAAAAAGCCATAAGATCTAATGTCTGGAAGCTGAAGCTTAAATTCAGGCTAGGAGTAAGGTGCAAATTCTTAATAGTAAGGGTGGGCTAATTAACCATTAGTACAATTTACCAAGGCTTATGATTTGATTCTCCATTACCTGAAGACTGGATGACTTTCTGAAAAAAAACCATGCTCTAGCTCAGCCCCTAGATATGGTCTTACCCAGGAATTACTGGGTGAGAGATTAATTTGCTTATGTAATGCATGAAGTCAGATCAGATGATCAGTGGTCCCTCTGGGCTTAAATTCTATGAATCTATGAACGTTTTACAAACTTTAATCCTGAACTCAGCAGAATAATATATGCCTTAACTGTTATTAAATAAAACCATTGTGACAAAGCTCCAAGTTTGTACTTGTGGGTCCTTCGCTTCCTGGCAGATTTAGGGGCCTCAGAAACTCATCTAGGCCCCAGAGTGACCTCCCTTTCTCAGTATAATTGGCAAGAGTCACCGCCTAGTGAGTTACCTTCATCACAGGCCAGTATGGAAGATGGAAAAATGGGAGAGCCCGGGCCCGCCCTCTACTCCGGGCTCCAGCCCAGGGACCCTAAT